>JAOXNO010000070.1:32051639-32142250 GCA_028565335.1 Limnodromus scolopaceus
CAGCACAAGCCTCCCCCAGCTGAAACTCAAAGGTATTTGATACCTAACTGAAGATTCCCTTCTAGCTGTAGATTTGGCAACATGGGTTCCTTCCTTCTTCTTGAGATCCCCACCCAACACATACCCAGCAGATGCTCCGTATCTGCTCTGACAGGTTGGCTGAACTCCAATCATTTCTTCCCACCGGAGGGTTTTGTGTATCGGTCCCCCAGCAGCACTGGGCGCTCGCAGCAGCACGCCAAGCAGTGCGGGTGTGTTCCAAAGCCACTGCCTGGGTATCACTGCTACGGAGGCTACTGTTCCTTCCAAGTCTATACTCTGTTCACAGCTTCAAGCTTCTTCCCCCCTCAAAGTGAAGACCAGAAGGATGCACAACTCAAAATATGAGCTGAAATTCTGAGGTAATCAATTTCAAAGGATGTCCAAGACACAAACTGATGTAGTTACGCCTTAATGTGATCCACAGCAGTTGCTGGCAGAAGAAAAGAAATCCTGGCTCCAGAGGTCATCCTTTTGCCCACAGTTTTCAGAGGAAGGAACTGCAATATTTACCTTCTATCTTAGTACTGAAATGGATCTGCCATGCACTTTTGAGCACATCATCTAAAATTTCCATACCTTCCTTTTCTCATATACAAGATAAACAACATTATCTATCAGCTGGCCCACTGATCAGGCTGAATTTATTTTTTGTGAAGGACTTGAGGTCCTTTGGGATAAGGTGCTGTATACGTGGAAACTACTATTACTCCATTCTTGTAATAACTCCAGAACAACAGAGGGAGTCCAACAGCAAAGCTCTCCCACTGAACACATAAGTAGTTTTACAAAACTTAAAAATTAAAATAATAATTAAAAAAAAAGGTAAAATGAGCATTTGGGGGAATTAAATAAGAGACTGGCTTGTAGTTTTTATGTGCAGTCATCTGAGTCAGCTCTCCAAGGAGTGCCAAGGGCTAAATTCATCCTTGAGCTATGCTGGCTTCTGCCAACGTAAACCAGGGCACGCGGCCTCTGCCAGCAAGGCAGGGAGAGGCTGCAGCAGCGGAAAGCACCCACAGCCTTCCCCTTTGTTGGGGGTCTAAATGCAGCAGCAGCAGCACTAAGAGAGCAGCCTGGCCAGGGCAGGTTCATAGCTATGGCAGCCCAAGGTGTCACGGCGTAAGCATCTTCTACTGTAGGCTCTATTACAGAGATTCAAGCAGATTTTAAAGCAGTCTTTGGCAGAGCCTACTGCAATAGTTAAGGAATAATGGTGATCAAACCTCTCAAATCAAGGCAGGGTGAGCTTATAGTGGAAGCGTCATTGGCACAGAGAGAAGTAAAGCCACCTCTAGGGATTTTGTCCATCTTCAGATTTTTCTGTGCAGCTTGTATCACTGGCCAAGTTTGCCAGCCTGTGTTGCATAACACAACTTAATGTACAGTCAGATTGAGCCTGTGATTTAACTGGGAAACAGCTGTGTGACTCAGATGTTTTAAGGGGAGGGCAAAATACTGTGTACAGAAAACTGCCCTCATTCCACCACGAACAAAGAGTGGCAAAAACACAGGCACCTCCACTATGCCAGCTATATAGCTGCAGCATAGCAGTCCTCGCTTGGCAAGATATGAAAAAGGAGATTAGCAAGTATAATAGCATTTTACTGTGCTCTTTAGAGTGAAAAATCATTTGTATGTTACCACTACTGATGGTCCAAAACCACAATGCTGAAACTAAAAAGGGAATCCAGATCTGAACCTTCATCCAAACCCCACCCTCTGGGTTCAGTTCTTTGTTAGATCCAAGACTGGAAGGTACCTATTTTCTGTCTTCTGGGAGGCTGGCATTTTGCAAGGCCTCATCAAATTCAGAACACTTCACAGCTAAAAATCTTGGGAGGAGAATCTCAATTTTGATTGCCACAAACCAGGGTTGCCAACCTTACTGGCAACCCCCAGACTAAGTCTCAACCAGAAGCACGCATCACTGCCCAGTCTCTCCCAGGGTGGAGCTCTGCCAGCAGAAGAGGCCAGCAGCCGCCCAGGTATAGCTCCATTACATTATGAGGACGGCTCCAAGTTTAATCCAGAGGAATACACAAAGATTTGGCTTTGTGTAAAGGCTAAGTTGTGACTGAGTGTCTCATCTTGGTCCCCGTTGGAGCGGAGCCCAAAACCACCACACGCTTTGGCACTGTTTGTTGTACTTGGCAATCTTTGCTCAAGCTAGGTGGGTGCATTGGCAGGACTTGTGAGGAACCCCTCCTCTTTAATTGGTGGGAATGTACCTGTAAGGCTGAGCTGTGTTTGGTAAGGCTAAGTGTTCCCGCAAGGGAAAACGACTTGAGACAATGCAGTTGGTGTTTAGAGTAACAAGACAGAGGATGACTGAGGCAGTCTTTCATGTTACCTGGAGGGCCCTGTTAAGCTCTCTCACTGCCGTCTGTTGTTTCGCCATGAAATTGTGTCCCTTGCTTTAGTTAAAGGGAAAGCTGACGAAATAGCAAGACAGCTCAAAAGAGTTTTTTTTCCCCTCAAGTAATTTAGAGAAACCTAGACCATATCTGGCTGCAGTCACTATTTTGTTCCATGTCAGAGGTTAAAAAACAACACAAAACCAATTTTTGCCATGAATTGTCTAAAGCAGACATCAAAAGCTACAACTGCTGCTCTTTTTTTTATTTATTTAAATAATTTCTTATGGACAGGAAGATTACAGGAAAATTCAACTTGGTTTTACTTATAGGCCGTCTAATGCTTTTTTTTTTTTGTATGTGACAAGTGTTGGTGATGGGTGATGATGATACATTTCCTAAAGCTAAGTATATATTTCATGCATTGGCTTGAGAGCTATTAATTCTACAAGCACAGAATATATGGGGTTTAAGCTCTGTTGCAATTTTAACATCAGTAGGAGTGTTTTCTCCAAGCCCCATGCCTTTGCATAAGAAGACAGAAGGCTGTATATCACTTCCCGCACAAAATTAAAGATGTGCAGAGGTATGTGACCTCTACTGTCTGAGCTAATGGAGTCTCAGATACCTCAAGACTGAAATTATTACAAACAGATAGCTGAATATCATATCTCATATTCTATTCAGTAGAGGGCAGTGGCAGATAAAAGCCATGCACACCTATTAACCTATTTAAAGTCCTGTCTCCGAACTGGTTGGCTGTCGTGAATCTAATGACAGCAAACACACTGGACAGACAGAAACAAGAAAGATGGATTCAGTGCTTTTGGTCACGTTCCTCTGCTCACTCTCTCCCATCTCCTGTCCTACCCACCCTTCCAGTCCTTTTTCTGCAATGGATGGTATGATCAAGGCTGAATGCCTTCTACAAGGTATTCCCCCCTGAAAAGACAGCAGGAAATAAAAATGCTCAGAACCTTGTGGGATCAAGTTCTTAATGGCTCTAAATGAGAGTAAAGTAAACACGTGCACATGTGCATGCATGCACACACACACCCATCACCTATTTGTCAGGCCTTTTTACCAGACAAGGAGAACACAAGCTGGAAAAAGACTGTTGCCTAGTGGCAAGGGCACACAGAGCCACGGGGCGGGGGAGAGTTTTAGTGCAGTTCCCGCACTTTGCAAATTAAATGAATCAATTCATCATACAGTGTTATGGTTACAATTAAATATAAGTGCCAAGAAATACAGCAAGAATGTTACGTTTTGCTACCTGAGCTCACAATTGAAGTGTCACTTCACAAACACTGATTTCTCAATCTGTGTAACTGAGTAGGAAGAAGATGGCTTCATTCACTGTTAGAATATGTAGCATTGTACATTTAAATTTACGTACATGAATATATATGAACAACTGTCATATTCTAACTTTTCCTGATCTAAAATATCTTATCTTGGCAATCTTAAAGCATACAAGAGAAGAAGGAAAACCCTACTGAACAACGGGGAGATTCCAAGTAGGAGTGTAAGACCAAAGAAGTGGAGGCCAGGTCCGGAATACTGGAAACAGGAATTCTGAAACAACTCATGGTATTTGTTTTCAGGGAAAAACAACTTGCAGCCCCACTTCTTTTATTACAGGTAAGGGATAATTCTGCTGCAATGGAGTATATTTTTATGCCTTATTACAATTATCTTCAAAGCAAATTATTGCTGAATGTAAAAAGCATGGTGCATGTATGTCTTTACACACTTGTACAAGCTGCTAGATGGTGAATGGCAAGAAATACTGATTCATTGAAAAAAAAAAAAAAAAATCACAGCACCTTAACTGGCAAAGAAAAAAAGCCAGAAATAGCTACTATGTACGCAATTTGCCATAAATGCAACTTACTGCAATATTTCTAAAGATCAGACAGTTTTACCTGCCTGGTTGCAGAGCGGACAAGACCTGCAAGTGGTACACTGCTCTGACTGACGAGTACTGTCCTGTAAGGCTTTGCCTCTGCACGCCTACACCTGCGTCCCCTCCTTGGTTCCGTAGGCTTCAAGTTCAGTTTGGTCCACAGCCTTCCCTCCGACCTATCTGCAGCTGTCAGACTTGATAGCTGTTGAATGACACTTCCTATCAGCAGCTACTTAATGAAAGAGGCTTTCCAAAAGAAGGATCAAATGTCAGTCTGCTTTGCCCTTCTTCTCTTCTGGAAGACCATGCAGGTCCAAATGAGAAAGACTATTTAGCTGCCATCTCACAGGATTCCACTGTAGCACTTTAAATGTGGCCCAGTTTCATCACTGGGCTGTTATCTCTTCAGCTGGAATGGATTCACTGGGGGAAAGCGTGATAGACTTTCCTCCAACCTCACAGCACTGCTGAAAGCACTGCTTGTGTCTGGGGTCACGTGGAAGAGCCAGAGCCGAGTAGCTCCGCCAGCCCATATCCAAATGATGGTGCATCTAGCCCTGCTCTTTGGAGCCCCGTCCTACTGTCTTTACCAACAAATTTCTTGAATCAGGAAATATGGCTGGGAAAGATCCCAAGTGTGTAATAACTTTAAAAAAAAAAAAAAAAATGCAGATTCTGCTTCACTGTCTTAACACGAACTTAAGTGAAGTACAGCTTTATTCTACTCTCATTTCAAGTATCCAATGTTTTGAGCTAAATTTAGCTATGATTTGCATTGAGGAACAAACCCTATATTTACTATGCTAAATGATGCTATTCTGCTTATATATATGTTTGTACATAAGCAATAAAGTCATTCACATGCAACTCCATTTATCTCCAATAGACATTAAAAGAAAAAAAATAAAATCACAAAATGAACAAATGGACGCTGGTACAATCTACTCAAGCATATGCTGAATTAAGGTAGCTTATAAACAGCATTAAAGAGTAAAGGCACAAACCCAGTGCTAACAGGTAGAATTAAACATTTGGTTCCTAGTAAGATGTAACTGTCCTCTTCACCAGAGCACCAAAGAAGTTTCTTGTTAGCAAGTTGGCAACATCTGAAGTATTATTTCCTGATGAAGCTGATAGCTGGTATTCATTGCAATCACTTGAGGATATCTCAGTATCCTGTGCAATTTTAACTCCTTTGTAAAATATCTGGAAGGAAGACTTGCAGGCTATCTAGCATTGACTCAGCTACTTGGTGACCAGCTGCTTTGCTGTGGTAGCAGTAAACTGTAAAGTCCTGCACTTACAGAACACTAAACACCAAACCTCTGTAAGTACAGAAACAATACACTCAGCAACTATTTATTTGCTGCCTTGTCTCTCTGGGAAAAGCCCTGAGACTTTCTCATAGCCTCACTAACAAAAGCCCTGCATGAATTTACTCCTGCATGATACATGGGAACCTACTGCTTTCTCAGAAAGAGCCGTAACTTGTAATCTCTGCCCAGATTCGTATGTCCAGCCACCGAGCTGAGGCTTGGCAGTGGTCAGTATGCAAAATGCTCCCACGCACAACTAACCTCAGAGGGAAAATTCATAGAGAATCCACCCCCATGTAGACTGCAGAGGCAAAACGCAGCTGTCTGCAGCTATCCAAATGTCTCAGGCTTGGTCATCTTGATCTTTTTAATGACCCCACGTATCAGTAGAATACAGGCATCTGTTCAAAAGAACCTAGCAGCTTCTGACAGAGCAGAGCACACATCAAAGCAGAGTGGGTCAGATTCTGCCCTCACTAGATGCATTAATTCAGAATAACTGAAACAAAAACAACAGAATTGTCCTTCATTAACACTATGGTACCCAAGAGCTAAATTTGCACTGTTTGCTTTTCATGGTAAGTTATGCAGATGTGTTACTATTTGTACTTCAGAATATCTATATGCTTTACGGCCTAACTATTTTTCATTCTCCTTTGGCAAAATCAAGGGTAGATTCTAAAGGCAAGAGACTGAGTGTATTTCTATCAGGACTTTTTGTTGCTGGCATTACTGAAATGCCAGCAAACGCAACAGATCTGCAACACATCTCAGGGTGCAGAGAGTTAATCTCCTTTCTTGCAGATCATCTATATCAGTCCAGATGCTTAGTTTGGAGGAAATATAACCCAAGTGCCTGGACTGGTGAAGCAGACTAAAGAATAAAAATATTTTTATATGTACTGTGCTTATAAAATATTCTATTTGCTGTGCAGTACCAGTTACGTTTAGAACATTCCTTCAAGGATTCTTTTCATATTGAGAAAAATAGATCCATACACTCCTTGTTAAAAGAAACCCCTGCCTAAATGTCTAACCTCCTCTCTGAAAACTGATCGCTTGCTGTTGGTCTGTATCTTTATTGTACCTTCAAACTTATACGTTAAAATAAAACCAAGACAATGGCAATCAAACTAAAGAGCCACTTAAAGTCAATGTAAAGTTTATAATCTTTTGCAGTCCATTCTTCTATTATGCTGATGACAAGTTAATTTGGGTGATAAAATGGAAACAAAAAGCAAGGAAGTAATTCTGTTTTAAAGAATATTATTCAAACAATAATAGCTTCCTTCACATAACACTTATTTCATTCCCTCATTACTACTATTATTACTACTATCTTAAGCTATGACAGATTGTGAAGGGTCAAAGATAATTTTTATCAATCAGCCTCCCTTTGTCTTTGGCAGGTTTAATCATGTCACTTGGAATGTAGCATGAGGGGCCTGATGAAATTGGAAAAGCATGTGAAGATAAAAATCACTCTCAGATGAATTCAGACACTTCCTGCCACTCTGCAGATGCCACAGTGCTGCAAGCCACCCTCCCAGGAGAGATGATTCACCTGGAAGGAGGGCCAGGCTCTGCCAGATGTGTAGGAGGCTGCCTGAGACCCACATGCTAACACTGTCTCAATTGTATGAAGCATATGCTTTCAGTCAAGGGTGAAAAATGCAGGCACCAGCACATGCCAAAAGTCTTTCAAGCATGGCCCACCAGTCAGCCTGAAGCTTAATGCACTGATCCATCGAGTCAGCAGATGTGTGTCACCACAGTACAAGTTGAAGCTGGTTAAAGCTATAAAAGAGTGAAGTGACCTAATCCAGACATTCAAATCTCACAAAGAAAACCATATTGTTGTCACTTTGGGGGGCTTAATATGGGACTTTAAGCACAAACACTGAAAGCCTTCTTGGAGTAAAAAGATATGTTGCTGCGAAAGCATAAATCCCAACCCTGAGCTACACTTGTACTGATTTCAAGTTGATCTGATAAAAGCATAGCATGGCTTTCCTTTTTAGTACTGCACATACAAAAAAGAACATCTGCAGAATTTTATTGCTAGAGCCATAAATGCTCCTTATCCACTTGGCTTGAGGCAGAAGTCCAAAAATACCTGGATAGAAAGTTTATTTGCAGAGTACCACTACGTACTTGGTAGAGCCAGTGAGTTATACAACATATTCTTTCACTCCTGGCAGAGTGCTGTCGGTGTCAGCTAGGAGTCCGGCAGCAGAAGCTGGCTCCATAATGCCTGGGAACTCCTCCCTCCTTTCCATTTAATAATCATTTAGTGGGTACAGTATTTCCCGACACACTCAAAGTCAAAGCACACTTTACAATGAAAATATTCACCTTGTTCACGTGCAGAACGATTTGTTTAAAGAAACCACATCTCCTTAGCACTCAAAGATCAACCCAACACTGGACGTGTACAAACCCACTTCACTCTCAACAGCAGTTGTTTCAAATAGCTTGTTCAGAGGTAGGTGATAAGATATAGTTCTCACTGGGCAAACACAATTAGGCAGATTTTTCTTGTAGTCTTTTCTGTCTATCACCTGGAATCCAGTTCACAGAGCTTTCTTAAGTATTCCTGTCTGTAATAGCCAGGTCTCTGGAAGAATACTGATGTTTCACAATGACCTCATTGTGCTTTGACATAGCTTTCCCGAGCTGTGGCCTGTGGCAAACGCACACCTGTTCCATTTATGCCCAAGAGGCCAAAAAAAAAAAAAAAAAAAAAAAGTAACTTCAAATAATATTCAAGTTCAAACAACAAGCAGGGCTCTTCTGCCTTAAGAAAAGTCCATCCTGTAATCCGTTTTGCAAAAAACTATACCTGGTCATTTAAAAGTTAACTCTTTTAGTAACCACCATAGATCACAGTTAAGAAAATCTGTGCCAGCTCAAGGGGGGAAACACCCACTGTGCATCTGAAGCCCCCCCAGCCTCTCCTCATTTCTCCATTTATAAGCATTGAATATTACCATTGCTTAATAAGTGAGGCTTTCTCTAGCCTAAAATCAGGATTAAGCTGGTAACTGTGCTAGGAACCTTACATATGTATTATGAAAAGAAGGTCACAAGACCAAAATCTATATAAGCCAAATACAGGATGGGAGGCAATGGAGATACAAGACACAGATGGTACTGCCAGAAACAGTAAAAAAGTGTGTACATAAATACATACACACATGCATACACACTTGTCTCCTGTGTTACTCCTATCCAGATAATGAAGAATGTTTTAAATTACGCTGATCAAAAAGGTTTTGAATTAATTGGGGTTTTTTTCGTTTTGTTTTTAGTTGTGGGTTTCGTTTTTGTTTTTCTTTTTTAGTCCTCTCCTGAATTTTCCATTGCCTTGCTCACCTGCAACTTATAGTGGGCCAAAAAAGATTCCTGGCAACTGCCCTTATAGCAAATACCTTTTGCATGTCAGCTATACAACACTTTGCATCATCTATAGTCTCCATTAGCAAATTTCCCCTTTCACCCCAATAGAACCCATCTGCAATTTCCACAGCTTCAGAGGCTTTTCCTCCTCCACCAAAGCACATTTGGGGATGGTTTCAGGGCAAATTCTTTGATTCTGGTGCAGGAGCATTAGTGAGAAGAAAAAATAGGATAGAACAGTTAAGCGGTTTCAGAAGAAAATGAGTAAGACAAAAGTAGAGCCCCATAACTATGATTTTTTTCACAGCTCCTCCTCTCTTGTGTCTTTTGTGAAAGAATTGCTGAATCCTACTTTCCCTATCCAAAAAGCTTTTTTTTTTCCTTGGAGGGGTAAAGGATATGCTGTAGCTCCTATGGAAGAATAACAACAGAACACAAACGATTTTAGCAGGTATTAAGTTGAATTTTCTTATAGTACAAGATAAAACATGGCTTTGCACTACCTAATGTCATTGAATCCTCACATGACAGCATTTGTTTTCACAGTTTTATATATGCTGCCTCAGTATTAGCTAGGGTAAAATTAAACTATTCTTCACTCATAAGATATTAATCAGTTTTGTACACTATGTGATTTAGAACTATTCAATGTTAATTTCTTTTTTTGGGACTAATATGGAGAAAACAGATTAAGAGCTCTTCAAGCTTAACACTTCTCCCCCTGCAACCCACAACCCCCTGAGTGCATGGACAGTAGTGAGTACAATAGTAACACTGCTGTGACACTGCTATCAGATCATGCTCCTGAAGAGTTTAAGGAAATAAGAAATTTTGCAGAACAACTAAAATGCATTAAGTGATTGAGATATGTTTATGCTTTTTTTTTTTGCAAAAATAAACTGTTATTAAAGAGTTAAGCCACTGTATGTGTGGGCGAACTGCTTTCTGTAATTGCTATCTATACACAGATCTTGAGAGAGATGTTGATCTTCTGAAATGAAGGGTGCAGATGCAAGTCTTTTTAAACCAATAAAAATACCAACATTTAAGTGTTTCTTCTTGCCGTAGATCCTTTGTGTGCAAATCACTCGGGTCAGATAGAAAATTAAAGACTTCTCCTTGGACAAAACATTGTCAATTGAGTTTAGGAAAATACACGGCTGCCAACAGAAATCTAATCTGTATTTGACAAAGTGCTCCACTTTCCCATCAGAGAGTCCATATGATTAATATTTGGAATTTACACATAGTAATATTAAAAAACTGGTAACAGCTGTCCTTCTCCTGCTTCTCTGAAGTAAACATACATTGTGCTACAGAATGGCTGTGTCCATCAGCAAAATCCTCTGACTTTGCACTGAGAAAAAAAAAATCTCTATTTACCAGGAAAAAAAAAGTACTTCTAAAACTTGGCCCCATCATGGCCCAATCAAAACATGTTGATGTGCGTACACAAGTTCAGAATTATTTCAGATGGCTCTGAAATATCCTAAATAAATGTTTTTAAGGACCTGTCCTATTTGTGGATATCAAGCAGTATTTCTTCCTTGCAGTGGAACAACTATGTAGAAAGATGTTAAAGACTGAAAACTAGACCTGACTGCTGCCAATGCTGGAGCCTCTCTTACTGCTCTGTTTTCCAGAGCTTTCCTTGTGTAACACCTTATTCGATACAACTTCAGTGTAACACATACATGCCTTATGTCTTGTATTCCAGGTGACCACACATTTTCCTTTCTTTGGGCTTGATCTTGCAAAACTTTTGCTTACATGAGTAACCTTCTCTCACAAAAGGTGTATCATGGAGGTCTGTTCTCAAGTAGGAAAAACACCTCTTCTCAAGCTGGAATTCGAGCACGAGTGCCAAGTAAACAGCTGGTGGGCTTACCTAGCCTGCAAAATATCTCCTGGCCCATGGACTCCCCGTGAATGTTGGCACATGTCAAAATTCACAGCAGTACATGGGGCAGAGTGCTGACTCACACCGTAAGATTTCACGAAGCTCTGCAGACCTGTCTGGAGGTACCAGTTCAAGCCTGGAAGCAGTACAGTCACATTTGCATTCAGTCTTCCTCGTAGGGGTTTAAGCTAGGAGGAAACACTATTCAGGGGTAGCTATGCCACTTCCCCAAAGCAAATAAGCCCCAAACTGGTTCAGACAGTGCCAAATATCAAGGAGCAGTACATTGGCATTCAAATTTAGATTTTATCTGTACATAATTGTGCAGAGTTTAGTAACTTTGCTGTAACTGGCCCTTCTACACGCCAGAATACAAAGTAGATTTGGCATTTTTGGATTATAGACTGGTGCCTGTAGTTTGCAATTCCAGCCTTTGCTTTGAAGCTTCAGCTTTTTTTTTACCTTGCAGTGGTTTGACAATGGTCATGATTCAGCGTATTCAACATGTTTAGATCCAACAGGCTTTTCCTTTATAATTTGGTACCAAAGGAAAACAAGAACTTTTTCTAGCCCTTTATGTCACATTAATGGACCAGTTATACTTTACAGCCCTCACACTCTTCAGAGAACACAAACTAATTCCTGCTCCTCCCTTGTACCGCAAGAGGAGTGTTACAATCAGATATAAATAAGTCTCATTTTTCATCCCACCAGAACTACAAAAGCATAGAGGAGATGGAGCAACACTTGTGCTCCCCAGGAACGCCAGACAGTATTCAAACAACACTCAGCAGAACCACCCTGAGGTATATTTGCTCCATATTGCTCCCAGCACCAGACAGGCCCCGTGATCCATTATTTCATTGAGTTTGAATATGGGATGAGTGGGAGTTGTCGGCATCAGCCTTCCTAAATTTGTGGAAGAAAATACATCCTTTTTTTAAATATCTCTTATCTGTCCTACCTGAAGACATAAAATTTGTTACAGGTTCAATTGATTAATTAGAATATTTATCTTAAAACCCATGTTAATTCACTGATCTGACTCTACTAATTTTACAAATACTTTATATGTTACTCTTTTTGTGTATGAATCTTTATTCCTACACAATGACCTAGCTGTGCTGTTTGTAGTTTTCTAACAATAATTCACTCAAAAAAGGTCACCCTCTCCCCAAGTGTGATTAATGACAACTTGATTTGTGTACCACTAGTCTAGTAAAGACTATTGGATTCTTTCACTTCAAACAGTCAGAATTCCAAAGAAGATGCACATGCTGCATAGTTTAGAGAGGGCCATTTATGGCATAGAACATACATTACATTCATTCCCATGAATTAAGCTGTGACTTCACTGGGTTATTTTAGGGGAACCTTCTACAATTTTGAATGCTAGGGCTGCAGTTATTTTAGTGTTTCTAACAAAATATTTGCATCCTTATATACATACCGCTCCTGCAGAATGTCACGAAATTGGATTGTGTGCAACAAAAACCAGCGCTGCTACCTCAGAGTTACTCATGGGAGCAGGAAAGTTACTTAGAAATGCCCTTGTAACTAGAAAGAATATGTAGTAGGGGACAAACCAAGGAGCAGTTAATAGTTTTGGGGTTTTTACAGTGTTCTTAGGGACAGGTGTTTCAGTTTAAGACTTGCATTTCACTTAAGCCTTTGCAACGTCCTTCATGATTCAACTGCAAACTGAGTCCTCACAGCTATGCTGGTGCTGCAGCCAGGCAAGCTATCCCAGCTTCAACAGGAAAGTCATTTTTTCCCCATACACTATGATGAGGTACAAATTTTGAAGTCAAAGTATTATTAGAGAGATGCCAAAACTGACTTCATTCCCTGCTGAATGTCGACCCTCCAGGTACATTCAGCAACTGCTATAACTAAATGCAACTGGCCATAGTTGGCATGCCTCGGTACTACATTTGTTCAAACAGATATTCCACATAGACTGATGCCAGAACACACGCATGTTCCAACAGTGAAGGCTGTGAAACATCAGGTTGTGACAGCTGGCTTTAAAATGAAAACTGTCCAATGAAATATATGAAAACATAAACAAGAGGACTCTTGTTAACCCAGGAGATTCAGTCATTTTCTCAATGCTAGTTTTAACTTTGCTATGTTTATCAAATTTATACCTTTAATGCATACATAGTTCCACCTACTTATAAAGGGAACAACTGAGTACAAATTGAAGAGTACCTTCTGTACAGAGAAATAAAAGATAACATATCTCAGCTTCCTTATTACTTTAATCACCATAACTTGCACAAAGCAAGTAAAGGGGTCATCAAAATGCCATGGCAGTGCTCCACAGTCATGTCACAAATTCAGAATCAGGAGCTTCATGGTCACAACGCTTGCTGTATTTCTGCTTTTCTCACAGATACCCCCTTGCAGAAACCAGAGTACAAGACATAGAGTCATTTACAGTTTTAAAGCTATGAGACAGTATGGTATTTCACGAAGAGCTGCATTTTCTAGAAACAGTTCACCTGCAGACAACCCAGAGTGCAACTGCTCATCTGGTGCAGAAGGATCCACTAGTCCAGTTGCTTTCACTCTAGAAATCTCTATTTACTAATCGGAAAAAGGCAGGTAACTTGAAAGCCCTTGCCAGCGAGTAAATCATGATGGCAGTTAGGAAACCCATGACACTCCTACAGGCCTCTTCAGGGAAAAGAGTTTAGTCAGGTCTCCAGTTCTCCAAAGACCTCTCATTCCGCCTGTGACACGAACCAGGCCTTTCCAGGGAATCCCTACTCACCATTTCTTCCTTTTGCAGTACCTTCCCTGCCATTTAATAATTCAGTATCACTTTGAAAGTAAGACTCTAATTTCTATTAGATGTCAAAATTACCTTTACATTTTCCTCTTTAACTTAATCTTTCCTCTGCACCTTGTATACCATCTAGTGCTACAAAAATCCCGAAACAAGCTTTTCCCCTAGGGTGTAAAAGACCAAAGGAAAAAACCTACCATATATCTTTACTTCTTAGAATGAATAATTATTGCAAAAGGACACTCTTAGGCTTATGAATAATTTCAAAGGATAAAATTATATAAATTACAGTCTTTTCATGATTATTTTTGTCTAAAGGTGGAGCTCCCCTAGAAAGAAGAGCAATCATTAAAGGTAGAATTGAGAGACAGTGCTGCATAATTATTTTTTCTGTCTTATAAGCCCCTTTAGTACTCATTTTTCCAGCCATGAAACATCTATTTGATCATTTTTTGGTGACATGCGAGCGTGCTTTTTGTTGCCTTACAGCATCATTCTAAATGAACCACCCAGCACTATTTGATTCTTCACCTTAAACAAGAAACATATGCATATCAGACTTCTTCAACACACACAAAAAATCATTACACAGTATCCTGCTAAATATGATCCAGAGAAATAGATAAAACTCATTACTTCCTATCTGTCCCCTCCTGGTTATCCCCATTTCCCTGCTGTCATCTCCACCTACATTCTGAAAACATAAATATCTACTTTTGAGGGCTATTATATCATTTTTGGGTAAATAAAAGGGAATCTCGAGAGAAAACTTCATCAGGAATCTAAAAGGAAAACCTATAGGTTGTGATTATTAATAAGGGTAAGTCACACAAACATGAATTTGAAGCAATGGTGTATATTTTTGGAAGGAAACAAAATCACCTGTCCTAGCTAATGATTTATTGAATAAGTTGATCTGAAATAATGATCTTTCTATTAAATGTTAAAATTTCTTCTAATATATATTTAATTAGCTTGCAAGCTCTGTTCTGCATATACAATCAGACAAATATTTGTGTGTCCTATAGCCACAATGGTATTCTACTGGAAAATTTATAGGCTATAGATACAAAAGAAAAGAAAGCCTCACCAGAGAAAAATGCAGGTGAATGTACTGAGGGTATGAATAGGGCAAATGGTCAGTTTTTGCTTATCCACTTAGCAGGCTTGGGGGCAAATGTTATCTGTTTGGCCTGAGTCTACAGACACTATTTTCACTGGCAAAGCAAACTCCTCTGGAGTGGTTCTACTGGGGACTCAGGCATCTGGGACTAAGCTGCTGGAACAGTCTTTAGAACTGTTGGGTTCTAAAGACACAAGAAAAGGCAGACAGCAGGGAACAGATGCAGTGTTCCCTTCACTGAGTCACCCACGGCCACAGAAAGCATGAGGCTCCCAGGTGGTGAGAGCACTGTCTGCAGAATCCCCCTTTATGCTGCAAAAGATACAGTGCATGTCCAAAAAGCCTCTGCAATAAAGTCTGGGACACAACAACTTGTAGCTCTTGATTTACATGAATATGCAACTTTTATGACAATGGAGATAACCTTGGCTTCAAAACTGAGTGGTTTGACAGAAGAGCGTTACTAGAAGTAGTAATATAGACTTTGTATATTTTTTTATGCTGCTACTGTACAGGGCATTCACTAAACACTACACTTATAAAACCTAGTTTGAATGAGTTTTCTAACTTTGAAGTAGTACCAATTACACTGCAAAAGCACACAATGAAGTAAATATTAGAGGTCTGTTGCTACAGATTGCATTATTTGCTTTATAAAATGTTTTAAATATATATTTTTATAATAAGCAATAGAGTTATATTCATATAAATATTTTAAATAAAATAAGACATCAGTACAGTCTGATTTTTTTCATTTTATCTGAACTGCACAACCATGGCATGGTTTTGTCATTGTTACAGTAGAGTGAGTCTGGTATTTCAGATCAAACACAGTATGTAGTCCAGATGTGTTCGCTGTCACTCTGTGAGTAAACATTTCTGACGGACAGTGTGTTAATAACAGATTATTACTCATGATGTTGCATGATGGTTACAAAAAGTTAGGCTGAGTGTCAGAGATAACACCAGTGAGAACCGCTGGTGGAAGTGATGCAGACTGGTATGTTTACAGTGATTTCTGTCATATGGCTCCCCCATTTACTCTTCAAGGGGCAATCAAATATGATTTGAACAACTGCCCATAGGGACTGTGGTGGAAACATGGAGCTATTTGATCTGAGGGGCAGGACTCCCACTGAAGCAATAGCTATCAAGGAATGTTAAGCAACGCAATATTATATTCATAACTGTGCAGTTAAACTATTAAATACATGCAGGTTTGCCTCAAGTGCTAAGCACATTAATTTATACTGTCATTTATGTGCCCTTTTAAGGGGATACTTTGGAGGTGTCTTAGATTAACAGCCGTTAAATGACAAAATGTTTATCAGTCTGTACAACAAAGGCAGGACAAGGAACAGTATCTGCAGTTTAAGTTTCTCTCTGCACAGGCTGACCTCAGCCTGGGCCAGAAAAGACCCTTCTAAGACAGGGCCATCATTTATCTTCTATAAACACTCACTTTTCAGTTTCCCTTCTGTCACAGGGAGAAGGGCTATCCAGCTGCTAACAAGGTATTGTGCCTTTGTGTCTTTGGAACATCTGTAGAAAATAAGATGGAGGGACAAGGCATAGGATGCAGATCAGCAAACTCCAGTAATCATCCAGTGGGCACCTTCTGTTGTGTATGTACAGCCCAAAGGAAAAACCTCTGCTAGACCTGTGCTGGCTTCATGTAGGGTCAAGTCTGGGTGTGCCTGCACCTTGCTTGTTGAACTGGAGGCAGTGGCAGCAGAGGCTTTGCTGGCATTGGTAAAGAAGGTATATAGTAAGTGACAGAAATCCTGAGGCAAATGGTGTCCTGGCAAGGTGTGAAAGATTGCCTGTTCCTTCTAGCCTGGTTAGACGTTAGTATAGGTCCCTAAACTGCTGTCATGGCCGTGACTTCCAGCTGCTGAGCTGAATGCAAGCCATCTCAAAGTACTTTCCACCCCACCTGTTAGAATATGACTGTTATGATACTCTGCTCCACTTGTCACTCCTGACAACTGAAAATAACAAGGAGTATCTAACATGTGATTATGTTCTTGCCAAAGACCTGAAGTCTCAAGGCTAGATGTGTTACACCATAGGGAGTTACAGGTGATTATATAAAGAGTTATATATTCATACGCTAACAAGTATCACGAGACATCCATGAGAAGAAGATGACACTGGTCTATTTTTCTTCCCCATATCTGTCAACATACAACGTAAATTCCGACTGGCAGGTTACAGTGTCCTCAGGATTACCCAGCAGCTCGGGCCACTTAGCTCTGGCGCAAGATCATGATCCAAATTCTTAAAAAGCAGTTTAATTTTATTGAATTCAGCAACTCACAGAAAAGATAAGGTTTTGCACAAAGTGCAGTTAAGGAAGCTGCCCCATTTTCTTTACTCAAGAGATGTTTCCTAGTACGAAATGGGACTTGGAAATTTCAGCTGCTTTCAGCATTATTGTACACAACCCCTCTTAATCAAACATACCATCTATTTCATAGAACACAGATTCCCTACGTGTTACAAACTCACACTTTTAAAATTTATTATGCCACTCTATCACCTCAGGCTAATCTGCACAGTATCACTGCCTCCAGTTGAATCACATTGATTTATGCCAACTGGAGAGACAGCTAGTCCATCCTCAATGCCACAAATTCTGTTTTTCAGATTTTTATGAAAATATAACAAATTTGGAATACTGCAGGAAGCATAAAGTCGACTTCCTATCATATTAGGGATTAATTTAACTCTTAAAAATTGCAGCAATGTATGCTTCTGGTTATGGAGGTGTGCCAGCAGGGCTACAATTAGGGTTGTGCTGTCACTTCAATTATAAACCCAACTTTTTGAGGGTTTACTAAAACTGCAGATTAAAAAGAAAAGCTTGCTGCAGGCTGAAATATTTTGTACAAGACCTCAGCCAGCAGATAACTTGTTTCCAACATTCTGAAAAAAAAAAAAAAGAATCAGGTGCTTCAAATGTTAGAATTTAAATGTGCTTGAAGAGACAAAACATTTTAAAAAAGAACATATACTTGTAAGTCCAAAGCAAGTTGCTTCCTGGTTCCTATCAGAAATACTGTGCAGAAGCATGACTGCAGATTATGCAAGTAGAGAGGAGGAATAAGGAAAATAAAATCCCAGATGTCTGGGGGGTTCTGTTTTTATTGGGTTTTTTGTTTTGGTTTTGTTTTATTTTTTTTTTAAAGCACCAAGCAATTTTGTAACTAGGATTGGCTAGATCAAAAAGAGACAGTGGCCTATGCAACTTCAGGAGGGAGGAACTAACCACCTTTTTTAAAAATGAGAAGTAGGGCAAAGACTAGACAGATAATTTAGGCTTCTCTCACGAGAGAGGGATGAGCCAGAGATGTGACAGTTTTTACACACACATACTGTAGTCCATGGCACTGGCAGCTGACGTCGACATGCCTCAGACTGAGTTTAAACCAAAAATAATGTAATGGAAGATGCACAAAGCTCAGTGTGAGCTGCAAAATTCAAACGAGCAGGCAGTTTTATACTGAGATGATTATCTTGCCATGACCTCTTTGCTGAAAACACTGCATCTGAATAAGACAGTTCTTTAAAACCACCCCAGTTAAATCGGCATTCACACAGTGTAGGCATACTGTCCAAGGCTGAAGACTATTAGTTAAACAGAGAAATGGAACCACACATTGCATAGTAGTGGTTTCTTCACACTGTCTTTGCTCTCTTCTACAAACACTCCTTACAGAGGAGGGATATCTTTTGCCCTGAAAATTTATTCCTTGATCTCTCATGCTGGCAGGCTGGTGACACTGACACCTCTTTACTATTGAAACAACTATAAAACATATCCATGCAATACAAACAGACCCTTGTTTCTGCATCTCTTGCAGCTTAGAAAGTTCCAGGTCCCACACGTTCATTTTTGCCAAATTGGCAGTTGCTAGGAAGCAAAAGAAAAATGCTGGCAACGGTTCTGTGGGACTGGGGAACATGTAGGCAGTTTTCCTGCAGCACAGGAAACAGACAGGAATTTTCAAATGACTTTCCAGGCCAGAGACATCCAGGGATGTCTACTAATAAGGAAACCAAAGTAACTGCAAGGGGATGATGGGAATGGACTAAACAATAACGATGCAGCTTTTGTAATGAATTTAAATTAGACACCTTGTTTTACTTATCTACTCTAGTAGAAGTTTCTGTAGAGGCAGAGAAGCCAGTTAAACACCGAGAACCTGCGCAGTCTGTCACTGCACAGAAGCAAATTTCTAAATGGGAAGTAGTCAGCCTGAGCTGCAATACAAAGAGATAAATTGCAACTCATAATTTCAATTAAAGACTCCCTTTATACATGAGAAACAGTTCAAGAACTGTTTAGAAAATAACCCAACACTGCATTGCTGCCACACTGCAGCAGCAGTTTCTCTTTTTACACAGAGGAAAACGACACCAAGCAGAATGACTGTCAGAAACCTGCAAGGTTAAAGGTATACCAATAAATGGAAAGGTCAAAAGCCTATTTTTACAGAGCACTGAGCCTAGCTATTTATTGCTTTTACTTTTGAGGGGGGGTTGTAAAAAAAAAAATAAAAAATCTGACATCAAGACACAAGATCAAGCTACTGCATCTGTTGCTGTTTTCTGAGATATTCTTCTCATACAATAACATAAAAATCACACGGGCTACTGCACTTGGTAGCAAATGAAATGCAACTGGATTCTGCCCATTGAAGCTAATATCACTGTATCACAGTGGTGAATCCTTGCCATATAAAATATATGATTTAAGCATGTAAAAAATTATTCTAACTTCCCATTACATATGCTGTACATAATGTACTTTTATCTTTGATCACACCATACAGTAATCGATTATACCAAGTCCCCTAGCAGCAGGAACCTTCTTCATTCCAGCTGCCCAATTTTTGCAAGAAGGTCCATCAGGGCTCTCAAAGGCAACCATAAGCTTCACACTCTGCAAAAGCAGAGATTTTGCTCAGGGTGTTTAAGGATCTGCAGGATTTTTCCCCCTCTCCACTTCCTTCATGGTGCTCATTTATAGTAAAATAGGGAAAATGCTGTTGGCATGAAGATATAGGAATGATTTCCTTCTCTTGCTACTTTGATGATTCCCCTTAGGGGACACAGAACAAAGAAAATCAACACTGGCGGTAGCGGGGAAGATCCAGAAGTCTCTTTTAGGGCAAAGGACACAGGTTGTGAAACAGCTCTCTTCTTCTGCATCTGTTCAGTACAATTCAATTGTAAACTCCACATACCTGACTGCACCTTCTTTTATGTTGCTACAGTGCCTGATGCCTCATGCAACAGGGAACCCCACGATCTACTTCTGACAGACAACACTGAGGGAAAGTAACACACACACACACACACTCACCAAATGTAGAGTTATTACAAAAGGCAATTAGGGGAATTTTCTTCCTTCAAGAAATACCAATATTGTGTCAAATTCAGGGGTGTTTGTAGAAATGAATCAAGAATTGCTGTCTCTAATGAAACTTAATCATTTTAACACTACAAACATAGAATACCTTCCTTAATCCAGGCTTAAACTCACAAAATATAGAGAAGTAATACAGGTAATTTTGCAAAAACCAGAAAATATCTGAAGTACATATTCCTTTTTTTTGTTGTTTCCTGAGAAGACACTCACTGTGTAACACATGACAAGGTTGTTAGGGAAGCAGAGAGAGAGATTCATGGAACCTCTGACCTCATGGAGTTCAGTATTTGCAACACTTGAGGAAAACTAAAGCCTTCCGGTTCAGGAAGGCTGTTTGCTGGACTTTCAGCTCTGTGACCTGTATGCAGAAAAATGGTACCACGTGACTTCTAAAACCTGTGATTATTTACTAGATACACTGCACAGCAACAAGTCCCTTCCAAAAATATAAGAAAAAATTGGTTTGGGAAACCTGTCAGGTTTTTAGCTTAGAGCACCACCATCACCAGCCAACTAGTTGCACCAGGAAAGGCCAGGACAGGGTGGAATGTTGCACAGTTCCTGATTCTTTTTGGTCCTCTGTGAAACCCTCTGTCATAATTTAAAGTAGGTCTCCATAAGGTCATAAATGGACAAAATTTTTCTTACCAGTTTTCAAAAGCAAAGATACCTGATCCAAGACTTTTCACAAGTTTTGAGAAGAACCAAAGCT
This sequence comes from Limnodromus scolopaceus, assembly GCA_028565335.1. Classification (NCBI taxonomy): domain Eukaryota; kingdom Metazoa; phylum Chordata; class Aves; order Charadriiformes; family Scolopacidae; genus Limnodromus; species Limnodromus scolopaceus. Next base: position 32,072,626 of record JAOXNO010000070.1, read on the forward strand.
AACTAAAAGATTGATCGATACAACCTTGTTGAGTCAGAAACTCCACTTAATTTAGAGCTGTATAAGTGCAGAATGAATAATTCAACTTGTAAACTCAACCCCTAATATCTGTTTGTATGTGTGCACATATACACAAGCATGCTTACACAAATGAAAAATGAGTACAAGACACAAGGCTCCTTGAAAAACAAAATAATATTCATGTTTTGGCAAAATACTATTTTGCTTTTACTGGCATGTAAGACCAGGCTGCACTAGGCATATTTTAGCAATAATGATCAAAGCACAGGCTTCCCCTGAAGATTAATGACTGGCTAAGAGGATAGTTTGAGGTCTGTTTACCCCAGCTGGTCCTTAATTCCCAGGAAAAGCATCTGCAAAGCTTATTATTGCTATAAACTTAAGATGGAGGGAGGGGTTATGCTGTTTCAAATGATATGTACAATGACTTTTTAGAGACTTAACATCTTGTATATTAGCCAGACTGTTTAAACCATCTCTTAAAGAACTATTCATCTTGAAAGTAAATAACTTCATACTTCCGTAGCAGCGCTCTTCATGTAAGCACTGCAAACTCCTTTACAACCAATTCATTAAACCCCCCCGCCTGCCTCTATGGCAAGTGAGGAAAGAGATACACAAGGATCGTTTCGCTCATTGAAATACAGCTACATCTGGGCGGAGAAGGAAAGCTATTTAGCAGCAGACAGAACTCCTACGTAACATTTAGGACAGAAAGCAAAGGATATCATATTTACTTTAAACTGAAGAGGATTCAGCTACGTAGAAAGCAACTGCTTGACCTAACAGAAGCTAATGTGTAAGACTTCTGGAAAATATTCATGTGGTTTTTCAGACAGATTGTGAATCTCTTATCCATGCTGCTGAACAGCTACTCCAAGGAATAATTTCACTGATTTAATGGAGGAACAGTTCCAGTTTGAGTAAGTAGTTTCCAGCCCGAATCTTATTTATCACAGTGGTCAAGAAACTCATGGCTCACCAGAAGTTCCCAAAAGCCTGCACTTAGGATATAAATGTTATTCCTTAAAATATATGGAATTCTCAGTTATAATGAACTTTCATCTAAAAATACAAAAAATGAACACCTAGGATAATATGCTAAGACTAAATTCACATCAGATTCTGGATTATTAATAGTAACTGGCCCAAGGAGGGGCTAGGGATTTTGAGTTATTGTAACATGGCAACCAACTGACAGGTTAGATTCAAATCTTGAAGGTGTTTCATTTAATTGTATATACGTTAGCAATCATGTTTAGACTTGAAGTAGGCTATATACCATACTTTCCTGTATATTTTCCCACAGACATAATCTAAACAACAACAAAACAAGTTGTTTTTAGCATCATTATGAAAAAAATAATAATAACTGGATGTTCCAAATTAAGCATGTGATTCAAACAGTCTCTTTATAAAGGATGAATAAACCAAGCAGGATTAATTCATTAAGACTTCAATGATCGAAAGCCTATTCAGGGCTAGCAAAAACATTCATGGCCTTGAATGGGTCAAGACAGAGCATAAGACAACCTTGTGTTCTAAAAAAAACTTTACCTTTCCTTGCACAAATAAAGCTGCTTTGCTATGTAGAGCAGGATTCAGAATAGTGTGCAATAGTTTTGCCACAAAAAACTCTTTTCTGCTTGCATCCTACTGAATTTTCTGTCTACTCTGTTTTAAAAAGATAGGTATAATAATTAATACAACCTCAATTTAGGTCTCTAGATTCTTCATCATTGTAAGGTAGAGAGTAGACCAAGGGAACAAAAAACAACCCGGGGAAAATGGTATAAAAAAATGTATTTCTAATTATTTATTCTCATTATCTGAAACAGAGTTCTTAAAAAAAGGATTAAACTTCCTCAAGTGCTGCATTCACTTTGGAAAGATGTGATTTTGAAGAGATCCAAAGATTTTTGGAAAACCAGCTTCCAACATGTTTGAATTTATGTGTGTGTATCCTTTCCTATAATTACAAGGGCTTTTCAAACCATGAGCCCATGGGGTTTCTGTAGCTAGTAGGAATGATCCTTCTCTCTCTGACAACTTCCAGCTTGTTCCAACGTATCTCCTAAATAAAGGCATCCATAAATGGAAAAGAAGCTGATCTCATTTTTGCAGGTAGGTGCGATGCAAAACAGCAGAATAGCCTGGTTGTTAGACACCCATACTTATACTTACTGGGAAAACACTTTTTGGACATTAAAAAGGGCCACTGCCTGATCATGACAAGACATGAGTAACATAATTCATAAGCATAGTAACGCATGGTATTTCTAGTCACACACGCAACTGTGAAGACACCAAAGGAAGCAGAAGAAGTCTGCTGGTACGTGCCTTCCCAAACCTTTTACTTTCATGTGTACAGCTGGGTGGCAGGATAACAAGTAAAGCTTTTGGTTATGAAAAATGCTGGGGTTTATGTTTTTATAAACATACATTTATGAAAGATGCTGGATGGGCTAACATTATTTATTAGCACATCATTGTGAGATCTTACACTTCATCACTTTGTTCATTTCCTGTTTTATGCATATATAATGAATCCATGTAGCTGCCTTTTTTTTTAATTTGGCCTTGTATATCTGAGCCATTTTCTCTGGCTTCAGGCTCCCTCCAGATGTCCTGACTAGTCCATATCTACATAATTTTGAGAGAGAATACCTATGATATTGTCATCCTGGGTTTTTTTGCTGGTTTTGGGGTTGGGTTTTTCTTTTCATTTTTACTACTGGTATGTTGTTTTAATAAAGTCTTATTGGCTCCATATTCCACTATTCCAGACTACTTCAGACAGTTACAGTGTATGAGCTCAGATGGTACTATATGAGAACACCAGAAAACAAAGATAAGATTATACAAAGATCCCAAAAAATATAACTGAAATCAAATGACCTGGTAATCCAAACAAGATTCAGACGGCAAAGATAATCAGAAAGATAATCCACTGAGTAATACATATTTGATACCTAAGTCTTCATTGCTCTTTAGCTTCTGTTGCACCAGGTATATCACCTAGACCTGTGCAAAATTAATATAAAGCAATGCCAAGGCAGACTTCAGTGTACAAAGAAAGGTACCAGAAAAAGCAATTACTTCAACTGCTCTGAAGGAGGTTAATGTCGAATCCCAATACAACTTTAGCTGCAGAACATCTTAGGGAACACGACAAAGTCAGCAAGGTTTCGAAACACAATCTTACCCTAAATCTCAGAAATGACTGCAAATTTCTAAACAAGTTTGACAAAGCATCTCTAAAAACAGTAGTTTTACAGATGTTCCTGAGCGTATAAACTGATTTGTAGCATTTTTATCATACATCCGGGTGTGTTAAGGTGAAAAGAACTACCCAGCTGTCAGTCTGAGTAACTGTGTCTGGCAAGAAAAATATCCCAATTTAAAATACCTCAGTAACAGCACAACACTACTTTTTTTATTTTTCCCTTTAAAATAATTGCAAACTCAACAAATCAGATCACAAACAAAAAAAACAGGTAAAAAAAATTCCTTTAAATATGGGTTTAAACATATTGTTTTATATATTAAACATAATATTTTAAAAAAAACTAATTTTGCTTTTTCCTCAATAAGGATTTAGCACTGCTCTTACTCCACAGTCAATGTACGTTTTACTGTAACGATAAGGAAGGCAGGATTGGTTCTTCAAGTCCTGGTACAGGATTTATCTGAACACAAATGAAAAAAATCACGTCTCTGACTTCAGCGCAAATACCCTTTATTCCTAGGAATGTCGTTCATACCCGAATCCATCAAAATGCATTTCCCAGTTTGGAACTTACTTATTATGTATCAGGCTTCAATTTCAGCATCAACTGGCTAAGTTAGAACTTATCAAGCAAAGATACCACATTGAGCTCTGAGCTCTTATTGTACTTTTAAGCAAAGATTATTTTAGAAAACTGGATTGCAGACAGCAGTTTAATTCACTCTGAAAATGCACAACTTTTATTGAAAATAATGGAATTATCATCAAAATAATGTATGTATGTCCAGAAGAATAGAACTTTATCCATAAGACTTTACATACATCATGCTATATCAGAAAATTTCTAAATACTAGATAAGATGTTGATATTTAAGCACTAACAGCTTCCATGACTACGTCAGTATTCTACCATCTTGAAAGCACAATCACATTTATCATTATGCTATAAGAAAGTGAATCAGGAAAAGCAATCTTATGCTAAACAGGACCACTGCTTTTGTATTAAACTTCTGCAAGTTGGGGTTATGCCTTAATTTATTTCCTGAGAGAAAATTAAGAATACTGGGGAAAACCAACAATGTTCAGTGAGTTGCTTCCAATAAGATCAATAGATATTGCTTCAAGAGACAAAAATAATTTAACCCATCCTGTCAAAGAAACAATCAACTTCTTTCATTTAGTTAACATCTATCATATAGGGATATTTTGACTGAAATCCAGAGTACTCATTTTCTTCCAATTACTGTAATTCTTGGGTATTTAATTATGTCAGGATAGAAGAAAATAAAGACTAAAGACAATTTTAATCTGGAAAAAAAAGCTTGTAGACCTATACGAAAGCTTAACTTCCTATAAATGTCAGATTCAAAAAGATGCCAAACCATGAACATAATATGCTTATGTTTGAGCTCTGTTAACGTATCAGTTAATTACCCAAACTGTCTTTAGTAAAAGACAGATAATTCCTTACTTTCTTCATCTACTGTACCCGTTATATTTATTTGCAAATGAATGACAAGAAAGTACATTTATTTAAATGTTATTTACAAGCACCTTCGATGTGTCTCCAATGTAATATATCATCAGTGCAGTCTTTGATTTAATTGTTGCCGTCATTCATTTCTGTGCACTAACACATGTAGGAGTTCCAAACGCCAAAATACTCTTGCCTTTTTTTTTTGTGTGTGTGCGCTACATACCAGATTTTGTAACCTGTGTCAAGCTACCTCCGATGCTTACAACTTGTGAACAGAGGCCAACAATGAGCCTCCCCAGACACTAAATCATAATCTTCATGTTTTTCGTATTTCACATTCTAGCCACAGTTTCAACATCCATACCCCGTGACATTAGGGAAGGATAAATCAGCCAGGATGACAGCTCCCTTGTAGAGACTGGTACGGCCCTGGGATCTGCCACACCCAACACCCACAGCTTCTGCCAGATGTCTTGAAGAGTTTTGTGGTATTAACCCCTTCAGGAGTAACTAAGGGGTTTGTGCTGAACCTTTACTAAGTAATTGCTCTTTCTTTCATATTTTTGTAGAAAGAAGAAAAAAAACCAACAAAAACAACCACCCTTGATCCAGCTTAAAACTTTAACCAAAAGACAGATAGTGGGCTATCATTGATAATTAGCAAATCAGTCCTCGTATTTCCTTAAAGACAGGAATTAGAAGTTAAGAGGTAGCGTTATACAACATTCCTTCTTTCATACCATGCTGTGGTCCCACGTTTACCTAAAATGACACAGTGAAAAATTCAAATTCAGAACAGTTTTATGTTCGCTTTTTCAGACCCAGGACACTGCTTTGCCTTTTTGTAATCAGAATGCCCATTAACTGCCCTTCGGCCAAACAGACTATTCAGGCTTTAAATCAACAGGATTTCTAATCCGCAATCCGTACAGCAAACTCTACAACTGTTTCTCTGGATCTGATCTGGCCCCAGGGACATAAATTTGCATGCAACTTCTAAGTTTGTGAATAGTCCCTGGGCTTAAAGTTGCACATGTGCTTAAGCACTTTGTTCAGCCCGGGTCTAAGACAGCTACTTTAAAAAGAAAACAGAAGCCATGTAAAGAATAACATTGTTAAAAACAATTTTTCTCTGTGAAGGAAAAAATGTAACAAAATAAACATACCGTTTTCTGAGAGCACATACTGACCCAACAGTAGGTAAACAGCAGCTAAAAAGCCATCAGCCAATATTAACGCATGCTACCTCACATAAAAAGGCAGAATCAATTTTATTTAAAAATAATAATAAACTTGAACTGCATCCAAGATTCTTTGTACACTCTTGCAGGTAAAAGAATCTGTGGATATAAATAGCAAGCAAGTGGTCAGAGCTCTCAGAGTAAGGCTGGACCCTATTCTTCACCTACTTTACTTTGTGGGTTTGGAAGTAGTTATCTAAGCAATTTCATTTGCCTCTCCTGTACCAAATGTGTTCACCTCTCCAGTTTGTCTATGGCTTCTCAGAAAAAATTAGCTCAGGAGAAAATATTGCATGGCTATATGTGTGCATTGACATATTGTACTTCCTAAAATTACTTCTGCTTTCCAAGGGGCTAGCACTCGAGTTGAACATCAGTATTTCCTTAAACAGTTATAAAGAATACATTTCAGGTTTCCATCATTTGTGGAAGAAATTATACTGAAAGTAATATTTTTTTCAGCTCTTGTTGAAAACAAATATACGATAATCAGTGTTCAACTTGGTCAGAAAAAATTAATATTTCTGCAACTATTCTTCATCTGGGAAACATGCCACTAATAATGGTGAAAACAAAGTATTCACAGTTCACAAGAAGCGAACTCAGATGCAATTTTTATAATTTAAATTAATTGGTCATAAATACCAACACTGAAGGGCTAAGGGCTTGCTCTCATTTACTAACATTTCAAGACAGAGAATTAATATTTCATTGTATGGTTCGCACCAGTAACTTCAGAAGAATTTTCTTCCCCAAGTTTGTTCTTCATGAATGTGTTATGAGTTAAAGGGTTAAGTAACCATTATATTCTAAAGAGCAAACTGTTTGCCTTAGGGCCATCTCCTCCTTACTCCTGATGAATCGCCTGACACGTCATGTATCATACATTACTTTTCACTAGGAAGTAACATTTGGTTCCAGTCATGGTGTAAGACCCGACTTTGGAAGTATGAAGCAATTCGGGATAGACCTAAAAGACTGAAGTACATCATCATCTGCTGAATAGTCTATATCTAAGCAGTGACACACTAATTTATAAATATGTATGTTTGTACTTAAGAAATGGGCATAGAAGTATACAAAGAAAAATTCTATGCATACTACAATGAATAAAAGACCAACTATGAGAATCAATTTTCTGAGCGACAAGACACTTCTGAACTAGAGTGAAAGAAATGCTAATGTCATTGAGGGCTTTGCACTGAAAACATTTGTTAGATATAAGTTCAACAACCATAACACTTAGAGTTATTTTTAAAAAGAATTATTACGAACAACATTTAAGAAGGTACAGCCCAACAAGTAGCTGGCAGAAACTGACCAAAGTTTCAGCACAAAGGCACAGTTTTGATTCTTTTCAGTGTAGTCTGCAGGGGAAAGGAGGTAAAACTGCTTGGAACAGCAGCAGGAAAGCAAAAGCAAAAATAATAGCATTAAATTCTGGCTTAGATTTTTTTTGTCACAAACAGTTTGAAACTTATTTCAAACACAGCCCTAGGTGTGTCATCACTTGTGTGTGTCAGAACTTGCTCAGGAAGTACAAAGGAAAAAAAAAAAACCCAAAACAAAACCCAAAACAAACCCAAACCTACTTGCCAGTGCTCAACTTTTCCAGGCTATTCAAAAGCCAAATTAATGACTTCTGCAGAAATCTCCTTAAAACCATACTATTCAAAGATACTGTATTAACTTTGTGAACTGAAATACTTCCAAAGGTACTGCAGAGCAGTCTACAAAGCTTTTCAAATATTACATGACACAGCAAACCAATCTTTTCTATTTAAAAATGCTTCAAAGTTTTTATTAGGCAGAGATTGAACTTGAAATGTTAGAATTACAGTTTTCTCTTAATTTTAAATATATTTTCTCTTGATGTCTTTCTTCCTAGCAAAACCCATGCATAGTGGATAAGATATATATAATCTGCATCACATTACTTATCAAGCTGTGTGTTTCAGGGTATAAATGTCCTCCTGTAAAATGATTCAAGCTACAAAGACTAAATTCAGGTGAACAGGCCCGGAACTGTGCGCTGCTGCTTTGTGGAGAGCAGCTCTTTCCATTAATTATGCATCTAATACTTCTGTGATGGAATGCTAAAGATGGAATATGACTTTTAAAAAAAAATAAAAAAGGTAAAAAAGAGTCAGCAGACAAGGTCTAGCCACTGAGGAAGGAGGACCAGGTGGTGAAAGCACAGCTCTTAGGTGGAGGTTCTGCTCCTAGGCTTGGACCAACCCTGCCTCTGATCATAGGCAAACCAATTGTAAGACACTAGGGCTTTCATGTGCAGCTCCTACTGCCAGTGCTTCACACCTCTCAATCACCAGTGCACCTTCTTCCATGCCTCCTGTGGATGGGAAAACGAACACTGCCTTACCACAAAGGTACAGCAAGGGTTAATTCATAAACGTTTATAAAGTGCTTGAGACTGCAGAAGCTCTGGACTACAGGGTATGCAAGGACTGAACATGAATTTTAATCACAATACCTCTATTAGATGAAGGAGGTGATCAGTGTAACAAAAGGTACCAGCACAGAGTGGAGAAAGGATACCTTCTTTGAACACACTGTGTTCAAAACATTCAGATGGTGTGAAGCAAATAAAACAACCACAGAGGACAAGAAGCATCCTTAGGTGACAGACTTTAGGGGTGACAGGGAGAACAGGAATAGATGGGCCAAAGCAGAAGGGTGCAGAGCTCAGGAATGTAGATTTCTAGAACAGCAGCTGTCAGCAAACAGCTACAAAATCCGCTTATAAAACAGAAGTCTGATCTCCCCAGTTAGCTTATTTGTCAGCCTGTTTACTGTTACCAACAACTCCTCACAGCTAAGCAGTGAGGTGAAGACCCAATGCATGAAGTTCCTTCTACAGTCTCTGTCCTTTAAATCCTATTGTATACCCAAAGAACACAGTTCTATGGGGTTTACTTCAGAGTTTTTTGATTAAGTAAAAAATAACTTTAAAATATATGTTAAAACCCCCCAAAACTACAGATTGCGAAGTTGAAACTTTCTGTTAAGAAATGCCAAAGGGCTTGTATGTATTTGTGCACCAAAATTCAGTTTCATGCCTTTCAGTATGATTATATGATTGTTCCATTAAAAGGACAAAAGACATATCAAGATCCACAATATGTCAGCATCATCCTTTATGTGTCCTGGGTAAACCACATCCCTTGGGAGTCACATGATGACAAGCAATTAAATAAGGACCGTAAAGCAGAAGACGTAAAGCCAGATTAAGATTGTCCAGGCAAACACTATTCCTAATTTGAGAACCTGGCTTTGCAGCCTTTTTTTTTTTTTTTTTTTTGCCTTTTTTTTCCCCCCTTCTCTCAAACATACAGCTTTCCACATTAACAAGATGGTCACTTATTTGGGGTTGTCACTGACACTCATAAAATGCTCAAAGCTTGCAACCAGCCTTCTTTCCCACGTAAGAAGTCACTTCATTGAAGACTTCCAAAGCTATCTTTGGCATCTGACTTCAAACAATGGCATTTTGTGATTTTTATCTGCCATAGGTTCTTGTCCAGCTATATGTTTGTATATATAGCTGTCAGACTGCTATGTTAGCTAAAATCATTAAATCCTGAGCACGTTTGTGATTTTTGGTTTGGTATCCCAACCAGAATTAACACCAGCACTCTTTTTCTAATTACAATGGTTTAAAAATAAAGGAACAAGAATGGGGACAGCCAGTATAAACACCAATGGCTGAGGAAATATCTTTTATCTACTCCTTCATTCACATGACACCATAAAAGAGCCAGAGGACTGATGGGGTTTTTCTGGTTGCCTTTTTTTTTTTTTTAATAGAAGCGTCCCTGAAAGATTAAAAAAACCCTCACTAATTCAAAACTGCCCTTCAAAGCAGTTGTACAGCAACTGAAGAAGTAACCAACTGAAGCACACATCAAATGAAATGGTGTAATTAAGACAATCTATTTCACAGATAAGCAGTTCAATCTTTTGAAGGTAACACATGTGCTGATTTGGCTACAAGAGGAATTGCGAAAAGGGTTCCAGGAAAAAATGCATTAGGATGTAAAGAAAAAAAAAAAAAAGGATAAAAGCATTTTTGCACTTCCCTTAGAGTTGCTTTTTTGGCTTCTAGAGACCTTTGTACATAGAAAGGTCACATTCACCTATGACTAATAAACACAATCAGTAAGCTTGCTCATGAGAGATTCAACAGGGTTCCAGCCTCTCGGCAGTGAAAGGGCATTCCCAAAACACAAGATGGGATGTTTAAGTGCAGGAGGAAAGAGACCTTAAACATTAACTCATAACACAAAAACATACTATTTGTGGAACATTAAAACTTGAGTGTCAAAGCTAAACCTGAGAATTTACGTAAAATAGCAAAATGAGTAAAATGAAACCGAAGGGTGTTCTGGAAGATTCATGATGGTACGCCTATGATGCCACTGTCAATTTTTCAGTGATTTTGTGTACATACATGTATATTTCAGTAATTCCCTACGACCACAGAAACATTGCCCTTACTGCTACCACAGCTTTCACCAAGGTAGCAATTAACCATCACCTAAATGCATAACGCCTAAGTGTCCTAATAGAAAGGGCAAGAAAAAAATCATATCCTCTAGCAGTTAAAAAAAAAAACCAAAACAAAAGTCAAAACTTGAGGCCAAAGGCAACCTGGTGCTTTCCTGGAGCAGGGGTCTGGGGAAACCGGCGGTGCCGCGGCCCGAGGCCCTGAGGGGACGGGCGGCAGGAGGCCGAGTTCCCGCCCAAGGGAGGCGGCCCGGAGGCGGCCCTGACCCGGCCCCGCCGGCACGTCCCACTCAGGGACCGGGCGGCCTCCCTGAGAGCGTAGCTTCGGCCGCCGGCCCTCCACTCAGGCTCCAGCGGGGGTTTGCTCCTTCCCAACGCTCGCCCGCCCCCGGTTAACCCGCCGGGAAGGTACTTACGGGCTCCATGTCCGACGGGGCCACGAAGCAGCCAGCTCAGCGGCTGGTCCTGAGGCGACCCGAGCCTGGCAGCAGCGTCCTCCCTTCTCCCAGGAGGGGCGGTTCTGTCTTCCTCAGCATTTAAGGCCCGCTGACCCTGGCCGGGGGAGGGTGACAGGCTGATTGTCACCTGCGCGGGTGTCACCCCCTGCTGAGCGGCCCCGCTCCGCCCCGCCGCACCTGGGAGCGCTTTGCAGCCCCGGCCGCCGGCCTGCCTGGGCCCCTGTCGGAGAGGGCCACCATCCTGGGCTGTCTGCCTCGCCAACCCCGCCACCGCCGTGGCTCCCTTGCTACCAGCGAGCTCTGGCGGGAGCGCGGGGCTGGCAGCACCCCGGGCCCTCCGGCGGATTTCCTCACAGCGAAGCTGGGGTCACCAGGCTGAGGGTGGTGAGGGAGGGCAGCCGAGAACACGCCCGGGGGGTCCCCTTGCCAGGCTTTCAGCGCCACTTTGGGCATGGAGACAGTGCTTCTGGCTTGGAGAAGGCCACATATTGGGTATGGTGAGGACCACAGTCCTTGACTCCACCGAGAAGTCTCTGGTGGGGACCTGCTACCTGTGGTGCAGGCTCCTCTTCAGACCCCTGCCCCTACTGGGGGAAGGTGCTCGGGCCCCTTCAACAAGAGGTGGCCCTTCCTGTTAGTCAGTGCATCCATGTAGAAAGAGTTTAATGAAAAGTCTGAGTTTGACTTCTAAACCAGTGTAAAGTGCGAGTGATCCCACATCAGTGTGTAAAGTTACACCAGTGGAAAACTTGGGCAAGTGGCAAGAGAATTAACCTTTTCCTCCTCTTCTTCTAGAGGCTTCCACAGTTAAGAGGGGCCACCAATGTGGTCAGGAATGGAAAAGTGAATAGTGATCTGAAGTCCATTTATCTTCTTGGGAAGATACACTCATTCAGAAATGCTGACTCCAAGGTATGGGTCATATGGATCACTATATGTATAAAAAAGATATTATTGCATATTCTTAGTCAGCCATATACAAATTATATTTGTGCATACCATGTACACAGAACACAGGGGGAAAGTATCTTAGAACCTTCTTGCCAAAATAACTACTGTCTTTTTAACTAGGCTAAAAGGTTTTTATACAGTTCTGGAACATCAGTTTACATGGACATAGTTACACCTTTACAGTTTTATTATATGTTAAATAATGTGTGCTTGAAAAGGATCACTAGACATGATTTAATTTAGCAACAGGTAAATATAGTTGGATGCTCATATGATGTACAAAATTTGTACCCTTTAATTACTTTATGCCCTCTGCAATCTCATTGAATCTTAGTGAAAACAGTAACTAAAGTCAATCAACTATCCATAGTTAATCACATGAGAAAGTGTTTACAGAATCAACTTACTAATCAGGCAAAAATGTTCAAATAATGAAATAAATTAAGCATATTAGAGCAGGCAAACTGAGGATGTAATATGAGGTTTTTAATATGTAGAATTTCTTCACTGAAATTCTTTAAAGCCATGTGTTGTTATAACTATTTAGAAAGCAAGCACCTTTGTGGGGGCAAGTCATATTGATTTAATACTACATGTGAAGTTACTACTCTTTATTTAAACTTGCAATAAATATGTGGGAATTATACAACAGAAAATAGTCTCTTAAATGAATCTTTTGTGAATGTTTAACATACGATCACCAAAACAGTGAAGTTCACTAAGCCGTAATGTTTCTTCTTCAAGTAAATGGGTCTTTTCAAATTCAGAAGGTTTAAAATGCATGTGAATTTTAAATGCATGTGAATGAGATCCTATAGACAACTCATTCAACACACAACTCTCCTGTTTTATGTCATAATCATCATGATTCTGAAACAGAATCAAAGAATCTTCAATTCTATAAACAGGAGTTTAAAGACTCATTATTTTCTTCTTTGAAATGAGTCGATGCTCTAAAAGCATAGTGCTGAAAGGCTGCCAAGCTAATAGTCCAGTGAGCACTAGGAAGAGATTAATTTTATACCTGGAATGAGTGTATACAGTTTCTGTTTCATTTAGTGAAAGGACTGCAATGTGAACTAGTGTTTCCTTCATGGTGCAGTGTTGTATAAAGAGTCAGGCTCTGGAACAGGGTCTGAATTCAGGACTGTGATCCACTATGGAGGTTAGTCCACTAAAAGTAAATCAAAATAGGATGTTTAAGATGCTGACTTGCATTTTTGTGCCCAGTATTTTGTTGAATACAGGTATTGGTACTCTGAAATCAATGTGAATATTTGGGAATGCAAATATGTTATTAGCACTTCTGTTTACTTTGAAACATGCATATATTAAAACGGAGAGCTGTGTGCTAGCAAGCACAGTCTCCTCACTGGAGAGCTCTGCCTGAGGTGTAGCCAGAGTTATAATCTCCAGGTGTGTTCTTTCTAGTTTTCAAAGGATGCCTGATCAATAAAAAGAGTCAGAGTGCAGGCAAGGCAATGCTTCCACTTCCTGCTTCCACAAACTAGATTAGCCAGCAGTAACTAGCAGAGGAGATTCATAGTTCTAGACCAGTTTTGGAAATTGTGCCTTTAAAGGTTTTCAGATTTCAGATTTGTTTTAAATTGTCTTTTGTTTTCCTGTTGCTCACTGTTGACTATTCTGAACCCCAGGAATGGATTTCTGAAAAAACCCAGGCCTTTCTGACTATTAATCATATTAAGGTATTTGGTGCAGTACAGTGGGTCATCCTACCAGGACCCACGTATTGGGTCATCCTGTTGGGATTATTCAAACTTTGTCCTTCAGTATGAAGAAATGTACAAGGAATGGGAGCATGACGTCTTCTCCATACCTTTTCCAGGGCAGCTGGAAAAGAAGGGAAGCGTTTCTTGCTTGAAGCAGTTCAGTCTAGGTTACTGAGAGGAAAGAACAGTGCTGAAGGAGGGATTTTTTTCCTAAACCAAACTGTAAGTAAATTGTATTCCTGAAAAATTATCAGTTCCTAACTGACATTTTTGGTTAGAAGTAAATGGCATAGAACATCATGAATACTTGGAATGTTAAAGAATGATCAGAAGGAGCAAAAGCATTAGAAGAGTTGTTCCTTTATGCTGCATGTCATGCGAGGTTGCTATTCCAGACAGAATCATACTGAGGTAGGTGACCACACCTCAAATTTTTATGACAAGAAGAGGCATTGAGTCATATGTTTTGTCCAAGAAAATCTCCACAGGCAACAGTTACAGCTGGTTGATATAACAGGGTCCTACACCTAGACTTGCATGAGTAAATGAATTGACTGATAAATCAGGAAATCGGTAAGCCAGGAAAAGCCCTTTTAAAAGTATTTGAAAGAATGGCTGAGCCAGTGGAGTGCCTAACACTAGATTTCAAAAAAAGTACCCAAAGTTCATGGTTAATTTTTATACTTGGCTGAGGAAGAAATACGGGGAACTGTACCTGTAGAAGATTTTGGCAAGAATCACTTGGGACTTATTTCAGTCATGTAGAGATTCATATTACGCAATGCTAAATACAAACCTGGATAAAGTATTCTTTTTTTCCAGGTTCTTTGAACCTTAAGTGTGACTAAATACAACTTTGAAGTAGAAACACATAGACACACAAAACTTAAGGCCAGAGGTTTTGTTAGCCTGTATTGTCCAACTTCCTAAATACCAGAGATCATTACCTTTTATTCTCATCCTTGTGTTAAATTCATTAATACACTACCAATTGCAGACTTCAGAAGCCAAGGAGACATTCTGGATCCCAGATCACATTTTCTGACTCCCTTCTCACTCTGGTTATTTTCTGTTTCCCAGCTGTGACGACTTCACTCCATCATAGTCACTCAGATGCTATTACATACTACATATGGGAGAAGCAACATTTGCCCATAATTTGTTTAGAACTGCATTAGAAAAAAAGAAGAGTTGTACTTACCAGAAGAATAAAGGGTACAGGGGTAGGTCTGCTGTGAATTGGTTACCCTTGCCATATAATAATTACTGTATTGTAACATTAGCTATAGTGTTTGATAAACAAAGCTTGTAAATTATTTGCATTCTAAAATTTCTGGAAAATGCATCAAAGAGTAATCACGATTCTAACCACTGGGGAAAAAATCATGTGATCCATGCCAGCAGCATATTTTTGTTGAGCCACTGAAGAGTCTTCCCGCATGAATCTTTGGTAGAGGTAGGATTTTTATCATGTATCAGTATATAAATTCAATAGAGTGAACAGCATATTTTTTTTTTTTTTGAGTAAAAAATTTGACTAATGCCACGGTGACCTCATACAGCTATGTTTTGTGCTTTTGGCATTTTGGCTCACCGCAGCTAGTAGATAAGAAGGTTACATGTCCAGCTGTAAAGAAATAAACAGTCTAATCATACTGCTGAAAATGATATGGTGCTGTTTCATTTCTGGTTCATCTTGTTTCCTCTTGTACCTTCACTGCGGGGTGAACATGCGAGGTTATGCTATCATTCAGCTAAACAACTGGTTAGTAATGCCATGCCAGCTACAGTCTCTGTCTTAAGCCAGCTGAGAGATTCTTCTCTCTGTGGGGCTATAAATGTAAGAGGCAATGGTGAAATCAGGAATGGCATTTGAAACAACAAATTCTTGGTTTCTCATTCTGTAGTTGGCAGTTGGACTGCTGCATCATACAATAGGCCATAGAAAATGCAGAAAAAAAGTGGCATAACAAAGAAAGTATTAATGAATGCTAATTTTCATTAAGGTGTATGAATATATGTTTTTCACAGATATTAATTTGTTTGGGGTAATGTCAAGGTGTATCAATCCAGAGAAAGCAGCAGGGAGCATTTTGCATGTCTGCTGCTGTGTACACATGACTGTCCTGATCAGTTTTTTGGGGACTAGGTCCAGCTCTTCTCCTTTCTACTGGCTATCTCTATAACACATGTAGCAAGAAAAGAATACTCTGGAATTTTGATTTCTTCAGGTTATACGAAAAAAGAATGAGACTCACTATGGGCTCTTTCAGAACTGGCCAGTAGTCAGTGTAATTCCAGTGTTTAAAAACAAGAAAGAAAGTTTGAGTCATCATGACATAATAACTCCTGTAATGCTTTCTGAGGCAAACCAGGACTTTTCTGACTCGGTTACAGCTGCATGAGCAGCATATGTCAAGCCCTCACAAATTACATGCTCTTTTGTATCATTATTTTCTTTCACTTTGAGGTTTCTTTAATAAAGATTTTACCATGTGGAATTACAGACCAGTTAGGCTCATTTCATCTGTAGGAAAGATATTTGAAAGATTTTTAACAGATTAGGAGAAGGAGTAGCTAGTAAAAGCATCCTTCAGCCTGATTAGTTGTATACACATGGTTTAGGAAAAAAGAAGTCATGCTTCACTAGCCTTCTGGAACTCTTTGAAGATAACGCTGCCGAGATACGGTATACTGTGGACATTATATTTTCAGTTTTTCAGGAGTCATTTGACAATGTTTTACCCAAGAGATTAATGCTTAAAGAGAGGGGAGTGAAGGGGCAAGAGAAAAGTTCTCTCATTAAACTGAAAAGTAGGTCTGAGCAAGAACAATGAGGAGCTAAAAATGTCATTTTTACAAACCAAGGGAAACAAAATTTGTAAGACTGGAGCACTTCTGTGTATCAAGTTAACTTGTTTACCTAATGGCTTTCATGGATGTACTCTTTTGAAACTAAAATAGGGTCGTTATCATTCATCTGTAGCGCTAAAAAACCCTACCAGGATTTGTAATCCCAGTGTGCTGAGCACTGTATATGTTAAGAGATTGTCCCTGCAGCCAAGTAGACACTGTAGACTAAAAGTAGAAGGGAAGTGTTATTTTCCTGATTATGTAGAGGAGGTAATCAAGTCTGGGCAGACTTGAGCCCAACCACAGAATAAAATCACTTGATCTGATGAGTGAACACATTTTCTTATTCATGAGACCAGATTTCTGATTTGGAGATGATACTTCACAGGAAACAATGGTAAATTCCAAATAACAGTGAAGTACTGAAAAGCAAATATTGCCAGCCCAACAAATGTGAAATGCAGTTCCCAATAAATATACATTTTATTCAGAAAGGAGATTTAAAGTTTATTGTAAAAGTATGTCTTTCAGCATAACTTATGCATCTGTAAAAAATATAGTTTTTACGTATAAATTACTTAGAACACATTTAGAAGAGTTATCTCTCTGTGATGTAAGAAATCTTGCAAAAAATGGTGCAACATTCCTAATTAAAACTTGCTCGGTTCAAATATAGCTTTCTAAGTTAAAGTCATATCTTAATTATTACTATATGTTACAATAAAAGAACTAGGCTGAAAAGAGGACTTATTTTGACCCACAGCATACAGATGATGGCACCGCAGTGACAAAAATGGGTGAGCATGAGAACTACTGTGTCTACAACTTGGGCTTGAAGTATTAAACTTTGCAAGATGTGAACATGACCACACACATCACAACGATGTTCCAAGATGCTAGCCACCTCTTTCTGTGCATCCTCTTCCCAGCATACTAACCTTAAAACCATAAGCGGTAGATGACATTTTCAAAGGACTCGCATATATTGTTAAAAAAAAATTCTTTAAAAATTATCTTTTTAGAGTAGAGATGTGTCTTGCATTCCTACATGCCTTTTACCATACACCTGGTCTAAATACTCTCTTTTGAAAAATGGGACCCTACCCTTCTGCTTTGTTTTTGAATGCCTAATAATTCTGCCTGCCTACGCTTCTGATACAGGATCCAAATTCACTCTTGCAAAGGAGACTTCATAAGACTTCAGTATAGATAATTCTGATTTACCCTGCTATGAAATGGATCAGATTCAGATATGTCATCTTAAAAAATATTGCTTCTCTCTTCCCATTCTGCTTATGTTCCCCAACTTTACTGAGAGTTCTTGGAACTACTCAATGCTCCTCTCTGCCTGTCTGTAGTCCCCTTGCTTTGTGCGTATAGACACATAACTGGCATGTAACTGTGGGAACAAATTCCTGTGAGGCAAGTTAGGGTGGCAGTTTGTAGTATTTGGTACTGCGTGGTTAATGGTTAGGATATATGCTCTTACATCTTGGTAAACATAAGGTAACTATAGGTAGCTTTCTGCTCAATGAAATTGGGTTAAATGACCTTACACCCACCACAGGAAAACAGTGCACGCATGAATAGCTGCCATGGATTAGCTACCACACTGAAAGTTCTTACCTTTTCTTACTTCGCAGTTAATGCCTGGAAATAACTTGTTCTGGTTGCTATGTTTAACTTGTTGAATGACTGAGTGATTGTAGGAACTAATCCATTCATTACCTAAAAGAGCTCCTCTTTAGCTGGAGTTGTGCAGGCTAGGGATTTTGATCTTAAAGATAAAGGCTCTAATCCTAGTTCTTTATTGATGTGATTAATATAATTATGTATGTTTGAGACCATCTTACTCTTTATGCAAGACGACTGCAGTAGGGTCTTTTATAATAAGACTCCAATATAGACCTTACCACGCTTAGGCTGGAAATGCCACACCTCTTATGTGGCATAAATAGGTATCTAAGTTAGAAAAGCTGCTCAGTGTGCTGTTATTGCTTGTGTTATGTCCTAAAGGAACATGAGTCAATCAATAATTAAGCCACAAAGTACTGCCTGTTGACATGGCAACATGTTCACAGATGTGACGTGAACTTAATGTCCTTCTTTCATGTATCCTGTGAAAGTAAAAGTCTCCTAAGCTCAGTAACAAAGAAATGGAGCAGGCATTGCCAGGGGAAAGGAGAAAATGGAAAAAATAGACTATTTCTTTTATAAAAATGGATGCCTTTGAACCTCTTCTTTCTCAAATCTACTATCTCTCTTTTTTTAAGTACAAGGACCTTTCTCTAATCAAAAAATCCCCAATTGCTTATTTCCAAATCCTTTTAAGAAACATGAAATGAACTTCCTTATGGATCGTTTTCATGATTGCTTCTTTCCCATGTACTTCACCCCACCCACATTTTTTAATGGAGCTGAAGTGAACACAACTCTTTCAGGTTACTTCTGTTTAGGCAAGACTCTGTCTAGCTCCAAGAATAACATTAGCTGCTGCACCACAGATTAAGGGCTGGCATGAAGGTCCAAATGTAAAGTTGTCATCGTCAGTTGATGCCTGTTGTTCTGAAGATGAATTTGTGTGACATCAACTTCCGTACGTTGGGATCATTTTTACTGGCTGCTTCTGCAGCTTCTCTGCACGTGCTCCCGCTCTCACATTCTGCTTGCCAGTTACCCTATTCTCCTCTTGGCTTGCACGTCGGTCTACCAAGCTTTCTGCAGCAGATGTTAATGGGCCTCGCCAACATGTTTTGTTCGCCACATGTGTTGCTACCTGTGTCACAATGGGTGAGGTTCTTTTTTCTTTTTTTCCAAGGCATCTTTTTACTTCTGCTTCAGTCAGTCTCTTGATCTTTCACACATTAAAAGTTTACTACACGTTTTTTCCTTTGGGAGCTTGGTGTCCTCCATGCAGAGGACATGTCCAGTCCAGCAAAACTACGCTTTTGTAAGATTGCTTCAACACTGTTTGTGCAACCACTTTGCAGAACTTTGTTATTCATGATTTTATCTTCCCACTTGATATGCATAATAGCTTGAAGGTGCCGTTGATTAAATTTTTCCAATGCTTTGATGTCCCAGTACTAGCATTTCCACGTTTCTCAGTTCTAGAATGAGGTAAAAATTAGCACACTACAGAAAAGCTAGGATTTGGTCTTATGTCTAATAGTATGCTAGTTCCAGATTTATTAGACCTAATTCTCCATCTCAGTCCATCTGAATACACAGAACCTAATTGATGTATAAAAGCCAACTGTTTTGAAACTCATGTTGGGAAAAAAACATTTGATGCAGGGTTTAAAATTCTCATGTGTAATCCTTGCTTTTTAAGAAGTCAGGTAGCAGTTCTGATAGCTTAAATTTTATGAAATCTCAGCTGCAGGCTACTGCACAGCTGGGCAGTCTGAATTTTTGGTGGACCATATACCCTTCAGCAAGTATTAATCCTAACCTTCCACACATAAGATTGATGGAAAACTAACACACAAGTTCAGTTATAAAAAGAGACAGACAAGATTGCTGAGAGAGCAGGATGACCTCATACTTCTTCAAATGTGTCCCTTCTTTTCTCCTTTGCAGTTTTCTTTTTAATGTATTTTCTTCTGTGTCCTATGCAATTTCAGATGTCTGAGCAGATGAACTTTTTGTTTTAAACAAGAAACCTCTTTCTGCTGTATCACTTTTCAGATTAACTTTGATAACAAAACTCTACTCCAGCAACATATTTTGGGTAGGGTCAGGAGCAACTGAAGAACTTAAGGTCATTAACACCATTTTTGGGTTTAGGTCTGGGCAAAATGTGCAGCAAAATGGCATGTCTGCTGTGCTTCTAATAAATAAATTGCTCACTGACTGTGTTGCTTGCAAACTGACAGCCTTTAGGCAATGGCCAATTTTCCTTTGTAATATTTGAAAGGCAGGTTTGATGGAGCTGGAGAAAAGGGCCCAAATCTCCATTTTAAAATACTGACATGGCTTCTACTTTTGGCTATTTTTATTGACTGAAAAAGAATATTCTAAGGCTCTTTATTTGGAAGTCTTCTGTAAATTTTTAACACACAAATCATTTCATAAACCTTACGATACATATAATTTACAAACAAAAGCTAGACATTTAATGGGATTTCTGCAGGCACATTATAATTATACCTGAACAATAGTCAACAGGGAAGGGAGTGATGGTAGCACCATTAGGGAAAGAGAAGCATGACTGCTACCTAAGCAAGACTTAACTTGATGGGAATTCAACTATTCCCATGGCAATTCAAAACACTGAAATTATACTGATTTAGTACTTGGTGTGCAATCATGACACCTTTACTTTTTTTTTTTTTTTCCTCCGATCTTACTTGGAAAATATCACATTGACATAATTGGGTCTCATTTCTGGAAGAGATTGATCCCAGACAATAAAATTGGAAAGATCATCCCCTTACAAAAAGAAATTTATATGTGCAATACCTTTAGTTCACTCTCCAGCACACGCACATAGTTTTAAAAAAATACAGTAAATTATTGTATTACTGAATGTATCCAAATCTCTTTTAAGCTGTAAAATACACTTTATTCTGTCCTTTATTACTTAGAGAATTCCATTAATTTTGCAAATTACAGTTTCTCTGTTTCATTCATGTGATTTTAATAGCCCCATCTGCTGGCTGAGCACCAGGTAAGGGAATTAGCACATACCTTTGAAGGTCTCTTGTTCTAACAGAGTTTACATGAACTTGCTACTGAAATGTGCTGGGTTTTTCCTAGGTGAGACAAAAGGCAGGAATTGGAAAACTACATTTTATAGATGCATATTATCTCACAATGATGTGGAGTTTATTTTGTGTTTACAAAGTTCTTGGTTTCTGCCAGTGTCAGTCTGCTTTGTTAATAATAAGTATGCAGTTTTGTTGTTGTAGGATCTTAATTTCCTAAAACACCTTACAGTTTGCAAAAGTGAAAAGGCATTAAACTGTAGTAATTGGAAGAAAACATCATATTAAATGTAAATTGCAATGCTCGCTAAAAAAGGAACTAAGCAAAGATTTGCTTTCAGATGCAGTGCATCAGTATCACTGGGACTGTGTGGAGATCTTAAGAATTTATCTTATTGCAACTCTTCCTTAGGCATCTATTTATGTTGACGGTAGGATACAGGACAGGAGAGACTCTCGCTATGATTCAGTAGGCTTGTTTTCATGTTCTAATGTCCATTTAATGGAAATAGATGCCACAAATCTCCCAGAAATAATAAATGAGGCTTGACTCATCCCCTCCTTCTTTAACTGGAACTACACAGCACTGCTTTTTGAGGGAAAGCTTCTGATATTACGTGTATAGCCATGGTACCACTTGTTCTACATGCATGTAGAGGAGTACCTTGCTAAAGGAGCATGAGCATGTCTTTCTTGTACATCATTGAAACCAAACACAAATTTGGTATTGCATCTGCAGATTGTCCTGAATAAATATTCTTACTATAAACCTGTGGTTTATCTATGTATTAATACGGCAAAAGGTCAGGGATAGACTTTAATGTGTTAAAGAATTGAAAAATATCTTAAGAATAAAAATATGTTCTCTACAAAAACTGTCAAATGGCCTGGAAAAGAAAAGGAAAATCCTGAAAAGTACAATGTTGGGAGAGGATGTTTATTGGAGGGATGTCCCAGGATGCAGACATCTGATTGTGGTCACTCTGAAGAACCAAAAACTTGAGGGGTAAGGGAAAAGGATTAATGAATGTACCTTTGCTACAGTCAATAAGAGAGCCTAAACTGCATTATGATTTCTGATGCTGTCCATTGCAATAAAGATCACCTTAATTCTTTTGCAATGTGCAGTAAAGAGAACTTTGCTGAATAAGAGCAATCTACCTTTTTCCAAAGTTTATTCCAGCGACTTAAAACAGAGAGGATGATTTAACAGAGCTTAAACAAGCACTAACAGAAAAATAAGTTACTGCAGCCATCTTATTAATATGTGGATTCTGGTCTGATAAAATACTTGGATGGTTTTTAGGGCAATGAAGTCTGTAAAAGCAAGACAAGTCAAAATCACTTACGATATGATGGGGTCACCAATATAGCAATCCACACTTTCTTATGACTGTGAAGATGTTGAGTCAATCTTTGCAAGGAAATCCTAGTGAAACTATTACTCTATTAGTAAATTAATATTTACAAAGCCTTCTGAACTTGAATTGGTAAGTAAACGTTATCTTTGCTTATTGCCTGGTCTAAAGATACAGAGGGAATGAATATCAAAAAGAAGAAGATTTCTTTCACAAAGATGAAGTATAGGATTGTGGTGCTGCTCTTTAAAAAGCTCTTTTAAAACTCAGTTGCTGAAATTTTCAAAATAACTAAATGTTTCGGGTGAGTTTCACTGAAAGTCAAAAGGGCTTGTGGTCCCCATTCACATAATTGCTTGTGAAAATATCAGCTCCTATCCTAGTTCTATAATAAATAGCACATGACTTAGAGGACCAAAGGATAGCTTCCTGCTGACCATCATGCACAAGTACTAGCATACCATGGAAAATTTTATGCTGATGTTAGCACAGAAGATACAACACAGGATGCCCTTAACTGCATTAAAACAACACAGATGATTTTAAGAGGAAACCTGGGAAATACATTAATTGTATGTTCAAAATCAGCATTTTCCAGTTAGTAGAAGTGTTCATGTAATATCTTTCTTATTGTGCAAGAAGCCGCTCTTTTTCCTTCCAAAAGCATTTAACATAGTGACCCAAGTAAATCCACCCTGATGCAGCTGTACCAGCTGCTGTACGGTTTCCCTCCTGCAGAGGCGTTCTATAATGAACACATGTTTCTTGGTCACAGGTAGTTTGCTTTATGCCTGACTGCATTTCTTCACAGACTTTAAAGCCCAAAGCCTTAAGGCACAAGTGCCATATGTATACTGGATGGAAGCCTGATCCTTCAGTGGACAGCTCAAGTGATCCGGAATTACTCACTTGTGAAACACAGAAGTGGTATAACCAAAAGGACTGGGGGATCTTAAAAAACTGATTTCTGTTTTAAAAAAAAAAAAATTAGTCAATTTAATCCCAGAGTTTTAAAATTAACTGAAAGATTTGTAACAAATTTTCCTGTATACCTTTAGAAATAGATACATATATAAAGGTCTTATGTAAATAATCACTACTTTTAAAGTATCGCAGAGGGGTAACCATCAAAGCAACTGTTATAAACAGCAGGCCTTAAACTTTGTTTTGGTAGGATTGTCAGCTGACACTGACCATTTCTTCTCAGCAAAGATCTGGATTTGTCTTTTCTTAAGACTAGCTAATCCTTGCTCTCTTCTTCAGGAACTGTATTCACATCTTTTTGCATTCACTTGAAGAACAGGTGGCTCAGATCAGCCAAACGTTAATCCTAGCAGACCTTGAACTTACTGGAACACTATTGCTCTTCCAGTGGGCTTAGAAGTTTTCTTTCTTTTTCCTGCCTTTACTATGATTAATAATGATCTTGACACACAGACACAGATGCTTGCATATATATACAGTAATAAACACAAATAGAAAACATAATAGGTTAAGATGTTAAAACCTGAAATCAGTCAGGAAGGCAGAAATGAGAAGTTTTTTTCATGTGGTAAGGCAAAAAAATTTATATTTTTACTAAACAAAGGCAGAGTTAGTATTTTGGATAGTCTTACAAGTCAGAAACAAATGCTCTTCATTATCCATTGATTAAAGGAAAGACAATTTCCTAACCTACATTAATTTACTGAACAGCTGGACAAATCTCCAAAACTTTAAAAAAATTATTACCAAATGTTTTGAAATATACTGTGCTTTGCCTGTGCTAAGTCTGGATGCTGTACAGTTTGATTATCTGAGATAACCAATTTGTAGTCAAAGTAGCACAGAGCCTATGACAACACATCTCTCGTGACTACCCATACTTAGTAACAGTTTCTGAAATTCTGAACTGCCTACTATAAGTTTTGAGTACTGAGACCACTTACAGACACTTTTCCAAATTATGACTCATTACATTAAGCCTTCTTTTCATGAAACTCTGCTTAACTGTGCATGTGCTGATTGTTTTCTGTGTCATCTGACTTTCAGACTGGTTACTGATCTCCTTTGATATACTGTACATGACATCCTAACAAAACCAACTCTTTAATCAAAATGATGAGGATTCGAGTGTGTGCCACTGTCAGACAGCAGGGTAAGGCTAACATGCAGCAGATGTGTACTTGCAGGTCAGATGGAATGAATGGATTTAAGACATACAGTTGGTACAATCTTTAGTTTAACCCTCGATCTGATTTTAAAACCCAAGCAGAACATTTTCACAATGAGCTGTGTTCGTTTTAACTGTCAGCTGGCAAAAGACTGGTACGAATATTTTATACATGGGATAGACTTGACAAGCCCCGAAAGTCACAATCTAGAAAGCAACAGGAATTTGTTGCAGGGAAAGAGACAGATGGCTCTGCAACTATGCTTTTGCTTTACGACAAAAATCACCTGCATTAAAAGCTCTGTATAAGTGTTTTCTCTTACATGCTGCTAATCCACAAGATGTGGAAAAGCAAAAGACACAGCCACAGGTGATTTCTTCTAACAGATTTCATTAATGCAAATGCAAAACACTGCATAAATGAAATCTGCAGCTGCAAATCAAAAATAACACTCCCTGGTTAGTCAATTAAGGATCAGAAAGCACCAAGAGCAAATATGTCAGAATATGATCTGCTTTAATATAGTTTAGAAAAGAGCTTGTGAATTTAAACATTTAATTGTGTAAGCTGAACTTTTCTCAAGAAAACAATTCATAAACTGTGGGATAGACTGGCATATTTTCCTCCTACACGTATGCAAAAGTTTTAATCTTAAAATATAGTGTCAGTCTTGCTGAGCTCAATGGGAGTTGCGGTGCTCTATACTTTCTAGGAGATGCTTCGTTGCAAACCAGTTCCAAGTGACTGATGCCACTAGTGTTTAAGCTACAGCATGATTAATTTTCTCAAATTTGTTACAGACATTGAACATGTAGTAAAGACTGTTCAGGGCACTGCTATTTGTTAGGGAAAGTGTTACCAGATAGTATTTTTACTTCATTATAGGGAAGTACAGTAGATATAATTTAATGGACTATAAAAAGAAAGAGTAAGATTACACTTTTTGTGCTGCTCTGGGGAAACAGAGGGTTTTATGCACTGTAATGATATTTATTTAATGCTGTTAATTATGAACTGAAGAGTCCTATCCCCCCATTGCTATTGGCAGATGCCAAGAATTTTTGGATACAAGCTGTGCACTGGTTAATTGTAAATTCACTGAAAGATCTACAAGAAATGCTGATGGCCATAATAACACTCAACTGAATAAGCAGTTGAGCACATCTTAACAAGTTATCATGTTGATGAGCCCAGTAGAAATACTGAGATGGATAAATTAATCAGAGGCTAATTCCTGAGTCCTGCTCAAGAACGTATGGTTCCGGGGATACAAAGGAACCAGATAGCTAGTAGGTATCTCCAGATCTTGATTCCTCTTGAATAAGAACTTTTCAAATATAGCATTTCCAACAGTGTCACTAGTGTGTATTTCTGTTAATCCCTAGTTTAAGCATCAGTTGTTTGATGATAATAGGTAGAGGGATTTAATTCACAGCAACACGAAAGGCACTCTAACATATACAAGACAACGAAATGGCATTTGTCAGCCATGAGTTTGGGGAAATGTTACCATTTGCAGCTTAATCTTTCACTGAGAGTAGTTTTAACTCTTGGACAGAGGTGAATGAGTCCACTGAGGTTAATGAATTCATGAACGTGAGTCAGAGATATAGATCAAAACTCTTGCCTTTATTCTCTTACTCTATAATGAAGTATTGGTACAGTCATTGTTTTCCTTTTACTATATAGCTTTTTTAAGGCATCATAAGAGAAGTATCCCTGTTTTTTAATTATATAGCATAATGGGTCTACTAAAGCATGACATTTATGTCACAAATGTCTTTCAAGAGCACTCAGAGACTACAGGGCCCAGTTTTGTACTTGGGTACCCCACTCACAATCAATAGAAGTATTTTCAGAAGAAACCTCATGCGTGATCAGTACCATTTTCTTTGTGATGGCAATGCTCCATATATTGAGGTTCATCTGCACCCTGGGATCTTTGGACAAAGAAAAGAATCCAGTTCTACATGTTTCCTTCTTCTGTTGGGAAGAATTTTAGTGAAGTTTTGTATGAAAAAGAGTAACTACTGAAATTGTAACTTCACCTTTGTGATCTTAGCACATTTTATTCAGTTTTGTTCATCACACTGAAAACAAAAACTGGAGGTCACGACGAGAATATGCACCATTATCAGAGAGTAAAGCATAACATGGAAATGCACAGTGCTCCAGTAGTTGGGGATAGGAAATTTATTTCTGTCTTTGTGACAACCCTAGTTAGATTATACAACATAGACTCTAATGCGTCAATATATTCATATATTGCTGAAGAGGCATCATGTTCCATAGTATTTATATATGTTATCATGGCGCCTTATGGCATGTCACCAGGTAGTCCCTATTTTATTCTATTAATATACTCTGATATGCGATATACTGAACATCTATATAACCTAGCAGGTAACTTACACCACCTGTGTATAAGATGTCCAACAGTAGTGAATGCCAGTGGAAACTCCCTATTTTACTATTGCAAAATATTCTAAACCCAAATCCTGTTCTTGGTGACATCTATGAAATGATACAGTTTGTAGCAGGGTTGACATAACATGGGCAGTGCAGGATTTGCCTTTAAAGTGCACTGTGGAAAATTTCTAGTTTATGCTATAAATGCTCTGCAGGCAATATTGTCTCAGCTCTCTCACCATATTTTTGAGTATAGACCCACTGACTTCTGACTTAGCATCTAACCTAGACATCAGATTCTCACATATACGTTGTTGTCTTAAAAATTAAAAAGAAAGAGCTGTACATTATTGATAACCACAAACTACACACCTTCCCTGTGACAAAGGATGTTGTCATAAGTCAACACCTACACTTATGTCTCTGTACAGTTTCATGATAGTAGTATCAACTACCTCCTCTCATGTACCTTATGATTCTTCCACCCAGGACCTCAAATCTTCCACCTGTGCTTTCTTGTCCTCTCTTGCTGTCCGTACACAGTATCCTGAGGTCTCACTGCTGTACCTAATTACTAGCTGGGCAAGAGGCAGCATGTCCTGTGGCTGGTTATGAGCTGTATGTGTGTTGATTGTCCAGCTGGAAAGCCAGACAAAACAGAACTTTTGAGTTCACATTGCAGTTTTTCCCTTAATGAGGCCAGTCATCTATCTAGTCATCAGTTTTCATGTAGCTGGGTAGAACTTGGTATCTTTGAGATCACTGCTCTTCTATCAAATTTGTTTGAGATTGGCCAATAGATTCAAAAGTGGGAAAGACAGAAAACACAGTTGCATAAGCTTGGGATGATCAGGTTAGGATCACAGTAATGCTTTCTGAATACTAAACTAGGCGAGTGTACTACTTAGGTGTGTACTCACTAGACTAAACTAGACAAACAGATTCCAGAGATCAGATAGTTTCCTAAACACTGTGAATAATGCTATCCCAGGAATAGGTCCAATGAGACTTGCTTATGTCAGCATAATCACATTGCCTGTCCTTCCACGTTTTGTACCATGGAAATAACTTTGAAACTAGGACAGTACTCTGCATTTGGGAAAGGATTCTTGAAGAAGCTGTAATAAATTCAGTTGTTTCATTTAGTTCTTTGTGAATAAGGACTGTCTATGGAGTGCTGGTTGTTCAACTGGTACATATTTATCCTTCAAGTAGGCAGAACATGTAACTTAATTTTGAGGTTTGAATGCTCCTACCTACTTGCTCCATAAAAGATCACCATCTTGCAATGACCTCTGTTACACCAAATGGAACACGTCAATCCATTTGAACAAAGTGTGCCCTATGAATTCTTGCTATAAATCCCCTGCAAGCAGTGGAGTTAACAGTGGTTACAAATTTGATGGACAAAATTCTGTTGTGGTTTTTTTTTTTCATATGCATTCTGTAAACAATAGTTTGAAAATTCTGACTAAACTAATCAATATAAACACAGTAATGTAACATTCTGTGCCTGAACTTAATTTATGTAAATTGATTCATATAAACGTTCTGTGAATTTATTTATGTAACAAGTATTTGATGCCTTGATTCACCTATATAGGAGTCACCAGTTGATGCTCAGTGCTGTTCAGAGCTTTTTTAAAAATTATTTTTCCATTTCTGATTTTCAGGGTTAAACATAATATGATTTCTCACTAAATAATGGTGTTGTGCGGGACATTGATATATATATATGCATACATATGTATGTATAAATATGTACGTACATTTTGACTGACATACCATTACACCTCATTTAATGGTGGGAGTGTTATGCAGTTTTGAGGATAGTATATCAGATATCCTGGCTGTGAAGAGACCATAGTCTGAAGTTCTTTGATATAATATTTCTAATGTTTCTGTAAAGGCTGTATGTATACAGCTTTTCATTAAAAAATCATAATCTTTATTTCAAAAGAAGAGCTCTTACCAAAGAGCCTCTTACACTGAAAAAGTTGTGCAGATGCAAATTAGTCAAAGCAAAATAAATGTCTGCTTGCCTTAATGAACAGCTAATTCAGTTCCTTTGAATTCCATGTTATTGAGCTGCTTCTCTCCAGTCTTATATGATTTGTATTATGTGATTTGAAACAGCATGAATATACAGACACATTTACAAGACTGTTCCATAGCACCAGGCAACTATGAATAGTTTAGTTGGAACCACTGTCTTTAATGCCCTGTTTTAATCAGATTAATTTATACTCTCACCTGAAAACTCAGGTAGGACTTGCTATTAAATTCAATTGACTCCATTTGTCTTTTAAATTGAAAACTTTTTAAAATTTGGGACTTACAAGGGGGTTATTCATTTATAGAAGTGGTAGACTTCTGTTTATTTTACACAATAATTAATTAGCCTGATTAGAAATAGGAAACAAAAAAGAAAGTCTTCTCCTCTCATAAAGCAGTTTGCAAAGTCAGCATTACATATAGTATAAAAATGTCAAGCAGAAATCCATCTGTCTTTTGTAGTTCCCTAATCACCAGATGTGCCTGTTTCCCTGTTTTTCTTCTGGAAAAAAAAAAAAAAAAAAGAAAAGAAAAGAATGAATTTGTTGCCGTCTTTTGTGCTAAAATCTTTCTGTGTTCAGTTTCCATTTTTTCTTTTTTAAGAGATAATAATAGGCAGATTTAAAGCTTGAAGGTGCATATACTGGACTCAAATAAAGCTTCTGAGGCAAAATGCATCTATTTTCTCACCTTAGTTTACGTACAGGCAAAATAAGTCAAATGTGTGAAATTTAGATTCAGAGTTCACAGATTGTCCTTCATAGAAGAAATCAAATGAGAGCTCTCTGAATAACCCAAATAATCAAGCTTATTTGGTGATGGATTCTGAATGGTGATGGTCCTGAATTTAGCTGAAAATGCTAGCAGTTTGTGTTGGGATCTGGTCTATATTAATGCAGACAGAAGGCTGCCATCCTAGAAATGTCTTCCCATATCAACAGCAGGATTTATTTGGGTAACCTGGGCTGAGTGAGTTGGGCTTGTTCAGCCTGGAGAAGAGAAGGCTCCAGGGAGACATTATTGCAGCCTTTCAGTATTTAAATGTGGCTTATAAGAAAGATGGGAACAAACTTTTTAGCCAGGCCTGTTGTGACAGGACACAGGGTAACAGTTTTAAACTAAAAGAGGGTAGGTTTTGACTAGATATAAGGGAGAAATATTTTACAATGTGGGTGGTGAAACACTGGCCCAGGTTGCCCAGAGCGGGGGTAGATGCTCC
This sequence comes from Limnodromus scolopaceus, assembly GCA_028565335.1. Taxonomy (NCBI): domain Eukaryota; kingdom Metazoa; phylum Chordata; class Aves; order Charadriiformes; family Scolopacidae; genus Limnodromus; species Limnodromus scolopaceus. The sequence continues at coordinate 32,103,013 of JAOXNO010000070.1, forward strand.
ATCCCTGGAAACATTCAAGGTCAGGTTGAAGGATGGGGCTCTGAGCAACTTAGATCAAGTTGAAGATGTCCCTCCTCATTGCAGGGGGGTTCGACTAGATGGCCTTTAGAGGTTTCTTTCAACCCAAACTATTCTTTGATTCTATGCTGTGGGCCTTTACAGTAATTGATTTCTGAGATCAACTCCACAAATACATCTACTGCAATTCCATGTTACAGAACTAGACCTTTAGTGTACTAGCCCTCTTGAACAACTGAAAAAAACCAAACTTGACTGAAATGGAAAACCATTTTACAAACACCAGGGACACTTCTTTTGCAGGAGTTTCCAGGTGGAGTGTTGAGCAATGTTTGTAAATTGACAGCATATTTTTAAGATGCAGGAAGATGTGCCTCTATTTAGTGCAACTGAGAAATGGAGGTGATACCACTACTGTATTCCAGAGCAGGACCAAATTCACTGGTTGAATTAATTAATTTTGCTTTACGTCACTTCTTCAACACAAAGCAGACTTAGTGCCACATTAACTGGCAGGCCGGTGGTTCACAGTGTGTTGGAGAATCCAGGTGGTGTAGCTCTGCTGAAATGGCTTATATTATCCCTTCCTCACAGTTTCAGTGTAGATGTTAAGGAACAGAGAGTGGGCAAAAGCAGTGGCAGATGTAGTTTTTGGTATAACTTTTTCTTAAATGCACAGCTTCCAAAATTCTGCAGTTATGTAAGAATCTCAGCTTTCATATAAAAATTAAGTCTCATAAGCCACAAAGTAAATCAAAAGAAAAACAGACAGATATTAATCTTCTGATGTTTGATCCAATTTTGTGTTTTGGAGAACTGTCTTCTGGTTTTTGAACACCTGGATTTGGCAAGGCTGCTATCATTCCTAGAAGAACATTCCCAAAGAATTTTTTTTTCTATCACTATTCCCCTCCCACTCTCTTTCAGGCAAATGAACTAACTTGGACACACTCTTTCAACACATTTTTTGCATTGAAGTTGTCTAATAGCCTACTATAAGCAGAAAGAATATTTCTAAAAGCCCAAATAAATAGCTGAATAAAGTGCTCTTCACAAATTAAATGATCCAAATCTACATTAAAACAAAATAATAAAAATTAAGTCCTCTACTTACCTGCCTAAGCCCAAGTTTAGGATTCAGTGTTTCAAGAGATCAGAGGATGACATAACTGCTATTCTAGTGGTTATTGGTCCTCATACTTTAAGGAGTGCCTTGACAATAGAAGTATTTTGTGTAGTAGTACAATGTGAGAAAGAACTTAACAGTTCATGACTTTGTACTGTTTATCAGCTTAAGGAGAGTAAAAAGCTGGGTGTATACATTTATTTAAATTAGTTGGGCTTTAAAGACCCTGAATTCCCAGATCCGTTAGAACTAAATCCTAAAATGTGTTCTGGCAATCAGCAGTTTAACTGAAGTAAAGCACACATTTGCATTTTTTTGCTGGATCAGTATCACATTAGAGGTATTCTGCAAATTTGAGTCCTTTATATCTAAATATCCTGAAATTTTACATCAGTTACTTATAGTCCCAAACCAGAAAATGTTGCATAAGAACGTGGAATGGAGAAAAGACTTTAAAATCCCAAGTTTTTGAATAATAGGATCCTGTTTTGATATTTGCAAATGCACTTTATTAAGGACTTAGGATTTAAAAAGAGAAATCTCTTTAAAACTTTACAGTTTATCTCACTATGAATTAAAGAACATTTTGAAATACCTATTATTCTGTTAAAATACACTCTAGGGGCTTCTATGAATCTTATTATTTACTGAACAGTCCAGAGTGACTCACTCAGAAAGGTTAAGGGCTATCAAGAAAAAAGTATTTAGGGATTTCTTTAAATGTCTGTTATTCATTCAACAGACTGGAACTGCTTCTCTATCATACTAATACCTAGAGACCTCTGTCAATAGTTATTCAGATGTTTTGTGTAAAATATCTGTATGCTAAGAATGAATTCTCAGATTATGAGTGGAAGAATTTTATGCACTCTGAATGGCTTGTAATGTGGTAATATACTGTGTATGTTTTTACTGAAATACCCTGTTTAGTTTCCTGAATTTTTTTTGCCAGTTGTTCTTTTAGTTAAAGACCCAAATGCAGTGGTCAGTAGGACTGGAGAACTCGGAACGTTAGTAATGAGATATGGAGCCCTTTCCTTCTAGGTCACTGGCATGAATTTGACCCTGGTTAGTAATAACGGAGAGTCATTATCAGCTGGTGAATGTTTGGTGGCCTACGACATACAAGCTGTTGGTTTCACTTTGTGTAATGACCCATGGCTGCATACACATACACTCAGTGTTCAGCTAAAACATGTGCAAATAGCTTGGAAAATACCATATATCTCATGATTGAACTTCAAAACTCAGGCTGAAAGGTCATCTGTGGTGGCAATTAAGAGTGACAGGCTTTATACCCTGCCAGCCACAGAGAACAAGATACTCACCAGTATTCACAGGATATTTGCTTCTGCTTGGACAGTGGTATGTACACATTTATGGCAGAGTAATATAAAATAATGCAGAAGTACTGAATTAATTCTATACAAGAAAGTACTAAATTAATTCTATACAAGAGAAAGTTATGAAGCAAAGTCCTTACAGGTGTGGAGTCTGAGCAAAAAAGAATGAGGTGGAAAATAAAGGGGAAGAAAACCTGGAAAAATATAGTGGGAAAGGGAAGATATGCAATGGTAAAATAGAGTATGTAGAGAAATGTAAAACAGCAAATAGACTGATGGCCCGTGCTTCCCAAAACACCTTACCCCACCCCACAGGTTTTTTTCAGGATTACTCTACTTCCTGTGAAAAAGGTGGCTTGTTATAGAAGAAGAAAAAATCTGCAAAGTATTTAAACACATTTTTCACTTTCGGCATGTGAAATATCCTGCTTGTTTCAGCAGTGACTGTCACCCCTTACCTTAGGTATTCGCTTACCAAAACGAAGTTTCATAATTATGCTGCGTAGATTAAGATAAAGGGCTTGGTTATGATCATAGACTGGCTTCACTACATCAGCAGCAAGCAGTATGATGACCAGGACATTAGCAAGGACTCATGAAGCAATAAGAAGATCCCCACTGATGTGATATGAACTTCAGAGAGGGTTGGGAGGGCTTTTGGAGCAAACACATGCTGGGACAGGATTTTCCACAAACTGGTTCACCCATCTCTACAGTTACTGTTAAATATCTGTGACATACGTGAGCTGATTCAATGGCGAAAGGCTTAAAGATCAGGCTGGGCTGACATTTTTTTTCTAAGGCTCAATATCATGAAAACATTCGAAGTGTAAAGAGCTGTAGAACTGGCTAGTTTCACATGTCATACTGATGCTGTGTGGCTTTGTAAAAGAACTGATACACTTTGACGCTCTAGGCCTGAAGCAAATACAAAGCATAGGACTTCTGAGCATGGCAAGAGACCGTGAAGCAGCAGCATAGGGCACCAGGTAAGATCAAATTCCTGGCTGTCTTCCATTTCCCTGTCACACTGCGTGTGTTTAATAAACTGTTTTTACAATAGTGATAGGATGTGACTGCCACCTGCATGCTATGTATCTACAGTAAGAACATTTAGCAGCTGCAAGATATAACTAGTTTAAGCCTAGAATGTCTGGATGTTCTTAGGTGAGCTCTCTACTTTCTAAGCTGTAAAAATGCTTAATCCCTGTGTCACTTTATATTATTTTGTAGTTAATATTATCAGTGGGTTGGCAAAGATGCATAACCAGGGGCAGAATCTGGCCTGTCGTATTTAGCAGGATATGATTCTTCAACTAGAGACACTACAGCCTTGTAAAAGGGCACATATTCTTCTTTGTTTTCACATCTGAAATGTGAGAGAGTAGATCTTGTCTTGCTGAGCTGTAATTGCCAGCTCTGCTACCTGGGAGCTCAGGGCTGATACATGGTAACCCACAGATGCTAAGACCACATTTTGATTTAAGAACTTTAAACAAAATAACTGCCTGACAGCTGAGCAATATATTCTTGTCTAACGCTTTTGCCTGGCACTTGGATCTAGAGCTCTTTGGAGCAGGAAACCATCTTCTACTTGATAATTATATGAGGCCCTGTTCCTAACTAAATTCTAGTGCAAAATTATTATTATGCTGTTTAATGAATTTTCAAACTTAGAATAATGCAAATCCTGTAAGTAGCTTGTATTAAGTTCTGAGACTTATTGATACTTCTTGCATAAAAGTACCTTTCTCCTCTTTAATTCGTTTCTGCTTTCCCTTTTTGGGTTTGTAGTCATTTTCCTTTAAGCTTCAGTTAATTAATTAATTAATTACCATAATTAAGAATCAAGATTCTGCACTCCTCAAAGGCAAATCTTTATGCTGTAGTTAGCAGGGGACTGTTTGTATCTAGGTCTTCGTTTCCTGCTCATTGTGTCTTTTGGTACTTCTTGCAATAAACTTGGCAAAGATAAGGCTTATTATATATCAACTCTATTTTTGTCTTTTACAGTCCTCCATTGCTAAATAAGAAAACCAAGCTTCTTTCACAGACAGAGGAAGCATCTCACTGCTTTCCAATAGGTAACCACAGATACTTCATACGTAACCATTGATTTTCTATCCAGGGATATGTAGGAAATCTTACAAAGAGCATGAGTAAGGACGCATCTAATAACATGTCAGACTTTTCCTGTTTCCACACTTGAATGCTCAGTCCAGAATACTGATCCCCGCACCAGAGAACAACCACAGTTTACAAAGTCAATATATACTGTGTGAAGTAGCTGTATAGTTATGATAGTTACCACAGGGAATGAAACCTAAAATTTTTAGATGCAAGCAGAGGGCATAGGCAGGATCTGACTTCTCTCTGAAGTAGGCTCAGCTAGAGGAAAAATATTGATTTTCACCACAGCCATCCTTCCTTCAAAAGTTATTTCATGTTTGAAAGGAATGCATGAGGCTATAGAGGAAAAGAAAAAGGGTGATATTTTATCTTAATTTATAATTTTATTTTATTTATGGGATTCAATTATTTTATTATATTTCTTCCTTAAACAAAAGCAAATAAACCAGAAGATTTTCTTTAAAACTGCAATGTTTGATTCATACTGCATTGGAATGTATTAATTAGTATCAGTGGTCAGTCATGGCAGTCTTGCTTTATTCCAAAAAGGTGTTGCAGACATCAAACAACAGAAGTAAAAATAAATTAAACTTCAAAGGGTTAGTTTGTTTGTGTAAAGTACCCCAATGTTAACAAATTTCTCTGAACCAACTGCTGAGTCTTAAATCTGCAAAGTCTGAAACCGACGTTTCTAAGTCTGTGTGCAAACTGCCAGCTTCAGTTCATGAGGTCTTCACAGACTGAAATCAATTGCTTGGTTTCAAAACCCTTTAGTCAATACTGGCTTTTACTAGAAGAAAGGCTGCTGGGCTTGGTGGGCCATTGGTCAGATGCAGAATGAGGTTGCTATTGGTGTGGGGTGTTTTTTTGGTAGAACATACTTATGCAGAAATGCAGGTGCTCTCCTTTCAGATGGGGCAAATGAAAAGTAGAGGAAGATGCTGGGGAAGCAGATATACAGATTACATTCTCTAATCCCCCTGGAAAATCGGGTTTTGCCTGTGTTCCTACACTCATTTTCTCAATGTGAGCAACTGACAGCTTGATATTCATGAGCATTATGAAAAAATGAAATAAGATCATTTCAAAAAAAGTATGCTGTATAATTCTCATGTTATGGCATTTACTTGAGATAATTACCTGGTTTAGCAGTGTAGATAGAGTCATTGTGTGATAAAAGCAAAATCGGACACTGCACCCAAATTAAAATATACCTGTGTTGTATTATATTTTGTCCACATGAATTCTAGTATTACTCCTGTCCCTTATGAAAAAAAAAAAAAGTAACCTTTTTTTTAAAATTTAAACAGTTCCACTTGGTGGTTTTTTTTGCTTATTCTTCTGAAGAATTTCTGCCTGAAGCACAGCTACAGCACACTCATAAAACATATCAAGGTATCAGCATTCTCCAGTACTCCAAACTCTCTAAACACTGCTGTCGGAACAGCTGAGAGTGCATTTTTTTAATATTCGCAGCTAAAAACACTTCAGCACTTAAAAGTGCCCAGTTCTTCAAGACTTCCTTGGCCAGGACACTTCTCAAAAGTTCAGTGAAATTCTAAACCTAGTAGGATTGCAGATTGAAAATCAAAATTTTGGGGATGTAATTCAGGGTGTAGAAAACCAAAGCAATAAATGAGCCATGGGAAAAAAGATCCTTTTTAATTTAGAAAATAAAAAAAACATGGTAACAAAAAAAAATTCTTAAAAATTCTGACTATCACAACATAGCTCTTTGTTTCTAACAGAGTAATTCCTTACACAGGAAATACCTGTGTAATTAACGTTTAGTAAAGCAAAAGCCCAAACCAGCATTCTTTGCCCATTCCAAACTTCTGCTGAATTCATGCAGATGTTCATGCTCTAAAAATGTCCTACTTTTTTATAAAAAATAAATGCAGAGTTTAGAATAATGTAAGGAAGCATGAACCTTACTAATGCAGCACCTATATAAAATTACTAACAAACACGTAAGTATAGGTAGTAGAAAATATGCAACAAAAGGTCATGGATGTTAACAGAAATTAAAATGTGATTTCAGTGCTGGACTTTGGCAGATTCTGCTAAAGAAGGCAGGCTGCAAACCCAGGGAGTCCAACAGAGGGTATGTGATGAACTAAATGCAAAGTTATTCATTCCTTGGTTGACTCTGAAGTAAAACAATTTTGCATGAAATAAATATAACAATGTTTTCTGCCACTGATACTTAGAACACTTAATTATTACTATTTAGAATATTAAATATTTGCATATTATTAAGTGGGTGAATACTTTTCTGCTTGTTCAGCTGTTAATAGTAGTTACTGATCCTTAGAAAAAAACATGCCAAACATAACAGTAGAAGAATATCTATGCTGAGACTGCTCCACAGAGCACTGTCGCAGTAGGAGGTACACAAATACTGATCCAGTACGTCAAGAGTAATTTTAGGAATCGCAGTTTTTTAATCCTAGAATAAAGTAAAATTGAATGGCACAGTAAGGAGAAAGTCTGGATTTTTAATTATCGCATAATTTGAACAGCTTTTTGTTGTTATTTTTCAATTTATAAAACCATCACATTTAAATTAAGTGGGTTTATGTGTAGTTCATCTATACTTACTATACCTTCTTACCAACACAAGAGACTTTTAAAAGATAATGAGAAAATCTTTGTTCTCAGCTGATTTTGTTTTGTGCCCACCACTGTAGTTTCTTTTGGACTGAAGGATGCATAGGTTCAAAGGTATGAGATATAGAATGAGATTTTATATTTTCTACATCATCTAACAGCCAATTAAACCACTAAATCAGCTTGTGAAAGAAAAGAATTCTGTTACTCGTCTCACAGTACAACGGGTAAAAAGTTGGATCAAAAAATTTTAGATATTTAATTTTTTTTCAGCTTTTGAGGCCAGTTAATCTAGCCAGATGAAAAAATGACAGGGGAATGAGGCTTCAAATTGAACTCTTAGTTCTTCAGAGAAGTTAATCACTGGAACAGTGCTGCTACATACAGTGATAGGGCCTTAGTGTGTACCAATTCTTGTCTACTTAGTTGCTCATTCCTCCAACAAATCCACTTCCGTGTCTTTTGCTTCAGTAGCTCCTGTATTTAAGACAAACCAAGACATGTAGACGGTCAGGTGTTTACAGGTCCTTCTTAAAACTGGCTCACAAAACATCTATGACTGCATCTCATCCATAAAATAATGAACAATGAAAATCCATGGCATGAAATTGGACTTTGTGGAGCTTCTTAGTGGAGGCAAAGAACCGAAATAGGAGACGAAAACAACAGTTTCAGTATTAAAACACTTGGAGTAACTAGTCTAGTCTTAAAATACTTAATCTAGTCTTAATACACTGTTTTTCTTCCAACATAAAATGTAAAATCCCAACTGTTCTAGGAGCAAATTTATTCCAGATTCACATGGCAAACAACATTGTGTTCAGTTGTAGGGTAGGTTTCTGAACCACTGATTTCAATGCCACAAGGAACATGAACAGTAAGTAGTAGAACCTGGCTAATTCACATCAGTAGTTCAAAGCACCGATGTCTATTACTAAAATTTGTAAATTAGTAAGTTATCAAGAAGCATGGCCCATTTTTACAATTTTCCCATGAGCCTTAATGATATTTGATGTTTTCCTAAAGTCTGCTCCTGCAGGCTAGTGAGTAGATGCAAACTTCAGCTTCCATCAAAAAAAAGTTCTAGCCTTTATGGTTAGAGATAAAACATGAAAACATGAGCCAACTGAACCCTAGAGTATCAAAAACCAGAAGGCAAATAAGCAGAGCCCCAAATTTATTATTATTATTTTTTAAAGATCTGGCAAGCATCAAGCTAATCTTTTGATATTTGATGGACCACTTTATGCTTTTTAAACACCTGTAGTTAGCAATATTGAACTGGCACAGTATGAAACAGAAGAGCACTCTATATATCATTGTACCAGAACCTGATTTTGCAAGTCGATAAACACCATCCAGTGGGAGCTTACGGCACTGTGCAAGTTTGAACCTTTTATTTAATAGATGCAGTTTAATATTAATTATTTATTAAAATATAGTGTAAAATATTCCTTTTTTCCTGTATAAAATTAAAGTAGTCCTTGTAATATGAAACCCGGGCACAGCTCTCTAATTTAGCACAGCACACAATTATAGAGTTAAGCACGTGTGAAAATGCTGAATCAGCTTTTTTCTTCTGCGTGTGGTGAGAAATAGGGAGGAATCTTCAGATTAGCTAAAGTTCCATTTTATTATTCATTTAAGAACAAAACAAAGACAGTGGGGTCCGAAAGTGTTGGAGGCACAAATCTTCAAAGCCTGTGACTCATTTATTGCACTCAGAATACATCCACAAACAAATTTATGAAATAAGTTTTCATATGTAGGTTCCAATTTGTGCAAATAATGGAGTAACATTTGTAACAGATTTGGATTTCTGAGTCCTGTTGACCTAGTAGAATATGGTTCATTTTCCTTCAGGATCATCACAGGAATCTCAGCTAAAACCTTACATCTGCCAGAATACAGGATTAGACAAATTGGCAGGTGGTAATAGATTCAAAAGTTAAAAAGAAACAAACTGAGCAGCAGGATAAAATCAGGGCAAGGTAATTAACATTCTGTTTATATTTTCAAAGAAGAAACAACAGGAAAAGAACAGATGCCGGTTCATATTTGTGGACACTCCCAAGAATTTTTTGCTTTAGGTAAAACAGTAAGAACTGCCCAGAAGCTGTGGGACTCAACTGGCCACTCTGGTGAAAGAGGTCAGATTGCACGGAGAAGCAAGAGGCGTAGAAGGGTGTCATTTAATACACATGGTTGCTTCCTGCACAAAACTGTTTCCCAGCTCCAGATGCGCTTGTGGAAAAAAAAAAATCACCAGGGAGCAACTAGAATTTAGAAATTATAATATAAATTAAAAGTCATATCAGAGCTATTGGGAGTTTGTTTAATAAGGCAAATTTTAGTCTGGCATCATACCTTAACACACCCGAAGATATATAGTCAGCCCAGGAGCTACAGGGAAAAGCAGAACAATCATGCAGCCATCAGTCATTTTTTTAAAATACCACATGGGGCATATGGCAGAGAACTGAGATTATTCTTCCGACAGTACACACTGCCAGAGCAGCGTTCGTTTAGGGGCTGATTCAGAAGTCAGTTTGATGGAGAGGGGATTGTGTTGGTATCAAAACATGTCAGGGTTCTGGGGACCTTACCAAAGGAAAGAGAAACTAGATATAAAATGCTGGCCCCAGTGAGGACTATTGCAAAATTCCCAGCTGTCCAAGACGGAGCAGATCATTAGTGATTAAGTGCTCCTGCAGCTTTGCAGAAGTCAAATAAGCTTCAGTTTCACCCTGTTGGCCAGAGGCTTCATTTAGTGACTGCTGAAATTGTTGTAAGGTTTTTTCAATAGTCTCTGTGAGCTTTTAAACATACCCTCATTTGGGATCTGTAGCCTTTCACCTGTAGTGAGCACAAGAACTACCTGTGCGTCCAATTTTCACTTCTACACAATTATATTAAAACAATTTTACCAGTTTGTTTGAATTATATCAGTAGTTTTATTTAGGCCTGTAAAAAATGCTTAGATGTCAGTGAAAGGAAATGTTGAGGCAAAATACCTTCCAAAATTCTCTCTGCAGCCTCACAGGTGAGAATTTAACTCTAATTTCACATATATTTAGAGTGACTTTCAGTGAGATGTGGTCCAAACACCAGGTAGGGGCTAAGGCATTTATGTGGCAAAGGCGTAACTACGGAACCTGAGAGAGATGCTGAGTGTCACTTTTTATATCACTTTCTAGGTGAAACCTAGAAACCTAGGTGAAACCCACTAACCAGTCTGTATCTCAGTCCTAGTCCTTTCACTGCTAAAATATGGATCACATTGCCCAATTGCATGATGAATTAAATATCACGTCATCCTTAACATTTATAAATGCTTTGTTATCATTCACTGTGAGATCATATAGATTTGCAAGGTGAAGCATAATCCAAATGCAAGGCAATAAAATTCAAAGCCTATCATGCAGTGCTAGGAATACACAATATGACTCATTTGGAATAAAATTTTCATTCCAGCCCATATCAGACATGAATGCAATGCTACTGTTATGCCATCTCAAGTTTCTTATGACCATATTAATCTACTTGCAATGGATTGTAGCGTGGTGCTACAAGGTCTTGCCTGAAGAGGGAACCTGTTGATTTTCATGTCTACTAATCCAGTGTACCATTCGTGACAAGGGTTTATTTTACATGAACAGATTTCATTGTTAAGGCAGCAGCGTTTGTTTGCTGTTGTCTTTCTGCATTGTTGTCTTATATGTGAAATATTTGTGGACTTTTATCTATATATTTTACAGTTTTACTGAGGCTTTTATAGTAAGCTGGTTTTCTCTGAGATGTGGTGGTTACATTGTTTTTTAAAAGTCTTCAACTTTTCATTTTAAACCTTTTTTTAATAAGGAACATAAAGAACAATTAAAAGCAAATTTCATTTGTACAATTTATTTTTAATGTATTGTTTCTGTGTGAGGCTCTTGCAGAGAGCCTAGATATATACATTTTGCACATTGTGTCCTTCCAGAATCACCACCATGTGGGTACCCAGGTAGAAGAGGTGGTACCCAGGTAGAAGTACCCACCGCAGAGGGTGGATTTACTTTTCCCCCCTCTTTATTTTGTTAAGCATTGTATCCATTTTTTGTAGCTTCAGTGAGCGGGACTCTATGTTATGTAATGTCAGAAACATTTTGTTGAAATCAAGGTTCACTATTTGTCTACTATACTAAATTAGAAAGCCAATAATCTTTCTTTCACTGACTCGGTTCTTTCTAACCCAGTGACCCAGATCCCAGTGAGTCTCCTCAAGCTCAGAAATGCTGTTTCACAGAACAGTCTGTAAATTTGTGCTAGTTCTACCTTTTATTTATTGTTTTCCTTATGGAAGGTATTTTCATCTGGCTGGTCATATGTTCTTCCTGTTTGTTTGCTTCTGTTTTAAACCAAGGCTAAAATAATAATAATTCCTGGTTTATCAACATGCTTTACTTGGCTTATCATCTTCCTTTTAATAAACTTTTCTAAGGAATTTTAAAATAAAAACATTACTGAAAAATGAAATTTCAGGGCATCATCCTACAGCATAAGAAGTAGATATAAACGACATTTACCCAACTTAAATAAGCAGTGTAATAACAGGCAGAAGATATTTCACTCTGTAAATTGGAAGGAAATCAGTGGAAGCTAGATGATTTATAAAATAAATTATTATAAATATTATAAATAAATTATGAACAGGTATACTGGAGCTTATAAATAAACCTCATATCCCTCTAGATAATTCCAACAGGATAATCTTAGGAATCTACGCCTCAGTCAATAAGAGCAAGGATGCTGTAACATTATATGGATAGAGATCACTATTCTTGGCACTTACCAAATGTTATTTAATTTATGGGAACTAAATTTCAGCACAGGTAGGACTACACTTCATGTAGTGACAAAATGCCCAATGTGCCATTCCAAAAAAAATACATTTTTAGACATCCAGGGAATCTGCAATTAGCCTCCATCTCACTGGAGGTCAGGAAATCCAAAGCTCATGGAAATGCTACAAAGCAGTTTTGTATTGAATCAACCTTTCAAGAAAAGTTGAAACAGTAGGTGGTATCAGGGAGATTTGAAAAGCCCCCTTTAAATCAGATTCTACTGTATTCGTTTGCTGAACAAATTTTCACCAGCTTATCTGGAATTCTATGTATTGATTTAAGTCATGCTTCAGTAAATGTTCAACATGACTTCAATGGATGAGTGAGTTTACATTTATGGTTGCTCAGTTTAGTAGCAGGCAGTGCTTCTAATCCCTGTGGAGCTGCTATTAGCCATTGGTTGACCTGAAATTCACATGAATTGGCTTTAATTCAGAGCTTGGTCTGCTCTGCATGGTTTGCTGGTTTGGGGTGGTTTTTATTTAAATTTTGACCAGTGGCTTAAGCCAGTTTTTCTTGAGGTTTTTCTTCTTATTCTTGAGAATATCTTTTTTAAAAAGGAGAACAGATTACTTTATAATGACAGAGAGCTTGTAGAAATAGTATGAAAAGAAACTTTTCTGAAGTAAATAGAATGGACACTTTTGCCTTCAGACTTATATGGTCTTACTAGAACTAACCTTCCTTCTTTTTGTAGGATTTCTGTTTTGAAAATACTAACAATTGTCAAGACAAGGAACTGAGAAAAAAACCAATGGGCAAACAAGAATGATAAAGATAACAGGAATTACTCATATATCACACAGATGGAGACCATGATGTCCAGCACCATTGCTAGCTTTCTCATTTATGTTATTTTGTCATTGGACTCTAGGAGAAGAAGCCAACACAGCCCTTTAGAAAAACACCTTTCTACATCCCTGAGGTATATTGACTGTATCTCACTTTTGAGTTTTCTCCTCTGTGAAGACATACATCATTTCCCTTTAAGTGATCATCCTAGATAAATTTTGCTAAACGGGAATCCAAGGTAGTCCAAAAGCAACAATGATTTTGAAAGAAAAATGAGATTAAAATGAAAGGAATTATTTTCTAAGCATCTACAGAGTTCACTTTTTGTGAGGTTGCCTTAGTGTAATTACAGACGTATCTTACATCCTTTGAAATACCTTTTTTTTTTTCGTAACCCTTGTAGTCAGCCTATCTCTATTGCACGGATACCTGGACACCAGCCCTTTTTCTGGCCTACAGGAGTCTTACTACACCTTGTGGATTGGTGGTGCCACACGTACAGGTTCATCTCCTCCAGTGGTCTCCAGTAGCTATACCCAAATTTTCAAACCCTTTGTGATAAGGGAATGTTGTGATTTGCTGTTCTATCTGCAGGATTGATCATCAGTGATCTACAAACCCTTTAATCTCGATTAATAAGTGTCTTTTTAAAAATGTAACTATCTAGCTGAGACATAACTTGTTGCAGACCATGATTTGTTATCTTTCTCTCAGGCCTCTCTAAGCTATGTTTACTTACTAAACCATTTTTCCATCTCAGAAGAAAACTGAATTACGCACCAGCTCTACAGCCTGCGTTTACAATGAAATAACTAACAGGTAATGACTGACAAATATGCTGCTGCACTGTTAACCTCACACAAAGCCTTCTCCAGCCAAATGAGAATAACAGCAGAGATGGGCACTCACTGCAGTGGGATGACCTTTGAAATTGAATTGAGACCATTTGAACGAGTGATGTGGAACATGTAGCCTTGCTTGTGGAGTATCTAGTTCCCACATACACCAAGCTGGTGTATGCAGGAGCTAAGGGACACCATTCTTCACTCTTCCCTGCCTCCCACCTGCCAGACTTCCCTCCCAATATTTACTAGATGTCCACATCCCCAGGGCTCAGCCTGCAGTGTTCTTTTCTGCTTATTGTTAGCTATGACATGTTTGATATTGCTTGCCTATTTATAACTACTTTCCAGCACTCCTTGGATGATCATGTTATTTCTTGTCTTTAGGGCTTAGCCAGAGTCACTGAGAGGGCCAGGGACAAGAGGATGGGCAGAGAGGGAAGCAAGAGAGTGCTTTCTGTACGGCCTCTAACATCAATGTGTTTTGTTCCTCACCTATGAGGAATATTCTGAGTGTCCAGACAGTGTAATTCACTTCCAAAGTTACTGGAAGTGACTTTGTGATAAAAACATTCCACATATTTTTATTAATGACCCTTAGAAACTTAATGTGACTTTTTTTAGTATCATTTGGGGCCTGGCAGTGTAACTTTTGATTGGACTGCAGAAGAGTTGCATTTTATATTACAAAAAATTATGTATATATGTGGCTTGCAGAAAAGTACCTGAAAGCTGTGTGCAATCCTCAGTAAAGAGAATGCTTCTTTTTTGAATGCTAGGTTTAACAAGGAAATACATTTCCTCCACTTTTCTAACAAGGGAAATATTTCTGTTGAGTTAAAAGTCCGAGATGCTTTCTGGAATAGGGAATATTTCTCTATGCTTTTATTGCAGATTTCTTTGTATTTATCTTATTGAAAATTATTGGTTATGGGACAAAACCATGATTTGTGAGATCTTTTAGCTTTAGAAGATCCTAGTCTGTATTCCCCGTGTGTGAAAATCTCACTAGCTGGCACTACAACGGCAGAATCTTAATGCATTTCTTTGGGTTTCTTCTGTAGAGCATTGGTTTGATGTGGCCTCTGCCTTTCTACTAGCTAATCAAGGTCCTCAGGGACTGGAGATGGGTAAGTAGCTATTCCACTTATCTTGTACATGTCCATATACAAAGATACATGGTTACTTACCACGGAGATGGACAGGAAATAACAGTGAGGGGGAAGATCTTTACCTCATTAGTAACATTACATTTCCTATAGAGCATATTTTTCATATATTAAAAGTTAATAAGACAGCGTTAGCTTACAAGACTTAAAAAGAGATGTGATCATAGTAAATGTGTCCAGAGGTTCAGAAAATATTACTAGGATATTTTAAAGCATGTCCAGAGCTCTTTCCTTCATATTCTTTATATGTCAAACAATAGTATTTTTTTTGTTCCTCATTTAAAGGGCTTCAGCTACCATAAGAAAATTAATGTTTCATATTATATTGGTTATTACAGTTGCACTTGGAGGTATTGGTCTTCACTGGGGCCTTAGAATAGTAGGTGTGGTGCAACGCTCTTAGCAGGATAGCTTCTGCTCTAAAGACATTGAAATGTGTCTGGACAAGACTCACAGAAGTCCTGATGCATCCCTTTTATAGATAAGGAATTGATAGATTAAACTATGCACTAAGTTCGTAAATAAGATACAACAGAAGTGAATAAAATCTTCTTTGGGGAAGGCTCTGTTTATCATACCTATAGGTATTGTGTATGTTTTGCAGTGGGCACACTGTCAACCAAAGCTAAGTTTAACATGCACATAAAAGGTACTTTGTTGGCATCTTTTCCTTGCCATTATATCAAAATTACTGTAGCTCAGCTGCCATGGCTTCAAATTGCTTCTTCCATATATGAACAAAGCTCTGCTTGTAAGAACAGATAAGAACCAAGAATATATTTGGCACTATATAAATAATACTTAATATTTTCATCCTCTTATAAATAACTCTTTTGCATTCTTCTCTCAAGTTTACACACATACCTGGATGGAGTTCTGTTTAACATATATATTTTCTCCATTGTTTAGAGAAAATAAAGAGAGAACTTTTCAATTAACTGCACATACTCCAAGAGTTATAAAGGTCAGTCACTTCTCAGGAAGTTTTGGAACTCTTATAAAATGCTTCCCTGTATTTATGTATCTGAAAATATGAAGCAAAAAATGGAATAATAATGATGTTGAAAATTCCTCAGAGAGTAAAAATATAAGGAAAAACACAATAATGGAAGTAACAGGCACTGTCTCAATTCTAGCCCTGTGTGGTAGACTCACAGTCTTAAGTAAAACATCAACTGCACTGCAGTCTCCTTCTGTGCCAAAGATAATTTTTTGGGAAGTTTTCAAGGAAAATCCAGGAAGGTGCAATGCCCTTTGTGATATGTTCAGAGTCTGATCAGCTGATGCTGTTTATTTTTGCTATCTCTTAGCACACTCCTTGAAACTAGCTGGACTATGCTCCTTGCACGGCATCTGACTTTCCAGTAAGCAACTGTAACTGATGTGATGGTGGAGAAGATGACAATATTCTCCTAACTGTCTCTCTTGCATAAAACATTGAGTAGAAGTTCTAGTTATTTGGGCAATTTTAGGTAGTTGGGCATAAAGGCAAAAGAGCCAATTTCTGCAGAACTTCAGCAGGCAGGTTAAATCCTCTGATCAGATTTCTGGAGAGCTTTAAGATCTTTTTTGTGGTCTGTAGTGATGCTACCTTCACTGTTTTGAGACAGATCCAGAAACTTTTGATTATACTGCAAATTTTTCAATACTGAACAGACAATAGCACTAAACTGATTTACTGAAAAAGGCTTTCTTATACAATACCCATTGAGTATACAAGGACTGTAATTTAGCATTTTCTTCTTAGTGTTGACATTGTATCTTGCCTTATTTTTACACAGGTCAGTGGAAGTTATGCTTGCAGCAGAATGCAGACTCACTCCATGTGTCAGTTTTGAAACATTTTCACTAAGCTAAGCATTTTGAGATCTGAGAATAGGAGATACAGGCTCACTCACTACCAGGGTAGTTTTACACAAACACAAACACTTCATTCAGTTACTTTCCTTTTTAAAATTTTTTTTTTACTTTATTTGTGAAGACTGTATTTGGTCTGCATAAAAGTGCAGAAGTAGTTGGAATGTTTATTTTAGCACCAAGTTTATATGACAACATTTGCTATAAACCACTTTTTTTTAAAGGTTCCAAGAGAGTACAATTTATTAGACACATATTTTCTGCCTTATACAACAGATCACACCCGGCTGCACAGCTTTTCTCAGGTAAGTGAATTATTATATATTCCCCTTTCTCTTCCCTTCCCCATCTCCCTTAATTAATAAGGAAAACCAGGCATCTATCTGCATGAGGTTTGTTTTAAAGTCAGTGCATAGGTCCATGGAAAATACATATCTAGTTACTAGGATTTATCCACTGGGGCCAGACAGCACAGATATTTCTAATAATGAATTTGAAATAGGATTTTCTTACTACACTGAAAAAAACTTTCTCAGACTCAAAGATAAATCAAAGGAAAGTGGCACCCTGGTGGACCAGACAGCCCATTGGCAGCCTAGTCACATGAGAGCCTCAGAGGTCACTACCTCACTATCAGCAGAGCTGTTTGTAGAGCTCACTGTGGAGTTTCACATCACGGCTAAATCAGAATACTTAATAATCTGGCACCCAAATTTCATGTGTTGCCAGCCTCAGTCCTTATGTGAGCCGTCCTTTCACTGCTTTGGAAGCCACCCCTTCAAGTCGTAAAACACAGATACACATTCCTATGTTTTGACAACTCCAAAAAATTGATTTTGAACAAACATTAAGAGACTGTTCTAACTGTGCTGATGTACAGGTAGGTGAATTTCATTGCAAAAAGGCATGCTGTCCTTACAGAAGATACTCTTAAATGAGGAGGAAGGATTAACTGTAGTGAAATCTTTATTAGTTATGTTCTCTTTCTTCCAGTCTGTAATACAACTAGGGCTATTACAGAATTCTCTTCAGAAGCCAACATTTTTAGATCATTAACTGTTTTTGAGTAAAGCAATTGTTTTGCATGAATTTGACTATCTTTTTTTTTAGGATGCTTTGATTTCTTGTGGGGGAATGGAAATGTAGGTCAGACACTTGAACCAATTCCCACACGCATTCCCCTTTATACCCATCCATAAATTTGGATTTTGAAAAGTCACAATGGGGTTTTCTGAAATTTCTGAATTTGTGGCTCATGTCCTTGTTCTAACACAAAAAGAGTCTCCCCAGACAGTCCATATCTCCCAGAAGTCTCTGAAGCCAAAAAGGCTACAGTGATGGCCTGTCCTCACTGCTAAAGGAGACTGTGGTGCATTGCAGAAGATGTAGTTCGACAGGAATGTTCAATCTATAGAAGAGATCAGGAGCCAAGAAATACTTGAATACAGCTCCCACGGCTAAGCAGAGCTCTGAGCACCTCACTTAATCTACAGTGTGACCACTCCCCATCTGTAAATTGACATATACTTCCTTGTTTCAAAAAGGCTTCAAGAGGATAAAAATCTGTGAAAGTTATGAGATTCTCAGATACTGTGATAAGTCCCAGGATAAACAAATGTTGAATGCAAAACAGCAGCTTACATGGTACATATTCAAGGGCATGTGGAATGAATTAGAAAGATGAAGAGAGGGAGCAGAAGAATGAGAATGGGAAGAAGCAGAAGGGAGGAAGGATAGACAGGAACAGTGCAAGTCAGGCAGCATGACTGGAAGCTATGGGAGAGTTATGCAGAGTCCTAGTACACTTTGAATTCATGCTGCCAACAATCTTGTAAGTGTATCTAAAGCAAATTGAGCCAACTCAGTTACTAAACTAAGTTTTTCTGCAAAATTCTGATGCTGACATTTTTGTGAAGTGGCCAAGAGTAACTCCCAAAGAAGGGACCTTACTGTGTGCATTTAGAGCATGAATGGATACATTAAACCTAGGTTTTGTTTAATGTCTCATAATAGTCTTTTTTTTGGGAGGGGGGAAATGTAAGTAGGTTAAAAAATTAATTTTCTGTACTGTGCCCTATTTTCTCTGCCAATAGTGTGAGGGAAAAGAGCAAGTCTGGATATATACACATGCACATGTGTAAATAAATGGGGAATAAGACCATACATCCTTCCCTAGCTGCCATTTCCCATCCTTTTTTTGGGTGACAGTACATATTATGAAACTGTGTACTGCATACTGGGAACAGATTAATGGTTTGTTTTCTGACAACAGAATATAAAAGATTGAACATTCACTCATTAAAAAACAAATCCCTTTTTAGAACCGCGGGTTAAGCAATGTGGATAGATTAGATAGAGAAACTGCCGCTGTTTTTCAAAGAACTGAAGAGTGTGGACAGTAAGGAAGAGGAAAAGATACTTGGCATCTCAAAAAGAAGGTGACAAAATTCAGAGGAGAAAATGTAAGATTCATGTAGAGAAACCTTTTAAGATAATGGTGTCAGGTAGATGGTTTTATCTTCCTACTGCAATGGGTGGAAAGCCTGCTACTGGGATGAAGAGTGTACGCCCTTTTTGTTCCAGAACTTATTGAATGTGATACATTCCTGGGCAAAAGGAGATGACTCCCAGCTAAGCTTTCAAAAAAGGATTTAAGCAATGCACAGTAATTTATACTGGCTTTCTGCACTAAAAGTTGTCAAAATTGCCACTGGTCATACCAATGACAAGACTCCACTTGACTGCAGTGAAACAACAGCGACTGCAAATTAGGTGTATTGATGTTGCAAAAGGTCTTTCTGCAGCAAGGAACCAAATGGCTTAATGTTAAATGGAAGAACCTGGCACAAAGAATTTCTCCTAATTTGCTGAGGAATGTCTCAACTTGGAGTTGCTCTAAGGTATCTCATGCTCATGCCGTTTCAAGTAAACTGGGCTGCCTGAGAAGCAGATGAATAGTTTCGGTTTTTTTGCTCTTTGCAGTGATCTACTTCCCACTGAAAACAATGCATATTAAGAGATTAACTGGCTTAGGTACTTTGTGTCTCAGTTTGCATGTACATGCATTGTAGGAATCTTCCTCCTCACAAACTCCAAAATCTCATTGATATTTATAATCTTCAGAATAAAATTTTAAAATGCTATTTAGATGCTGTTTGAAATCCTATTAGGCATCTCATCTGCATTTGTCTGTCTAGTTACCATTTAAAATCTAACGCTAGGAGCCTATGTGACACTTAAAATAGAACTTAAAAATTGTTGTAGCTTTTATAGTCTGATCTTCATGAAAAGTATCATATTTTAAAATCCTATAGGCAGAATCATTAACAAAAAACAAACCACAACTGAAAACAGTGACAAAGGGGAAGGTTAGACTTTGTGTTTTACTTTGAAAACTCTCTCTGCCAGTCACCAAGCAAGGCAGATTTGGGAAGGCAAGATTATAAATCCACTCAAATAAATATAAGTACTCTCTTTGATTTCAGTGGGCTTCACATCAGACCCTTCGCTAACGTATACTCTGAAAGCCTTACACACTGTTTACTGCATTTTATTTGAATGAAAGTAAAAACTAATGCAAGTGTCAAGAGAAAAACAGCTAAAAATTGAACAGGTGATACAGACCTGCTGAACTACTGATTAAGGAGGTAGCTAAGTACCCAGAGGGCTTTGGGAGGAAAAATGCAGATATTATTTAAACAAACATTTTTAAACTAATGAAATGTATCAAAGGTACTTACACCATGTCCAGAATGTCAGCATAGGGGTTTGATCATAGATAAATTCCAAAACACAGTGTTCTGGAATTTGTCATCAAAATCCTTTGATACAGAAGTTTATAGGTTCTAAATGGCATGATGTATTTTCCTCATTACATGAAGGAAATACAATAAGGGGTATATCTTCCTGTATTCTTTAAGTAAGTTTTAGTTTAAAAATAAGATTGGTATATAGAATTAAGTTAACTTCACAACTTATTTTCCCCACATCTGTTTTGCATAGTGGTTTTAATTTTCAGATTTCGCCCCCCATCCCCCCGCCTTGTCTCCTGAAGCAGGCAGTGGAAGATCACTGCCATCTACAGATTGGAGATAGTATCACTAAGAGAGTAAATGTTGGAACAGTTTCTCTCATGTTGGAACATTTTTCTCTCTTTGCCTTGAGCATTTGTCTCTTCAACCCTCTCTCTCCCTTAAAAAAACCAAAACAACACAAAGTGACCCAATGCACTGTTCATAATCACCCTCATTAAAGGAAAAGCATACCATTTTAAGAATCTTAGAAGCCCTATAATGTTTTGAGTCAAAGTTGAAGGGAAAAAAAAAAGTGGGGTTCACAAATGTGCTTTCCATTACCTAGTATATATGTCAAAATTTAGTATACATGTCAAAATTATAGATGGCTTCTTACAGATTTCTCAGATAGTAGCTGAGAAAAATAACAAATTCTGTGGACGTTTGTATAGATGGATTGAGGACATGGGTACCTGCTTTCCATGTATCAGTGCCTGGGTCATATTTGCAAGATGACCTATCAGGAAAAGCAGGCAAGTACGGTACTGTACAAAGAGCAGAGCTATAGTTCAAGCTCAATTTAATCCTCTTATTTTCTTCCTACAAAGAAAGGAGTAAAACAAATCTCATAAAACTTCATGCTACTTTTATTTATTGCAGAAGAACCACACATTTGCAGCATATAGAAAAAGGGAAAGTAATAAAATTAATAATTTTTCCTCCTGTATCTTCCATATTCAGATAGAAAGTTTTTAATTGTAAGGAAAACTTTTATCAAACAAGTCAGACGTCAGTTATTAATATCAATAGCTGTCACTATTTTTTAATCTCTTGCAATGTATGCTGTTTCACTGAATCCTTGAAATTAGTGCATATCTGACAACATTAAAAATATTGGAATCACAGACTAGGCAAATTAAAAGTGGTCAGCTGTCTACATTAAGGTGAAGTGGTTTGTCAGCTTGTGTACAATTTCTGCCATGTTATACCTGACACAGTGAAGAAATTGATAGGCAGAACCAAAAAGAACCTAAGAAGAGATGATTGATTTCCCACTGCTGTATTTTAGTGTAGGACTGAGCCCACTGGAATTATTTTTAATGATGACTTGAGAATTTAAGTCTGAAAGAGATCACGCAGCTGGAATAGCTAGGTAAAAAAAAATAAGGGATAAGTTAAATGCAGTAGAGTTAAAGCAATCTGTGACTGCAGGGCATTTCAGCTACTGTTTGCCCAAATATTCTTCTTCACGCACTGGAGAAATGCTTCTTATTTGTTTCCCCAGGTGAAAGAAATTCCCTGGCTTGCTTCCCCTGCTGTCTGTATATCATCCTAGCAGCCTGAGTAGAATTTTGCTTTGATTTGGGAGTCCATTACACCACAATAATATGATTGCTTCAAGGAACATGTTCTGGTACGTATGACATGCTTTTACCTGTACTAGCAACACCAAACTGTAAGTCTATTGCTGGAGAAGTTCAAGCAATAAAAGCAACAACTAATCTGGTCTTATCACAGGGAAGGAGAGGTCTCTGACTCCACAACCATTGTTGTTTTGCAGGACTGGTTTCCTCTTTAAAATCCTGTGCCCACTGAATTGAAGAAGAATATATGCCTGGCCTCCTTACAAACTTTTGAAAATTCAAACCCCAGTTCACAAGGGCAGCTTTCAAAAAATACAGGCTGAATGTTTGGTCCTTACTGAAGTCAGGGGCAAAAGTCCTGTCAGCTTCAGTAAGGTCAGAATTTCATTCATGATATTGATTCAGCTGCTACCTTTACATACAACAATTTTCAGGTTGTTTCTACAGAAAGTCAATGCCAGGTGTGTTTGTTATTTTAAACTACACAGTTTCTTTAGGAAAGTAAATATCTGAGTGCCTTTACATTTCAACGAGCAAGCTAGGAAGTCTGTCAGGAGGCATGTCTGTATTTCACACATTTTTAACTTTTATTTAATTGAAGTGGTTCTCTGCTAACTACAGAATGAAAGCTGTACTTTTTACCCTATTGCTCTCAAAGGGTGTTTCTGTACATAGCCAGAAGGTGGCATTCATGGTTAACAGTTAAAGGAATTTATCTATTTCTTGTTTGCGTATGAGTGAGGGGAGAAAAAGGTTTCTTAGTATAGTGGCAGTTACTCAATTAACTATGATTCTTAAACTAATGCAATCAATTTGATTTATGTGTTCTGTTTTACAAGGAGTGGCAGAGTTGTGCAGTAGTAGATATTAATCTTCATGACGAGACAGCAGGGACCTGGCAAGTTGTATTCATCTTCCTGTAAAGTATTTGATAGTAAAAGTCCTTGTCTTCAGTTACATCATTTTATTCCTCCAAATAAGCCAGTTTCCAATAATTCTTTGACCACCATAATACCCACTGTTACCAGAATGGTTAGGAAATTCAAGAAAAAAAAAAAAAAGGAATTTTACCCAGTCAATGAATCTTAATCAGATTTTTCAAAGTCTGATCATTCCCATTTGTGATCTAGTTGGTCTATGGAGTATTGCCATATTTAACATCTGTGTCACATCATGCCTTTCCTGTTGCCTCATTGATCAACAGACAACATGTGATGATTCCCAGATGTTCAAACATGGCAGATCCCAAAAGACCTATTAAATTACACCGAAAGCAAAACAACATCCATGCTGTAAAAGTTTTGTTAAAATCAGGTATGTCTGAATATTCACAAACTTGCTACAAGATACTTACTGATATTCAAATTGCTTTTAAACATGAGGCAAATTCTTTGAAATGTCTACATTGTGTATTATATAAGGACACTGTGTCTCAGAACTGATATGACTTTCTGTCCTGTAACATGAAGCAAGTTAAAATAGAATTAGGCATATATTTATACATGGAGAAGATAAACCATTGGATTTTTTACTTTAGTTTATTTTTTACTATTTATCTCCTTTTATTTTGTACAGTCTATGTTATTTCAGATTTTTACTCAGATTTCTTGCTAATCATATGTTTGTTCCCTGCTAAAGCTGAATAAATTATTATCAAAGAAGTTTGTGCATTGCATTCTCTAAGCAAGGCAAAGCAGCAAATGTTCTTCAATGTGTCCTTTTTCCACTGAAAAGGATCATTATAAAGACCAAGACTTATTAAGGGGATACTTCAGGCTTTGTTCTATAACTGAAGTGCAGTTACACGAAATTCTAGATAAGATTTCAAACAGTAAATGGGCTCCAGTTTACGGTAGAGTACTACAACATTCCACTTCAAAACAGCCCTCGCTATTTATGATATGGCAGTTTTAACGTGAAGGTGGGCATCCTTTACACTTTCCTGAAGCCAGCACTACTCTTCTAGCGGCATTCCAATTTCAAACCCTGTGCTGGCTGTGCCATTGTCAACAATGAGAACGTCACCGTTTTCTGATGACCACAGGCAGCTGTGTGCAGAAAATGAGTAGCTCTATTTTGTCATTGCAACTCAGGTGCGACTTTTTTCAAATCAGAGCCCGTTTCCACATTGACTCATTTCAAGTTACAGTTTATTTTGCCTTACTCTGTAATAAGAAGTAACATGGCTACTTTAGAAAGGCCAGCAAGAAGAGTATGTTCCTTATGTGGTTATTTCTGATACACCAGCATTTGGTTTTTGTCTCAAACTAAATAAGTTTTTAAAATATGTTGAGTTTTCTTCCCCAGAAAAGAGGTTAAGAAATTTCAGTTCAGAAATGGCTACATACGTTTTTTTTTGTATTTTCCAACAGAACAGGGTGGTTTTTTTACTTATCCTCAGTAAAAAAAATAATAAATACTGTGGGTCCATTTCACAATCCAGCCTTTTCTCATGGATTCATTACCTTGCTGCACCTCCATGAAGAAGCTCCACTTGGCAACAGCTTGCTCCAGTGGCCCCTCGTCGTCTGGGCTCCTGGTTAGACTCCATCTCCAGCCAAGCAATCTGCTGCTCCCCTGGCCAAACACATGCCCAGAGGCCACCTGGGCACGCACATGGCCACAGATGCATTAGAGGAGATGTAGTCCCTTGAGGAAATAGGGCCAGAAAGGGAGGCTAGTGCAGGCGAAGCAGGCACTTGAGTGAAGTTATGCTGCTGTGCTGAAGACGATGAGATTTGAAGTTTAAATGAAGTTTTTTTTCCCGATTTGGTCAGAAAACTGAAATATTTCCATTTAGGATAAATAGACCTATCCAACGGAAAACATCTTACAGATTTTTTCAATGGTTTATCGAGTTAGAAATCTCAAGAATGGAGGATATAAAATGTTCTGGGTATCCAGGATTGGCACTAGCTAATACCCTATTCTTTCCAGATTTGTCTCCATTGTGGAGTGATTTTGGACTTTCACATCTTTATTCTAATTTGCGCATGTAACATATTTGTTGAACAGTCTAGAGTTGTCTATGAGCACTGAGTACCTAGGTATTTGTTAATAGTAAAAACTAATTTTTTTTACTGCTGCCAGAAACCATATAGGCACCTAAAGGTTACAAGATGTCCCGGAGCCCATCCATGTAGTATAGTTTGCAAGATTAGGATTGCAAAATTTTTACAAACTGCGGTGTGACAGAGCCGCATACACAAAAAAGGTAAATTGTTGAGTTTTCAAAATTAGAGTACCTACTTATAGTATAGACGTGTAACTTTGAAAAGTATTTATATCTAGATTTTGAGTTCATCTAAATTGATTGTAAGTTTGTTTTTTTTTAAATAAACGTGTAATTAGAACCATATTTATAAATTAATGGTTTAAGACCTAACAAGCTTTTGTTTTGTTGTTGACACTTGCAGAACAACAGCTAGAGACTTAGGAAAGTGAGGCTAGAAAGTATCTACAGGATCATGGAGAAAGAAGCATGAGGAATACAAAAACAGGAAGGAGACAAGAAGAGAAGCAAAGAAATGGATAAGGGTAAAGCAACACATATGGAAAGTCAGCTTGAGAAGAACAATCACACATGCCAAAAATAATTCACTAGCTACATTTAGTTAGAAGATCTGGAGAGCAAACATAAGCATCCTAAACAAATGAAGCAGGTTAGCCAGAGTGTCTACCGGCCCCAGGGTCACATATTCCTGCTCTCACTGCCAGCAGCGTCCGTGTGGAATGGGGAGCTTTCCAAGTTCTGGCCAGTGCTGGCTGTGTAGAGGAGACTGCCTGTTCTTTTCCTTTTCTTATGAAATGTATATTGAAATGCAAAGCCATGTCAGAGATACCTGAGCTGGTTTATCTGCACAGAAAGTGCTATGATATGCAGAATTGCTTGTTTATTCTGGCTGCAAAACCATAGTGTTAGCCTGCTCCCGTACATGAACATATTTTCATATCACTAGCTTTTTTTTGTTTAATTTTAAATAATTGTTTCACTTAAGTATGTAGAAGGGGTGCTAAAACAGGCCCATGAGATGTCCTTAGATCTTGGGCAATTTTTGCAGAAGGATTTTTATCTGACTTTGTTATTGTGGTAATTTGCTGTTGGCATTGTTTTCCCAGTGTCAGCTCCCAGGTTTGTCCTTCAACATCAAACCTGGGAGCTGACACATGAAAATAATGAACTCAATGAAATTTTGGAACAATTTCATCCAGTGTTATAGTCCTTTGGATTTCACTCTGGAACACTATGTTATACATTACTTCATTTACTTGGGTCAATACTCAAGTACCAGTGTCAGTTCAGTTTAGTATTTCCCTCTTTTCTCTTGAATTGTGGAACCGGATGAACTCCCACCTTCATTAGAAAAGCACACAACCTTATATCTGAGCCTGCTTTATTGTTAAAGCTTTCTAGAAGTTTGCTTTTGTAGAGGGGGGTATTGGCCAACTGTTCTTACTAATGGCATACTTTTCCTAGAGGATCACCTTTTCAAAATGCTTATTTTCTAAGCCCTAGTTTTCAAATGTGTTCTTTTCCTGTGACCAAAACCGCACAGCCTATGAACATAATTTTGACAACTAATATGAAAAATCAAACAGGTAATCTGGTCTTTAAATACATATAGTCCTTATGGACCATTAGCGGCTATTGCATTTTTGCCTGAGAGTCTTCATCACTTTTATTTGCCTACCTCTTCATCCCTTCCTTCCTATTCAACATAGTCCTGTGGCTGTAGCATTTCTGATGTAGAATTTTTTTTTTTTCAAGCTGAAAGCCACAAAAGCCTGTAGAAATGTACGGGTTTGGAGTTTTGGGGTTTTTTTTGGTTGGTTGTTTTGGTTTGCTTTGCTTTGCTTTTGCTCTCCTTCCCCATTGCCAGTATTTTGAAGATGAATTTTGAGAAATGTAGAGAATTCATGTATAGTTTCCATTTATTTTCCTGTTATGAATCCAGAATTTGGGGTTACTAATCTCTAATTCAACTACAGATTAAAATCTCCTTTATTGATCTTTCGTAGGTTTCTCTCAATGACCTTGGTCTCAGTAAGCAGTAACTTGATTACTCAATAGGCTGGTTTTCACCTGCAGTTGTTCTTGTCCTGGATCAGGTGAATGTATCCGAAGTCTCCTTTTAATGCCATGTGTAGAAATTTATTGCAAGGTAAACTGATGCAAAATAAGTAACTTGCTTTGAATAGTTAAGCCTTAAAGAATAAATAAGTGCTTTACTTAGGTAGTGAGTGTGGCCCAGAATCAAATCCAGTAGAATTTCATCACAAACTCATTGTTCCTCCCCTTTTTGATGTTTTCTTTTGTGGCAGTAACTACCAAAGATTCAGACCACATTTCACTGTCAGATTTCTCATTATTTTTGAGAGACATTCAGGCTGACACAGATGTAGTTGGGTTCAAATTCCAAGTAATTTCAACTGCTATGATGCCTCTGGATAATTTTAAAAATATTCCTAGTTTTCTTTCTGGTGAAAACTTAATACTTCATATGGCTGCTATTACAATTTCAGCTCTTACAGGTAAGGTAATTTGTTCATTGAAACCCAAATGTCTCTGAAGTTGTTTGTCATATCTTCAGATTGACTTTCTGCTGACTGTGTTTTTTACATAGCATTAACCCCACTGAAATCCACGTGAGTTATGAATTTATCCATTTATCCCAGTATCTATCTTGTTTCAATTTCATATGATCCATCTTCAAGCCCAGTTCTCCCATATAAGTAGCCAGTGCCCATTTTCTGGTCACTGCCTTGGTTTGAGCCCAGTTACGAGTTTGCAGTTTGTACTAATTCCACTGTCCTTTTTAGCACATCTAATTCAATAACAATAACACATTGAAGCCATCATCTCATGCACTTTGAGATTTCATGAGTAGTTGGACTGCAATTGTTGTTTAAATTCTAGACATCTAGAACTTCTGCCCAAAGGCTCCCTCTTTGCCCGAGTCTGTGAAGCATTTTTCGCTGTGCCCATGTAGTATTATCTCCTGGTCTGTCTTCTCTTGTAACAGTTCTTTTTAATAGAGGTCACATCAGCATTCACCTGAACCACTTCCCATAGTTTTTGCACTATTTCTGATTCCCTCATTT
This sequence comes from Limnodromus scolopaceus, assembly GCA_028565335.1. Lineage (NCBI taxonomy): Eukaryota > Metazoa > Chordata > Aves > Charadriiformes > Scolopacidae > Limnodromus > Limnodromus scolopaceus. The sequence goes on from JAOXNO010000070.1 coordinate 32,131,265, forward strand.
TACAGACTGAATTAGTAACTTTTAGTAAAAATTAAGGATTATCATCCAGCAAATCACAATACCTTTTCATCCATGAGATATAACTGTATCTGTAATTATAAAGCTCTTAGATATTGCTTAGCCAGCATATAAGCTATAACTTTTGCTTACATCTGAGCTGAATACTAGTGTCTTTTTCAGGGTGTCTCTACTAAATTGTTAACACCTGGACCACTGAAGTTGGCTCACTAATTAGGTTTTCACCTTGGCTGTATCATTGAGCAATTAGGCTATGAAGTTGAATTTCCACAGGGCATTTCCCACTTGCAAATTCACGTATCACTGCAGCAGAGACAACATGGCTACTACCCTTGGGTTAAAAGCGGGATAAAACCAAAAATAATTAAAAAAGGGAGTTGTAGACATATAGCCTTACTCAAGTTCTTTATCTAATCCAATTTACAGCTAACAGCTGCAGTGACTCCATAATTCATTGATCCCCTCCACAGTGACTTATTTCAAACTCCTTCCTTCTTTGCTTCTGGTCCATCCTTTTTGAAGTCGAAGATTAGCCAAAGCTGCCTTCTCTCCATAATTGCATGGTACACTAAGAGGTTGTTTTAATACCTTCTACAGAACTCTGATTTCTTAGTTTAAGCCTTATTTTCTCGCCTGAGATCTCTACAAACTCATCACTAATTTAAGCCCTAGCCAATTTGGCCTAGACAGTTAACATCTCCCTGCCAGTTTCAATTAGGAGCAGAAATTGGTGCTGAAATCAGGAGCCTGTGGTGTAATGATGTTTACTTGTGAAGAGACTGAAAATGCTTTTTCCCTACACAGGTGGCACCAGATAGCACCGTGATTGCAGGCCTCCTTCAAACATTACTCAGCCCAAAAACCTGGAAGCACTTCCCCTCACAATTTGTCTTCCAGAACGAATGTTGACTGGTGCTATCCCCTTTGCTTTCTCTTTTGTCTCTTCTGCCTCCCCTGTATAGAGAATCCTTTGTCTAGGAACAGCTTGTAGGAGTTCCTTAACTCATGAATATGTCTGTCTTTACACTTTGTTTCACAGTGGTATATAATTGTTTCTAACAGATGAGACAGCGATTCCTTTCTCCCAATATATAACATGACAATTACTCTGAAAGTTCTTGTATTTTTTTGCCATAGGCCTCTTTGCTCCTATAAAGAAGTAACTATGACACACCCTGGAAATGCCTTTCTCTCCCAACCCAACAAAAATACGGCAAGTATGACAGTGAGTAACACCGAGAGCCCTGCTGCACCCAGCAAAGGTTATCCCTGAACTGCTTCCCAGGTCCATGAAGAAATGTCACCTGAATCCTGACTCCCAGGTGACCTTGCAGCCAGGACCGAGCAGCGTAAAGCAGAGCGAATCTCCCCCCAAATCTGAGCGCAACCTGGAAGTGCTTTACCAGGGTAGGCATAACCACTATCCCTAAAAGGGCGTTCTTTACCCCGTGCGTGAGAGCCAATAAACACCCTGAGTCAAGATACTTGTTTTTATTTCATTTCTGCAGAATTGGGTGCTGGGCATCTAACAACAGCCAGCACACCCGCCGTTTCAAACCACCCCATATTCATAACAATAAAATACAGCTGTTTGGTCAGTAAGGATTCATTCCCCCCGCCCAACTATACATATGCATCTAAGCTCATTTAAAACATTTAGGGAGGTTACCCGATTAGCATGCTCGTTATTCACAAAGGGGTGTATATTTTAGCATTATAATTACCCAAGGTTAGTTTGGGGTACACTCTTGGCTCGAATTTGGTCCAGAAGTTATATTTTGCTCCCTTACGTCCAAGTCAGCATCTGCAAAAGAACATGCAAGACGGTTTTGTTTCACATCCTATTGGGGGTTGGGTACGTTCCTTCATGCCTCAGCCACGTCCCAGCAGGAACTTCTTCAGAAACTTTTAACTTTGGTCTCTAGGCATCGTAACCACATCTCATGTTTCTGTCAGCACATTGCTGATACACAGTCGTGTTTAAGCCTATGACGAGTCCATCCTACCCCAGCCCAGCCAGCGGTTAAACCATTCCTTCAGCGCAGCTCCTTCTGGTACCTCTGCTCCGGCGGGGGGGCTGGCGGTCGGTGGGAAGCTCTGCCTTCCTGGCCTTCCAGCAGCTGTGGAGTCAAACTGCCGAGTGGATTTTGTTCCGACGTACAGCACCAGCCAACCGTGTTCTGACCCACTGCAAGAGCTTTCATGTGTTAAAAAGCCACAATTAATTTATGACGTATAATATTGGACCTGAGGTGAATGAGCTCAACTAGAAAGGCTACACGCAAACCACAAGGAATGAGACCTGTAAAGAGAAAATTGGAGCCTTATTTGGGACAGGACGATGAAACCGGAGCGGGAACAGACGGGCCTTGCGGCGCTTTATCAGGTACCGTGTCACGGAAGGATGCCCCCGCCATCGCAGCGCTGGCCCCGCCCGCAGGGACGCGACGCCCCGCCCGCCCCTTCCCCGCTGTCTCCATGCGACAGCGCAGCCTGGGCGTCTCCCAGCGCCCTCATTTGCATAGCCCCCGCAAGCGGCCAATGGGCAGGCGGCTCTGGGTTCTATCATTTGCATGGGCCCCGGCGGCTGGCCAATGGGGTGGCGGCCGCCGAGCCCGCTGGGGAGGCGATGTTTCCCTGCGCGCGGGGCCGTAGGTGCGGGTGACACAGCGAGAGGCCGGGCCGGGCCGCTCGCGGGGACCTGCCGGGACCTGCCGGCCCATCGGCCTGGGCAGCGCCGCCGCCGCGGGGGAAGATGTCGGTGGCGGGGCTGAAGAAGCAGTTTCACAAAGCCAGCCAGGTAACGGGAGCAGTCGGCGGAGCCCCGGGGGCGGCTTTGCTGTGGGTGGGTGGTGTGGGTGGTTCGCCCCGCGCCCGATCCCGATCCCTCCCGCCCGGAGGCAGAGCGGGTCTCTCGACCGGCTCCTTCTGCATCCCTCTGGCACCTCTGGAGTGCGTCCCGCGGCGTTACCTCCGGGTCCTCCCGTGTATCGCTGCCTCCTGTGTTGAGCCTTGCGGGAGAGGGCTCCCTCTTTCTGTCTTTTGCCTTGGGGCTTTGGGTCTTTCTTTCGGTCATTAATATTTGTTATTTAATGCTGGGTTTGTGTTGGTGCTCTGAGGCCTCCGTGAAAGATGTCGGCTGTAGGGTGCTAGTTTCCCACTGAAGTATTGAACAACAATAAAGAACAGCATTGTGTTGTTCTTCCACAAACTACTGGCTTATTGTCCTACTTGGCATACCGTGTATTTGTCCTACAGAGGGTATCATATGCTTCTAGAGTTTTCCCTCCTTTTCTAGATGCCGCACTCTTACCTCCTCCTGGGTAAACCTTCATCATCTTCTGCCCCCTTTCTCTGCCGTTCTCTTTTCTGCTGTGCTCCTCTTTAATACTTCTGCTCGTTTCCTCTGAAGAGAGAGACCCCTTTCTCTCAAGCGGGTGGGCTGGTGGCACTGCGTTGCACGACAGGGCCAGCCCAGAGCCCCGCGTTGGCACGGCAGCTTCAGGAAGCGGCAGCAGTGGGATGCTTCTCATCGAAGGTGTTTGGAAGCCTCAGCTGCTTCGCTTGCTTGTTCCAAGCCTGAGGGATCTGTATTTCTGTTGGCTCTCAGTAATTATAATGGTAATACTGAAACGAGCGTCTGTAACCTACGCAGTCGGATCGGACGACTGCTCTTGTCTTGGTGAGAGTGAAGGAAATAAAGCTTCGTTGAGTGTCTAGCTGTCACCTTTCTAGGTCCTCCATATTTGGCTTGACAGCAGCCCAAAGGCAGAATGTGCACTTTATTTGGATATAGAGATGCTAAATATTTGTATCTGATGTTTATTTTCAATAGTGTTCTTTCTTTAATGTTATATACTGATCTGGAAAAATCTCATTAATCTGTATCTTTTAGTTAACTTTCACTGTTTCTTTGAGAAAATGTGGGGTTTTCCAGGATAAATGTCAGGAGAGCAAATGGGGGAGAGCATCTGTTGTTCATTTTAGTGGCCAGTCTTTAGTGCCCAAACCATGACAGTAAACAAATTCAAGGACAATTTATAAAAGGTTTTGGCTTGTTTTGCACCTGACTTATGCTGGTAAGTGATGCAGCCTTTGCTATGGTGAGTTTGTAACTCAAGAAGCAGAAGGTATTTCACTGAGGAAGTTAGAAAGGTAACCACAACAAGTCCGGTCTCATCTAGCAACCGGTAACGGTGCAAGTTGCTTCATCCTGCCCCGATGTCAGGTAAACATTAAAAAAAAAAAAAAATCAACGAGGGAGGGAGTCTGATAAAGGTAGTAGCAATGGCAAAAAGGAGTAATAGAATATATTGAAGTTGACTGTACAGTTATTAAAAATTTGTGGTATGTCTTCCAGTAGTCATTACAGTAGGGAACTGCGATGCATAACTCAGATAATATTCTTCATCTCAGGGTGGGTCAAAGGTAAAGTTTCCACTTATTTTCAAATGCAGGCCTGAGCAAGGAATTTAAAGTAAGGTGATTGAAAAAGTCTCTCATCAGGGAAAGAAATACTGTTTCGTAGGAAATGAATGTGCAGGAAAAAGACACTGGAATTAGATATTTTTTTTCAGTGCTTGAGGAAACATAAGACGCTTCTTAAGAGCTCATTCTGGAAGGATTCAGATAAGATGTTGGGGAAAGTAGTAGTGGAAAAAAAATAACAGAAGAAATAGCATATATAGTTGATCAAAACATGCAGGTCTAAATAACCAATCTATTTATGTGACACACAGAGGTGCAGTTATACCCATAGGTATGATGAGGTGCAGTTATACCCATAGGTATGATGGTACAAACTAAACGGTTGAAACTGACACAAATGAAGTGGAACATGCAAAAGGGCAGTTTTGCTACTCCATCTTTTAGCTAAATTCTTTTACAAAATACCAAAACAAGCAAATGCAGAGCATGAAAGAGGTATTTCTCAAAAGACCATTTGATGAATCTCAAAGTACTGTAGGATCACTTAAGGAGACACGCACCTTTGCGTATCAAATGGATAAGAGGTGCCAAGGGGAACTGTTAACAGCAGAGACAGGCGTTGCTTGGGGAAAGAATGAAATTAATTCCTTTAGTGTTCCCAAAGGAGAATGGGGGCAGATGACAAAAACTGGCAAATTTCCCAGAGGACATTGAGGAATACTGAAGGGAATGAGGCTTGTGTCAGGGAACGTGATTAAGGAATAAGAATAATATTTGAAGGCTGACAGAACCTAAAGACAAAAAATCTGAAGGGTGAAGCAAGTTAGTTAAGACAGTCTGTACTTAACAATCCATTCAGAAATGTGAATAAATATCAAAGAAGTGACAAGATCCATGTATTTTCAAAAGATACTGCTTCCATGCTAAAATAGACTTCTATTCAACTGAAACGAGCCACAATTCTAGCTGAAATATAGAGTAATATAGATATATATAGAAAGATTAAGTAAAATGAAATAAATGGAGTTACTCTCTCTGTATACTCTAACTGAACTACTTAAATGTTGCAGAACTGTTTTTTGCGAAAGAAATGCATTTCAGTTTTTTTTTTGGTAACAAGCCTGCCTCTCCTGTGTGGCTTTATGTACAGCTTTTAAGTTAACTAGTGCTGTCACCTTTTTAGGCTTAAATTCTAAGCTTATGGAGTCCAGGAAAAAAGCAAGTAATACTTACGCTTTTATACATGCAGTTGAGATTTCTGGGATGTTTGTCTGGTGCGTGTCAGCTTGGTTTACTAAAGTTCCAGTTAAGTAAATAAGTGTTTGCTTTATGAAAGGTCAATGGCTAACTGTTTTATGGTTACTAAAGCCCTCGCCAAAATTGGGCATGACACACTATTGCAGACTTGCTTTGTGTAGTAAAAGGTTACCATGTCTCTTGTTTGTTATGTGTTAATTCACAATAAGCATTCTTGGTTTTTTTCTAGAATTTTTTACCCAATTGTATTTTTTTTCCCCACTGAAAATTCCATGTCTGTGTAGGTTTTCACCTAAATATCTGGTAGTGAGATTCAGAAGAGAACTCTTGGGTTATGAGCATCTGTTGGAATTACTGCAGTTAATTCTGCACCCCAGAGTGAGTGGCGTTTTAACTATTTTTTCTGTATATTCCATTATATAAAGTTGCAATTCTACTCCATTATCTGTACCCTAATAATTGCTTCCTCTGACACCACAGAACTGATAGACCCAAAGCGTATGTGGGACCCAGAGGTTATATGTCTGTTATGTAACGGATAATAACTTTCAGGTACACTGGAATTTTCTTTACTATGTTTCTCATTTAGGTTATAAGATTAAATAGAAACACTCAGGTGGACTGGAATGACGATTGCTTCCGTTCTGTCCATATAATATCAGCAATGATCCCTTGAGTATAACTCATTTGACTAATGAAATATCAAGCAGAACCTGTGTGGCTTCTTACCACCTCGCAGTGGCTGATGAGCGAGGGCAGGGTATTTCTCAGAGCTGATTAACTTATGTGCAAGTCTCATGGAATTCAGCTTCCCCCCCCCCCTGTTTTTTAATGTATTTTCAAATAGAAGTATTTTAATTAACCTTCAGGGAGTTTTGCTCGTGATGAAAATTTGTCTCCTGTCGCTTTCAACCACTGACATATCTTATCTGTTTTCCTGTTTTCAGGTTGAAACCTTTTGATGTAGGTGGGTGTATCTCTGCCTTCTGTTTCTGTAGGCCTTGTTCTCATGGTGGTTGTGCATGTGGGATAGCCCAGATGGTGGGAGGACTGCACCTTCTGATGCATACTGGGAGTATTTTTAGAGTGGTGTTTCTGTTTAGAGGAGCCGTAAGTGGGGAGAGTGAATAAGAAAGCCTTAATAGGCAGCAGATGCTATTATATTTCTGCTGTGCTCTAAAAGCGCAGCCAGGCTAGTACCTCGGTGTAAAGATATGTGATTTTTCACAGCAGTTGGAGGCTTGTGAGCTGAGAACCTCCCTCCCTAAGAGTGTTTTGAAAGCTCAGCCTGTGATGCTGGCATAGGAAATCTGCTGTTGACCTTGAATTCACGTGTTTTGTCTCTCTCTCTCTCTTTTTTTTTTTTTTTTTTTAAAATCAGTTGTAACAAAATCTGTGTATAGCATCAGTCTCAGTATCAACAGATTATTCACAGTGTAGTTCTTAGGCTTAGCTTCTCAGCAGGAGTAGAAAATAATACTTTTCTGAGGAAACACATGACTGCCAATTACTGTGAATATCTTGTTTGTAACGTAGGCATCAACAGTTACTGTTAGCCTGTGCAGACTGGTTTCTTAAACCTTCTCCTATTGTCAGTGAAGAAACAGAGGCTCCAAGAGAGTGTGAATCAGGAGCTGGCTCTATTGTCTACAGATAGAGCCTAGGGATGAGCATATTTCTAACCAAAATCTGTTACAAATTTTTTGCCTTCTGAAATTGATTTAACCTACTGTAATAAAATATATGCTGTGCGCTTTTGTCTCTTACATATCCTAAATGGCATTTGTCTTTTCAAGTACTGTATCTTTTTGCCTTTTTCTATTTTTTATTTTATTTTTTAAGTTTTGGCTATCACCAACAGCTGCAGGGATGCTGCTGCTGCTCTCCCAGATTTCTGCTTTTACTCCATTGATTTAGGGGGCATTTTGATCCAATCTGTTGGAATGGAGACCAGATCATCAGAATCAGGATTTTCTTGTTCCCCAGACAGAATGAGTCTTGTGATTGGGTTTTGTTGTGATTATTTCTTTTTTGTTTGTTTGTTTTTCTGACTTTTCTTCTTTTCTGTTACGTTGTAGATGAATGATACTAGCATAGACATAATATTTAAGCCTTTTTTGAAGTCTATGTTGACATTGAGTTAATACACAAAAACTTAATTTACACAAGTGCTTGCTAGCAAAGGAAGTACTTTGGTAAACTGAGGAAGAGACAAACTTTATACAAAGAGAACCTGAACTTGCCAGTGAGACAGGAAAAGAATCTCGTTATTGACTACTATTTCTTTCCTAGGACTATGAGCTGTTATCATACACTCTGTTAGAGATGCTGCCCTTTCACATCCAACCTGAATTGGGAATGTTGAATCCAAGGCCTTCGTAGAGAGACAGCTTCTATTGCGTTCCTACTTTTTATTAGATAATTGGAGATACTCTTTTGCAAATCTTATAGAATTGTGGGTGTAGGACAGTGGTGAAAAGGACATTAGAATCTAGTTTATTGACTGAGATGTTTTGAAATGGATAATTTTACTTCTCATATGTGTTTCAGAAAGGAGAGTAAACCTTCAGCCACTGGCAAGGACAAAAAATTAACATTCCTCTATTCTCTGTGTATATGTATATATCTAAGTAGACAGTATTATTTGTCTTTGCCTGTGTCATGACTACAGACTTTTGTTATGCAATCCAGTAATTATGGAACTATAATGTAGATTATACACTGTTCATCTTAAACTCCTAAGATGAATTGAGGAGAGGCTGAGGGTTTGTGTAAATCCTTGAAGACTTTTAGTGCATGGGGTATTTGTTGGGTTTTTTTTTTTTGTTTCTTTTTTGATTGAAAACCATGCTTGCAAAAGGAGAAGTCCTTGTATTGCACTTTCTTTCAAAGCAAAATTATTAATAAAAGGGAGGGTAATGTGGTCCTGTGGCAAAGATCAGCATGGGTTTGGGGGGGATGGGCAGGGTGCAGTAAGGGACAGTGACCTGCACTTCCCCACCCTTCCTTCAGCATTAGTAGGGCCAACTCACTCACTTTTGGGTTACGTGGCTGACTTTTGGTTGTGCAGCCCACCCTGCTTAAGCTGCAGCTCGTTTCCTGGGGCCAACCTACTGCGCTAATAGGTAGGAAACAGAAAGACAGTTCCTTGTGGCATGAAGGTGGTTTTCAATATTAAAAAACTATATCTGATGGAGTTGGGAGGCTGGGGAAACTAGGTCTCAAGATTTAGGTTTACAGTTATATTTACAATTGTATTTATCACCTGCTAAGTAGCCTGCCAGTACGGCATAACTGTAGGAAAAAGAAACTTTGAGTCCTTCAGTCAGTGTACAAATTAGAAGATAGCAATCATATGCCTCTGCAACCTTTAACAATGCAGCTCTTAAAGCTTGCAATAGATACATCATAATGCTGTAAACTGGGAATCGAGCAGAGATGCAGCTACGATTTGGAAGGGGGTTAGTTGTATTTTGCACATAAAATATTTATACGTAACAGTCTGAATGGCATTGCAATAGAAAATAGCGTGGCAGAGTGGAATGGAAGCTGAAGTTTCTCCTTGAACGCATCTCCTTTTATAGATTTTTGGCTTTGCTGAAGAGTTTTGCACAGGCATCCTGAAGTTGGAGCGAGAGCTGGCGCTCCGTCCTTAACTCACGCTGGTGCCTGAGTCATTGCGGCACACGCTGGGTAACGTATTGCAGTGCAGTCTCTTGAGAATCCTGCAGTGCTGAGAAACAAACAGAGAAGTGAAGCACAGCAACAGCATTGCATTAGGATTTTCTCCGGCATCACTTGTGAAGTGTTCCTTGAAGTTGCTTGGATGTCTTGAACAGATACATTTCTACCAAGAAGTTGCGTTCCTCTACAGAATTTGGGACAGACTTTATAATAAACATATAGGAGGACAAATTCTGCTTAGATAGAAATCTGGGATGAGTCAATAAAGAGTCTCTTATAGGAATGTGCAGCATAACTGTATAACTGGTTGCAGAATCTGGCCCATAAAGCCTCATGAGTCCAAGTGCTTGCTTCCTATTAAGATAAGCAATTTATATATATTCAGTGGCATAATACAGATGCAGTTCTAGAACAAACTATTGCTGAAGAATAGAAGTGTTTTTAATGTTTTATCTGTTGTGCCATGCACACAGCAACACTTTCTGTAATTCAAGTCACAAAATGCATCCCATTCCTCATACCTTCTGTGAGAACCCTGTAAACACCGAACTTTGTCTTGTAATGATATTGTTAAAAGCAAACTACTTCTATTTATGCCACTTTCACCTCGGTATATGGTGGTAATCAAATTCTATGCTGTGTTCTCATTGTTAGTCTCTTTCCTGTTCATGGAAAGGAAGCCACTGCTAGAGTTTTGTGATGAGTTGAGAGTTAAGATGAAGTTTTTAACAATGCTTTTGACAAGTCCAGTTAGAAAAGTGCTAATCAAATGTTAGATTACACCTTGAATTATATTTTCTAGAGCCCTAGTGTCCTATCACTGTGTACATGTTTCTATTACTAAAGTTATTAAGAGTTGTATGCATTGATTGGAGAATATACCAGATAATTTCCTGCAACATCTCAAATAGCAGCAGCTGTGTATGTGAATCACAAAAATAACTTGGCCTCACATACTTTCTATTCAAAGGACAATGCTAAGCCTCTGATGAGAATTAATTCTCTTTCTGTACTACCCTAATTAAATGACATTTTTTGATACTGTACCTGTGTTTAATGAACTGCAATAACTGCAGTGAAATTAGCCTGGTTAGGAACTGAACATGATTGTAAGAATCCAGGACTCAAAGGAAATCAAGGGGTTCTAAATCCTGTTTTCTATGATAGGCAGTGTTTCTGTTCTTTTGCAGTCAGGTTACAGATCTAAGATGAAAAAGCGGGGAAAATATTTTAAATCTTTTTTGTTTTAACCAAGTGAAAAAAGACATAAAATATTAAATCCAAGTATAAATGGTCCTAGGTAGTAACAGCTCCTTTATTCCCTTGTGAGTGCTTTGCAAACGCAGGTAGGTCTCACTGTTCCCGTTCTTTTCTTACAGATGCAAATAAATAAGGTACTGGAAGGCGATGTGACTTCAAGGTTAAGGAGCTGTTCAGTGGCAGAACCAAAAGTATATTTTGTGTTTCCCGACTGTAGATGCAGTGTCCAGTCATTAGAAATTCTGCTTTCAAACTGTTGAGGTTTGAAAAGGTGTGTAGAAGAACCATGTCACATTCACTGTGGATTTTTTTACAGTATCTTTTATTTTGCATAAAATA
>JAOXNO010000070.1:32147639-32191894 GCA_028565335.1 Limnodromus scolopaceus
TTGCCTAGAGCATGTTAGAGCATGTTACTCAGGACTGCATCCAGGTGGGTCTTGAAAATCTCCAAAGAAGGGGACTCTGCAACCTCCCTGGGCAGCCTGTCCCAGGGCTCTGTCAGCCTCACTGTGAAGAAGTTTTTTCTCATATTTGAGTGGAACCTTTCCCCATGGACGAAGTCAGCAGTGTGTTTCTGCGGTGCTGCTGTTACCACTAGAAAGAGTTTTGTCTCATGGAGATGCAGGACAGTGCACATCTGTCTCAGGAGCGTGGCTGGGAAGCCCTGTTATCCCCAGCTGCATTTTATGTTGTGGTATTGCATGTAACAATGTGTTGCTGCCTTTACCCACTAGAAAGTTTTGAAATGGAGTTGTGAAAATAAGGCAAAGATGTGCAGTGACTTCCTCTCCAGGCAGTCACACAGTGAACACAGTGATGAAGATAATCCTTCTCCCCCCCCCCATTTTACTGTGATACTTCGAGTTTTCCCTTTCCTATTATGTGAATGAAAGGAGCATGGATTGTTAAAAACTTTAAGATACACAGGAGTGTTTTAGACTGGTTTGTTGCAGTTGGGTTTTGCAACTCACGAGGAGCACAGGTTGCGCTAGAGGAGGGAGTGAGAGATCTGAAGTCCTTCTGGTTCTCCTGTGGGCATCGTTGCGAAGCGCCTCACATGAATCCCCCCCGAAGTCAGCAGTGCTGCAGAGCTGCTGGGAGCACGTTGTTGGATTTTTCAAAGTATTTTGAGTAGTGAGACTGTAACAACATTAAAAACCCAGTTGCTTTTGTAGTGGATGCAGGAACAGGAAGCACGTTACTTCACAGCACTCTAACGATGAACGTGAACTCAAAGGCTTGTGAAAACTGTCAACTAAAATGGCTTGAAAAAAATAAACAACAAGAAACCTCTGAAGCAGAGGAGACAAAAAAAATATATCTTGCTGATTCAAAGGGAAAGTGTGCAATCCGTGTGCAATCCATGTGCAACAGGAACAGGTCGTTGCCTTGAGCAGCGAGTAACAGGGACTGGCTGTGTGGCAGAAGAACATGCGTGTTTCACTGTGCACTTAAAGCAGTGGGAACTACAGGACTTTTCAAAAAGGTAGGAATGATACCACTAAAATCAAAATAAAGCACAGTAAAAAGTAAAAGTAAGAGAAGGAGTTGTCAATCCATTTTATACTGGCCTAATAAAATCTACAAGGCTAGTAGTGTAAGTACTAAAAAATGTAAGTAGTAGTTTAATAACACTGAAGGACAAATCTCTAACTTGATTATGTGGGAATGGAATTCTGTAAGAATTACTGCTTGATGGAAAGTAGTTTCTGAAACAGCAATAGAGAGAGATTATTTGTCATAAGTAGGTAGACTTGCTGATAAACATTATGCTGAACTGATGATGAGCAATAGTATGCTAACGTGAGGAGAAGTTAATTCTAAACCAAATCAACTGAAAATTGTGATTTTGACTGTGAGTGGATGTGGTTGTATACAGCTTCTGTTGACAGCTTTGCTGTTTTGCTTCCTCTGTGCAGGTCCCTTGGGGCTCTGTAGTAGATGACTTTCACCACATTTTTTACTGATAATGGAATCACTAAAACTGTCACTCTGAACTATGGCACTGCCAAGGAACTTTTTACTTTAGATAAATATGTAGTTGTATAGTACTTTTAAAAACTAAAAATGGTATTCCTAACTATCCGCAGCATATCTTTTAGTGTAAGCAGCTCTTGAGCTTAGACAATTTTTAAAGAATGTTTAATCCAAATACATAAGCTTTGACCTGAAGCTGTAAATCACGATCAAAAGTGTCTGCACCTTCTGTATGTTATTTCTCCTCTGGTTGGTCTGTTTTGGCACTTAAAAATATTTGCCAGGTAATTTCTAAGACTCAAATTTACTGCTTGTGGTGTTCAGTGTATAATGAGATAGGTCTGACTTCAGTGAAAGTGATGTAAGTATATCTTGGTTTTACAGAAATCAGAATTAGGTTAGTCCAAAAACTAAGTAAAACCCCCTGACTTTTTCCTAGCCCTTACTTTGGCAGGGCTCTTTGACATCATTTGTAAGTGATTATTTTTTTTTTTCTTAGTCTTGCATATGGACATTGAGGATGTGCTTAAGGTATAAAGTAAGGAAGAAGTGATAGGTACGTGGTGTCCTGATAAGGAGGCCCAATGTATTCAGCCTTAAAAAAAAAAAAAATTTAAGAAAATTGAACTCCAGTTTTAGATCACAGCTAATTTTTATATAAACGGGTTTTCAGTAAAGCCATCTAATAAGCAGAAATCTCTGGTCATGGAAAATGCAGGAGAGCAACTGGATAGTCATGAATTATATAGGACAGTTAAATGTTTTCAAGAAGAAAAAATTATTTAAATTTTCTAAGGATTTTAATTGCCTAGTCTGCCCATGCAAGCTATGCTTTATATGTTGATTGATGTCTTATTTGAAGAACTAGCATTTAATTGTTTTTTGTTTCAAATGATGTAAAAGAAGTAACAGCACTAGCATATGTTAACTTTAACAGAAAAGTTGTGATTTAGAGTTGTTATGGAATACCCAGTCAGCCTTCATACAGGACCCAGCTACAGGGTAACAGGGGACTTAGGTTCAATGAAGCCTTGAAGTACTTGCAGAGCTTTACATCCATGGGTAGCTCTGGGACTGTTCATGTGCTGAAAGCTGGCTAGACCCTCCTGAGTTCAGGCCTCTGCTATAATTCGTGATGTATTTAATGTTAGCTTTCACGAGAGCCAGTGGGAGCCGTCTTTCCTGAATAAGCTAGGGTTCGTTTAACCTGAGAGAAGAGTGAAGGATGCATTTTCTGGGGTTGATTCCAGGACATTGTGCTGGAACCGGTAAGATAGTGTTCTGGGAACTCAAAGTACAATAGATTCTTTTTAGGAGCTATGAATCGGAGTGGTGCACTCTTCCAGAACTGTGACTGACAATATGCCAACATTTTCTATAATAAGGCAAAGCATAGATTTTCACTAGATTGAATACAATTGCTAGATGTCATGTGAAGAGGAGAGAAATGAAGATGTATTGAATGGACAGGGTAATGTAAAGCTTAGTTAATTTAGGACAGAGAGCTTGTTAGTCAGACTACCTCAGTGGATGGTTAGCTTGTTTTATGTGCACATACCTTTCCCCTGCACATGTAAGTACTATGTTTATGGAATTTAGCAGCTGGATGCCATCAGGCTGAGGATGCAGTTGCACAGCAACTTGCATCACCCGAAATCTAGGCCATCGTAGACTTGCTCTACCCACAGAGTAAGGTCCTGCCCACTTCCTTGAGTCAGCTCTGAGTACTCGTGTGATCACATACTAAGCTGATAGAGGCAGTTTATCCATCTGAAAATTAACCCAGCTCAAATGTGTGATTGGCTTTCAGGTGGATTAACACCTTAAGCTCGGAGAGTAGTTGCATGAGAGCTGTTACTGCAAGGGAAGCGGTGGGAATGCCTTGACAGGGATGAAAAGGATTTAGAGAAGGCTAAGCAGCTGTGGAAAAATACCTTCGTGAATGTTAGAATGTTTTGTTCACATTCAGAGTAGAGTAAACTATATGCTTTGTAAGAGATTTCTATCTCATTGATGTTGTGAATGATTAGCCAACAAGAGATCTCTCCTACCAGTTCACGTGGGTTAAGTGGTGATGCCTCCCAGTTGTGTAGGGATGGGGTCAGGAAGACCAAGGTGCAGTGGAGCTGAACTTGGATTTGATGGGTGGACTGTTTGGTGGATGAGGAATAGGTTGGATGGTCACATCCAGAGGGTAGTGGTCAATGGCTCAATGTCCAGATGGGGATCGGTGAGAAATGGTGTCCATCAGGGGTCCATATTGGGACCAGTACTGTTCAATATCTTCATCAGTGTCATAGACAGTGGGATCGAGTGCACCCTCAGCAAGTTTGTGGACAACATCAAGCTGGAGTGGTGCAGTCGACATGCCCGATGCCTTCCAGAGGGATCTGTACAGGCTGAACCTCATGAAGTTCAACAAGGCCAAGTTCAGGGTCCTGCACCTGGGTCAAAACCTGGTATAAACACAGACTGGGGGATGAAGCAAGCCCTGAGGAGAAGAACTTGGGGGTACTAGTGGATGAAAAGCTGGACGTGAGCTGGCAATGTGCGCTCGCAGCCTAGGCGGCCAACTGTATCCTGGGCTGCATCAAAAGCAGCGTGGCCAGTGGATTGAGGGAGATGATTCTGTCCCTCTGTTCTGCTCTGATGAGACCCCACCTGGAGTACTGCTTCCAGCTCTGGAGCCCCCAGCACAGGAAAGACATGGACCTGTTGGAGTGGTTCCAGAGGAGGCTGCAAAAGTGATCAGATGGGTTGAATGCCTCTCCTATGAGGACAGGCTGAGAGAGTTGGGGTTGTTCATCCTGGAGAATAGAAGGCTCCAGGGAGACCTTATCGCAACCTTCCAGTACTTAAAGGGGGCTTATAAGAAAGATGGGGACAAATTTTTCAGCAGGGCCTGTTGTGACAGGACAAGGGAGTAATGGTTTTAAACTAGGAGAGGGAAGATTCAGACTAGATGTAAGGAAGAAATTTTTTACAATGAGGGTGGTGAAACACTGGCCCAGGTTGCCCAGATGGATGCACCATCCCTGGAAACATTCAAGGTTGTGTTGTTGGTTGGGGCTCTGATCTAGTTGAAGATGTCCCTGCTCACTGCAGGGGGATTGAACTAGATGATCTTCAAAGGTCCCTTCCAGTCGAAACTATTTTATGATTCTTTAAGCTAACCAGTAAAAAATAAACGTGGTATAACTTCTCGTGTTCTCCCAATACTCTTTGGGCAAAACAGAAGGTCATAAGGGACCACTTTGACAATTAGTTGTTAGCATCTGTAAAAGCAATCTTCAAATTCAGTCATGAGAGATAGCTAATGTAGAAACATCTTAAATCACACAGGAGTTGAGTAAGAAAGAAGATAATATGAAAGGTCCTCATATTACTTGGAAAGGAAGGGGTTATTTAAACCTCTAATTTTAAGGGGTTTGTTTTATAGCATAATCACCCTTTCTCATCTTTGCAGTGGGCATATATGAGTGTCTCAAAAGGAAGCCACACCTTCCTTACAAGCCCAGAGAACAACTTTAGAAAAAGGGATTGTTTTAAGGCCAAATCAGGGTTGTCTGGCTGCCAAGTGAATTTTTGCACCAGGAGCTTGTGGAGGGAGGCAGAAGTGTTAATGTGAGAGCAGCCGGGGGGACTCGCCCCGCGTGTAACTTGTCATTCTCAGCTCGAGCTCCTCTCCTCGCAGAGGAAAGCGGACGACACATTGCCAGGTTGTCAGGCCTGAAACAAGACGCTTAAACAGTGGCAGGAAACGCTGCCGGCGGGGTAGGTACCCAGCACGGAGTCTTGCTGCTCCTCCTTGGTCACCCTGCAGAAGGGCCGCCTCTGTGAGATGCCCCCAGTGCCACCGTTGTCTGCAGGGCTCGCGCACAGGCTGTCGCAGTGTGTTCTGGCTGGATAAGCAAGGGACAAACAGATCATCGTTTGGAATAAAAATCCCCAAATATTACTCTTCAAGGAAATTCAGAATGTTTTCTTTAACAGAAGTTTGGAGCTGAGCGAGGAGTTGGTGAAACTGGAAAAATGAGGAAGGATATTAACCAAAGACCATTATTATTTTCTTTATGGCCCTTTGATGGCTTTATACTTCTGTTTTTAGAAAATGCTCATTTCCACAAGCAGCAAGATTTTAAAATAGACAAGGGAACAGCAGAATGAAATACTGACACAAAAGAGTGATTCTGTCTCTGTGGATCTTTACAGTTTTGGGTATGTCATCGTTACTGGCTACATGAAATCTCAGATCAATAAATTTGATTGAATTTTTATCAGAGCCCTCAGTGTAATAAGGTTTTCTCTTCAAAAGCACTTGTATCTTTTCTGAAAATTGGACAGTCTTGAGTCTCACGCTTTATTACATAGTCTTTTAAGTAGTCTTGAGGAGCAAATAATGTATCTGCATCTAAAAATTTAGATAGGTTAGTTTATTATATTTGAATCCTTATGAAAATATTTTCCTTCTGGGTTGTGTACAATAATGATTACTTTCAGTTTACTAATTTATAAATGCATGTGTAGGCATCAGTGTAGAGTTCTTTGGGAAACAGTGGAGGTTTGTCAGGAAAGTGTTCAAGGTTTTACAGTACAAAGTAGTTTTTGTTGTACAATGCATGTGCTAAAGAATAGCTTTAGCAGAGAAGTTTGACTCAAGTAATACTGTGACGTGTCACTGCCTGGTGCGAAATGAGTCACTCTATAGAAATGTGAAATCGCATTATAGAGTCCAGAGGCTTTTACTTTATTCATTTATTATTCGTATGTGGACAAGAATGTCCTTTGTCTGTGATACTGTTTTTTCTTCAATATCTGTATGCATTTAACTTAAGCTCATAGTCACCATGCTGAGTACTGGTGTATACACCAGCTCATGCTAATGATCTGTTTGATTTGTACCATTTGCCTCTTTTTATTTTTTTTTCTATGGACTCAGTCCCCTGTTGTCCTCTTTCACTGCTCTTTTAGATGTGATTGAAGGTGAGGTACGATTGTCAAACTGGAACGGCTATTTTGTAATATGTAGAAATACTGGTCTCAGAGTTGTGTTTTATTTGGGCTTTTCCAGAATGATGAGCTGTCTTCTGTCTGAACAGTTGCAATGAGTAGGAAAGGTCATTTAGTGCTACTTGGAAGGACCATAGCTAGAAGTCATCAAAGGGCAGTTTGAAACCTTTCTGTGCAGAGATCTGGAACAAGTTTGGAGAAAGCATAAGTGGTAGTTACTGGAGCTCTGTGATTCATACAGTGGCATCGAGATGAAGGCTTTGTTTAGGAATAGGATTTTGCTTTCTGGAAGGGGGCTGGATTTTGCCACAAGTAAGTTGGATTTATTGGCGAGGAGCAGTAGGAGGCATGTAGAAATCTTGAAGAACTATGAGTTTGCAATGGGATGGACTTGGTTTTGGGAATCTACTTTGCAGTGATTTTGCTGCCTCCCAAGTTCAGGAGCTGCCAAGGGCATCAAGAATAAAAGCACTGTGGTTTAGAAATGCTTGTGTGAAGCTTGTATTGCTTGCTTTTTCATCCCACTGGTGTGGTCAAACAGTTAAAGTGAAAATTGCAGTGTTAGTGGGATGCACTGAGAAAGCCAATTTAAGTACCTGGGAAGGATGTGAAGTCTGATATGGATTTCAAGTTTAAAACATTTGAGATGGTGGATCACCACGTCCAAAGGAAAAACTTCAGATCACAATGTGTCTTAGCTACTGCTTCTAGCGTTACAATTCTATGCCCAAGTTCAGCTGGTTTAAGAGCATATAGGACCCAAAGGTGAAAGTCTATATTCAGGGTATTCCCACCGCAGATTGGGTAAGTTAACAACAAGCTCCGTTAATCGTTGGGTGATCCAGCTCATTTGTGTGAGACTGTGAGGGAGCAGGGGGAGACGAATTGTGTTTGAATTGTTCTTTATTGGAGCTCAACTCCTTTGGCCAGAGTGGCTTGGAACAGCAAAGCCAGGCCTCTGAGATGTTGTGCTAGCTCTCTGTTGCTGGAATCAAGCTTCTGTTTTGTGACAGCTGCTCTTTCCTTTAAATGTACAGCACAGTTTTTTTTTGCATTACTCAGCAGCTAGTGTTTGTGCTTGTTTAAGCTCTGTGCTTGTCGTTAAAAAGAATAATGAATGTGTGCAATTAGAAAGCTGGGAAAGCTGCTTTATATTATGGGAAAGAAATAAAAGACGGCACTTTTACAACTACAGTTGAGGGTCTTGCCAAAATTATCTGCATAAGGTTACTGATTGCCTAATATTTTCTGTCAAAGATGCTTAGTAAAGAACATAACCTTAAACAAGTCCAGCATGCATTATAAGAGAAAGGACTTGGGCTTTTAGGTTTAGAAGTGGTGGAATACATTCCTTTAAACACTTTCTGCTAGAATAACATTAAACATTCTGCATGCTTCTAGCTCATGTATTTGTCTAGTAATCTTACCTCATAGAGCTTCAGGTTCTCACCTGGACCTTAAATCAAAATGTGTTTTGCTGCCAACAGATCAGAAGGCAGGAGGAGACTCAAGTCTCATTTAAAAATTGAAGGATTTAATTCACACCGATGACATTTTGTCTAAGGGACAGATTTCTGATCGGAGTCCTTCATTCTTGCATTTAGGTTGATTTAGACTCATGTTCTTGATTTAGAACTCAGGGTGCACTGCATTTTCTGAACCTGGCATTGCAGTATTTATAAGCCTTTTGGCAAGTAGCTGTTCGCAGTTAATAGAACTGGTGACACTTATCTTTGTGTTCTTTACTTCAAGTGTCCGTGCATCTGTTGGAAAGGGCTTTTGCAATTTTAAAGGCAGAAGGGCAAATTTAATGAAACAGAGAGCCATAAACAGTGAATATCTTTGTGATAGAAAGCAAAGCTGATAGGAAACAGCTTTTCAAGCAAAGGTTTATTGCAACTCTCCTTGAAAGCAAAGGTGGTTGTATCTCTTTCTTGCTGTTTCCTCCCCCCTCTTCTTTCATTATTATCTGTTTCTCAAAATAAAAGTAAGTACATGATCTTCTCCAGGATGTTCGCTACACTATTTGTGTCCTAGGACTCTTCATTCTTTCAACCTTGAGTCAGAGACTATATAAATTAACAGTATAAACCAGTCTTGTACTTTGATAAAAGAACATGAGAATGTACCAATAAATGACTCCTGAGCAGAGTACTGAAAATAACAAAAGTATGTGCAGCTTCTGCTGGGGACAGAAAATGGACCAACAGGGGGGAAGAAAAGGTAGGGGGGAGGCTGGCTTGTGAGAGAGAATATTTAGGATGGAAGGCTGGATGAATTACCTTCTGTAGATGCACGAAGTGACTGTTCGTTCTAAAATGTTTCATTTGCTGCCTCAGTATGAATTATCTGAAGAATTTATCAAGCCACTGCTCATAGTGGTGGGAATTTATAGTTTTTTTTCTTGACACTTGAGCAGCAAACTGGAACTGTAACTGGGCAGTTCTTTGGCACTCTGAGTTGGGCTTACCGTCTAAACTAACAGGATGATTAGACCTTTTTCTGGTAAATTTTATCTCTAAGTGATTTAATTATTGTTTCATAGGACCAATATGTACTGATGACAAGGCCAGAGGGGACACAATTCATCTGGAACAAAGTATCTAGATGAGGAACTTGGCAATGGTCCTGTCAATGGGATTTCCTTTCGGGAGCGATCAATTTGTCTTTAAATGGTGAAGAAACTATTCCTTAATGCAAGGCACAACAGGCTGTGTGACACAGCTCTGTGAGTGTAAATCTGAAGCTGTGAAACTGGTGACTTAAGTAATTACGCAATTTACAAACTGTCAAATGAATTTCTGGAGCTAACCTATTTGATGGACGTGGTGCTACATCGATGGGTGCCCATATTTCAGTTTGACAAGGCTGTATCAATCCATATCAAATTCCAAGGTGGGAGAAAGCTTACAGATAGAGTAACAGTGAAGTTAGTTTATCTTCTCTGCTGTTCGATCTTGAGTTTACTAACTGAAGTCGGGTGAATTTACAATAAAAATAGGCTTAAGTGTAATGAAGTGTGTTGTAAGCGACTTTAGTTTGTGTCAGTATACACAAATATAAAAAAGCTATTAAAAAAAGTATCTGTATACTGGGGGGTTGGACTGGATAACCTTAAAAGATCCCTTCCAACCCAAACCATTCTTGGATTCTATGATTACAGATTCCCCAGGTTCCTTTGCTGATTTATGTACATTCATTGTAATTTAAAAAAGAAAACAAACCAAGTTCTCTCTGTTTATATTCGGGTTAGCAATGGAACTTTTGCATCATGTTAGTGGGGAAATGATTGGACTACTTCAAGGTACTGTCAAGTGCAGAATATAAACACACTGAAGACGAAAATACTTCCTTTCCTGACTACTCCCTATTTCACTTTTACCTCTTTTTAGGAGGAATCATAATCATAGGAAAAAACCCATATAAAATAATTTAAATAACGACAATTCCTTTAGTTGTTACTTTTCTTTAAAGTGGAATCAGCCCCTCCTTTCCAGGCTAGTTGAGTTAGTCATTAAATTACTATTTTCACCAGCTGGTAAATGAATAGTCTATCCAGGACTTCTTTTTCATTCCCGTGCGTATGCGTGTGCAGATGCAAACTGATACCCATATGGTCTGTAATAATAGGTTGTGAAGAGTTAGTTCAGTTCATCTCTAGTTACAGTATGTCAAGGAAATTATAGTAACAGCAATATTTTCTATGGCAACGATGCTGCTGTAGAATGTGCAGGATTTCGAAAGTTACAAAGAATGTCTGACTAAACTGGAACATATCTCTAAGGAAGAAGTGAACAATGGGCAATCTGCTGTCCCAGACAAGACACAATTAGGAAATATTAGAAACCATATAATAGTGACAGCATAATAACAAGGCACTCACCTTCCTGCCTTTCCTGTATTGCCTTCGTTAGTGTTACTGTCTGTGGCCTGTGTTCAGCCACAGGAGATAGTATTGCTGGATTTGCAGTGGCAATACACTGTGTAGGAAGAAGTTAGAGAAAAAGGAGCTTTAAAAGAAGTTTAGAAATAGTAATTGACCTGTTCTACTTAAAGACTCCCATAGCTGAGCAGTATTTGGTTGGGTTTCAGTTCACTGTGGATGCACATGCATCCCAAAATGGAACCAGTTAGAAAAAATAAAAACGTATCTCACTGCACTGCTTTAATCTCTAGTTGCTTTTGGAAGATTAATGGAAAATATAAACCATACAGAAACATAAGTCCTATGCAGAGGCAGTTGAGTAGGCTTTCCTCACGTGTCTACAAGGGGGAAAATCAGCTTTGTTTATTTAGGCTTGGTTTTGAGTGTTGGTCTGAAGCTGCAATGAAGTATTTCACCTCACATCCAGCCTCACGTGCTGGAGAACTGCATTTACCCGACATCCGAAGCCACGAGTCAGGCAGTGGGGCATGTTCCTTGAGTGCCATGGTGGGTAGCTTGGCCTTAGCTGTGCTGATAATTTCATTTTTGCACAATGTAAGATGGAGGTGATAAATGTATGGCAATAAGACCAAATGCGTTGCTGTGATCAGAGTCAGCATTTTATATTTTATACCACTGCCTCTTTATTCCCTCCCTGTCCCACCGACTTCAGTAGAAAAACCTTTTTTCTTTTGAATTTCTGTGGTTCGGCAGTGTCAGTATTTTGCGGGAGGGGTGCTTTAGCATCAATGGAACATGGACTCTAGATGGATTTAAATCTAAAACCACAATATCCTGGAATCTGCTTCATGAAACCGCCTATTTGAAGAGCTATTCACAGAAGGAAACTAATAGGAAAGTTTGATGGAAGAAGTTGTCCCTCTTTTCTCTCCCTCTGAGGAGCTCTGAGGTCCTTGCCGGGAGCTGCTGGAGACGGCTGAGTCAGGTGCTGCTCTCTTTCTTTTCCTTTTGTTTTTTTCCTTTGTGGGTGTGATTTGCTCAAGTTTTGAGCAGGGTCTTACAGCATAGATGGGGAGAAGTGCGTGTCAGAAGGAAATAAAGGAAACGGAAAGAAACGTTAAGGCAAAGAGAGATAACTGATAGGGAGGGGTGAGGCAACTGAGAGCAAAACAAACCAAATGGGAGCAGGGGGAGTGGAAAGAGACTAAATTGAGTTGACTGAATTGAAAATAAACGCAGAGGTACCGATGACCAGGACAAAACAACATGTCTCAGGATGCATGGCTGGCCTAATGTTTTTAGGAGACAGAAAACCTACAAGGGTTCGTAGAAATACTCAGCGGGCGGGAGACAGCAGCAGCGCTTGCGCTCGGGTGCAGGGCTGTGAGGTGCCTGCACCCTCCCGAGGGCTGCCAGGAAAACCTGACGCAGGGGTTCCGTGCCTTCATAGAGCCAATGGCCCCTGGCACGGAGTGTGTGTGGTACAGCAGTTGTCAGCAGTGAAGTGGTTTTCTTGCTCTCCCCTTTCCCTGCTTCTTGTTTCCATTTTTGAGCGCCGAGCCAAACTCTTATATTTCTCAATTTCATGAAGACAATGATACTTTTACAAAGACCAGACTTTGTCCTTGTTATTTGAACTTGTGGCATTGATTTAACCTTGATGGTACAGAGGAGCATCAATTTCGCTGTCTCCTTCCCAGGAAGGCAAGCAGTGTTTATACTTCAGCCTTGCCCCGAGAGCTTCAGCAAGCTTTTAATTGTCACCAGGGCTCTGGGACCCAGCTGGTAGTGGCTGCCTAGGGAATACACTGAATTGCTACATCCCTTCTTGGTAGGGACATGTTTCCTTCCTGTGCCTCTTTTCCAGTATCAGAGGATGATGGGTGCAGCTACGGGCCACCTCTCGCTAAGGGCTCTGAAACCGGGATCCTCAGGCTGAAAGGAGAAATTGCAGCAAACCTCTGCTGAAAGTAGAGCTAAATTCTCGCAGATTCACAAATAAAACACATAAATTTAAAGTGCTAAGGTTTTAAATAGGATTTCAGATGAAATTATTATGAAGCATTAAATGTGCTGTCCTTTCAAAAGTAATGATTTCTGCCGTGGTTTCCTTTAAAACTTTATTTTTGCAAACTCTGGCACTAGTGATACAGGCGGGAGAAGTGCCAACTTGGGCTAATTTTACTAGCACAGAGGACTGGGATTTGACAGGTAAGAAAAGGAGGGGAGTAGGGGACTCCTGGAAGAAATCACTGAATCCATTGCAGCAAAAGATTGCTTTGGAAAATGGGACTTCTGTTTGTAATTTAAAATTGTTACATGTGCCTTTTGTGTAGGTAGGATTGCCATTGCTTTACAAATAATCATACAGTGTTTCTTTTCAAGAGTGTGTCTGTTCGTTTCCACTGGCAGAGCGCTTCCAAGCCAGGAGCCATCGATCTGAGCTTTGTTGTGCGAGCCTGCCTTCTCTCCAGAGTATTCAACTTATTTTAAATTTTAAAACACGTAGCTTATTCTTGTGGAAGAGTATTTGCTGATTGTCAGAATTCTTAATGCCATGTGAAACGTATTAGGCCACGGCACTATGGATCTTTATATGTACATGGTAGTTTGCAAATAAGTGGTGACTCTAGACATGCACAGGTAACTCTGGATTCAAGCAATAGTTTAAATATTGGTAATTCCTAAAGTGTTTCCTATGTAATAATTGTAGATGTAGGTTGTGGGTGTCCTAAACTCTGTGGAGGCCCCAAGGCATACTGATGGTTCTACACTGTGGGTGCACAGATTGCATAAGAGAGAACCCACCGCCTATCCAGCCGTTATTTACGGGTGTAGGTAGGAGAAGCCTTTGCTATGCTGTGCTAGAAGAAACACAAGGACAAAATATTGCTTGAAAAGAAGGCCTTAAGCAATAATAAAGTAGTAGTAGTTAGTTTAGCTGCTGTCCGCTGTTTATGACTAGAATCTGAAATTAAGCAGAGCTCGTGTTTTGGCAGTGTTGAGTCCTTGTGCTTCTCTGATGAGTCTCTGGGGCTAGGCTCTTAAGAAGTATTTACATGCCTAGAGGTTTAGATACGCACTTGGTGGGGTTTTCAAAGGCATCCAGGTCCCTAATACCTCTTGGGTTTCTTGAGGGGATATGGGGTGGGGGAGTATTGTATGCCCCCATGTGTGCATATAAAAGCTGTTGATCACTTCTACTCTTTTGAAGCAAAAGCATATTCAATTTAATAGAAATTAGTATTCCATCACCGTCTGCTGAGCCACTGAGGTATTTCACAAATACTGTTTTGCTTATGTCTTCCTTTCCTATCATTTTTTTGTTGTTGCATTCTTGTTTTCCTCACTTGCTTGGATTTATGAGGTAAAGGGGAAACTTGTTAATCTTCATACCTTCTGACTTCCATGTAAAAGGGCATCCTGTGACATATGTCAGCATGTTTAATGGCATGATGTTATGTGTGAGATTTATTGCTAAGACATCAATTTTGCAAATTCCAGCTTTGCATGGTTTTGTTGTTCAGCTCTGACAGATTTAGCGGTGTCTGAACTAGGGAGTATTTTGTATAATGTTGCCCTTATGATTCTGCTATTTGTCCATTAATTTCTCAGTCAGGAGAAGAGATCAAGTCTTTTCTACTTAATTGCATAATCACTATTTAGCATTTTGGTTACTGATGTATTTTGAAATGTTCCCTCCCTATAACTGTATGGGATGTGATTTGTGATCCTTACGGAGGCTCTCAACTTGGTAATAATACTTCTGTGGAAAGCTGAATCGGGACTGCAGCTGGATGTTGTAGCACCCTGTCGTTTTCTTTAAATTTAGTTTCAGCAGAATTTATTTGGTTAGTCCAAGGTCTGTCATTTAAAAAAGTTCTAAAAAAGTGAATCCTGTAATTGCAGAGTCAGTTAAACTTATGTTAGTGCGAAATGAGTGATCATATGTTCCTTGCTCTGTGTACAATTTCAGGTAGCTTTGATGTAATGTTTTCTGAAGTTTGGTTTTGAAATCAAGGTGTTTGGCTGGACACCATGGAGTTTATTCAGTTCCTAATTGGGGTCAGAACTGTGTCATGAAGTCTTAAGCAAACTGTTCAACTTTCTGTTAACCAAATGATTTCGTATTTGGACCAAATGCAGATTTTTGTATGTATTTTCCCTTTTGTAAGGTTACAGTTGGTTAGGAGCTAGAACAATCCATGAGTGCCTAGATCGGGAGGCAACCAACATAATTTTGCAGATTCTAAGTGCTATCACTCAAAATTTGAAAATTTGAAACATTTAGTCCTATCAGTCGGAACGTGGAAAACAGGTGTAAACAGTTTTCGTTTCACTTTTCTAACAGTTTAATGATTGTGCAGTAATTGATAACTCGCAATTTGTATCCCATAAACATAACTTTCACTTGCTTTGCCTGTTCAGAATATTTTATGTAAGACATCATTCCTCAGTGCAAGATCTGGGACTCTGGCATTCTAATTTCAGGGTTAACACTTGTTCACTGTGTGGCCAAGTCAGTTTAACCCAAATTCAGCCAAGTATTTAGGCTTCCAGTTTCTCCCCCCTAAATTCCTGGTGTGTTAGGAGCGTGGATGTGTGGTTCAACCTGTACCAGTTTGTTCCTCGTTCTTCCTGCAGCATCAAAAGCTCTAGCAGTGGCTAATGAGTAGCTCTTGCTGAGAGCAGAAAGTCTGGAATCCAGACCTGCAAACAAGCAGTATCGGCAGCACAAGTAGCACGGGCTTTCTTTTAATGAGAGACTCGAGACCTTTGGAGTGTCACAGAAAGAGTCAAACTGCCCATTGCATAGTGAAGATAAAATATTCTGAAATATGTTAAGAACTTCAAAAGAGCATGCTTTCCTAGAGAAAGAGACAGCAGCCTTCTCAGTGTGCAGACTTCTTTTTAAGTCTAGATTACACAGTCTTTATTTACACATACTTTGGCTGGATTTTGTTAATAAGGTTAATTTAAAAGGCTGCCTGTGTACTGACTGGATCGGCGGGGTACAGGATTTTGAGTGTTGACCAAGTAACAGCAAGTGCCTGGCATTCCTGACCTTGCTCAGAATTCACTTTCTGGCACAGACTTCTTGTGTGTAGTTTTCCGCAGGACAACTTTAAAGAGTATCAGAGCTATAATGTAATGTCTGATGTTTCCATTATTAAATTAATAAAAACCATTACCAAACCCTAAATTCTGGTAAAAAATTACATATGAGAAATATATTGGAAAGAGCATAGGAATCATATGAGGTAAGTTCTGAGTATTGTTGTCAATGAAAGGAGGTTGTTTTTTTTTTCTACAGATATAGCAAATAACAAATTGAGTAATAAATAATATTTCATTAGACACTATTGTTGACTTTCATAAAAGGTAGGACCATGACTGGCATATTGGCCAGTTTTTACAGATGAATTAATTGTTTAATGCCAGACGCTTCATCTTACTTTATCAGTTGTAGATATTTTCTTAGAGCACGAGGCGTTACTACATCATTTGCTGTTTACTAGAGGGTTATGAGCTTCTAAAGCACGTAGACAGAATCTACAGGTCTGTCAGGACCTTTTGTATACTTGCGTCTGTTCCCTTAAAAATATCTGCATCACACAGTTACATCAGCAGAATGGCAAGGATGCTAGGAACTTACACAAATGGTCAAACACCCACATCATGTACATTGTATGGCAGATCGTTGACAAAGCTAATGAGTGCTTTACGTAAAGTGGCATGCCCTTTGGTCTTGAAAAGCTTCTGTTGTGATGATACTCCCAAGTGGCAGAATCTTTTGTTTAGACTACGCAAAATCATATAGGTTGGTCAACTAATCATGCTCTTTTTTTTTCTCCCATCTTTTTTGATTGTGTAAGTCCTTTCTGAAGAAAAGAAGGCACTCATTAACCAGTAACCTTGTTTATATCATGTTCCGTGCCTTTTCCCTTTTCTTTGATGTGGTTTCCCAAGCAAAGGCTGTTAAATTGATTAAATACATTTTGACATGTACCTGGGTGTCTTCAGTGGTCCTTATTCATACAAGTCGATTTAAGTTAGGGGAGATGGCACTAAGTGGTACAGAAGAACTGTATGTAAAAGAATTTAAATCAGTGGAAATTCTTGTCTGAATAGTTCTGAGTCTCTTAACACCATTAGTCTGAAAGCAGAACCTCTGGTTGATCAGTTGGTGAGATTTTTTTGCTGAAAGACGGCTTGGATTGTCTCTGTGAGGTGTATCTAGATTGCCTGCTGAAACTCCAACATCAGCGGGGAGTTCTGTCATCGCTCAAATGTTCCTGTATGTACCAGTGCTTGTAAGGGCTCTCTTGATCCCAGAATACATGGCTTGCACAATTTGAGCTTCCTTTCTAAATAAAACTAAGCTGCCACTTTTGAACCTTGGCCAGAACTGTGCTGTTGCAGCTCAACAGCTGTGGCTGTTCATTGATTCAGTGTGGTAGCTGCAGACCTTACGTTCCATGATGTGAATGGGTATTCTTTTCCTTTATGACCATATGGGGAGTTTTGATGGAGTGGGTCCGTTCTTCTTGATACCGGCCAGGCGTGGAGTTGACTGTAGAGGTCTCAGCTGGTTGCCTGGCTGGACTTCTCTATGCTTTGGGTCATCCTCAGCTCTGAAAGATTTGCTCCGTGTTACAAGAGAGGCTTAATAATAATGCTTTACATAGATCTGCACGTGACCTATTAATGGTGAAATGCTTAAGCTGAGTTAACGTTACACCAGCAGCTCCCAGAACATCACCATGCAGCAAGAACGCATATGGGAACACGCTCAGATTCCTACCTCCCAGGCAAGTCACATTGCAAACATATTTCTCTTCTATTCCCATTTATCTGGCGTATCCTTTTATAACTCAGTTCATCTGTCTTCCTAAAAATAATCTACTGTGATCTTGTTGCTCCTGTTTGTCTAAGAAGTTACAAGTAATGAAATAAAGGGTTCATAAATATTAGTGGGATAAGAATGCTTGTGACTATAAACACTCTGGCAGTACTTCTGCGCTCTTCTTAAACTTTGTGTGATTCAGAGATCTCTTTGTAGAAGTAGCATGTTTTGTTTCTTGGGAAACAGGCTCATGAGATTCCTGGTGTCCTTTAGATGGCCTGGGGTTTATTTTGTTGTGCAAATGGAATTTGCTACTTAAATATGTGCTCTGAAAATGAAATGGGGCTGGTTTTATTTTTTGTGTTTATAGGTTGTATGAAATTTGTAAAATTAGAATGTACTTATCAGCTATTTTATTGATACTTATCTTAGTGTGACCTTAAATGTAACGCAGTTCTATATATTTATATTTTTAAATTATTCATATTTTTTAAGAAAACACAACGCTTTTTGGTATTTTGATTTTATTGGCTGCTGGAACAAGATTTGCTGTTGGGTCTATCGGGAATCCCTAGAGGAAGTTTAGATGCAGGTCATATTCTTTCTTTGCTCAAGGTAGTATGAGCATAGTCACGAGCTGTCTTTGAAGTACAGGCACATCCTACAGTTGACACTTTATATTTCTACTTTAAATATCTGGGAATAGAGATCTTTGGTGAAGCACTAAGACGGGAATTCGTATGGCTGTGGTGTGGTGATGTGGTGTTCTGGAGTTCCGGTGCAGCTGTTTGGTGGGTAATGAATTCCAAGAGGATCATCCAGTCATATGCAACTCTACTTTGCCTCCCTGCTTTTATATAACAATTTACTCTGCCATAGGTGTTGCCAGAATGCTGTTTTAATTTTTGTATCTGCAAAATGGTTATAATTTTAATCATTGTTAATGTCTCACATAAATTAAAAAAATGATATTACATTTTATAATTATGCATAAACTGTTAGCAAAAGAGAAAGCTTCACTTTCTTAAATACCCTTGTATAAGTGTTGTTGAATTCAGAGCCATTTTATACCTCATGTAGCCATGAGAGCAATAACAAGTACTTGATTTTTAGGGCACAGCTTCTCACACTCCGTAATTTTGATTAAATAGCAGTATGACCCAATTCAGCTGCTTGATTAATTTTTTTTCAAAAAAACCCACAGTTCTCTCTGCTGCTGTCAGAAATGTTTTAGTGTTTCCCCAAGTGCTTTGGAGAAATCCATGCTATTGCTAGCTGAAAGTTCAGTAGAAGAAAAAGTTATAAAATATTCCATGTAAAGGTGATGACGCTTTGAGCTTGATACTGCGAGGTGCTGAGCGCTCCAGTCTTCATCCAGCAAAGCACTTAAGCACCTACTCAAGTATGAACTCAAATGGTTTGCTGGAGGTAAGCCAGAGTGTTCAGTATTTGCAGGACTGAAACATATGCACTTTGTAGGAGACCCCTTATTTATTTTGGGGGGCAGAATAAAATGTTTTTTCTTTTAAGTGCATCAGAGCAAGGATATTTTTGTTTTCTTTGAAAACATAACGTACTGAGGCAACCAAAGAATTCTTGCCATCATTTAGTGCTTAACCTCTGAAATACGAGGTTTGGATTTTCTCCAAAGCATTAGGATACTGTGAGCGGTGTCAGTATGGCTGAAAGAACAGCTTCAAGTACTGGTACACTTTTATAATTGGACTTTTTCCGTCATTGTTGTATTTCCTTTTAAGGAGCTAGAGAAAAATCTCTTTTTAGGTTTCTATTACCCTTTTCGTTTGCAGATGATTTGCCACTTCTAGTGGCCCTGTCATCCTTGTCTCTGCATGGTCGTGTCTTGGGACATTCTTGGTGCAGGAGGAGAGATCTGAAGAGGCTGCCATTCTTATACCTGGTTGGTTCCAGTGTCCCCTGCAGTTCCAGGGGCCCAAGTGCTGCGTTTCTTTTGTTTAGAACCCTGTTTGAATACGTGCATCTTAGTTCAGTCTCTCAGCGTGGGGCACTTCTTTTCTGTCTGAGCACTCAGACCTTCCGTAGATCTCCAGAACTCAGTCATAGGGGCATGTGCGAGCTGCCCCTTCGTTTTGGGTGCTCCCCTAGTCAGTGAAGAAGAATATTTTATTTTTTTAAAGAATATGTTTCTATCACAGTGGCAAACTTTGTGCAGGTGACTCTCTGCCGGTGTGTACTCCTCCATGTTATTAAAGATGTGCTAAGATGCAAGACATTAAGTAAGGTGCGTTGTAGGTTCAGATTCTTGGTAGCGTGCACTGTATGAACTCGTAGTAACCTTCTTGAGCGTGGGGAATTAGCAATCTACATGAAATACAGCAATCGGGAAAGGGGAAAAACAGGTAATATACATGGCATTGTAGTAGAATTTAGAAGCACAAAACAGGGAATTACAGATATTTGAAGCTAAACTACTTTTGATCTAGAAGACAGGCCGGCATCTCGTCTCTGTAATGTGGTGGAGCATTCTGGAAAAGGACAAACCAGAAACTCTCTCTCCCTTCAGGAGGTTGAACGCTGCGAGGGAATTCTGCTGTAGCCACACGACGTCCTGCCAACCACCCTACTCTGCCCATTGTTTATGACAGGCTTTAATAAGATTCTTCAGAAAGCTATAAGCATCGTCACATCGCATTAAATCCTCTATGCATAATAATTTAACACCAAACAAAACAATGACATGGCTGCAGGACAATAACTGGAACTTTTAATGATTTAATAAGAGAAGTGTAACTATTATGCATTAACCAGACCCGAATGTAGTGTTTTATACTAAGTACTGTATTTGAAGATCTGTCTTAACGTATTTGTGCAGTTTGGCCTAGTTATATGTTTCTGTGGGAAATGTAGTCATATCATTATATTATTTCCTGGCTTTCTATGTGTTAACTTGGGGATGAATCTATTAGTTTCCCCAGTTGATTGCTTGCTTCCTCTTTAGAGAGAGGGATTTATTTTCATAGCTTTGGCTTTTTTGTTAAAAGATTTTTCCTAAAATCTGGGTTTTGCCTTATGGGTTTGACAGTGCGCATATTTGTGACAAATGTAGGAATATTCCATCCTGTTAACGTTTCAACAGATAATTTCAGCAGATACTCCTCCAGAACAAAATAAATGCTGTTATTTGGTGAAGAGTCGTTAAAAGCTTCATAGTCTTTAATAGAATATGATACCTTTCATTTAGTCATTAAATAGTATTTGGTGATTTCTTGGCCAGTTAGGTACAAGAGAGTTTTGCTGGCCAGTTAAGGACTTCTTCAGCTCCACTTGTTTCAACAGTAGCTGAATAACAACAAAACACTATGATGGTTCAATCCCAGTTAATGACTGTTGCAAAAGAAAGATGAAACAAGGGGAGCAGAGCATCAGAGCATGTGTGAAAGTATTGGCTGGCAAGAATCCTATTGACTTGTATTATAAAATACCCAGTGGACATATATTTAAAAAATAGGGTAATTGTTTTGAGAGTTTTATCACCTCTCTGTTAATGTGGGATATTTTTGGCAATTTCTCATGTTCAGTGAAATATGAAAAAGTATTGTAATTTGGTGGATATGATGTACAAAATATTCGTAAAAGCATTTTTCTGAAGCTCATTTTTATAATCCTTATGAGAATGGAGAAATGTGCTATTTCTGTGCAATAAGAAGGATAAATCTTAAGATACTTAAAACAAAAGTACTGAAAAATTACATGGAATCTTGAGGCTTTTTTTAGTTGAGAGTTTTGGTGAGCCAGAGATTTTAGTTTAAACTGTAGACAGTTCATGTGCTGTGTTCATGCTTCATTACAACAGAACAAATCAAAAGAAAATTACATTATCACAGAGGAATTAGAGTAACAAAGAAGTGTTGTGGAACAAAATCTCAATATTAGGTTTAAGGAAAAAATATTTTCTCAGAGAATTTCTTGGAATATAAATTCCTTAGCAGATAAATATTTGTCTTTTAAGACTGCATAAAAAAATTGTAATTTGCATTTTGAACAGTAGCTGGATATACAGAACTTAAGCAGAATTCACAATATCTGGAGCATCTTCTTCAAAACCTATTTGGTTTTTTTCTAGGCTTGTCTTCCCAGAAGATTCCACATAAGCCCACCAGAGACTTTTAGATTGTCTGTAGTACAAAACACCATATTTAATTTTTCAATATTGAAAAGAACAGTAGGATCTAGGAAGAATTTACAAGCAAGGAGTGTTTGTGTACAAGCTGCAGTATTTCTTCGGGCAAAAAGGTCTTCTCCTCTTCTGTTGTATAGAGCATACAAGTTTTACAATAAAAGGTAGTTTGCTATTGTATATAACGAGAGATGAGAGGTAATGATGCAATGGCTGATTTGAAAGTGATTTCATGTTTGTATTTAGTTTTTGGGTTTTTTTCCCTCTGCTAACAATGATACGTCAAGTGTGATGGAGGGAGTTGCAGAGACACCTGAGAGAAAGAAATCTTTCTAGTTTCACAGCTGTTCTCTAGGTCTAAATTTTGATCCAGAGGAAACCTAATTAGCTCTACCAGAAATATGACTAATGAATGGCTTTAGCTTCTGACCTGGCACTGTAATAATAACATAGTGGTGTCCTCTGTGGTGGGAACTGTATTTTTTCAAGAGCCCCAAATTCTGGCTCTGGCCTTTTCTGGTGAGAAGGTGCTGAATCCATGGCACCCAGATTCCCAATGTGGAGATGCAGGATTCTTCCTGTACAAGTAATTCCAAGCTCTCTCGCAGTACACACTTTATGTGACAGTAGTGGTTTTGCTTTTGATTAGCTTGTTCATAAAAACTGATAGATATTGCCACATAGTTACACAGCCCCACAGTTGGCCATGCTTCTAGTTAAGTTCAAAGCATTTTGCAGCTTGTAAATGATGCTCAGCAAAGAGAGAACTAAAACTCAGCAGCTGTCTCTTTTGTGCATCCATTTTCAATAATTAATTGAGTATCCTGTGACTTTTTAATTTGGGGAGTGGTGATGCTAGTTTTCAACTCCTAAATTCAGTAGGACCAGAACAAAAGCTTTTGTGTTCCGAAATGTGAGAAACACTGAAGCCGATCCTGATTATACCAATGTGAAATAAGCTGTAGTGGTGTAAAATTCAGTGATAACTATTAGAACTTTATAGCAGTTTTTACTATCAGGAGCACTGACAGCTGATAGACTTTAAGGAGTCATTCTTTTCTGTATCTCTCTGAGCGCTGAAGTAGTCTCCTTTTCAAAGGAATTTGGAGCTCAAAGTCAACGTAACTGAAGAAGTGTCTCCTTGGGCAAGAAGTTGAAGCGTCATTCATCTTTGTGTAGAAAGAGGAAAGTGTGTGAACAAACTTTTTCTTCTGCTTGGTGCTTTTGCTCCTGGATTTAGGGGTATGTTAGGCTGTTTTCAGTGTCTGTATGAAACCACGTCAGCACATCCTGTGGCTGGCTCTGTGCAGTTGCATTCACAGGTTGCTGTAAATGCAGAGTGAGAACTGGGAGCCAGGTAGGTTCCAGAAGGAACCTCCTTGAGGAGGTTGCAGAAGGGCCCTCCAGAGAGCATCTGCTCCAGTCTCCCACTTGAAGCCGGTCCTGTTAGAGCAGCTTGCTCAGGGCCTTGGCCAGGCAAAGCTTGAATGTCTTCAGTATGAGAGCTCCACAACTTCTCTGGACAAACTGTTCCAGTGTTTGACCACCCTCTTGGTGTCTGGATTATTGGGGTTTTTTTCATTTTTTTTAATCTCCTTTTTAACGCGTCTGAATTTCTTGTTTTCTGGTTCTGTTCTTTCTTGTCCTTCCACAAAATTCAGGCTGTACCTTTTCATACGCTCCCACTAGGTGGATACCCACTTAACCTCTTCTAAAGACTGAACAGACTCAGCTCTGTTTGTATGCCCCGTGCTCCAGTCCCTTGTTCATGTCAGTTGCCCACCACCAGACTCACCCAGGATGTCAGTGCCTTGTACTGGGGAGCCCAAACTGGACACAGTACTGCAGATCTGGTCTTAAAAGTGCTAAATAGAGGGAGATTATCACTTCCCTGAACCTGCTCTATGATGTTGCTAATAAAGCCCAGTATGGGGTTGGCTTTCTTCCCCTCGAGGGCACACTTCTGACTTATGTCCAACTTGTTTTCCACCAGTACCACAGGTGTTTTTCTGCAGAGCTGTTTCGTAGCCAGTTGGCCTCCAGCTTGTGCTGTTGCACGGGGATATTCCAGTGCAGGTGCAGGACCCTGCATTTGTGTTCGAGCTTCATGGGGTTCCTGTCAGCCCATTTTTTTTCCAGCCTGTCAAGGCCCTTATGAGGAGCAGCCCCACCATCCAGTGTATCAACTGCTGCTCCCAAGCTGCTGTCTTCCAGACTCTCTGGGAGTGTACTCTATTCCGTCACCCAGGCTGTTAATTAAATTACTCCATTATTCTCTGCAAGTCGTAGATGCAGAATCTCTCTATCTCGCTCTCTGAAAGCTGGTGCATAGGCGTCTCAGTTGGTCTCTGACCTTCAGGATCTAACTTGGGTGCTTTCCTTACTCCCTGTTGCTTCAGCAAGTCCGGTGATGCCCTTGCAAGGAGCGACCCGGTGTTACTGCAAGCATTTTCTCCCTCTGTGAGTGGCATCACGTTTTATCCATTCAAAACATGGTGAAGAGTTTTGCAGCCCAGCAGAGGGGAAACGGAGGCTGGAGACGGGTGGCAGCCTGGGAGCGGATGTGCACAGAGGGGGCCCAGGCTGGAGCCCGGCGCCCGTCTCCTGGCACCGTCGGGACGGCCTCGCCAGCCACGTGCGAGCGCCGGGGTCAGCAGCTGTGGTCCTGGGAAAACCAGCCACAGCTCGGCGAGCCTGAGGTTCAGCCTGTTATTTGAGGGAGGTGTGTGCGACCACGTATGGCCGTCACTAAGCCATGGAGAGCTAGGGGATGCCAGTGGATAAACAGTGTATGCCCCAAGGCATTTGCTGAAAACATACCAACATCAGTGTATCTGATGAGAAACTGCATTTCTCAGACTTTGTCAGCCTTTCAATGAGCCAGTGGAGGGTTTTTGTCTCTGGCATTACTGTTAATGTGTGAACTTTCTACTCATCCGCTTGTGCTTCTTGTTAAAACATTCAGATCTAGTCCTTCTAAGCGTGGGACATCTCGTTATTTTAGTCATTTGGTGCAGTAATTTATTATTAATTATGCTTTCACAGTCGAGCAATCATGTTACTTCATTGCATTTATCCTTTGCCAACATGCAAATGGATTATTTGTAATGAGACAGCTCTGGGTTGCTACTGAATGTGGATTTTGCAACTTCAGCCCAAGAAGGATGATTCCCCCTCTGCACTCAGCCTTTGGAAAGGGATCACCATGAGAGGTTTCAGGAAACCACAGATCTGTTTATTGCCTGCTGGAGAAAGAAAACATGTGTGAGGCTGTGGAAAATGGCATTGATTATTTTCGGAATTAACATTGCACAGAAAGGACACAGAAACTGCCGGCTTAAAAAAGCTGCACGGTTTCTGGTTTTCACGCAGCCTTCTCATGCCCTGTTCTCCATCAGCGCCGAAAGGCTCCAGGAATGTCCCTGCAGAGAGCTGGGCAGTGTCCCTCTCCATGCGTGGCCTCGGGTTGCTTCTCTGTGTGGTGTCTTACAGCAGCAAGGTGAGACCCACGGGGACTCACTGGTACTCGGGCTGCTCCATCTCAGTTTTACCTGCTTTTGTGCTCGCCGGTGCTCTGGAAGAGAAGTGATCTTGACGAGTTTGTGGGCTTCTTGGCATAGTTGAACAGGTTGCGAGTCCTCCTGTAAAGCTGGTGGAAACAATCAGCAGTAGGGCTCTCCCCCAGCTCACCCTTCCCCTTACGCAGGTCTGTTCTTCTGGCTGGGTGGTGGCAGCGATGCTGATGCAGGATCGGTGGCTGCTGAGCTCCCAGCTCAGCTTCATCAGCCGATGGCTGGCTTTTGGCCGGGCAGCGTGCCCCCTCCACACCTGTGTGACCCCGGCTGCCACCCAGGAGAGGGACCATTGCATTGCCCCAAGCCTGGACCCATTTTCAGATTATGCCAGTCTCCAGGGCCCTTTCCATTCAGGGAGGTGAATTCTCTTCTAGAAGGTGCTGAAGATGAACAAAGCACCTTTCTGGGGGCAGGTTTGGGGGCCGGCAGCAGTCAGTGAGCTAGCCCCGGTTTTTACATTATACTGTTACAGATTCAGTGATAGAAGTCAATTAAAACAGAGAAATGCGTAGCAGTTGTGTAGGAGTTACCCTAGGAATTAATGCTTAATGTTCATTGAATACGTGTTAAGCCCCTTCTGCGGTAGCGAAGCGATGCTTTCAAAGGCTGTTGGCAGCGGGTGAGGACCTGGCTTGCTTTTCATGCTGCTGCAGTGCAGGTACCACGTGCTGCTGGAGGCAGAGAGCTGAGTTCTGCTCCAGTGCGTATTCCCAGCCCTGGCTTACTCAGCGAGAACCAAACTCGGGTCTGACAGCCTGGAGTTTTTACACAAAAGTTGGATTACGTTTCGGCCATCCTAAGAAGGTTTACTGAAATCCTCGAGCTAAAACCAGTGCTTTCAGGTTTTGAAGAGCGCGTTGCGTTTTTGTTTTCGGCTTCATGAGGATGCTCAGTCACACGGGTGGGTCACAGCGTGGCATTTCTCACGAATCTGTTCCTTCCACAGAACTGCCCACAGCTCCCGGCAGCAGGAGTGGGAGTTGTATCCCTATCCCTAATGGCACACATGACCAGACCGTATTCAGAACCACAGAGCTGGAGCGACGTTCTTGAAAGGGTTTCTCTGGGTTTACCTGCCGTCAGACTCTGGTCCCTGTGCCTGAAGTCTGCAGAGTAGGTCATGCCATTAGGGTGCAAACTCTTTGAGCACGACAGATCATTTTGTGTTTGCCTGTTGTAAATTCACATCGGGTATCTTTGTCTCTCTTCAAATGAGTTCTTCACTTCCAAGACTAATGCTACTTTTCTCTTGCACAGTTGCCTCAAAGGGTTGCTGCATATTTTCTAATCTGGAGTGAATTCCTGTGACTCTCAGAGATATTTATTCTGTAATTAAATAATCATGCATTTCTTTTTTTGTTAAATTTGTCTTTTTACAGTTGTTCAGTGAAAAAATAAGTGGAGCAGAAGGAACAAAGTTAGATGAAGAATTTCAAGAGATGGAAAGGGTAAGGAAAAGAACATCCTTTTCAATATTGAGCTATTGTAGAATCAAAAATGCTTCATGTTTCAAGTGATAGAATGGTATTGTAGACTTGGCTGGGGAGAAAATCCCACCATGTGCTTCCAAACAGAAATATATAAGGATAAGTGTGAATTTATCCATGAGCCTTGTCAGCTCAGCCGAGGGAGAAGAGGCATCGACAGGGGCTGTCTGAGCAGAGGAAGCGGGTTCCGCTGACACCTCTGGAGAGTGGAGAGCAGCTCCTTCAAGAATGGGGCAGAGCATCAGGAGGGGCCTTTTGCCTCTGTTTGGGAGGGAGATAGAGAAGTCTTCAGCGAGTTTCTGTAAATATCACAAAGCCTGCCCATCTGATATTATTCATAATAACAAGCCAACTACTAGGGTCAGTTTTTCTCTTGATACAGAATTATATTTCTTACTTTAAAGTTTTCATGAAGTGTTGTGGAAATCGAGATGTTTGCCATCCGCTTACTAGTTGTGTTGCAAATTAACTTATGTTACTGCCAGTTGCTTTTTCAGCTTTTATGTGGTGTGGTGGTTTTTTTTTTTTTTATTTCCCTTGTCTTCCTGTGTGTTTTTTAATGTTCATAGTAGACCTCGGTCACAGCTTTTATTGTTGGCAGATTGAGGAAAGAAGTCTTGTGTGAGTTGTTTTTTTTTCCAACATGCACTTTGGAATTTATGATCTAAACAGGTTTCTAGGTTTCGGTTTCTTTGGCTACAGAATAATTATTTCCTTTCCCTGCATTATAAGGGGAAAAATAATGTGCAGGCCCTAAGGGATGAAAAGGGAAACAAACCAGAAATGTGTTTTTTATAGTATTTTAGAAACTATTAAATGGGAAGACAGTACAAACTACTGCTTTAAATGGCCCTGACCCCAAGATTGGGAGGGATATGTTCAGGCTTTTTCACCTGTGGAGAAAAGCAGTCTCCTGCTGGGAGACTCCTGGGCTGGCAGGAAAATTGTAGTCTAGAATGTGTAAGCAGCAGTCAAGAGTGATGGGCTGGAAAGGTGAGCCCACATTTTGATATAAACCCTCTCTCCTTCCCAGTACTACCTGCCAATTAATATGGTTTTGGTAAAATCCTGTCATGATTATGACAAGGCTATTTGTTTCAGGCTGCAATATTTTCTTTATTTTAAATAAAATTTCATGGTGGGCAAGAATAGTATATTATGTCTAATAAAATGATAAACTTTCTAGTAACTGATTTGCTTTTTGCCAATTGTGTTACTTTTCTTTTTCAGAAAATTGACATTACTAATAAAGCTGTAGCGGAGCTTCTGTCCAAATCGACAGAGTATCTTCAGCCAAATCCAGGTAGGATGGGAACAATGGCTGTTGGGTTTTGCTGAAAGTTGTCCTCTTACTTGGAAATTCATCCTAGGTAAAGAAAAGCTAATTAGCTGATCATTGTGAGCCTTCTGGGGGTCCTAGAGAACTTTACCTGTGTGTGCAATGAACAGCTGTAAAGTTTATATGTGGTAAGTCTGATCTGGGGGATGTTTCAACTTGCAGCACATGGTACATCTGGTTTACTGGGCACGTGCAGGTCGTGTGTGCATGACATGTCTTGGTCCAGCTTGGGCCTCTGGTACAGCACCTGGGTTCATGTTTGTGCTGGATTTCACAGAGTGGGGTATGGAGCCCTACGGTGAAAAGAACACCAAGGGGTTTTTTTTAGCGGAGGTATAAAAAGCCATTGAATTTAACTCATAGGCTGCTGCCATCAGAGGTACCGGTGGCGATGGGGCCACGGGGCAGAGGGCTGTTACTTGGGCTGTTAATTGCTTACCTGGTATTTGCATTTTCTGCAAATCAGCTGTTGGAAGAACCTTCAGTTTTTGAGAACTGTTTGACTGAATTCCTGTTTAGTTGGCTATACCAGTGACTTCAGAGATAGCCGTCTCTTGTGGGTACCTTATGAGATGCACGTCCCTGAAGAAGTTTAATGGGCTATGCCTACATAAGGATGGTAGGAGTCAGTCCTTTACCTTGGCCCAGCTGGTGTGAAGCTAGTCAGCATGGTCCACATCCCCCAGGAGTGCCCTGCCCGTGGCTGCTACTGTGTTGAAGAAGCTGTTGAGCGGTAATCATAAAACTCTCCAAGAATAAATGCATGTTTTTGTCATGATACGTGCAAGATAACAGTAAATCAGTTTGTATGTACCAGGCCATTCTGCAGCATAAATTTCTACTGTGGTGATTACTGGAGTGGAAAAAAAAAAAGAGGTGTTCTGCAAAGTTGTCACAAGCAAGAGAGGGGGAGAGAGACCGCGCATGAAACTGGCTTTGGCTGTGCTTGTATCTATTCTGCGTTTGCTTTCCGCAGTACTTCTAATCAAGGAGTTCATGAGCAGGAATATTCAAAGGAATATGAGTATTGATGAATATCCACAGAAGTTGATGACCACTCCCACTACACATCTGCCCAGAGAAATGATGCTCATTCAGTTGTGAATAAAAACCAGTTTCATGTGACCCATATTGTTGAATGGATGCTTATTTCAACTTTGGCTGTGAAGTACTGACAACAAAAATCTAGGAATCTACAGACTGGCTTAAGTGACTTGCTTCATGACGTTGCTTGTTAAATGATTTATTGCTTGAAATATATTAATTGTAAAAGCGTTTTTATAACTTCCGTCCTTTTTTTTGTCCTTCTTAGCATACAGAGCCAAGCTGGGAATGCTGAACACTATGTCAAAGATCAGAGGACAAGTTAAAACCACAGGCTATCCCCAGACAGAGGGACTCCTGGGAGACTGCATGATACGGTATGGCAGAGAGCTTGGCGATGATTCTATGTTTGGTGAGTTTGTGTATCTCCTCTGTGAAAATTTCAGCATAAAATTCTTTGCAGAATATTACTTGATGACATAACCTGTGTAAATAGCTACTGCAGGTAAGAGGGAAAGTTAAGTGCGGTGATCAGGGGCGATTGATATAATTAAGAAAACACGATGCTTCTGCATATTGTCCACCTCTGTTGCAGGTGGCTTTGATAACACTATTACTGATACTGTCTGATGATTCATATTATTACCAAAACCATTTTAGTTTCTAAGTTGCCAAACCTAAATAATTTAGGGTGATTCTTAGATGCACTGGATTTCTTTCAACCTTTAAATAAAAATGGTTACCCTGTATTTGAGAAGTAAACTAAGGGAAAAAATTCTCATAGGAAAAAATAAACAGTAACTTTAGGTGATTTTTTTTTTTCCTAAATAAAATAATTATCTGGTATTTCTGTCTTTGGAGTGATACATCTTAAATATGCATTTTCTTGTTTTCATGAAAATGAGCTCTAGCTTGGTCATGCTACAATTCTTTGGTAAATCAAATCTTACCTATTTCCTCTTAAGATATTCTGGTACTTCACAGCCAGAATCTCGGTAGAAGCCTTGCTTGCTGAGCATGCATAGTGTGTGGGCTTCACTGGAATGAATCTGAAGTATTGTCACGGAGAGCTACTCAGTGGGTGCTTTTTGATATGGCTGGGATTAAGAAAAAACCAAGAAGAAATACACAAGAAAAGAAGAATCCTGGTTTGGGGAAAGAGAGGGGACTGGGGCTGGGAGAGGGTGGTAGGGGCTGGGACTGCAGGCAGAAGCCAGTACAGAACTGGCTGGCTTTGCTGTGTACTCTTGTTAATATCTGCAATTTTATACACAGTGGTTGACTTGAAATAGTAACAGTTGTGTAGGCATAGGGTCCTCACACCGAAGTCCAAGTCGGTGCTGCACAGGGAAAGATGCTGCTGATAGCCAAAGGCTCGTTTATTGTCCTCACCAAGAGCGAAGTGGCACAACTCATCTGTGAGCTGGACGTATTTGTGTTTCTGCAAAAGCAAATGGGGTACCAAATAAAACTAGAAAAGAGGAAAGAACATTTCAAATTCTGTTCTGCCTGCTGAACTTACATGCTTAATAAAGTATACAGCTATGTTAAGTAGGTGGTTTTAAAGAAGCAGCAACAGTTTGACCAAAAGGAGGTTTGGAAGAAATACATGCTGTATGTGAAGAAGCTGTAAAACATAATTTTGTGATTAAAAAGTTACTGACTTTTTGTGTATTTTACTAATATCACTAAAGTTTTACAAATTAATTAGCTCAGTTTGCAGCTATCAAAAGTGGAGAAGGTTTGTAACCTATGCAAATACAGTAGGGAAAATAGTATATCTTTTTTTTTTTTCCTTGGTCTCCTTTAGGAAAAGGAATCATCCTTTGGAACAAAAACTTTCCAGTTCTAGTTTTCTGTAGGGGACAACCAAGTGCATAGCTTGCGGTTTTGTTTTTTTTTTTTTCATTCTTTGAGGGCCTGCAGCTGATAGAAAGATATCTATTTGAAATAGAAGTTTTGTAAGACAAATTTTCTGGTTTTACATATATTGAGATATAAGTAGCCTGTTCTTTACCATAGGCCTCGCACTACTGGATGCTGGTGAGAGCATGAAGCAAATGGCAGAGGTGAAGGACTCACTTGATATTAACGTCAAACAAAATTTTATTGATCCTCTACAGTTATTGCAGGACAAAGACTTAAAAGAGATTGGGGTAAGTTTTCCAGGATAAAGCTTCACTTATCAATAGTCGGGGTCAATCAAACTCTAGTTCCCAGAGATGTTTTTCTTGGAAGAATTAAGGTAAATAAATTTCATGGCCTTCAAGTTTGTCTTTCTAGCAAAACAGTGATGAAATCTGCTTAAGATCAATGCCTGGCTATTTCTCACTTGTCTAACGTACTCAATTTGCTGTATTGCTTGTACATTTGGTACAAGAAGGATAGTGAAGAAAATTATATTCTTTATTTTTCTGCTATTTTATTTTAACTGTCATTTTAATTATTTTTTCTGAATATGTGAGTGGGCTGTGACTTACTGTGAGTGATTATCCTAGCTTGCCATCTCTGCCGCTTGAAGCTGTTTATAATGGAGGATGCATATAACTGTTGAAAAAGGCCGTTCAGTGCAATCACAGAATCATCTGAAAAGTGCCATTAAATGTTGAAGTGCCATTAGATGTTGAATTGCCATATGCCACTATAGGAAAAAATACAGAAAGCTGAGGAACACATTTTTAACCTTTAGAGTTAAGCTTTTCAGTGCTTTTGTTTACAACGTGACAATTCAAAGAAAACCAGGCAGTCTCGGTCTCAGTCTGTTGATTCCAATAGATGTGGGTACAAGCAAGTTAAAATCCTGATGAAATGCAGAAATGAAAGTTATTTTATTTGTTTACACATAAATGGATGTGGAAAGCATGGCAAAAAGATAGTAATAATATTTTGATGTCTGTAGCTGTCTCCTTTGATACATAACTATTTTCAGTTGTAGTTCTTGTGAACTGATAAAAAGAAATTGTTTGACATTAGCTTTAATGAGCATTTTGTACTGTCACTTTGAGTCTGTTCTGTAAGTCTGTCAGTCCCATGATTTTTGGCAACAGAAAGGCTTGTGTAGTTATATCAGATAGAAGTGTCAAGTTGACACCTAACAAAGAGAGCAAGAATACAAGGTTTGTTGGAGCACTACTTATGGAATGAGAGGGGAAAATAACCCTTTAACTTTTAGCTGCCATATTGCAAATAATTCAAGAGGTAAAATTGAATTAAATGTAGATTATGGGGACACACACATACTTAAATTGGATCCTGCTTCTCATTTGGACAATCTGAGGTGTTGCACATTTATTGAAGTCCATGAGTTGGACGCTGAAGTTCAGCAAATCAAGATCACCAGTTCCCCAAGTGTTAGCAAATGGCCATTTATTTAAAGTCTATACAGTTTAAAATTTCATTTGTGTACATAGTCTTAGACTTAACTGATGCTCCCTTAGATCAAAGGGGTGAAATGGATAATCTCTGAGCCTTATATTTCTTTGATTCTGCATATATTTGCATCCATAACTCAGCTTTCCTTAAATCACAGTGTATTTGTTTGGGCATGTCCTGTTTGGACCTTCTAATAAATGTTCTGTCTTATTCAGCATCACTTGAAGAAACTAGAAGGACGCCGTTTGGATTATGATTATAAAAAGAAGCGTCTTGGAAAGATACCAGATGAAGAAGTTAAACAAGCAGTAGAAAAATTTGAAGAGTCAAAGGAATTGGCTGAAAGAAGCATGTTCAATTTCTTAGAAAATGATGTAAGTCTGTCCTGTGTTTTTGTTTGCTGCAGTACATCCAGGAGGGCAATGTGTGTGGGACTGGATAAAGCCTGTCCCGTCCTCACAGGAGGTAAGGCCTGACAGCAGAAAG
Organism: Limnodromus scolopaceus; assembly: GCA_028565335.1. Classification (NCBI taxonomy): domain Eukaryota; kingdom Metazoa; phylum Chordata; class Aves; order Charadriiformes; family Scolopacidae; genus Limnodromus; species Limnodromus scolopaceus. The sequence continues at coordinate 32,180,433 of JAOXNO010000070.1, forward strand.
TGCCTCTTCCCTCTTCTAACCTCCTGGCAGAGAGGAACGCAATGCACAGCAGTAAATGGGAGAACTCCAGAATTCAGGAATTACTTCTGGAGATACAGTGGCTCAGACAAGATTGTCACAGAGGTCTTAACTAGTTTTACAGTCTGTGAGCAGTGAACTACCCGAGAGTAGAACGTGGTTTGATCAGTGGGAGGGAGAAGGTTGGGAGATTAACGTAGTCACAGACCTGCTTCTAAAACCATCAGCAAGGGCACGTACCCTGCGCTTTCGGAATTGTAGCTCGCCTATAGTCAAAACTTTGCTGCTGATTTGAAATATCTGAATGATTTTTACCTCTGAAAATCATTATTATTACTAATTGGCTCTAAAAATTACTCCATAGAGTGAGTTTGTGGCTTGTGCTCAGGTACCTGGGCTTTGGGTCTAAATCCATCATGAAATTATGTCTAAATAAGGAGCAGCTGTGATCATTTGGGATAGTCCCCTCCTCTGTCCACACGCAGAGGAATAGCAGGATGTGCTTTCTCCCACGTAATCATGGAACTGTAGGAAAAGAACTTGGACCTATTTGGGCCTATTCCAAAGCTTTCTCCTGTCGATACAGCATCACAGAAAACACACTTAGAAAGTAAGAAGTGTGCTGTCTTCTGTGAGTAAACTGCAACATGGCAGGGCTGTTAAGTGGGAATATTTAACTGCAAGCAACTTCTCCCTCTCTGCATACCTGTGTAATGGCCAGTTATAAACTAGCCTGTAGCTCCTAAACTGCTCGTGGTTGGGACACATTTGCTACAGCAGTCTATAAGTCAGTCAGCCTCTTGCTGTTTTTCCACTGTGGGCTCTACCAATTGCCTGGTTGCAGTGTATGTGTGTTATCGTTCTGTCTTGCATAAGTGGCTGAGAGATATTTCAGATAGTGTTTATCATTAGTCAAAGCACCAAACTGAGGATAAAACAGTGCATGGATTAAAATGGCTTAGCTGAGCTATTAGAGAACTGACGGTGTGTACTTTCTAGTATAACTAATTCTGCCTTTGGGAGGGGGTGAAGTGGATGGCCCTTTGAGGGCTTTTCCATACGCGCTTTCTGTTGTTTCTGTTTAAAGAAAACCCTGTGCTCCTTCCCTTCCATTTTCTGCGCTGACCCAGTCTGTGTCCTCAAACTTCTCATTACAGCCTTGTTGTCTAACCCCAAACCGTCTCACTGGGTTTACAGAGATATTAACTGCAGTTGCTTCCTTCCCATCCTTTCCAATTCCCCAAATGCCTCCCTTGCTTGGTCTTCTTGCCCTGCAGTCTCTGTTCTCTGGGCTCTGGTTCCCAGCCACCTTCCCAGGTGCCTTTCCCAGACTCAGTCCTGATTCACATCTCTTTCTCAGGTTTTTGCACATCTAGTTCCAGACCTCCCACATAGACACTGTTGTGTACGCTTCTTATCAGATCCATCTTCCTGCCTTTCCCACTCAGCCAGTTCCAGGCTCCTCTTGCTGAGTGGCTTGTACTCCCTCAAGTCCTCTGGCTCTTTCCAAGTCTCTCTCTCTCTCTTCTCCTACTCCACAATTCCATATCCCTGTGGTTCTTAGTCTTGTTTGGAAAGTCAGTGTCTATCCATTTTCTCTGACCACCCCATCCAAACCCCAGGCACTTTGTGCATTGTCCTCAGCTGGTTTACATTACTCTCTTCTGACTGTGATGGAAGTGTATCAGCTGTTGGTTTGGTTCTGTGCATTTCAGTCCTGTATGCTGTGTGACAATGTTTGGCTCTCTTGGAGTCCCAGCAGAATTTCTAATAATCTTTTTAACTGAGTAAAAGCAGAAAAAGTATAGCACAAAATTGCCATGGGTCCATAAAGCATTCGCAGAAAGTTTACTTAGATGTCTTCTTGTGATCCAATGTCTGAAGACATCATGATGGAATGGAAACATGTCAGACTTCTTGGGGTCTGTCGTCTTAATGTTGTCTGAAGGAAGAGGACAAATAAATATCTGTTACTGCTCTATCCCCCTTACAGCTTGAAGGTTTCAGTTTGTGTTAGGGGAATGAGATTATGTGTTACCTCATGAATAAAAATATTTTGATTTTTCTTTCTCCTTCACATTCTCCCTTTCCTCAGCATTCATATTTTTGAATGATTGGCTGATGCTTTAAAATCCAAGTAAATAAATCATGTCTCATGTATTGGTTTATAAATGCTGCCATCTAGTGAGGTAAGTCCAGATCATTTCTGAGCTGTAGTTTGTAAACATTGCTAATAAACACTAATGGGTCTGACTCATAAGAGCTGTCACAGTGTAATTTCTTCCAACATTGCTGATCAGAAAAGCCTCTCTTTCACCTGCTAAGGGGTCACGTCCTCTTAACTGTTTCAGGCTTGGGTGTTGACAGACAGCTGGCTTGGAAGTTGAAAGCAGAAGGGATTTGCACATTGTGAAAGGAAATGACTCAAGGACGCAGCCCTGAGTTAGTGAACTAGAAGTTACACCTCAGTTTTGTTCAGTTTCCAACTGGCAATTTCCTTGATAGAATCACATATGCTCTTTTTCAATAACCCCCACAAGGTATCATGGTCTTTTGAGATACCAGGTCTGTTTTGAATGATCTGTTTATCCTTCAGCTGAATGTACTGCAGGCTCCTTACAACTGTTTTGCTCTCTGTTTCAGGTAGAACAAGTTAGCCAGTTGGCTGTGTTTGTAGAAGCAGCACTAGATTACCATAAACAATCCACAGACATTTTGGAGGATCTGCAGAGCAAGCTGCAAAACCGGTAAGACTGAACCCATCAGAAAATCTTGAACCTCTTTTGCAGCCGAGGCTCACGAACGTGCAAACTCACTGAAGCACCAGATCTTGTAGCACCATCTCACAGATGCACACTTGCTGTGCTCTGTGCCTTATTGGGCTTGATTGCTTTAAACCGTTGCCACCTGGCAACTTCTTGCTGGTGCTGTGAGCCTTTAACGTAATGCAGGATCTGCCCAGAAAGCTCCGAGCCTGTGCGGCATCTCTCACTCACGTCTGTGGAGGTTAACATAAAGAGCCTCCATTTGTTTGGTAGGTTTATTTAAACTTGCATACTTTGAGTTGTGTTTTGGAGGCTTTGTTGGGAGGTTGGCCTATTTTTATTGAGATTAAGGGGTAACAAAATTCTGCAGCAGAGTAAAGAAATACCCAGCTGAGTAGGAGCTCAGCTGTGGTATAATGTACTTATGAAAGGCCCAGATGCTTTGTGTCCTCCTAACAGAAATAAAAAATGCTGCTGTCGTTAATTTGTTGTATGTCACTCAGAGAACCAGCAGAGGACAGGAGACCTAGATGACTTGAGTGTCGCCGCAGCACAGGCTAAAGTCACAGTGTAGAGTTGAGATAATGGTTCGGGGCTTTGCTGAGATGAGGGTGGACGTGGTGGCTGTGAGTATTGGTACAGGGGTGGCCATGTCTGTAGACACCCTGCACCGTCCCAGCTGGAGGGGCTGGTGAGACAAGGAGGTCTCAGCTGGGCCACATGCACACGCAGGAAGAGGTAGTGAGACAGTTGTGCGGACCGAATGGTTGTTTCCCGTTGCCTAATAAAAAGGCATCGTGTGAGATGCAGCCCCTGGGCCTCTGTCCTGGCTGGGTTTCTGTATGTGTCATTTGCAGTTGAGCTTTCCAGGGAGCTCGTTCCTGGAACTTCTGCTGAACTCAGTGGCAGCTGTGGATGCTCAGCACTTCTCAAACTCAGGCTGTTAAGCTTTATGCCTCTGTCAGCAGGACCAAAGCATTAAATAAAATAGGGTCTTGGTGCAATTCAAGTACAGCATGAGAATTGAGCAGCTTTTAGTGAATAAACCCGCTCTCTGCTTTCCCCTTTCCCCCTCCTCTCCTCCCACCCCCCCCACCCAAAAGCCTAAAACCAAAACCAACAGAAGGGTTTCCCCCACCCTTTCAAACACCAAAGCACTAAACCAGAGTGGAAGTTCTGTAAGTATTTCTTCCTTTGAGTAAATCTCTTGTTACTCTTCTCTGTGTTTCAGAATAAACGTAGCATCTAGTCGGCCTAAACGTGAATTTAAGCCAAAGCCTGTAATAACTACGACTCTGGAAATCGGTGATAATCAGCAGCACAATGGGATTGCCTATAGTTCTTCCATAAAATCATCAGGTGAGTCTGTGGCTGCAGAATTAACGTATCGATAGATGTTTTGCCAGATTGTTGCTTGAAGTATTGCTTGCACCGTGAGAACGATGGGTCCGTGAGGCATCAGTGTCCATGCACCTGACTCCAGTTTGTTTCTCAGGTTTGGAAATGGAATTGTGAAGCAGGATTCCTCTCAGCAGTCTCTCACCCATTTGAAAGTTAGGTGTGGTGTTCTGCTTGGTCTCTTAGGGCCTCTGTATTGCCACGGAGGGTGGGAGGAGAGAGAGGGAGAGGCACTTGCAGAAAACAGTTCATTTCTTGCAAAGACAGAGATGCCTGAGGTGGGTGTGTTAGATCTGTCTGGAATGCTTCCAGATGCTAATTTCTCTCCACAGTCTGAGACCATAAATGATAAGTACAGGATGTTAATTACTAACCATGTAAAATTCAGAGAGATGACTTCCACCCTTACTGAATTTATTGACGTATTTTGTTGTCCTCTAAAGCATGCACCAAAGTGTGTACATTTATGAAGCGAAGTACTTAAGTACCCGTTGGTGTGGGAGTAGGATCCCTTCCTTTGATTAGGCCCTGATGCCACAAAAGAAATCAAATGTTGAAAGCCCTTGTGAGTTGTGTGAATGATAATTAGTTAGGTTACACTACTCATTGAAATAGCTGTTCCTTATCTCATGAATAAAGTTATTTTGCCCTGCCTCCTTAACAGCTACAGTGCATGATGAGAGAAGACCAATAAAAAAAAACAACAAACAAAACCACAGAAGACAAAAAATTGAAAAGAAAATAAAATGAAAAAGCCATTTTTTTTTTCCTCATAAACATTATTTGTAAAGAAAATAGAGGGGAAGCGGTGAGCCAAAGGTTCCCTTCTCTACTTGGCATGGTATCTAAGATCTTTTTCTGAAGCTTTTTTCTTTGTATTTTTTTCCTCACTCTCCAGTTTCCTCTTTCCTCCAGTCTTGTTCCTTTTTAAAGGTTGTTGGGAGAGAAATGAGAGAAAGGTGAAAGAATAAGGCTTGGAGCTGTAACTTCATGCTCCTTGTAATGTCTCTTTCATTTTCTTGCACTCTGCTACAAGATGAAGCTGTTGTACAATCCATACTGAAGGGGATTTGCAGCAGTTTGGCAGCATAAATCCACCCAGCAAGATCTTATTCCTTGATTTGTTTCTTTTGTGCCTCAAGGTACTTGGGGGTGTTAGTGAAGCTCCTCGTGCTGCCTGAATGCTAACGGCAATTTGGGGCTTCTGTCAAATGTGGGGTTGAGGGAGACAGCCCCCTCTTTGCGCACTCCTCTCAGTTCAGACCACTGGTTCCTAAGACACATGATTCAAGGACACATGTCATTCAAAGCCCTGGGAACTATGCAGCAGTCAATAACTTTCTAGTTACTTTCACAGCACATCTGGATGAGAGGAGCGAAAACATAGCAACCTTCATTAAAAATTCAGCGTAAGATTTCTAGGCCCCTGTCAATTACTTGTCGAGTTACATAGGCTTTATTTTTTCTGCTTTGCATGTGCAGCGGAGAGAGTGTGGAGAAAGCATTTGTATACCAACTAGTGTGTCAAACCAGAGATAAAACAGCACACACATTACAGTGGTTTATCGTTGCCATGAAGCAATTGATCCAAGATGTCCTTTCAGGGTAATCAGCCCTGCCTTTGGGAGAAAGACAGACTAGGTGACTTCTCAAGGTTGCTTCTAGCCCACTTAGTGAAAGAAAAATTTCAACTTTAATGAGCTAAAATTCAGTGAATGAACTGAAAAATAAATGGCCACTGACCACTAAGATAAGGAAGGCGTGAGCCACTTCCATTCACTGATTCCATTCATGGAATATTGCATCAACTGCTTGCGTATCACTAATGAGGGACTTTCACTTACTGCTTGGCTCACTCTGGGCTGTCAGAATGGAAGAGAAATAAAACATCCATGAAAGAGATGAAAAGGAGAAATTGGATATATTTAGTAATTGTTGCTCTGCTTAGTGTTGCTAATAATATCAATCAGATATTATCTGGTTTTCTTCCTCCTGAAGAAGCTGTGAAATCAGTGTTCATTCTCTTCTTTCTCTCCCCATTCCATACTCAAAAGTTATCCATGTGGAATTCTGTGGAGCTGCAGTGGGGTCACTATGGCCTGCTTGTAAATAAAATCAGAATCATGAAACAGGTTAGACTTAGGGTCTGCAATTTAGAAATGTGAACCAGGCGGCTCTAAGCAAAACTGCTAAATGTTTTAAGGTCTCCATGTGATAAGGGGGATGGCATCATGATCACCCTCTTTTTTTTCCAGTTAGAAAAGTGACCTCTTCATCCTACACAAACAAGAGCATTCATTCATAATTTCCGCCCTTTACACATTGACCTTAACAAAATATAGGCCTTTAATTTCTCTGATCCTGTCACTCAAGGTAAGTAGTATCTTAGTATTCAGTGAACTCATGGAAAACAAGAGGACAGTAAACTCTGATACGTTCAGCACAACTACCACAGTCCAGTTCTGAGTGTTAAAATTACTTTTCCTGTGTTTCACCGTGGCTTTTTCAAGTTACTATCAGCTTCTCGGGGCAGAAATAGGGTTTTCCTTTGTATGGTCCCTAACACATGGGGATTATTTACTACTAATGACGTGCAGACATTTGCAGGGCTAGATTCACAGAAACATCATTTTAATGTTGTGAATTATTCAGCTGCTTTGATTAAGCACAGATAACAAATCTGTGCTTTTGTTCTAATTCATTGTTACCCTCATTAATCAGCTGAGGGTATGAGCATCATCTGGCTCACTTTAGAACTCTCTTTAAATGCTGTGTTATGTCATGCCTTTCATTCTTTTTGTTTGTCAGGTTTGACTGTGATATGAAATAAAGGGGTCTGGTTGCCACGTGCTGGAGTTTAACATAAGCATCTAAATGTTTACTGACTTCAGCTGTGAGGGAGACTTGAATTAATTATCTGAGCAAGCTTCCAATTTGTGATTAGTAAAGTGTAATTTTGGTACCATGTGCATACAACACGATATGGAAGACAGAGTAGATGCAGGTGCAGGCAGTAACTCTGTTTTGGGGAAAAAAACCAGGCAACCAAACCGGCATCGAATGGTGTTCTGATTTCATCCTGCAGCACTCCAGAAATCGCAGATGGCTTTTTGCTTAACCTGGTTTTGTGGTGGGTTTTTTTGTTTTTGTTTGGTTTGGTTTTTTTCATTGGTGCTGTCCAGGTTTGAGTGGTCAAGAGATTAATGACAAGTCCTCTTTGAATGTGACAGTCAAGTGTGGCAGTTTAGCTCCACAACTGGAGAAACTAAGGAGGTGTGTGGGGGGGTTGCAAATTAACAAAAACCCTGTTTGCAGGGGAAAAAAAAAAAAAAAAGAGTGCAATTTCTCTAGCTTAAATCTCTGCAACAGGAAAGGATGTGCAAGCGTTTAATAGACGGGAAAAGGCTGGGATCATGTCACCAGTTGTGTGATGTTAAACAGTGTGTGCTGCGGGCTGTCAGGCGGTGCTGCCCCCGGTACCTTGCTCGGGGAAGCTCTGTCTCGTTGGGGGATACAGTAGCAGCAGCCGCCTGACTCTAATGAAGATCCTGCAGCCTGGAGTCAGACCAGTTGTACTGGCCCTGACTGTTACTTAAAAATCCTTCCAGGCTGCCAGACATTTCTTTGCAGTTCCTTGGAGCTTAAAATGAACCAAATGTGATCCGTCTCCTATCAGATACCTTACTGTCAGAAATTAACTGCCTTGCAATAATAAATTAGCCCCATGGGAGCAGCTGGGGAAAGCAAGGAATTTTGTCAATTATTCAGAGCACTGTTTTCTGCTGCTGACAAGTTCCGATGATCCGGCAACAGTTCTACCTTGGCAAAGACTGAAGAGAAATCAGCTATCGTTGAACAGAATCAGGCCATTTTTGCTGGGAACCTGTGGTTCATCTTCTGTTTTCTACTTGGACTGTTTCAGCAAAAATATGTCCAGAACTGGGCCTTCACCCGAGTCACGGTATCAGACTAGCTGCAATTTAGTTTGTTCCTGTAAAACTTTGTCACTACCCCATGCCTCCCGCAGGCAGAGGACTCGTCCAGCGCTGTCCCCGCAATGTTCTGGGGAGGTTGGCTGAGGGGGAGCTCTGTCTTGACAGCTCTCAAACCAGGACATGTAAATCATAGCTCTCTTCTATTGGTATAAAGGAAAACGTGCTCACAAAATAGAAAAGTAATTCCTACTTCCCAGTTTTAGCACCCAATATTACCCCTGATTGTATTATTGTCAATTAAAAAGATGCTTTCGCCTATTCTCATTTACTGATCACCGGAACAGTTGTCAACTATTTTCCTTAAGAGACTTCTCCTTGTTCCTTTTACTAGAAAATGCCCAAACAGTTACTTTTTAATAGTTTCCTACACATTACCAGGATAACCTGATTAAAATGCCCTTTTGAATGCATTTTTAACATCTTAGCTATTATATTTGTATTGCATTACCAGTTGTGTGCAGATTTACACAGAGAAAAATTATTCTCCAAGGTGATTGCGTGATTGGCGTGTGTGATAGCCGGGAGAGTCAAGACATTGACATGCAACGTTGGGAATTGTTGCAATGTTGCAAATAAGACAACCTGAATAACTTGGTATTTATGACATTTAACTGCTTTAATGGAAGTACTAGATTGTTCTAGAGTTGTGCTGTAATGTGCTTTACTGCTGTTCATATGGCAGCAGCGTGAAATCTTTCCTCCTATTCATTTATATTTCAAATTACCAGACTTTTACTTGAATATGCTGTATGTATTTTTAAAAATATCTTATGGCTGAACTTCACTTGAACCTCTGGCTCTTCCTTGGCCACAGAGCTAAGCTTTACAATTTGAGTGTTAGATTACCTTTTATTAGAACAAGCTATTATTCAGAAATATGAATTAGTGAATATTTCACACGTGTATCAATGCTACAAACCCAAGTCAATTGACACCCCTTCATGAGAGTATCTTTAAAAAAGGTGACCACATTTACAAGGTTAACTTCTTCTGGTCATGGCGTTTCTGTTTTGTACTTTATGTTTACCTTTTTTTCCTTGCTACTATATTTGCTTATGGTACAATTAATATTTTAAGAGTAATTTGGGATGAAGATCTTTATAGCAGGGCAAACAGCGTAAGTCACAAGAGCAGCCAGATACTCTATCGGAAAACTGTTTTGGTCTATGAAATAGTTTGACAGGTGCGTTGTTCCCAGCATGACCTTGGCTTTAGTTCAGATGAAGGATGCGAACCACAAAGGGTTTGAGCACACAGACTCAGGGAGCAGTAGCCCAGATATCAGGGCATCACTGCTCAGGGGAGGGGAAGGTGGAGGCCTTGCTCCTGCTGAGGATCCTTGCTCCATGCCAGGTGGCCGCTGCCCGTGGGCTGTGCCCACGTTTGCAGGATGGACCTCGAGCCCCTGGTAGGTTCTCCCCAAGCAGCCGTGTGCTGTGGTGCTGTTTAAGCAATTACTTGTCACTTCCATTGACTCTTCTGCTTCCTCAACTCCTACCCTTCCAGTTCCTCCAGCCACCACTCCAGAGAGACCACACTGATTTTCGGCAATGGCGATTATTCAAACTATCCGTTTGAGGTAAACGTCCTTTCCAAAGGGAAATGAAAAAGCAGTAGCATCTGAACTGAAGGGAGAAACAGAATTATGCTTTAAACTAACTATCACTACTATTATGTTTTGTATCTAGAAGGACCAGGTGTTAACGGGTGAAAGCAATGGAGAAGCTGTTGCGGAGCTGAGGGAGAAATTCATGACAGCAGGGCCACGCTCTTTGACCCATTGTGTGATGCTTGGTGGCTGTGGGATGCTGTGAAGCTTTATTAATACGGGTGTTTTTTCTGTCACTGGGGCAGGTTCTTCAATGCACATGGATCAGCCTTGCTGTCAAGCTCTCTATGACTTTGAGCCAGAAAACGAAGGCGAGCTTGGGTTTAAGGAAGGGGACATCATAACTTTGACCAATCAGATTGATGAGAATTGGTACGAGGGGATGTTAAATGGAGAGTCGGGCTTCTTCCCCATTAACTATGTTGAAGTGATGGTTCCCTTGCCTCAGTGATCGTGTCATTCAAGCTGTGAACATGATTTCATGACTGAAATGGATTCACAAATGTTCTGTCAGTGTGGCATTCTGTGAAAGCCTTGCTATTTGACTGACTTACTGACTTTTGTATGCGTCTTTTTAAAATGTATTTATTTTATATTCAAAAAAATTTTACCTTCCCTGAGTCCATCAACCTGCAAAAAAACCCATACCCAGTTTTTTTGCTTTGTGCCTTGAAGATCACTGTATGAAGTGTTTACTGGTAGCTCACTGTTGCTCAAAAAATGCATTTCCTTGCTATTATTGTACGTGGATTTTTTTTTTATCTTTGGCTGCAATGATTTTACTATTGAAAACCATTTTTAAAAATACTGTAAGTGAAGCTAACTGTAACCAGTTCCTAAGTTACTGATGTCATTGAGCTCTTTTCATCTATCACACTGTAATTTATTGTGAGCAAGTTAATCCATGTTTCACATTGTATGTTGACAAAAGGCAAAGTGGTTGTTGTCAATATTATGATGTTGTACTAAGTACAAGTTCTCAGCATTGAAAATTCTTATAATTTACTGACCAAACTGAATAAATATTTCTGTGGGATAAGAACAGTGGTTGCTGCTTCTATTCCTATAGTTCCGGCATTTATTTTTGATCTGGAGGTCATTTTTGCTAAATATATCAGCTCTCAGTGAAGAAAACAATGCTACGTTAAAAAATGCATGAATAAAGCCAAAGTATTAGTTTTATGAAACCTCAGACACTGGAATTTTAATAATCTTGCTCTCTCCCTACTGATCGTGTAGCATTTATGATGTCTGCTAAAATTTTCTTCTAGCAGCAGGATAGGAGAAAAATTCCTCTGAAGTAAGTACAAAGCGATTGTAGCTCCACAGGGTTTGTACAGAACTCTACTGAGACAAATGGGTGAGTATCACGGGTGACTACTGCAAACAAATGAAAAGTCAATTTTTTTCCACTTTTTTATTTTATTTATTTGAAGGGGATGGAAAACAAAGAGGAAGAGAAGGCTGGGGAGAGAACAAAACTAAAAACATGCCAAAAATAAAAGTGCCTCAAAATGAAGGACAGACAGACTCAGGTATGTTAAGTAGAGCACAGGAAAGTCATGGACCTGCTGGGGCAGGTCTAGAGGAGGCCACAAAAATGATCCGAGGGATGGAACGCCTCTGAGAGAGTTGGGCTTGTTCATCCTGGAGAAGAGAAGGCTCCAGGGAGACCTT
>JAOXNO010000070.1:32191994-32219210 GCA_028565335.1 Limnodromus scolopaceus
GTTGGACCAGATGGCCTTTAGAGGTCCCTTCTACCCCAAACTATTCTATGATTCAAAGTACTATCAAAATGAAGACAGGATTAATTTGTTTTTCTGTTATCCATCTTCTGCTCTGCTTAGTAAATGCAGATGCCGTAATGACCAAGAAATTCAGCAGCCCCAGAGGAAAACATAATCTTTTGCCAGTTTGTACAATACAGAGGGATGAGAAGGGAGCTGAACTCTTTGTGGGCAAATTGGCTTCAGTCCAGCTTCAGGGTTTCAAGCTCTACTTGGTTCTGTAGTCCAGTAGAAACAGCAGTCCCTAGGGAGGAAAGAATTCCATGTGTGTCACAGGTGCAAGAAATTTTCCATCTAAGAAGCATAAATTAGCCCCTAACTAACCAAGCAGCAACATGGAAAGCTTTTTAATTGAAGTATCTATATGATGTTCTGAATACAAAGTGTATGGGACAATTTTCAAAAGTTTAAATGTTTGGGATTCACAGCTTGTTTTTCTTTTTCCCCCCTTTATGAGAGAAGTCTCACCAGTCATACCTTTCCATAGCAGGCAAGAAAAGAGGCATTTAAATCTCTCATCTACCTCACCAGAATTCCCTACAGGAAGGAGTTACACGTTTGAATTCTCAATACACTTTGCAGTAGGCAGCTCGCCCTTGAGTACAGATGTCTCATCTAACACAAGCGGCTGTGCAAAAGTAGTAAGCTAGAAGCAGGTCAAGAGAGTGCTAAACTGCAATTGACTAGATAAAGTACCAGGAAGACAATTCACACATCAGAGAATTGGTTCTTTAAATATTCCCCTTTTAAAACTATGCTAAGAGCTACTTTCATAAACTGTCTAGTGTGCTGTAGAGTTGGGTAAATAAGAGTAGTTCTTGTTTCCTAGAACATTGATGGTATTACCAAACATCATTCTGTACCGCTGCTATATTTCCTATCGAGAAACGTACACTAGATCAGGTCTTTCGTGGTTGTTGCTTAATACCATCTTTCCCATGTGCTATGGAAAGGTTTCATGTGAAATACCAAAGCTTCCTTTTAAATCAAGTTTTCAGTTCTTCAAGTAAAGCTGAACTGCTGAGTAATAAATATAAATGGGGCAGCACAGTATTTCTAAAGGTTTTGTCAGTCTGCAGGGACTCTTCCATAACTATCCAGTTTTATTGCTTCAAAGTCTTTTGAGACACTCAAATAAGATCAATGAACAAACAAATTTATTATTTAGTCTGCAAATATTAAACTCCAAGATTGCTTTTATGTACATGGAAAATATCCTTAATAGTTAAAAAAAGTTTAGGAAATCAAGATAAATATAGCAAGGTCATAGCAGCATCTACTTCTGTGTGGGCCATAAGGTACAACAAGAATCCAGATCTGCTAAAATCCAAGTATTAATCCAGCACCTAGTCTTGATGTCTCGAAACTAGATTTTTTAAATATTTTAAGCAAGTTTAAGCTAATATATGGAAAGCCTCACCTTAACAACTGCATCCTAACACAGAACAGGCAAGGCAAGACGAAGTCAAAAAAAACTTCCAGCATTTAGAGAAATCCACAATCTCAGCTGCTCCCCTCCTGCTCTTGAAGTGTACTTTTTATGTGGCTCTTCAAGGCCCTGTCTTTACCACAGAGCCAGCAGGTAAGCATTTCAGTAAAAAGAGGCTAACAATAATTGAATGCAGTGGCCCCCGAGGCTGAGTGCCTGGTTTCTGAGGGTTATAGGTCAGGCTTTACATGAACTACAGAGTCACTAAATTTACAGTAAATTACATACTGGCCAATAGACTGTATATCTCCCTTATAGCTGCCCCATTAGAGATACGCAGAGCAGTACTGCAGACTGCGTGGAGATTTAGTACATAAGAACAGGGATTTTTGATGCACCCTTTATTACAGTTGGCATTTTTTAATTTTGATCTTTGTTTCAGCATATTTTTTTTTCTAGCCCCTTAGAAAGCTGATGTGTTGGGACCATTTAAACAGAGTACTAATATTGCTAGTTACAGTATCTTCTCTGCTGGAATGAGATGCTTTTTCACATTTACAGGGTACATCTCTCCAAGTTAAGTTTGACACAGCCGTGCTGTGATATCCTGTATCTAGGAATATACAATAATGAAACTGGCTAGAATACAGGAGCAGTACATTTAATAAGACAGGAATATTTTTACAGCTGGCTTTTAATTTTAAAATGTTTCATTCTAGGAAGTTCTCTAGCAAGTGATCTAGACCAGCTTCATATATTTCAGCGTCAGGATCTGAGCAGGAAATATTTCAGACACTCGGCACTCTTCAGGTTAATGTTTTACTTCAGCCAAGTTCAGACTTGCTCAAGGTGCAAGCTGGGGTGTGACCTGGCCCATGTAGTTTCCCACTCAGGCTTGAAAGAGAAATTACCTTTGGAGAAACACCGTATCAGAACTGTTGAGTATTTAGCACCCTTCTAGGGCATACGTTTAAAAGTTTTGTAAACCGTGTACCATCCTCTGTTTCAGCAGGTCACAGACACCAGATCCTCATGTTAAAGTAAAAATAACTTCACATGGAGCTTGCATTCTACTGCTCTTTGTATCGGTGAATCCAAGAACAGGGTCCAGTATCAGAAGGTAGGAAATTCCATCATGTTATGGACAATGTTTCTTACAAAGAGGTCAGATGGGAGATGTGAATTCCAAGTTTCAGATATTGCAGAAGATACCAAAACACGTTGCCTGTGTCACCTGGGGTTAAGAACCGTTTTCAGATGATCATCAATTTGTCCACATCACATGATAGAACAGCTAGCATCCTCATTTTGCTGCAGAAATAAAACATCAAAACATTAGGCTAATTAGCATGTGTACAAACAGGATCAAGTAGGTAACCAGTAATAAATACTCATATAGCTGTGTGGGGCTTTTAGTGTTTTGTAGATTTAAGTACTTTATTAATAAAGCAAAGCAGGTTTTCAAGAGAGGCAGTACCTTAACTATAACTAGACAGTGTGGGATGCCGGGGGGAGAAAACAAGCTTTTAAGAATTTCAGTTCATGCAATACATGAGCCTGTGCCTTCCTTAATGAAAGGCTATTGAGCTGTCTATCAGTACCCCAGTTCTGAAGCATCAGAAGGTAACTAGCATGCAGACTGGCATCAAAACATAACTGGCATGCAGATTCATGCTATGCTAGTTAGGATGATAAGAAAAGAATCAAAAGCCTTGCTAACCCTGCCTTCCTTTAAAGCACAACATGCTTTCTTAACTTCTTGCATGCAGTAAAATGATGTGAACTGTTTTTTACTAAGCTGCCATTAGTTCAGTACTACCAACACAGCAGAAGCATAGAGGTACTAATGGCAAAAGTTTCATAGGAATTCAGCAGACGGGAATGACGTTAACATTTGAGTGGGAGTATTAGAATTGGTTCTTACCATAAGTGGCACACAAGTGTATTGTAAAGTTGCTGATAAAACAGATTAGAGGTGTAAGGAAAAAAAAGTTACTTTTGCTTTCCATCACTGATTGCCAAACAAGCCATATTATTAGTCAATTCAAATAAAGAGCCTTTAAAAACAACAACAACAAAAAAAAACCCAAAAAACCAAAACCAAACCTTGAAGAGAGGCCCAACTCCAAACATGAAGAACACATTGTATCATTAAGTCTCTTTATGAGCCTAAGGCTTCCACTAGTGTTACTTCAACCATTGTGGTGTGTGCTGTGCATCAAGGGCCCAAAGGCCAAAATAGCATTATTGAGCCTTCCTCAATTGCCTATTTAATAGGGTCTCACTCTTCTTCAGTGAGAGACTGAAAATATTACAAGAATGTGTTTTTAAGTCAGGAGACTTTGATAAACAGCCTTTAAGCCAGATGGTATTATATTAATACTTACCCAGATTTTCTGTGTGAAAGAAGGACAAGGAAAGAACCAAGCAACAGGCAGTAGCTGCCTGTTCTTAGGTACATTTTTTTTCAGAAAGTAAATGGTAAGGTACTTTTCAGTTCTCAGGCAGATATGTTATAAAAATAGGGAAGTGGTGGTGGCTTTAAAACCTGGAGCAGCAAGATGCAAGTACTCCTTGTTAACTGTGTAGGATAAGTTTTAGCAAGAGTTATGGTAGCTCAATGCTGAGTCAGCAGAAGGAGGGAAAGAACGAACTTTTAGCGAGGTGTCCCCTTGCACTTAGGGCCATGGTGTTTGTACTAGCAAAGGGGACTTGGTGCTATTTCAAGTCAAGAAACAGATCAACTCAAGGGTTCAGTGCAGTCCATAACTGTCCATTTATGACCAATTTAAAGCGTTTGTATTAGTTCTGGTTTAGATTACTTCAGCAGATAAAGATATCTGACTACTAGTATATCAAAATTCACTAGGAGCATCCAATATGCAGATGTTTAGACTCCTCATGTGGTCAGCCAAAAGCCATCTGGATGGGCTAGAGAGTCTTCCACAGGGCATTACAATATGCCTTTTGTAGCCAAAGGTTTATAAGTATGTTGAAGGCAAAACATGCTTATTCTATTTGACTGTGTTAATTCCATTAGCATGGCCTCCATTCTATACTCAAGTTCCACTTGGATAGTATTGAATAGAGTATTTAGGACTGAAGCAAGGCTGAGATACTTTGCACAGCAAAATGTGGAAGTTCCTGGAAATGAGCTGGAATGAAGGGGTCTCAAACTTACGCTTGAATTTTAAAGACAGGCAATCAATACACTAAGAACTTTGGTATCAGCCTTTTAATACTTCTGAATGGAAATATCAGATTTCTTCTGTGTGAACTTAAGTTATCTTAAGAGCAATTCAGAGACACCATTTGGAGTGTCAGATAAGTCACTTCATCTCACAGAAATAAGGTATTTCTTGTTAGTGTTTGTGTGCTGTTCTTGAGGTAATTAATTTCATTCATAGTCAGATGTTTAGATGGAACAGACATTAAAGCTAGTATTTTTCAGCATCAGTAATAAGAGACCAAACAATTAATGTTACTATTTGATCATATTCAGCCAAGGAATAAGCGAAGCATCAATTCCACTTCTGATGCAAAGCCATGCAAGCTACATCCTACATAAGACAAGAGACTGCAGCACTATTAGTGAAGCAAGTTTTCTAGGAGATGACAAGCTTTATTCTTACCATCTCACCTGCTTAAGGAGGCTCACAGGAACCAATATCATGAAACCAAACAACATTTCTTTTTTCTTCTTCTTTTGGTCTGACATCAAGAAAAATATAAAGAGTTGTAGAGTATGGATAGTACTTGGGGAAGTATTTTCATACAGTAATGGAAAGAAATGGCCACCAAATGGTTCTGTTGCTAGCATGTGTTTGAACTTCAGGCAGCTTACCCGAGATGGAAACTCCATTTCGCTTCCAGTTATTTCTTCATAATCATCATCTTGCTCACCACTTTCTTCTCCTCTGGGTATATGCATTATCTTCCTCTCTGCAAGTTCCTAGAATACAATTGAATTGCCACCAAGAACCCTCAAGAATCAAGTACAAAAAAGTTTATTATTAGGACAGTAAAAGCTCTTTTTTCTCTCACTTACCTCACCATCATCTGTGATAAGCGTAACATCAATATTATCCCCACTTCCCCAAGACTTCTGAGACTTCCAGACCAGATCACTAGGACCTGGGCTCACACCAGCAGCTGCACCCCAGATCTGCAACACATTTAGAGGTAGCTTCTGAAGAATCTTACTGGTAGTTAGATTAGGATTCAGTCTAACATATGCAACTCTCCAATACCAGAGATTTCTGATAACAGAAACTGTGATCCCTGGCAGGTTAGCTCTTTACAGGACTACCAAGAATGGCGTGTGGTTGTTTTTTTTTTTTTAACTGAAGACTGTAAAACAGTTAGTGTAAAAAAGGCTGTTAACGGCTTCTGCCTGATGTAGAGGTAGCCTTGTCTGGAAGCACATACCATTTGAGTCACAGAGCCAAGCCATGGTTACAGACATACTCATGACATCAGTTTGTGTATACAAGATAGCCTCTAGCCTGAGGTCACTCACAGATCTCTTGAGCAAGCTCGTACAGAGTTTGAAGTGCTGAGTGTAGAATTAGGCTCTTTGATCACTATCTAGAAGTACTTAAAGTATAATTTTGGAGCTATTACTTAGCTTAGTACCATAAACCATGAGCTCAGCATTACTGAACTGTAGTGGACTAAAACTTTTAGCAACAGTGAAAGTCTTTGCACAACTTGAATCAAATGACAGGGGTATGAGGAACCCTAAGAATAAACTTGAATATATTGATCCCATTCATAATAACAGCACATTCCAATCTGGGACAATCCAAGTTCAATCCAGGATCTAGCCTTAAAGAAAATTCAATTGGCATTTCAAGTCAAGTTTTTGCAAGGACTTTTTCCATCTGCCTCTCCACATAAAATAAGGATTTTTCTTTTTTTAGGCACTTGCAGTAACAATTTAGTTTTCCTTATAACATGAATCTCTATCGCCATTTAACATAACAAGAACAGCTCTGATTAAATTTTACAAAGCTTTTTGTAAAATTTTAAAGCCACTACCTACTGTAACTACTTCGCCTGCCTGAAGAGTGAACAGTGAAGGAAATTTGTATGTTACATCTGGCACACTTCCAAGATGTCTTCTTAACACCCATCCATGTAGTGATTGATCCTGCAGAACAAGAAATTTCACTCAGCATTACAGATGAACACCATATCTTACAGGTGCAAGGTTCTTTCCAGACTCCTGGGCCAGTTTTAGTTCTGCTCCTGTAGCATATAAGAATCTGATCAATTTTGAGGAAGCCTTCAAGTCTCCATTAAAGCCCCCCTGTGATTTCTCCCAGTACTTCCTTAGGATTCATCTTAGTCCCACAAGACGAGGCACATTTGTTCTTGCCTTTGGTTAAAGAGCATCACAATCCCTCTTCACCAGGGAGATTCTGATAAATGAATTGGTCACACCCAGTTTGGCCCATGTATGTAACGCCCATCTACCAGTTTGGCCCATGTATGTAACACATGCATAGTGGTCTGTGAAGGTTTAAGGCATCTCTTGCTGAAGTGGCTAAATTACCAGCCAAAAGTGTTGGAGCTTGGAGGATTAAATTCTAATAATTCTGGATTTGCAGACTAGTCAAAGAATTATCTAATTGGTCGGATAAACTCTCTTACATGGATTAGATACTGTCAGCTCTATGCACCCTTTTAGCTGTTTTAAGCTTTTCTAAGTAATAAGAAGCTGTCATTATCCAATTTACTAAGCACCTTATTTAGTTCAAGAATAAGTAATATTTCTGATAGTGCTAGCCTGAACTTGATGAGAAACAACTGAAGGTGTTAGATTTCTGCATCATAGAACCCAGTGCACCTCCCCACAAAAGCACCTCCCAGACATCCCTGTGAACAAAACCCCTGCAGTATTAAAATAAAATAAAGAATCAGTCTCTAGCCTTCTCTTGACAGCAACCGAGTTAGCTGAGAAGTGCCCACTTTGTATTTAGTTTGGCAGGACTCTTGTCTCTTCAATTCTTTCCTATTATCATCTCTCACTAAGCTACAAGTCAGTTCATAAGCAGTTGAGCAGCTGTACTTAGCAATGAAGGCCATGCAAAACTTGATTGAATAGAAATACCTCATCAGAGTTGTTTTTAAGCCTGACAAATTTCCCATCTGCATCAATTTCTTCAATAGATATATGTCCAGAAGACGAAGCATGCTGAACAGTCTTAAATCCAGCACTGTGCCCTCTCTTTCTGGCTTCTTTCATTTTCCTCTTCTTCCCATGCAGGAACCGTCGCCCTTGACTTGTTGCTTGAGTTGCAGTGCTGTGTGAAGATGGACTGGGTGACAGCTTTAGCCTAGAAGGGAGTCAGATAACATTCACTTGAATATCTGATCTGCCTGTTTCTTGTCACTCCTACCCTCCCACTATAGCCAAGCCTAACAGCTTCCTTATATCCAAGCTTTCCATGAAGTCTTGAATATATGATTTTATTTTTACTGGCAAGAGTAACTAAGTAGCTTGTTAAGCTTGGAAGACAGCCCCAGTCCTAGAGTTCAGAGCAAGCTTATGTCGATAAGAGGAGATTCCCAACTGCAGTAAGTATTCCTTTACAGTCTCTGCAGACACAATCTTTAGCAGAATAGTTTACATTTTTGACCCTTCTTAGCATATATTGAGTTCATGTTCTTACCAGGCATTATCTGAATAGTTGGGAGTTGATGTAACTTCCCAGTTTCATTCATGAAACTTGAGTGCTGTCTTTGATATATCTCTAGGATGTACCACAAAGCTTTGAGACAGTTTGATTCTAGGGAGCGATGTCTAATGGACCTTTGAACTTTATCAGGTGGGTTTATCAAGTTACTTCATCTTACTACACCATGTTGTGGATATGGGATATAAATACTATCTACAAGATTATGCTTCAAGAACTAAATTACAGGACTAATCACATACTTAATGTTTATTTCTTGCCTCCTCCACATTCTGAAGAATATATAGTTAATTAGTGTAGAGATCTTTGATGAAGCAAGCCCTCATATGAGGATCTTGTCATAGCCTACCTCTGTTCCTCTCCTTCCAGCATCTTTCTGTAGGCATTTATTTCCAGATCTAGAGCCAGTTTCACATCTAAGAGATGCTCATATTCTTCCAACTGTTCCTGTGCCTGCTGCTGGACTTGTGCTATTTCTTTCTCTTTTTCAGCCATACGCCTTCGATGGAGATCACGATCATGATCAAGCATCCCCTGTAGCTCCTTTATCCTGTTCTCCAAAGCAACATTCTAAAATTAAGGGAGGGG
This sequence comes from Limnodromus scolopaceus, assembly GCA_028565335.1. Taxonomy (NCBI): domain Eukaryota; kingdom Metazoa; phylum Chordata; class Aves; order Charadriiformes; family Scolopacidae; genus Limnodromus; species Limnodromus scolopaceus. Next base: position 32,200,773 of record JAOXNO010000070.1, read on the forward strand.
AGAAATCAGTTAAACTGGTAATTGAAGACTCAGGAGGAGAGGCCAGTACTTTGAATTGGGTATCTAAATTAAAATAATTCTGAGGATATATAAATAAAGATAGTACCTGGCTTTGATATTGACTAACTTGAGATGTCAGAGCATCAGCTCGCAACTTTGTTTCCCTCAGCTCCTCCTGAGCAGCATTGGCAACATCACTATGTTTTGCTGCAGATAGCTGGGCATTCTGCACCTATGGATAAGTCACTGTTAGTAACAAGTTGCTTATGACCATGTATTTTAAATAAGGAAGGAAAAATCAAGTTATTTCCAGCTGTTACATCTGGAAATAGTTATATTTTATTGGTATCTACACATTTAAGTAAAGTCCAGGTCAGAAAGTTTTTCATTGCCTTTCAGGGAGGTTTACATAAGTTTGACATTCATGTCAGAAAAAGTCAGCAGTAATCAGGTAGTGAAAATTCCTGGATTAGGATATTTCAGTTACAGATGCATTAAGTTTTTGTATAGATATGAAGTAAATGGATTCTGCAGAAGAACAATGGAGAATATGTTTAGAAGGTGCTTGTCAAAGCACAGGGCTACAGGGTATTAGGTGTGCTTATCAAAGGATCCCTCTTCCCCAGAAGTTTTACTACTAAACAGTTCCTGCATCACTATAAGCAGCACTGAGCTATTTCTAGAGCAACTCAATCTTGAGATGTTCCAAGAAAGGATAAAATATGAAGTAGAGACATGCTACAAGAAGCTCACAATTTCCAGCGGAAACCTAGACAGAAGCATCCAAAGGAATTCACTAAATTGGCATGTAAGTTGGGAGTACAGAGAAAGCCAGAAGAACCAGGAAGAAATGAACATGTGCTTGTTGAGAAGAGTAGATCATGTGATTCTGCACTGAGTATTAAACATGGCTTAAGATACCAATACTGTACACTGCAACCAACCCAGAAACCCCTAGGATCTTGCCTACCAAGAGTATAAGCCTGAAGCATTACTTTTTCCTGCATATGTGGCTAATGCTGGGAAAGAGGTGACAGGCCAGTTTGGGAAGACAAACTGTGAAGCTACTTCCATAGCCACCCTCTCCCCATTAACCAGTAGTAGCAACTGGAAAGGGACATTTGCACTCATACATTTAAAAGTGCACTTGTAGAACTGTAAGAATACCTTATTTCATGCATTTTAGTAAAACTATAATCAGTAGATTAAGTTTTATTCAATACCGAAATTGCTTGATACAAACATAGCACACCTTAGTCCTGAATTTGTTAGACTAGCTCTCAGATCTGTCAGAAGTCTGAATTATAATCAACTTATTCACATTAGTCGTTCCTAATTGATTCCCTAAGGGACAGTATGATGCTTGAACCAGTTTTGTTTGGGACCAAGTTTTTGTAGAAGAATTTTATAACTACTAATGCCAAGAAGCTGTGCACTGAATGCAAGGGTTCCATCAGTCAGCTATTTGTGCTAGCATGACTTTAATCAAGGTGCAGAGAACTTAAGCTTTATTAGCATCTTTTACAGACTCACTTTTGCATTGAATGTTCGCTCCAGCTCCTCTTTGTATCCTTGAATTTGTTCTTCATGTTGTTTTCTGAGCCCCTGCAGAGCATCCAAGAGCTTACTTTCAAATTCTCTCTGACGACCAGATTCTATTTCTGCTATCCTGCTCTCATGGACTCTTTTTGACTCCTTGAGCTCCTAGGAGAAGAAATTCCTCAGAGAATAAGCAAGCCAAGACAGTTTTGTTTGAGTTGGTTATTCAATATGAAGCAGATTTATTGAATGCATTGTAATTATTCTTTATTCAGATTTTAGATATTCATCCCTTAGGTCACGTACTTCCACATTGTGCTGGGCTATTTCACTTCCTCACTACCAACATTGCTTAAACTAATAAATACAGTTTATTCTTTAAACATTTTAAGAATAATTCTTTGAACTAGATTGATTTCTCTGCTTTTCTTTACTTAGAATAAACGCATATACACTCCAGTTTCTTTAAGCACTGTTACTTTACCTATTCTTGTTTTATTCAAAAAGTAATAGTAGTTGGTTAAGAAATTGGAATTCTCTGTCACTTAAACTACACACTGTTTGATTTCTTTCCAGTCAGAAGGAAGTTGGTTTACATTCACATCTTTTCTAGTTACATGTACTGACTTCTCACACAAAGGCTACCAGACACTTCCGATAAGCGTTAAAGTATGGAACATAAGTTGCTTATTAAAGGAGATTTAACTTCTTCAATTATTTTAGGCTTCCAGCAAGCATGTGGAATCATTTAGCTTTAATTGTAATATATGCACTTTCAGTTACACAAAGTACCATATTGGGATTGTAGCTACCTTCAGAAGTGCAGTTTAAGAAAACTCTCATATTCCAGATACCCATCGGTACTATGCCAGTGAACATGAGGTTGTATACTTTTTCCTAGTTAGGTGGATTTTATTGGCTGGTGGACTGTGATAGGTTGACTCAGCAAGTTACCTTTCTAAGGATAAAGCACATCTTAACTTTGCTTTTAAGTGCATCCAGGGATCATGGACACCTAAAAAGAATACTTGTAATAAGCTAAAACATACATCTTCATGAAGGCGCTTCTGGAACATCAGTTGTTCCTGCAAAGTTTTCATATGATTTTCCAGTTCCACTCTCCTCAACATTTCACTGTGGAGATGCTCTTTGGTATCCTTCAGAGACAGCTGCAGCTAGAAGAGACATCAGGGTAATCAAAATTAAGAGGTAATTTTTCCAAACTAAGACAGTCAACATATTACAGGTCATTTAACTTCATACCCACAGCAATCAAAACACACTGCTTAGGTAAAGTTTATTACTCTGTTCTTATTTCAGTGGGATCAAGCATATTGGCAAGGGGAAGAAACATTACATACTGTAGCAATAAAATAGAATTAAAGGTACCTACAACAGGTGAAAATTTTAACAGACTATTAGTATTTAGTTTCTGTAAGATTGCAGAAATCTTTTTGTCCACCTGTCATTGCCATAGATAACAGTCTTTCCCAGCTTTTTAAGTCTCAATAACTAGTTGAGAAAAAACAAGCAAAAGCTTCAGGAATGAAAGCAAAGTTGACATTCCAGGAACAAGTCTTACTGTGACTACTTGATCCTTTAATTCACGAAGGTCATTCTCCAAAGTTCGGTTCGCATTCAAAGCTGTTGCTAAATCAGCTTCCTTCGCATTCAGCTGAGCATCAAGGTCTCTCACACGAGCCTGTGCCAGGTTTAAATCGGCTTCTTTCTTTGAATTCCTGCAAGTGAAAAGTTTTACACTCGTAAATTGCAGCTGGTGAGTGTGAAAGTTTGTTTTTAATGTGTTTGCTTTCACAGGGGTCTGAGGCAGAACTGCAACAGAAGAAAGGTTGGTTAACACTTGAGAGAGCACAGGGCAGCCGCTAAGGAACAAACCAGACAGGCCCCTCAGACAAGTATCATTTGTTTAACCAGGAAGATTTCTGACCCAGTTTTCAGTTTGTTTTGTGTGAATCCTACGCAGAAGCCAGCTATTTTCCACAGCATTACCAACCGGAGAGGGGAGGAATGGCACGGGCCGCCATCTCCACGGGGAGGGACTAGTCACGCTCAAAGCTAAAGTTCACCAGACCACAGTGACCTGCCACCACTGAACAAGCTGCTCACACAGACACCTCCTTTCAGCAGCAGACTGCCACCAGCTTTCCTGGCAAAGTGCCTACTGGCCATTAAAGTGCACTGCTGCTGAGGCCCCGGAGCCCTGCACAGCCCTCTCACCAGAAGGGAGCCTCCATGGAGGCCACCTCCTCACTGGAGGAGGTCCCGTGGCACCTATAGGCAGCCAGGTGGGGTGTGAGGAGCTCGAGGCCTACTTTCTTCAAACAGGGCAGCCATCAATGCTGGGCACACATGGGGGCAAAGCACCCCCTCCTCTGCCCGTAGAGGCAGAACACAGCTCTGGCAGCAGGGGAGGGGGGGAATGGGTGGATGGGCAATTCCTTCTCCCCCACAGCCCCTGAGGAGATTTGTTCCCAGGAGGCCACTGGCCCAGCCCTGGCTAGCTGGCCCTGTCAGCCTCACAGCCCCAGCTGAGGCTTTGCCCACTACAGCCCTTCAGCTCCCACCACAGGGCGGCAAGCCCCACAGCAGCCACCCTTCCCTCACAGCTCCCCAGCAAGGGACTCTTCTCCCTCAGGAAGGGCCACACAGTCTTCCCTCCTTCACACCATGGCAGAGTTACAGGGCAAGAGAAGCTCTGCTTTCAGAAGATGGCCATTTCCTTACACAAATACCCAGATACAGAGTCCTCAGGTACCACCTGGATGGCCAATGCCATTGTTTAAGTTGCTGGTTTCACTTGGCACCACAGTAGAGAACTGCTGGGCCCATAGCGAGTTCCTGTCAGAGAAAAGGGGTGATAGTTTCCCCAACTGGTCTAACTTCTAAAATCCTTTGCCTGACCACTATCCAGAGTCTGACTTCCTGCTCAAAACTCAGATTTGAGATTGCAAAGAGTAAAGTGTTCAGTTTATTTTAGCAAAATCTGTTCTGCCAAGTGGCTAAATTCTGATAATTCATACAATGAGTTTTCCAGTTGATAACTGAGCAGACCAGTTGGAGAGAATCCAAAGCCATTCTGCAGGAGTGATCAGCTCTAGAAAGCTTGGACTTCAAGGAAAGATTAGAAAAAAGTAAGGGTTGTTTAGTCTAGAGAAGAGAAAAGTGACAGGAGACATAACAGTCTTTACATACATGAAAGTGCTGCATAGAGCAAGGGAATCTGTTTTCCATGTCTGTTGTGGAAAAGACAGGAAGTTGCAGGCTTAAATTGCAGGGAGGAATATTTGCCTTAGATGTTAGGGAGAGGAAACTAACAGTAGTTCAACACTGAAGCACATTGCCTGGAGGGGGATATTCTGGAATCTCCATCATCTGGAATTTTAAAAAAGGGTTACACAAACATCTGCTGGAAGGGATACAGGTATGGTTGGTTCCAATAGAGGCCTAGGGCATACCAGATTCTTGCTCAAGGCCTTTTCTCACCCTGCTCTTCAGTTGACTGCATCTCATGCTTCATGAGCATGATGCAAAACCAAATGTTTTGCTAGCAGAGGTTATCTATTCTTTACTCAGCTCAGACTCCAGGAAAAAAGTATCTCTACTGGGGTAACAATGAAAACAAGATAGTGTTGTAGATTTTTTTTTTTTTTAAGAGGCTTTTTTTTTCTGAAGTATTAACAGGTTTTTTCTTTTCTAGGTATTAATTAGCCACCTTCCTTCTGGGATCTCTGCTACCACTTACTGTAAGTATTAGTTATGATATTAACAAGTACATCAATAACACTACTTAACTATAATATTGACTGTTTCATCCTACAATAATATAAGCTTCATTCTGCCAAAGTGTGTGCAAGCCTGAAATTCCATTGGTATCTGTGCTTTAACTCTGTTGTTTGATGGTCCCTTTTCCTGATGCAGGCCTCTACAGCCAGCTTCAGGTTTCTATATTCTTTCCTAACAATATTTTCAGAGAAGCCTGAAGCAAGTAATTTCATCTTTAAGAACAGCAATTTAACAAGTCCTTGACAAGAGCATTTACTACCCTTTTAAACTAAGTTTGGGGTTCAGAACACCACAGTATTTTGCAGCAAGCAGTGACAGTCGCAGTACTTTACAACATTCCATATACCAACCATTCCAGAACTAAGCACAGCTTACTGAGTACCAATAATTTTGAGGCACTGCCAATCACATTCCTTGTAAATCAGGGTGCCACATATGCTTGACCTCGAGAATTTAAATAATTTTATCAAAAGATTTCCGTATGTTTGAAACAAACTCCAGTTTGTCAAGACTAGAGGATGTTAACAGCACTTGCAGAATTCATTCTTACAGCTTCAGCTTGCTACACCACTTATTTCAGGTTCAGTAGCAAAATGCACATCTATACTCACTGGTGCAGAAAGAAACTGGTCTTGTCTTTCTCCGCTGCGCTACTGTATTTGCTTTGACCTTCCTCGGGCTCCAAATTCAACCAACTGATATGCTTATCCACAACTCCTCCTCCCAAAATGTCTTTGGCCTACTTCCAGCTACCACTGTTTAAATAGTAAGAAAAAAGCTGAAATGCAAGCACACTTCATTGCTGCTGAAGCTTTAATTCTCTTTACCAGTGATTAATAAGAACCAATGGTTAATGCTGTGTGGAAGTTATCTGGTGACATTCCATCCTATAAGAGTTCCAGGTTATTTAAAGGGTGTATATATAAAGGGCACGATACCCTCAAAGTAGCATGTTCCAAGTCATCTGAGACATTTGCAGTTAGACAGCCCAGATACAAAACACTCATTAATACTAGGACTTCAGTCTAGTCCTTTCAGAAAGCAGCATGTACAATGTATCATTTCCCATGGGCTGTAAAGTTAACCACTTCTAAGATCTAGTTACTTTAAAGAAAAAAAAAAAAAGTCAGTCCAGAGGACTGCATGCCTGCAAAACCTAAAGCTTTATAAACAAAGCCACAGAGTTATACAAACACAAAGAGCAGCAGAAAAGAGTTTTACAACTGGCATTACCCCATCCTCACTGTCCACTCAAGTGGCTGGTTAGATTTATGAAACTGATCTATGAGCCAAAACCCAGCATGAATGAGACAAACCTAAGAACTAAGCAGCTGAAAACAGAAGTTTAGAGTAAAACCATGTCTTACTCCCAAGTAGAACAGCTATTCAGTCCCACTGAGCCTATGAGGAAGCAGTGCTTGCTCCATAGGAGTATTAAAAGAAAAAGGTGGTGCCCAAAGGTGCTATGATACAAGATGCAGCATTACAGTAACTAGCAGTGCTAGCACTCTGTATATATCCATAAGGAAGCTTGCTGGGATTGGACACTTGTTCCTTCTCTTTCACTACCCACCTTCTTCCCTCCTTCAGAAGGACTTGATTGCACTTACATTGGGCCACCCCTTTGTTGCAGGCTTGGTGAGACTAGACAAGATGATTCCAGGCTCAGGATACACACCTGGCAATAAAGTCAAGCCTGAAACAGCTGGCAGTTCATCCCTGCACGTAAATCAAGGCCTACAAGCCACTAGGACAATTTCTGTGCCATACCAGCCCAGACCAGGTAAGCTGCACTGCTCACAGGACTACCTTCTCTGGGTATTCCCCTCTAGGCAACATCAGGGCTAAAAAGCCCCAAAGAGATATGAGCTGACTCCAGACAGAGGCTCCTTCCCCTACCCCCATAACTTTCTAGATGCTTTCCAGCATAACAGCTTCTTGAGTGTTTATAAACAGAGGTGTGGTGCCAAAGCCAGCCAGCTATGCCTCCATACAGTACTATCCCCCATAAAGCCACCCAGCACCTCCAGTTCTGGGGCAGGCCCCTTGCCCATCACAGAGAGGTCCTGAAGTGGCCCAGCAGCAGGCGGCACTCACAGCAGTGTCCCTAGAGTGCAACTTCAGAACAGACACCAGGATTTCTCCTAACCCAAGACACCACGACCTCACAGGGCCATACCTTTGGGGCATCACTATGACCTGAGCATCCTACTGCACTGAGCTCTCCCTCCCCAACACACCGCTGCTGGCTTGTCGTATCCCCTTCCCTTCACCCCGCAAGAGCCCCGAAGAGGCGGCGGCGGCGGCCCCGGGGCTATCCCCAGCAGGGAGGGCCGCTGGGGCCGGGCAGGTGCGGCGGGAGGGCCGGGCCACCGACCTGCTGTGCAGCTGCCGGTGCTCCTCGCCGATCTTGCCCAGCTCCACCTGCAGCGTGGCCCGCTCGATGGCGATGTCGTCCAGCGCCCGGCGGGCATCGGCCAGCTCCTCCTGGTAGTGGACCCGTAGGCTTTCCAGCTCCCGGTCGCTGCCCGCCTCCTGCTCGGCCAGCCGCTGGTGCAGCACCGAGTTATCGGCCTCCAACGCCCGCACCCGCTCGATGTAGGCGGCCAGGCGGTCGTTGAGCTGCTGCAGCTCCTCCTTCTCCTGCAGCCGGCTCAGCCGCATCGGGCTCAGCGGCGAAGCGGCGGCAGCGGCACGGCTGAGGGAGCGGTTCCCGCTCATCGGCGTGGAGGAGAGAACCGTGGCCATGGCAGCCACCGGTCCAGGCCCAGGCCCCGCCGCCGCTACCGGGACCGCCCCGCGCAAGACACTCAGCGCCCGCCGCCGCCCGCGTATAAATAGCCGGCAGCTGCTGCCGCGGCCTGCCGGCGAGGCTGGGCACCTTAAAGGGCTAGGGGTGCTCCCCCGCGGCCGCCCCGCCGGCTCCGTGTACAAGATATACCTCTGCTGTTTGGTTTTGGGGTTGGTTTGGTTTTTTTGCTCTCTTTTTCGCACATGCCTTGCCGCATCTCATCAGTCCAATGGTGCTGCCCGGGGAGGGCGGGGAAGGAGCTGTCAGAACAGCCTGCAGCAACCCGGCGTTTTCACGAACCGGTGCAAGGGGTCGGGGTGGAAAAAAAAATTCCTGGATTTAGGAAGATGCGTGACAGCTGCAGTGATGCTCACAATCCAGCATGCTGCCGTGTCAGTGCTCTGCCTGTTCTGTCTGGTGGGATTTTTTTCAGTTTGTTCGGCTGATGAAAATAAGCTAGTTCCGGCTCTTTTTTTGTTGTTGTTTTTCGTTTGTGAGCGTTTTTAGCTTTTAGGTTAGGCTGTGGTGGCTGTCAGCCATCCCGGTGCTACAGTGTTTTGGTTGAAAGTTGATGTTGTGTGAGCAGAAGGAGGAATGGAGGCGGAAAGGGAACCTGCATCAAGACAAATGTGTAGAGCAGTCTGCAAAGCCTTACGCTAACTACTTTTTATTAAAATCATTATTCAATAAGAAAGTTGCTTCAGGACTTCTTTAGTAGTGACGTGTACTGTGATATTAATCGGTTTTCTTCAGTAGCTAATTAATTTGCCCTTTTCTTTTTCCCTTGCATTTTGGAGAGCAGATGCTGTACAGATCTCATTCAGTATGAGCATAAAAATATCTGAACATTAATTGAACTGATAATTACGGTGTTTGTTGCAGCAATTACTAGAAACTTCCCTTAAGAGCTTAGCTTAGGTCAATGTTACTTCTTACACAGAAAAATAGCCTTGACATCCCCTTAGAGTTCTTTAAATTTAAAGATAGATTTTATGAAGGTTGTAGGTGTAAGTTCAAGCTTGTCTTTATAGGGCAGTGGGCATGTAACATAGGAGGACAACATAGTTGGGCCAAAGGTTGTAATGGGAATTTTAGAATTGGGTTATATATATCCCTGGATGCAAAGTTACAAAGTAGATGAGGACACAGAAGGAGGTTTGAATACTCATCAAGTTTTTTTCTGAACTTCTTTACATGTTTGTATAAAAAAACAAAATATAATTTCAAAACTCTAAAATTACATGTAGTGTGTTAATGACATGGCCAGACTGAGCTCCTCTGGTTCTAGTCCTAGCAATAGCACCAGGAAATTCTTTTCTGCAGAGCAGTTCCAGTTTTTTATTTTGATACAATGAGTACTTGTTTGTTCTTCATTGCCAATAGAAAGCTCAATTCAAGAAAAATAAAAAGTATGATTTAAGTCTGAATATGTACCTCTAAGACCAAGATGTGTCTGTCTGAGGGTTTAATTCAGCTTTGAAACCTCAGTCCTCTACAAAGAACACTGTGGTCATATGTCATTGTCATGTTTGATAGTTGTATGTTACTGGCCAGCTGTTCAAATACAATTGCATGGTTTTGGAACAGATGTAGAACAAAGCAAGAAATCTGCTATTCTGAGAATATTTTCCTTGCCTGCCAAGGCTTTGTAATAGTGCAAACAAAAACAGCTGAAAGAAATAGTTCAAAAATAGTCTGAGCTAGTTTTATCTTTTGTGTTCTGCACCTACTGTCCCTATGTGAGAACAGAAGGTAGCAACTTAAGCAGAGTATAATGGAAATCTGTTACTGACTCTTTTCTTTCTGACATTTTTTCTGATTTTTTTTAAATGAAGACTGTAGTCTGTACTGTTTAGACCACAAGTGTAGCTGAGGATTTCATGCAGAGCTAAGCCTATACCATCTTTTTCTACTGTTTCAAGAATAAAGGTATCAGGATTAAGAGATTCAGAGGGCACCAGGAAAAATTGTGGGGAAAGGTATGTATTCCCATACTAAAGCACAGCAAAAGCTTTTCTACGAATAGTCCTTTTGTAGGAAAACGTAGATGTGAGAGATGTAGACAGCATTAAGCAGATTCCACGAAGTTGGAATTAAAAAAACAAAACAAAACTTGAAAAACATTTTTAGAGTTTTTTCAATCAGGCCTTGATCTTTAGCTGGTGAAATTAAGCAAGAAAAATACAGTGATACAGCAGTACAATTAAAATCAAGAAAAAGTCAACTGAACATTATGCTATCCTTTTCCTTGGGTATCTGCAAACTGGTTCTAGCCATGTGTGAGCAATCTGTTAGCATAGGTTCCAAAACATTGCCAGGGCTCTGAGTGCCTAAAGTACCTTGACGATCCTCAGCTGGGGCTTCCACCCACACCTCTGCCTGTGGGTGCAGGAGCTCCATTTATGCTCTGGCCTGGCCCTTGGGCACTCTTTAAGCTCTGTTATCGCTGTGGTTAGCTATAAGTTAGGCCCGTGGACTGATTCTCTGGCTTGACCTTGTTCTTGCCTAGTTATGCTAAATTTTCTAGGGCTCTTTGTGAATGCTGGCTTCCATCTCTAGCTCTCTATGTATCTTGCTGAGAAGCTGTAGGACAGGGCTGTGACTGGTGTGGCTCCTGCCCTGCCAGCCTGGCTACCTGACTTGGCTCTCTGTCTATTAGGAAGCAGCTGAACGTTGCCACTTGTTGGATGACAGAGTGTTAGAGCAAGGACTTCTAAATACTTAGGTAAGGCCAAGTTTGTTGCCAATAGTATCTTTTTTTAAACTTTTTTTTTGTGATCTAATACAAAACATTAGAATTCATATCTACTTTAAGTGCTAAATACATTTGAGGCTATGCATAGTAAGCGTGACTAGTGTGTAAATACTGTGCTGGCAAATGTAGGTGTAGGTGCAGAGTCAGCATAGACAGCAGAAGCTTTTGTAGCATTTTAGTGTATTTCTTTTGCTCTGATAGTCATTGTGCTCTTTCATTCATGAGGGTTGCTTCCTAAATATCCATTGGAACGAAAACAAGGTATCATATACATATAATAGTAACGGTATTACTTTGATGTGTTAGAATACAGCAGTAAGTACTTTGCTAAGCAGTCTATCCACAGACAGATGTTAGTGTCTCACCCATGTCCAGAGCTACTGAAGACAGATTGAGTTCTACCAGCATGATAATGGTTGCCGTGCTATTAAGAGTTGGTATGGGGGTTCCATGAGAAAATTAGAGATTACCCACCAGAAAGGTTAAAGGGCTATTTCTGTTTCTGTGGCGGTGGTAGTAGTATACATAGGTGAAGGCTTTTCCAGAACATGTAATTGCACCAGTGATCCTCCTGTGTAGTACTTCAGCATATATCCCTACTTGCCTAGTTGAATTAAGCAGAAATCAGTCAGTTTACAGCAGTGTTTGCCTGTGTTGGAACAACAGCTTTCTGTAAGTTGGTAATCACTAAAGAAAGGTTATTATTTGTGGCATTACCAGATGCAAAAGTAAGAAATAGATTTTGTTTGGTAAAACATGAAATAAAGAAAATCTCCTGATAACAACATTTTGTAGGTGGCACCTGCCAAGATTCTGTCTTAGGCTGTCCTAGTTTCCAGTTGCCAGTGACCAAATTCATGTACAAATGCAGAGAAGCTGTTCCTGTGTACAGTTTATATTGGTTGTGCTCTGACTAGAATCTGGCTTGCTGTCAGAAGACATATGCTCTCTTCCAGCTTTATGTCGAATGCACCTTAGTGTCCGTAAGGAACATCTATATCGAATGGGGAGGAAAAGAAGTCTTAGGGTACTGCATAGGTCTGCAAAAATAGAATTTTGTTCAATATGCTTTACTAATACCAGTATCAGACTTTGAAGAAATGCCACAGATTATGAGTGGTTCTTATAGTATCAGGCAACAGGGCAAGCAAAGAAGAAAATATGAAGTGGAAAATAAGTTTTTTCAGTGACTGTATAGTTTTGAACTGTGAATCTGGACCTTTACAAACTTTCTTGCCCTCCAGCCACCAAATCTTGCTAACCCTTCTTTATCCTCGTTCATTGTCAAATTGTATTCAATTATGTCATCACTGACTGTTAATAAGAATAGTGAGTACATGTGCTGGCTTCCATAGAAGTCAGAAACCATCTCTCATCCACCTGAGCTAAGTCTAATCTTAGTCCCCTGTGAAAATGAAGTCACTTCCATCTCTTTTAGTAGAATATAATAATAGAAATGTTTTCATTTATACCCAGGCAGCATTGCTGTGTTGAGATGTGTTGAATTCATTTCACAGAGAGTAAATAGTTTATCCCACTGTTATTGCCTTTGACTCAATACCTTGCTCAATATGGAGCACCTGGGCCACAGCTTGGCTGTGGTGAGGAGAATGGGTACTTTTCCTTGGTAATTATTCACAATATAGTCTCCTGTTGAAGACTGTAAATGTGCAACTCAAGAAACAGGGGCATTTGCCAACATAGCAAAAGAAGCTGGCAAGTAGAAGATAACAGAAGACTCAAAAATGAATTTCAACCTTGCTTTCTGTCCTTACATTTACTTTCAACTGGAAATAGAGCTGGGGATTCTGTCCTCTGGTAGTACACGATCTCATTCTTGGGTCTGGGCTTCATGCTTTATTTGTTGTTTTGTTCCCACCCACACAAGCTTACATGTCTGTCTGACCACGTTATGTTATAGGTTTTGTTGTAGTTTTTTCTGTATTTGTATTGACACACAAACTATATATGAAAAAGTGGAAATTTTGTTCCTCTTACTGCCAGACATCTGATGCACAATGTCCCTTTTCTGAAGATTTTTTTCTGGTGACCTTGCTTTTCGTTGGGGAATTTTATTTTTTAATCTGTTTCAACTGTTACCTGCCCTTATTTTTTCCCTCTGTTTTTGCAGCATTTTCCTACATTAATCATTCCTCTTCTGCTTTCATAATCACATTGTCTTTGTTGCTGGTATTCCTCCCAGTGATGCATCATGTATTCCTTCCAATCTTGTCCTTTTTTCATTCCTTCTCACTGTTTGCTCCTTGCTTATGTTTTCTTATGTTTCCGTCTTAGTGTGCCTCTTCAAACACTCATGTAGTGACACACAGGTCATTCTGTGAGACACAGATCACCTATTTTACTCTTCTTGCTTTTCCCCAGTGACCCATTACAGTAAGGGCAGTAATTGTCCTGCTGACCTTTGTCTGTTGCACATGACTTGCAACATAACTGATTTCCTCAGAGCCCCTGTTTATTCACCAAATGTTGCCTCTTTCACATAGCACTCAATAACATTTTATTTTTGATAATCACAGAAGTAAATAAATAAATAAATAAACTGAAGCTATTTTACTTCTGCAACAAAGTTTTCATTTTGCCTTATTTATTGCATTCAATCTCCATCTATAAAAGTTCCTATTTTCTAATTATGCCCACATTAAATACCTGAATCCTTTTGAAAAGGTATACTGCAAAACTACAAAATGATCATGCAAGTGTGCTATAAGTTTATCTCAAAATGTTGGTTCTAATATTTTAGTTAGGGCTATGAAACTGAACTATAACAAAAAGTAAGTATGTGCCATCTGAATCAAGAAGTGTTTGTTCTGGTGAGTCATGAAATTTAATACATCTGCTAATACTGTACAGGATCATAAGTATGCAAATGAGCCACAAGTTGTTTTGCTTGAGGATAAAAAGGAATTTGAGAGACAAGAAAGGACAAATATTTATTCAAATACTTGAAATAGTGACCATTTGTATATACTGTATTGGTTAATGCTAGATTCAGTTAAACACAAACTGAGAGGAAGACAGTGGTTTTCTTCTATAATGTTTAGGTTTATACATAAGTAGTTTTTCTTTCTTTAAGCCACAAGAATTTTTTCCTACTTACTATATTGATGGAGCTGTTTCCAAAGCCCAGGGCAAGGATCAATGTGGAACACGATGGGTTCCATAACACCAGAAATCAAAGACACAGTGCTGTGGCTGAACTTTGCACCTTTATACTAATAGAGGCTTTACTCTTTATGGGGTATAACATATTTGTGAAGTGTGACAGTGCATGATTGCTCTCTCCCCCAGAGAGCTTGTTATTTCAGGGTAAACAAGCACCCTGTACAAATATAATGCAGGGCCAAAGAACTGATTATACCATGCCATGACTCTAGTTACAGGAAATTTAACATTTTCCTTTTATTAGTCAATCAGGTGCAGCTCTATTACTGATAACTTTGAGTCCTCAAACCAAAATTCTGTTTCTGCATGAGGCCTTGGCAGGATACTTCCGGTTTTGGTATTCATTAGACATAATCCTGATTTATGAGCCAAATGTTGTTCTGCGCTATTTCAATGGATTTTAAATTTGTAGTTTAGCCAAATGTATTTTTTTGAGTAGTAAACTTTAGTTATGGTGAAAGAATGGCCTTCATGATCATCAGATTTGCTTAGCTGAGCTTGTTTGGAGAGGATATTTATATATAAGTGGAGGCTGCTGAAGAATTATGTATATCTGCATTTCAGGATAAAGGTAAATAGAGAAATGTGGGGTTTCCCTTTTAGATGTGAAATTTTTCTATGAATGTTCACTGAGAGTGAAAGCTGGTGGCTATCATGTGATTGAACAGAGGGTTTTGTTTATCAGACCAGAGATTTAGTTTTTTTCAATTTTCCCCCAAGCTATATCTTGCAAGATCTTTTTCGTTTGCCTTTTCTGCCTGTACTGTTGAGTGTTAAGTTGAAATTTTCTGCTGTTACAATTGAATGTAAATCAATGAATGACAAAATATTTCATGGTTGTGTTTGGTAGTGAAGACACATGGTCTTAAGTCAGTATAAAACAAAGGATAAGACCATCATATTTACAGCTAGTTTCCTCACAAGAGACCATGCCAGCTGTACAGATGGACGAGATCATGATTATGTGTTCAGTGAAATAATATGTGCAAATGTCCATATTTCACAAATTTATGAATAGTAAGGGCTTTACAGCTGTCATATTTAATGTCACTTGAATGATGCATATTTTAGAGAGCAGCAAAAGCATATATGTAATTAAAAAAAAGCATTGCTAATAACACGAGACAAATACAGGAATTATGCATGTGAACTCTGAGCATCACTATTCTTGACCATTCAAAATCTTGTACCAACCCTGCCAAATTAATGTGGCACGAGAAGGGGGAATTAGAAGACTGTATGGTAGAAGTGCTAATAAGGTAATACCTAGAGGACGTGAGGCTAGACCAGCGAGTATGCAAACATAGTGTAATAGTCAAAAAATAATAGTTCCTGCCTTGAGGAGTTTATAAGCCATGCAGACAAGAAAGAGTAAGGGAAGTTAAATATTTTCTTAGAAAATGGTGATTTCTTTTAAACTTGAATGGTCAATTAGTTTTTGCAGAATTGCTGACAGACTTCTCCAGGAATGAAAATTAGGCTTCCAGGACCTCAAAGTCTGTGACCTTTAACTTTAGGGTGCGTATTGAAGGAGTCTACCATGGAGCTGCAGGTGCTGTGAAGTGGTTGTTGTTAAACAGATACTGCCTGGACACCTGAGTTTCTTTCAGCTTTTGCTTGTCTCAGCAGAAGGGGTTATGAAGATCTCCAATAGAAGTGAGAATACCAAAGCTTCCAGGTTCAGTGGAAGTTGAGAGAGAAGAGAGTAAAGTGGCGGTGGTTTGGAGTGAGGCTGAGGTGGAGAAATTAAATTGGATAAAGGAGGCAACAAATAGCATTTAATGGGAATGAGATTCACATTGTCAAAAACCCTGTGTAGTTTCTAGCAGTAGGCCTAGGCTGTTCTTACGCTTCAAATACTATTATTTCCTGAGTGCTCATCTTCACACAAAGGATGATTTCAATATAGTAAAAGCAAAGCCAGACCATGAGTGGTGGGGGAGAATGGAATTAACACCATGGTCATTTCAGTAGCTTCAGCAAGACATACTGCCAATTGCTATTTCACTGGGTAGGTACCACAAGGTACTTGCATTATTTATTATAAGGCTGGTCCTGAAATCTGCTTAGTGTGTAATGTCTGCAGGTGCCTACCTCTGTTTTCTTACATGCTGTGTAAAGGCAGACCTAGGGCCTATAAACAAAGACCAGATCACAGGAGGAATTAAGTGTGACACAGCAGCCTCACTTAAATCAGTGAATCTGATGTGAGCTGTCTAACCTGGCTATTTCCTATTAGACCACTTCCTTTCTACTCTCAAATCTATTGCAGTATATGAGGAAATTTTTCTAAGACTCACATACGTGATGTTTGATTATTCTTTATGGTTAGAGATGCACACAGCCAAGTGATCTGAAGCAAATGATCAGGAGCAGCAGTGAAAGAAAGGATCGGAATAAGCTGGGAGGAGAAAACAGAGAACACAGAGATGAGTAGTACTGAAAAGGGGAAAAAAGACCAGCATTCAAATTTGGAAAAATGCTATTAGAACGTCAGGCCAAACCTTTCAATGTAATCTATGGCTAATACCAGCACTAGGAATGTAGCCAGAGCTATTTTGTCTAAATATGCTCATCTGGCAGACAAATTAATAGCCTGTTCTGCAGCTTTTGCTTCAGGGACTCAGGGGACTGCTTCACTATAGAGTGAAACAAATAATTTTGAGAGGTGATATTGTAAATAGGGGTGGTGAAAACTGTGTACGTTCCTAACTAGATGGCAGGTCTTGAGGGCCAGCTTCATCCCGCAGTTGTGAAGGTCCTTTGGTTTTGTTCTTGTAGTACTAGCAGCAGTATTTTTTGGGACAGGAAAATTGATTTTCTGCATCAGTTGATCTAATGGCTAGATTCTGGCTTTAAAACCATTTGTGATCAAGTCTTAACCATATGCTGACTGCACCTGTGTACCTTTCGTGAAGATAACAAATTGCAGGCATATAACTGAAGTCATAGTTAAAGGACTATGTGGTTGTTTAAGTAACTGTAGCAACTGAAATGGATGGAAAACAAAGCTTCTCAGAAAGTTGATACACTTTCAGCTGACCAGTATCAGAAAATGAAAAGTACTTTTGCCTGTTACGCAGCCTATTACCGTGATGGTGTGCAGACTGGAAAGAACAGCTCGCCTCAGCTGTCCGGGTGAACCTGCAGACAGAGCAGTCCGGGTCTTACCGCGGCGGGGAGGAGGCAGACCCGGCGGCGCAAATCGCTGTGCTGTCGGTGCCGCCCCGAGCCGGGCGTGCGGCTCTCCCCGCCCCGGGGTGGCAGCTCCCCGGTCCCCGCCGCGCCCTGGGCCGGTCTCCTCTGTCAGGCTTGTTTCAGCAGAGGGCACTCTGTTCCTAACGATGGAGGAGGCGCTTTCCCGTGCTGGTGAGAAACCTAAACAGATTGGAAAAGTTTCCAGTGCAACATATTTGAACAAACTCTTCATCGGTTATGTTTAGTTCACTGGAGCATATTTTTAACTTCAGTGGCAGGGATAATAGCCCTTTTTCTACGTGCTGCTCTTAGCGGACTCGACGAAAGCTTGGGACACCAGTGGAAGCCGTAGCGCAAAGGTAGAGGATTTTAGTGTTGCTGCTTAGCAGCCCAAAGCTGAGGGGGAGAACGAGAGCAAAGCTGTCGTGTGAGACATACTCCTCAGATTTACAGTAGGAAACCTAAAAATATCGTAGAGGGCAGCATGATTAAAGACCTCCTCGGTGCGTGAGCAGATTTGCAGCTGTATTGTGAGTGTTACTTGGAGATGAGACACAGGATGGTTGTGGTTTTGGAAGCCGCTTTGCATCAGATTTGGGGACTGACTTCACGGTAGCTTTTACCCCTCGGGGGAAGACGAACCGCTCGGTCCCGGGCTGCCGGGGTCGCGGCCGCCGACACCGGAGCTCCGCCGGTGCCTCCGCAGTTGGGGAGGCGGCCAGGCCCCCTTGGCCGGCCGCCTGCTTGCGTTGGCCGGGGAGACAGCGGCTGCTCGGGGGGTGCCGCGGAGCGGAGCGGGCGGCGGGGGAAGATGGAAGGAGCCTCCTTCGGAGCGGGCCGGGCGGGGGGGGCCATCGACCCCGTGGATTTCCTGAAGCAGCCGCAGACCATCCTCCGGCTGACCACCTGGGTGAGGCGGAACGGCCGTGCGGGCGGCGAGACGGGGCGGCGGGGGGCTCGGCAGCGGGCGGCGGGCAGTGCCCGGGCACCGGCTGTGCGGTGGGGCAGTGCCCGGGAGAGGTGCAGTGACCATTGCAGCGTGCGGTGCCCGGGCGATGTGCGGTGCCCGGGCGATGTGCGGTGCCCGGGCGACGGTGCAGTGGCCATTGCAACGTGCGGTGCCCGTTGCAGCATGCGGTGCCCGGTGCATTGTGCAGCGCCCGGTGCA
>JAOXNO010000070.1:32223134-32295194 GCA_028565335.1 Limnodromus scolopaceus
AAGGAAATGACAGTGTGTACAACTCCCTGAAAGGAGGCTGTAGAGAGGCGGGGGTCGGTCTCTTCTCCCAAGTCACAATGTGGCGGTGGGCTGGAGCCTGGCGTGAGGGAGGGGCCGCCGCTCGTGATGCAGGATGCTGTATCCCCGGTGCCGTGACAGGCAAGGCTCTCGCCAGCCCTGCGAACGGGAAGGAGGCGCCGGCGGAGCCGGACCCGCTCCCCGCCTCCCTCCCGGCCCCAGCCCCGCTGAGAGCTCCCCGCCGAGCCGGGCGCCGCACCAGGTGGGTGAGCTCGGGGCAGGAGAGCCCTGCGGCAGCCCGGGATGGCCCTCGGGCAGCGACAGCTTCCCCGAGCGGGCCGGGAACTGCGGGCGGCTCCCCCAGAGGGGCCGGTCGGGTTCAGCGTAAGCGGGGGGCGGCCGCGGTGCTGGGCGAGGGTCGTCCGAGAGGGCAAAGCTGGGCGAGCTGCTTGTTAGAGCCCAGGCACCGACACCTGTGAAGAACCGGAGTCCGGTGTGTTTTGCCCGTTGTGGCTCTTAGCAATGCCTGGCGAGGGGAAAAAAAAAATGCAAACCTTCCTTCTCATATTGCCATAGCTGATTGAAACTTCTGAATGACAAAAGCATCTAGGAGTGCTAAAAGTTTTGGGAGGGAGCGGAACTTTCTAAATGTTGGGGTTTTGTAGGTTTTTTTTTTGAGGGAGGGAATAAAACACTTATTTCTGTAAGGATTCCTTATTATGTTTAGTTGACAGGTGCAAGAGCTGTTTGGATAGATGATTTTCCTTTGGGATATCTGACCTTTTAGAAAGGAGTACTCTTTTTGAAGGGGAGATTTACATTCACTGTGGGGCTTTGCAAAATAGCAGGGTGGTGGCTGGGAGGGAAGGGAGAGCTGGTCATGTTTGTATGCATGTGTATTAGGGGTGCATGGAACTTGTACTATTTTGAGATCACTGTGGTAATGAATAGTCTAAAGCAAAAAGATGCATAGGAATTAATAGAATTAGCAGCATTATTGCATGTTTATTTTTCTTGTTGACAATTTTAAATTGAAGTTTTTAGTGAAAGTGACTGACAGTTTCATGTTGGCCCTGTAATGGTGATGACTGCGAAATTGATGGATTTTGTTTTTTCTCTGCCCTGATCACTTAGTCTCTGAGCTGTTACGATCAAAGCTTTCCAAGACAGTGTAAATGACTGCTGAATTCTCAGGGCTGGGCGCTCAGCTTTGGGTGAAAGTGCTGGAGCAGTACATCAGAAATCCTGTGCTCCTTGGATTTTACCTTCCTGAGATCAAGATGGGAGGTGTTCCCAATTTGATAAACTGACCTATGTTCAGGAGATAATCAAACTTGCTCACTACTGCCAGCTTCCCCAAACCTTTCATTTTCCCCCCTTTCTGTTCCTTAATTGGAACTACCTCACCCTGCAGGCTGTGCTCATGGCATGCACTGCGCGTCTGCTTCTCTGGCCAGCACAGAACTCTGGTGTTTGCATTGCATTTCTTCCAAAGGCTGGTTCCATGCTTTTGCCCGGTTTGCTTTAGTCATTGAAATTCTGGCGGAGCCCACTTGATTTTGTTTGTAACTTGAAACAATTTCTCTCAGCAGAGCCCCAAGGCAGGAGGATGGCCAGCCCTAAAGCCACAGGGCTCTTCTGGGAGATCACTTGGCTTGCTATTGCTATCTATGCTCATCTACAGGTAGGTAATGAACTTGTTGCTATTGCCATGCCTGGTCCTTTATCAGATGATCTTGCTTGCACACTTTGAATTACTGTTTTTTAAACAGAAAACCGCTGAAGGAACTGCACTATAGCAAGTAAAAGGCTCCCAATGAGAAGTTTTTCCTTTCACTGAGCAGAATTTCAAAGACATCCATGTGGGGAAATTAATATTCTCTCTCTTCCTAGTAATAGTCTACCTGACTCCACTATATGGGGACTGAAAGGAGATCTTGCCAGATGTGTAGTGCCATGGGTCTTTCTAGGCAACACAGCTGCTCTTTGCTCCTAGAAGCACCTGATAAATGTTAAGGTACTGTAAGTGACAAGGGTTATATAAATACCTGGGCAGAAAAATCTAAAGCACTTGGAAGTCAGTGTCAGGGGGAAGGTGGTCCAAAAAGGTCTTTGCTTCAAATGTTCAATGAATAGAGGAGCCATGCAGGAAAACCATAGCTGCCAACTGATCTATTGCCTGACACATGAGCCTAATCGGTTCCAAGAAGTGAGTATTTCAAGAAATATGGTGTGCTGGCATGCAGCAGAGATGTTGTTATAGTATGTCATTCTCTATACTGATAGTTCCCACAGCACAGAACGTTTCAAGGATTCCTCAGTCTTAAGTACACCCAAATTCAGAAATCCTTCAAAAAGCAGAGCTAAATACACTGAATAATATATATTTTTTTAAATAAATAAGATCATTTTTGAAGTATTGTAGTAGTTTTTGACAAAAAAGTAAAATCTTGGTTTTAAATAAAATCAGTCATGCTGTTTACTATAATACTGTTGCGTACTGTTTGTGATATGGGTAGATGTGGTTCTTAGGGACATGATCTAGTGGTGGTTTTGCCAGTGTTAGGTTGATGGTTGGACTCGATGATCTGAAAGGTCCCTTCCAACATAGACAATTCTATGATTCTACTATGGTGATGCTGAGAAATGGTGGTTTCAAACTGGAGCCTGGCATGCTGGGCATTATATAAATGTATATCCTGAAGAATTTTGAATTGAAGGATAATACAGTAGGCAAAAGTAAATTCAAAACGAATATGAAGAACTGAGGAGACTCTACTAGACAGCTGAGTAAGCTATGATCAATTTAGGGTGGTCTTTGAGGTTTAAGGTAGTGGGAATGGGGCTCCAACCCACCCTCAGTAGCACTGCTGAGTGCACTGGGTGCTGTGAGTCATTTGGCAGCTACCTGTTGATGGTCACCTCCAGTATCTGTGTTATGGTCACAGCTAGTAGAGAAGAGACTAGAGGACTCATCATTAAAGAAAAGGTTATTGTTTGTATTGACTGGGCAGTAAAGCACAGTGAATTTGTAGATAGGGCAGCAGTAAGATCATCTGCTTTTTGTTTGCATGTTTCTTATGCAGGAACAAAAATGTTACTGATTTGCTAGGCCTGTTTAGCCTGTATTTTTGTGTGCAAGCCGTTGAGTGAAGTTGTAATAACTGGCCCTATAAAACACTCAGAAAGTAGTATGTAAAGTTCACTTAATAGTTCTGTTTAAGATGAGAATAGAAGTTCAAAGAAGGGAAATGTTTGTGTTTGGGCCTTTTGGTTATGAAGAGACCATTTTTTCTTTCACAATATTTTTCTTGTATTTTTTTTCTTTCATATTTTTCTTATTGTAGAACTGGAACCAGTAGTGGCATAGTTTCCTCTTCTCCACGAACGGTTTGGCATAACTTCACTTGTCTCTTTATAACAAAAACAACCCAAACACATTGTAGTAATCAATAGGCTATTGTGAGTAGCTTTATGAACATTTCAATCCAGGTCAATTTTTTTGGTCTTGATTGTGCTTTAAAATACTCTAATCTATTTGGCATATTTGAGTCATTACCACTTAACCCCGATCTTGTAGGACACCCTTCTGCTCCTAAGTTTTAGGTGTTTTATCACAATTTTAGGCACATTAAAGATATTTTATATTATTTAACATAACATTTTTGGTATCCAATAACCATTAATTCTTTAATTGGTTGCTTGGGGCCATACTATACGGACCACACACAGTCATCCTACCATAATATTGTACCATAGCTTCCACTTGTGTTGTTTTTGGCTATTAAAGTGCTTATGTCTGGAGCTAATCAATTAGAAACAATTGGATGCTGGGCAAGGTCACAAGTCTATGTCATGTCACTTATGTGCAGTTGATTAATTTCATCCTGCTTGAGGCAGGTACAGAATAAAATAATGACCATTTTAAAAGAATGTGGTGGAAATGTGGTATGAATGTAATGCAAAGAAAACTTTAACATGAGAAGTTGTGAAAAAGAGGTAGCTGTTACTGAGAAGAAATGGAAGTTAATTTTGGTTAGGGGAGCCCTTTCGGATTCTTCCTAGCATGGTAACAAGCACAGCACAGTGTTTAGCTGGGCTCCAAACTGAACGCTGCCCTTAACAGATGTGCAGTGTCTCAAGTTTGACAACATTTAGTCCAGGGTATCACAAGTTTGACCACATTTAGCCCATTGGTCACTAAACTAGATGGGTAAGTTAGATTTCATAGGATAACCCAATGAATAGTTTACTGCTCTGCTAAGCATTGCTGAGCTCTCTGTTCATTAAATCGGTTCTCTGACCAAGAGCAGTGGCATAAATGATTCAGGAGGAGATCGCTTACAGGCTTGCCTTGGCTGTGTGACATAGAACCTACTTTTTCTGTTATGTGCCAGTATAAATGAAATGAATGCAACTGCATTAGTCTAGAGCCAATGTTAATCCAAGAAAATAATGTCTGTATGTTTGTTGTGGTTTTTTTCTTAAAAAACAAACAACCCTCCCCACCACCAAATCATAGCAGCAACATGGAATAATTTCTTCCTTCTAAATATTTAAATGATGAATCTATCCAAAGAAGTTACTGTATTCCACAGACTATATGTATTTGTGAACATTATCTATATCCTTGGCCTTGAATGTAACTAGTCATGCATATTTATTGCTAAATATGATGTAAAAGACTCTTCATTTTTCTCACATGGTAGCAGGTGAGATATCAATACTACAGATTTTTGGAAATGGTTAAGCTAATAAACAAAATAGAAGTATCCAAATCTGATTTTGCTGGTTTTTAAGTGATCTCTTGAGTCTTTATGGCTCCGTATTGGTAATTGAAAAGGCAGCATGTTCAGCCTGGTAACCAACTTTTTTGAAACCTAGTGATAACATCTTATTACACCATTCAACTAGATGCTCTTATATTTGTTGTGAAATGCATGCAAGACTGTATATGTGCATATACTTAGTAGTGGATTAATGGAAGCAAGAAATAATGGCTAAGAGATTCGTATAGACAAATACGTTGTCAAGAATTTTACACATGGATTCATTTTAGATTTATTCTCTGGTATGCTGTTTACAAATCAGGAATATGCTGATATTTTCTTAGGCTTCTGCAGTCCACATTAAACCCTCTACAAGTCAGTCCATTTCGCCTCCAAAGACCATGGGGTTTCTAAAGTCTAGGAAGGGAATAATGGCGAAGACACTGTGTCTGGATATTTAAGAAGCATTAGCTCTGGGTTTCTGTGGAAGGGAAAGTTTCATAGGTCACATCTTCATTGAATAAACTGTTGGTTGCTCCCTTGATTTATGTTACTGCAATCTCTGCCTGCATTATGTTTTTTTCTAACTATCTGTGATATTTTGGATATAAAGGATATACATGCTGAAAACATTATCTTATTCAAAATGATTCTGCCATAACCAATATGCCAAAAACTACCAACATAATAAATGCTTTTAAGGTTGAGTTTTGCAAGGCCAAAAATCTGATGTCCATTATAGGACATAGTGGGCTGGGAGACCGTCTTTGTGGAAAACCTTTGGAATACTGTTTTACAGTCACTAAATGTATTGCGCACCGATGCTCAGAAAACAGATTATGATTTACATGCCATACAACAGTAAGGATTCTTAAATCTCCAGTAACTTTAATCAAAAATGGGGATGAGATTTGCAAGTCTGGAGTTAAATCTGAAGCAGTTTTGCTTTTTTGTAGGCAGGTTGCAATCCTGCACCTATCTGGAGTTTTGCCATCAGCCTCCATAGGCCTGTGGTTTTATTCTTAGTTTGAAGATTGAAATGCCTCTACTACAGACAAATAACACTTTTGAGACTCTCTAGAAGTGTTCTGACTTAAAATATTCATTGTTATTGACAAGGTTGTAATTCAGTGACAGCATTACCAGAAAACTTATGTAAGTTTCTAAACTTGCTTTGAATTTATGACTAATAATGATTGCTCAGCCAGTGCTCATAGGGTCTGAACTGCTGTTACCCCCAATTTACAATTGAAGAGATTTGAATTGCCAGGAAAAAATGTGATGAATCTGTCTTGTGACTTGAGACATAAACTATATATGAATAAATGTACATTTTTAAAATGCACTCATAAAAATTTTAATTCAGCTACGGGAGATGACCAAAAGTACAGATGATATCAGTGAAGGGATCCTTTTACTATCTCATTTATTTGTTTTCATTTTCTCAGTAAATAGTTTTATTGTAGCTATTACGAGTGATGCTTGCAGTGATACAATTCAGGAAAGTGAGTTCAAGCATAATCCAAATCCATTCATTCCAATGCAGCAAAGGTAGATTTCAAATTCTGTATCTACACCTTCAGATGTGGGCGGCGGTGCTCACTGCAATGATAACTTTTATTGAGGTTACACTAAAATTTGGGCAGAGATTCTCAAATCGGTTGTGTGTAGAACCAGCTGCAAACTGCTGGTTCCAAAACGAGGTACCCAGGAATCAAACACTTTTACAGAAGCTTCCAGTGTAGAAATAATCTCTCATAACAGCCAATGGCTTGTATTTTCTCTTTAAAAAGTAGCAAAGAAATAAAAGAATAGCTCGAGGATAATCATTGGTTTTAGCAGATATTGATAATTATTCATTCATTCAAGTCTGCTTGGTGCAGCTGAATTCTTCATGTTCCTTACCAAATCGGGGCATAAATGGCACTGATGTGGCAGTTTCGCACAGGAAACCAAATTCCATTCCTGTCTTTGTCACAGAAAATGCATGTGATTGATGGTTCTGGTATTAAAGCCCTTTTACCGTTTGTTCAGAAATCCTGATTTGGCCATCCAAAATAATGAGTTTTGCTTCAAAAGTACTTGTATTTTAAAATCTGAGTCCTTTTTATTTGCTTTAACTTCTAGCACCTGTAGGGGTCACATATTTATGTCTTTATCTGAAATTTTTGGGCTTGAAGCTTTTCTTAAAATAGTTCTTCATGTTCACCTGAACCTAGCAGCTGGGGTTTAAGTAAACACCAAATATAATGAGGCTTGTGATGAAGCAGTAAAATATATTAATTTCAATGATAGTGGAAGCAGATTTATAATTGAGCCTCTATACTTGTTTATGTTGTAAGGCTATGCAAGAAATCTTTGGGCATGAGTTATATCATACTGTGCAAATGTTGTGCTTTCCTGTTAAGTCAGTGTGCTCTTAAGATTTTATATAGTTGATAATACTTATGATAAAGTCTCGTGGCTGCGTAAAGTCCAACACAGTCTTACTTGAACAATTCCAGTGTAGTTCTTATTATGCAAAATCTCTGTAAAACAGACAGAGTTTGTGAATGGTGAAAGAGTGGGTTTGTTTTTGAAGTACAGTTTGCTCGTGAGCACAGCATTCCAGATGGGACATTGGATATAGTCATGGCAGCTCTGGACAGACAACCAAGACTCACATAGGAACTGTATAGCACTGCAGTTCTGATATGCCCTCTACACTAACTTTCTTGTCACTGATAGATAAATAATGCCTTCAGGTTTTGAAAGCATATATGTAACTTTTCCCCATAAGAGACCTTTCCTCGGTGTTAGCTGAAGTATGTAGACTGACAAATGCTTTTGAATTTAAGGGTCTTATTTTCAAAATGGCCTCACTCCAATTGTACAGTTCTACAAACTCCCTTTTTGATGACTGACACCTCTGCAAGGATGCTAAACTTAATGCAGATATAGCAGATTTTTCAGATGGGCCTGTGTTATGTGGACCCTCTGTTTTGTTGACTTTCAATAAGACTTGAGACATAAGTTAAACACAAAACCAGTAAGTACTTAACTGTATTGGTATGTCCTTAGCTGGATGGGTTCCTGGTGTGTAAATTCTAGTACCTGGGTGTATAGATATTTGATAATAGTTGAGAATTGCAAGTAGAAGCATCACGTGTTTATAAAGCAAGGGCAGTTTTTGAAAACTTGGCCTAATATATCCCTTCCAGACAACATATTACATAAATTGTTTAGGAACAATGTTATTTCTGTTTCTAATTTTATATTTATTAGATTTAACATCATTATGGAGAGAAAATGAGAACAGTATTCTCAGTCTGTTTTGAGAAATGTGGTTTCCAAGAATTGTCAGTTTGTCATGCTTCTGGATCCACTAGAAACACACTGAATGCAAGTCAGCTCCACTAAATTGTGAAACAATATTAAAAACGCATTTACGATTGCAATTACTAGACTGTTTTTGTATGCTAACTGTTGTCATTTGTGTCACGGTGGGAGGTTCCAACTGGTTAATGATGCTGTTTTGTAGCATTAAATAAGTGGAGCATTTGTTTATATGTGGAAACATGTATTTCTGCATTTATGTAATGTTTTTTCTGTCATCAGGTGCTCTGCCAAAAATCAAAGCTGCTTAAAATTTATAGGATACAATGTCTTGTCAGTGCATGCAAGCAGAACAGGGTATCATTTATAATTTGTATATGTGAAAGGACCTATAGAGGCTCACTCTATAGTAAATGCAGAGGTAAAGAGAGTTTCGGCTGCCGGATCTATTGCCTTTTAGTGTCATAGAAGTAAGATGAGATGGGCACGCCTGTGCTGCCACAGAATGCAAAGAGTAAGGGATTGTGTTTTCTCAAGCTCTGTTTGGTAATAAATGTTTTCTGGCCTGCACCTTGCAGAAGCTCTGAGAAGGCTGCAGAAACTGGCTTTATTCCCAGCTGGCTGATTCAGCAAGAAATTAACTAGCTCCAACCCCTGCCCCCCCACACTTCATCCCCCCCAAATTTGTTGCAGTTTCCCTGCTTGTATTTGTCACAACTCCAGGCCATCTACTGGCATGGAGAGATGTGAGAGGACAATGCAAGTACTGGTTCCAATATATTCAGATTCTTCTCTTCTGATGGGAGTTTTCCTTGCCTTCCCAGCTACTGCAGCCTCTTGTTGGTGTAGCAGTGGTGTGGAAGCAGAAGGCTAAACAAGCTCAGTGCTCTCTGTGGATGTATAACAAATGAAATATCCTAAAATGTAATTTGGCTTCCTCTCTTGAGTCTCCTTTTATTAGATGTTTTCAAAGTGTCATTATTCATTTGATGTTTTGTTTTCTTGAGTCTCCAAGTAGTTTTAGACTGTTCCCTGGTTGACTAACATTGATGTTGGCTGAAAAAAAACAATAGCTTATTAGTGTCTTGAGTATTGCCTGCTTGGTAGATGATGTTCTAGTTGGAAACTGCCAGGTACATCCAACATGTTACTGACTCTTTCAGCTGATCTCATCAACACTTTTGTTAGAAAGCAGAAGAGGGAATTTATCTATCACTGGAAAAATGTGTTGTGTATGCTGTAAACTACATAGGGATTTTGCTAATGCCGCTGATAAGAATTCTTGAACAGCCTCTGGTTTTGTGGCCTGATTTTATAACTTTATCTATATGGATATGAGGTGCTTTATGTGACTAACAATTACACTCTTCATCTAGACTGGTGATTCTCAGGTAAGTCTTTTCATAGTACAGCCAGCTCAGAGCTTGGCAGCTGTTAATAGTGTAAATTGGATGGTAGGAAATGCTATGAAGGAAAGGTATAAAACAAAGCAAAGGGTATCACCCTTTCACTGTGTGAGTTCCTGGTTTGCCCACGCTTGAGTACTGTATACAGTTCTTGAGCTACACTTGAGCATTTCATGTTCCTTGAGCTACACTGACACTGAACTAGAAGTCAGAACCAATCCTAGACATACTGTCACTTATGACTGATAATTTAAAAACTAGCATTAAAGAAATATATTCTCCAAACTCCAGGTGTATTTGGATGTATGTCCTGGCACATAAGAACTTGATCAATATGTACGTAGGTGCCTACATTCTGAGGTTCTTCATGTCTGTCTGGAGTATTTTTTATTTTTACAACATTATTATTAATTTTTTTCCTTACAAACATTTTCATTATGTTTCTGGAGCATTTTCAAATTTAAAAGTTTTGGAATGATTTTTAAAGTATGCAAGGAAATTTGGGTCATCTTGCTTAGTTGCTGGAATCATTTCTTGTTTTTAAACAAACACGAGTATTTCCTTGAGCAAGATAAATAGAGAAATGGCTTCTGATATTTTACTAAATAAGGCTTGGCTTAAATTCCACTTTCATTATGTGGTCAGTCCTTTGTAAGACACAAATATTCCAGACATTTTTCCTGCATGAGTGAGCACTTGCCTTCACCCCAGTGTGAAACTGTGCACCCAAATGCTTTTCCCATTTCCTCTTCCTACCTCTTTCAGTTAAACTTAGAACACAATAGGTTGGTAAAAACTATAAGAAAACCTAGAGAATGCCATCTTAATGTATGGGGTTTTACCATGCAGCTGTTTATCTTCTACTAAGAGGAAACTATAAATGTATTTTTAATGCCAGGAGCTGGGCTTAAAATGCCATTAATTATCCAGTGGGAATAGATTTGAAAATTAGTAAGCAATTAGATCAGTAGGCAAATACATTTTACTTAATGTTGCAAGTCTCATGGGCCTTTCAAATATCCTGTTAGCGTCACCTGTTCTTAACTCGCAACCTTTTAAATCTTTACCTAGTCTGAAATAGCAATGTTTCTTTGAAAGGGAAAACTTTCTGTATATTTTTAATTTTTATTTATGAGCTGAATTTTAATTTTTTTTAAAAACTTGCACAGTTTCTCCAAGGGCAACAGAGATGTACTGGGAAAACTAATATTTTCTTGGAGAAAATTTCTTCCTGTAGATAACCATCTTGAGAAGGGTCTTAGCTGGGATGACAGAACATGTGGGTCTTGTTCTGATCTTTTGAACTTGTTTGAATTATGTCCTTAGCAAACACCAATGATGTATTTGTTTATAATTGCTTATTTTTCTTGCCGAACTAGACCTCTGCAGGCCATCTGTCGTATGTCACATAGAAGCCACTATTTAGAAATGGGAAAAATATAGGAATTGTAGATTTTTTTTTTTTGTTCTTTCAAATGTTAAAGCCAGTACTTGAGAACACTGAAGAAAAGACCTTGTCCTCTTCAACTGTACTATAGGAGCATCCTGTCACTCCTTGTCTGCCAAAAGTTCACATTGAATCAGTGGTAGTATGAGGATTCAGCTTAGGCACTATAAAACCTCAGTCCTGAAAAAGATCCAGGCTGGGGAGCCTTGTGGACTTCATTAGGTTACTGTGCCACAAGTGAGACCTTATTTTGTAAAATTCAGGCTTTCTGCTTCAACAGTACAACATTCTGCACTTGACTAAGAGTGCCAGTGAAGTCTGCAGGCACTTTGCCGGAGACATCAGTGGGAGTTTTTCCTGAGTAAGACCTGCCCATAGGAAGCAAACTGAGGCTGAATTTCATTAGTGCTAACTATTTGGTTATCATATTTCCTCTTATGTGGTGTGAATCATTTAATCTCTTCGTGGGACTGCTAAGGAGAGATGGCATTTAAAGCTGTGTCTGCAGCTGTTAGTTTTCTTGAAAATTGATTGTATTTATCCCTCTGGGAAAAAAAAGCAGATATAATAAGAAACAGGCAAATTATCTTTTTTTATAAACCTTGCAAAATTTGAAGTGATTTCCATTTTTTTACATGTCACTTTTTTATTGTGTGTCATGGAAGACCATTTTATCAGGTGTTCTAGACCATCACTCTTGGCAGGAATTTCTCTGAACTACTGCAGAGGGAAACATCAAAAACAGTCCTTAAAGCATGTGCGCTATTTTTCAGGAGAACTGAAGCAGAACATGGAAATTCACTTTTTAAAAATCAATGTGACTGTTTGCCAGATTTACCATATTCAGAAGATTCCTTTAAACCTTTTAAGGGGCTGCACTCTCCACTGCATGGTACAGTTCTGCTAATGAAAATAGAGGGAAACACAAGCACACCATAAATAAGGAAGAGAGAGTTGATTTCTACGTGTAGCATTTTGTCTGTGCATATGAAAATTGACATCATGGTGTTGGAATGTTGACCGTGTTTTGCATTTTGCTAGCGGCTTTTACTGGAAAGCATGTGTTTCAAAGGGAGTTTTCAATTTTTATAAGTCTTTACCTCCATAATAGCCCAGTCTTATTTTGAATGTAGACTTCAGCTATGAATAAAATCTAACTCATGAAGTAAGAGATTCCTCTGGCACAAAATGTGAATAAATTATGCAAACATTAACCAGTAATGTGCATGTCTGGATCGGAATAGTCAAAGCCAACCTTTAGGTTCCACTGTTAACACTCAATGTTGTCTTACTGTGTTCAAGAATGCCTTACTCTGAGAGTAAGGTTACTGAATTCTGAGGAACTCCTCAAGAAAAGCTGTATTACATGTGGAGAAAACATACTTAGCTGCAAAAACCCAATCCTTTGTGGGGAATTTTATGCGCTCTCTTAGCTCCAGATGGGTTTGTGGAAGAAGGGAGCTGAGAAGTGAAGAAAACAGACTAGCTGCTATGAAAAAGTGGCTCTAGCCTTCATCTTGAGACTAATCATCCAGATAAAATTGGCAAAATTCAATTAGATTATCTTTCAGTAATGGGCTGGCCTCTCTCTTCAACCTTCATAATCCAACTCATTTTCCCAGAGTTTCAGGGTTATATACTCTGTAGAAAGTTGGCAACCCAAGTTTCCCATGTCATCAACTCTGTCCAGTCTCCTGAGAGAAGAGTTTCCTGGTACAACATCCTTGCACCTGCTAGTTCTTCCCCAGCTCTTCTCACAATCAGACCACTCTAAACCCCTTCATGAAATTATTCCATGCTATTTAAGTAATTTAATAATTTTTATAATGTGATTCCTCAAGTGATACAAGGCAGGTCCAGTTCCATTAACCCGTCCTTATGATGAAGAACCCAAATTCTTGGAGCTTTATTCTGAATTAAGTGTTAAATAGCTGTGGGTTCCTGATGGACTCTTCTTATGTATAAGTTGCAGGGCTGCTGTAAAAAAGCAATACACAGTTATTTACCCTGCTGCTATTTTTAATTGAGAAAGCTTTTTTGCACAACTAAATAAGAACGTGGGTCAAGAAGAATGAGTAATTATGGTTCATGTTGAAGGGTGATGCAGCTCACTAGGCTGAATACCTGCTCGAACTGGGCTTGCAGTGGCATGATTGGTCTCATGAAATGGGGGCCTGCTTTCCTGATCTATCATTTGTGTTGAATTGGCTCCTTTAAGAAAGTAGAAGAAAATCCTATTCAGAGCTGCATAATGAACATTAGATAGGTCATACATTATATATGGAGTGCTTGAATTGAAAAATTTAAATTGGTGTGGACATGCTTGATTCTAACGGATCTTGCTTTCAGAAGCTGCTTTACTCTTTCTGGAGGCATTTGCATTGATACTTAAGTTCTGTTCATTGATGCTTGATAAGTTCTGTCCAGCTTTTAAAATGCTGGTATAGCTCATCTACATCCCTTCCTCTTTTCGGAGGCTGTCCAAGCAGCCTGTGCTGTTCATATGGGCTGTTGCAGGAGCTCTTTTTCCTCTCTCTATGGATTTGCGTGAGGGTTGGTGCAGTTCTCAGCTTTTCTGCAAGGCACTGCAGTTGCTAAGGCCTCTCTGTGGCATCAGTCCATTCATGGCTGCTACGGAGGGCATGTAAGAGCTCACATATTTCAGAGACTTGTAAACTGACTCACAGGGCTCCCACCTATCTGTTATTTTCCTATATCTTATAAAGAAAAAAAAGGCCAACCTTTACCAAAATATTCATAATTATTCTTAGTACTTCATCAGAACATTTCAATGTAAACAGCTGATTTTACATCTCAAATGTTCAATTATTAATTGTCATAATAACTACCTATGACTTTCATTGGTTATTTCTAGAATCTTATTTCAAATATAGCAAGATTTGTGCGAGCTTTATTGTTAGGGGTGAAATTTAAACTTTATTAGGATTAAGTGTTTAATAGTATAATTTGCTGCATATGTTGCAAGTACAAGCTGCTATGAATAGATCCTCTGTAAAAAAAAGAAAGCATTTGATATGTTATGTATGGACTTAAATCCAATATGTTGTTATCTTTAACTAAAGGAAATTATAAGAAGAGATTTGCAGAGAAGGGATTATTCTATTAACTTTGATTTCTTTAAAACATTTCCCAACTGAAGTTGAATTTGGTTTTGTATTTTGACTTTGTTTAAAATGTGCTGTATATAACTTCCTTTGTTCCTTGGATATTATTCTGAAAATAGTAAAAACTGGCTATTTTTTGTATACATGAGGAGGAGTTACAGTAGGCTTGAGGATTTAACTGCAAGGTTTCCTGTTAGATTACTGAAAATTTTTACTGTAATTTTTATACCTTGTGAAGAACTGGGAGAAAGGTGCTCTCTTTTCTACATGTCTTCAGCCCCCAGCCCCCCCAGAAGCAGTAGTACAGAACACATTGATTTAGAATAGGTATCAGGTTTTGGCCTGACGCTGAAGGAGCAAAAACAGGAGGGCAGCACAGCCCTGCGTTCTCCCAGGCTGCACAAGGCATTTGATTAATCTGCGAAATGCTGGTGATTGGTTTGGATTCTTATGGCTTTTAGGCAATTTGGAATGATTCTGTGTTTGTAAATGGCAGGAATGAATAGTTTTGGCTTATTTCGAAATTCAGAGACCATATTAAATCTTCTTGGCATAGGCATTGTGACTTGGAGATTTTATTATTGTCCCAAACTTCCTTTTAAAGTGTGTAGTTGCTTCGTTGAGGATTTTATTTAAGTAGGTAATCAGCCTTTTTTGAGAAATTGATTTTATTTTTTATAGAACAATTTGCAGTCAGCCCCTTCCTTTGTTATTAAAGCTGGTAACACAAAATTAGGGAAATCGCTGCATGCATCATCATAACAGTACGAAGGAAAAAGCACACAGGGAAAGGACAAATCCCATTCAGTCCTTTTTGGATGGTTTTCTAGAAGAGGGCAACAAATTTCAGACCTTGCGTGGATGTGTAGGATTCCCTTTAGCCTTTCTACCAGGAACTATAAAAAGCTTGTATAAAGGCAAAGAATAATTACAGCCTGAGTCAGGCCAGCAAGTTGGCTTTTTTCACTATAATCAGGATAAAAGAACATCTCTCTTGGCAAAAAGGACTGGGCTCTGAAATAGAGATGTTCTGGACTGATAATTCCAAGTACAGCCAAACTTGCAGAGAAATACACAGGTTAAGATTTATATTCATGTCTTGTTATTTGAAATGGATGCTGTTTAGGCTTCATATAATAACATTTTACTCTATATAGAGTGCAGAGGAAGCCAGGCCTGTAAAAAGTGGGAATGAAAATAGGATTACTGCCACAGTTAACTTCAGCACAGCTTAACTGTAAGAGTGAGACTACCTTATTGTTTACAATTTGTAAAGCAGTGGAGAATGTGAAGAGGTGCATAATTAAGCAGCATTAGAATAGACTGACTGAATCATGACGAGCACAGTATTTCATACCACTCTGTAAATTCACTAGTTTGTGTAGGTTTTA
This sequence comes from Limnodromus scolopaceus, assembly GCA_028565335.1. Lineage (NCBI taxonomy): Eukaryota > Metazoa > Chordata > Aves > Charadriiformes > Scolopacidae > Limnodromus > Limnodromus scolopaceus. The sequence continues at coordinate 32,238,606 of JAOXNO010000070.1, forward strand.
GCTTCAGTAGTTTCTAGTGTCAGGGTTGTCTTCAGTCAGAGAAGTCATAGATATATAGGGCAAAAGGAATCCTCTGCAATTAAATAAAAGGGTGGATGAATTTATTTCCCTGCCTTTGCACAGTCCATTGTTCTTGGATTCTCTCTGTATTTTGAAAAGTCTTAGAATGCTAAAGACAAACATATGAGAGTCTGGAACCATGCTAAAGCTTTAGATATTGAACTGTTAGGGTTGGCCTCCTAGCTCACATTAGCTTGTACTGGCAAACTAAGAGCTGACTGCGGATAAGAAAATTCAGGGGAGGTTATTGCCACAGATCCATCCAAAAGTGCTCAGGAATAGTTGAAAAATATTCTAAAGGAATAGTGCACTTCTGTAAATCTTTAAAATTAAACTATGCTGTCAAGAATTCCGTTTAACCTGATGTGCAAATGGTAGCAGTAAAAGAGAAGCTGCTAGATATGCAAGAATAGGTGATTTTACACTGTTGGCTAAAAATCAGGCATATATTGGGAACTCTGCATTTCCCCTTGCCCTTGCTGGTTTTAAAAGTAGTGAGTGGAGAATCCCTTGTCCTACAAGAGGTATGACAGCTTTTCAAAAGACAAGGTGAAGGGGACAAACCAAGATTACGTGTGCTCTTTTAGAATTCATTATATAAAAGCTGCTTTTGAAAAGCTGTTCCTTAGTAGCTGTCTTACTTCTGAGAAAAATAGTGGTGCTTTCCTCTTTGCTGAGGCAGGGGAGGCTGAATGACTCGCCTTCTGAAAGATGTCTATGTCACTTGGAGCTAGTTGCTCATTTTGCATGCAAGACAAATGCATTAAGAGATTTAATTGTACCAGCAGCAGCAATAAGAGTCAGTCTCTCCACAACCTTCGCTGTATTGGTCAACGTAGGAGGGCTTTTCAGTATCTTGACTACAGCCTCTGCTTAGTGTTTGGTTCTGTGTCTAATTTTTAGTTGCTGGTAGATTCTGTGAAATGCCGGTAACTAGGTATGTGCTGAAAAGTTATCACCCCTACAGTTAGATTCTTCAAACTGCCAGAAAAGAGAAAGAAACAGGACAGTTTACCTTACTAGCCATCTGCTATGCCATTGTAAATTCCAGTGAGATATTCTGAAGGAGTAAAATTATTCTGTGAAATTTCCTGTAGAAAGATAATCATTATTGGAAAGCAATGCATGACTTATGACATGTCTCGATTCATCTGTCCTGGGAGCTATCTGTTGTATGTACACATCTGCTTCTGTACACCCACACAGGATGGGAAGATATTCCTCCACAGGAAGGTCTTCCGTTCCCTCAGAATGCAGGTGGTATGTATTGGCAAATCACGTATTGTGGATGTGGTAGCCAAGTTCCCAGAGTAATGCACACACAGTGAAGCAATTCACTCAACTTCAGCTGTTCGAATGAGAATATGAGATGGGTGACTTGGAATATAATCACATGGTCTATCTTTCAATGTCCCTTCTGTGATATCTGTTTTAATCACTTGCTACTGGTTAGATTTGAAATATAGACCATTATAGGGGTAAAAATGCTATATTAGTGAGATCAGTCAGTGAAGTCAGTTGGTGCTTAAAAAGAAAATGCAGAGCATTTAAGAGGACATCATATTTTTTTAAATTCCTGAATACTAGAAAATGTCTTGCCTTTGAGTTACAGACGTTCTTTAGTGTTCTCCGTTCTTCATCTTTTTCTGTTGTCATGCTCATTGAATATCTTTCTGTAATCACCCAGATCATTTTAAAAGTGCTTAATGAAATTTCTTTGGTCATGGAAGATGGATGATAAAGTTGTAGTGTTGAAACTATCCTGATTAGAGCAGGCATCCTGTTCTGAATTAGCAGTTTCTATTTTCATTTTGTCTGACTTGCTTAGCTGTGTCTCTTAACATTTCAGCAATTCCAGTTCATTCAGAGGATTTATTTTGTTCTTTCCAGCAGCAGATCCTGTGTTTATTTTTTCTCACCTCAGTAAGAGCCCTTTCCCCTTCACCATATCAGTCCTCCAGAATTACTGTACACATTGTGTAGAAGAACAAAAATGAGAGTCATTAAACTAATGACCATTAGTCTTAACAGTTGTCAGTGAACAGATGCCTGCAGTGCCTGTCAAATGAGCTTTTAATTGCTCTGCCTTTTTACAGCTAAAGCATAGTTATCTTAGTGGCAGCTTCTTAGTAAGTGTACAAGTGAGATACTGTCAGTTAATGCTACAGATGAATTGTGACCAGGAAGGACGATCTTCAGATTAATGGTAGGTCCTCTTTCATATTTAGTCTTTTCCTATTTGGAGACTTTGCTTTTTTGGGGGGTGCTTCTGTTTCTTTTGTTACATTATTTGCTTATTGTTCACTTATTGACCTTTTTCTAGCCAGCCTTTGCTTTGTTAATGCTGGACAGTGTGTCTGACTTCAATGCAACACACAGTCAAAACCTTGCCCTGCTTGAGATGCTTTCACTGGCAAGACACAAAAAGCACTTGGAGAACGACTGCTCCCTGTCCCCCCCAAAAAAATTAAGAGGAAATGAGAAAATGCAAATGTCAAACCAGGACAGTGTGGATCAAAGATATCAAGACTGACATCACTGGACTGAGGGAATAGTTAATCTGAGATTTAAATGAATCTAAATCAAATCCGTAATAGTGTGGATGAATACATAGAGAAGTGAGTGACAGTGTTTGAACAATGGGCCTGGGTCAGGAAAAGCTTTTCAGCAGCAGATCAGATGGGAATGATCAAGATCCTGGAAGCCAGGCAATAATCTCAAAGTGGTAGATGACAACAACAGAGATGCTAATAAGAAAAAGATAATTTCTTAGGGAAAAATAGCTTACTAGGAAGCAGCATGCTTTGCCTGGTGGTTGGTGTATCAGTATTCCTGACATCAATAAAGCACAAAAAGCTTAAAAGATCTAGAGTATTTGCAAAAATGAGTTTGACTTAGAAACTGCGTGCTGTGAACAGTTTCTTTCGGGAATTTCTCTTTAAAATCATGCTGAAACAGGTGTGCACATGTGGAGGGCGCTTGGCTTGGCTGAAAGGCATTCACCTCATGTGCCTTATTAATAGCCTTAAACCAACATTCCTACAGCAGAGCCATGACCATTTAACTGCTTCCTTATTGTGAAAATGTGCCTGACCGAGTCAATGTGCTAGGCTGCTCAGTCCGTAAACCCTGCAAAGGGACTTAATGCAATGGAGAAAGAAGAGTAAACGAAGAACTGGATTAATATCACTAAAATTATCAGAAGTGGTGGAAAACTAACAGTGGAAAAATCACGTTTTCCTCACCATGTGTTAGACACATTCATGTGCTGAACTGTTGTAAATCATAAGTTTAGCCTGAGAGTGAACATCTGGCTGTGGCATTCTCTACAGTCTAATTTTTTTCAGGTGAGAAAGGATTCATCAGCTCAAAGTAACAGGGAGGAGAACCATTTTGATTATTTACACTCTTATTCAGGGTGGTCTGTCTTTAACTAGAATTTTGGGACACCCCCTCCCACCTGGCCCCTCGTTGAAGATATGTTGACATGACGGTAGCAGGTGCTCTCAGTGCTCCGCTGAAAAAGGTGGCTGAAGAACAGTGTTAGCCCAAGCTCTCATGTTCCATGGGGCAGCAGTACCAGGAGTGTGTTTATAAGCATTTTGGTCATTTGTGGGTGCTCTTAGGCTACCACACACCACCTCTGCCATCTTGTTTGAGGAAAATGGGTAAAATTATTTCTGATAATAAAGGACAGTGTAATCTAGCGCAGAAATACCATATAGGCCCAGCTAAAGGCCTAGATCAAAAGCTAGGCAAATTCAGAGCAAAAAGTATGGAATTTTAGCAATGAAGGTAATTAAATGTGGAAATAATGCATATATTAGGTATATTCCCTGTTTCTTGATACACTGTAAACTGACTGAATCTTTTAGAAAATGTTTCCTATTTAAAAAGAAGTGTTGCACTTGCTGTAAAAATTCCCTCACGCAGTTCTGTGGCCAGTGTTGTGCAGGTCATATTAGTGACTTTGGAACGTACAAGAGAAGTTCTGGCGCCACAGAGGACAGTTTTCCATTTACTTGGGCAATTTCTCTCTGTTAATCTGTACACGCACAAGCCCTTTACACGGCCTTATCTATGTGTATTTATTCTTAGTGAAAGCCACTGAAGTAGGTGAGCAAACACTGCTGATCAATAAAGATTGTTCTTGCGACTTGTGTTATTTTAGTTTTAGTTATTTAACTATAGCTGTGACCTTTGTGTGTATGACGTAAGTATGTTCTTTTTTAGAGGGATATTTATATATCCTACAGCAAACTGATTTGACTCATCTCTGAAGAGGAATCTTGCCATTTTATTCTTCGTATTACTGGATTATACCTGTTTATATGTAACTACAAAACTCTTTGAGGATCTCATTCATTGAGAAGTTTTGTGATGGCAAATGTTGATTGTGAGAAACTTTCTATTTTCCTAATCTGTCAAAGTTGTTTAGTTGCATGCTCTTTTGGTTCTTCTATTTGAGTTTTGGGTTGTTTGATCTTCAAAATACTTGTAACAAAGATGTATTTTCTTATTGGGAAATTATTCCAGTTTAGGTGGCTGAGAGTTTTCCTGTTTCCATGTCTATTTCTGTCATGAGAATTTGTAGTAGCAGACTCATTTACAGTAGCAGAGCAATTCCATACATTTCAACTACTTGTTCAGTTCATGATAAACACCATGCTGTTGCTGATGACAATGTTTTGTATACAGTATGCAATGAAGAATAATTACCACTGTGAGGGCAGGCTGCTTTTTGGGCTGAATACTTGCCAGTTTTCCCCTGCCACCTGAATCAGAAGCAGATGTACTGAGATAGAGGGCGGGGAGAAAACTCCTTCTTAGTAGCAATGAAAGACATAGCAATGCCCTGCAATATACAATAAAGAGTTACTCTTCAGCCTTCCCCCACATTACGAAAGTCTCTGTTTATAATTGCACTTGTGAGCATCTTTGTCAAGATCTTCACTATTTAGCTCTGAAGTATATAGTAGTTTAGGATTTTTTTATCCCCCCTCTAAGTGCCGTTGTTTTAATACCATTCCATTGCCCCACACATTTCCCTTCTTTGTGTTTTCATTATGCAACAGGAATTCTCTTAAAAACCTGGATCCGCCACTAGGTCTAGCAGGTGTTTGGCTTCTGAGTGCCAGAGGTTTTTTCCTTACACAGCTTATGGATGAGAAATTCACTGCCCTCAAGCACAATTTCAACTGAAGTATATGAGAAGCATGTTACTATGTCAGTTCAAATTATATCACTATTAAAGAAAAAAAAATTGAAAGGAAATTAAATACAAATAATCACACTAACATATCATAACACTAATGTTATAATTTAAATGAAAAAGAATCAGGAAAATCTGAGTCAGGAGTCCCATGTCATTCTTAGCCAGACTCTCCTGAGAGTAACCATTGTAAAATGAGGATAATGACAACTTTGAGTCATACGAGATCTCTTGATGAATAGTGCTATAATACTATAATACTATAGTATATAAGAGCTAAGTGCATTTTCTGACTCTTTATAATATACTCTATAGGAATTAAGTATTGTGTAAAGTCTCATATCCTGTGTTTTCTTATGATTAGCCTATTTATCTGACAGTGGCTAACAATTTTTTTTGCAATATCCAACAATGTGCTAGGTTACATTTTGCTCACATATTTATATGTGCATTGCTAGCCACCTGTATTGTCTCCCTTGGTACATTTAAACCTCCATGTAGAAAGGTTGGTCATATCTAGCTAAGAATATCATTCCTTACATCCTGAATCCTGCAGTCACATCAGTGTGGGCACGCCACTGGCCAAATGAAAACAAAGGGGTATTTTGCAAGCGCTGTGCATAATTGCTTACAAAATGGTGCCATGAAGTTTCTTCTGCCCAAATTCTTCTTTTATGTTAGCTTTTAGGAGGCTTCTCATTTAGATGCAACTCTTGGTTGTCTGGGAGAATTCACACCTTTCTTGTACTCTTTCTTTAGCATTATTAGAACAATTATCCAGTCTAGATACTTGGGAAATGAGTGAGAAGGAAGTAACTTATTAGAAAAGGGTGATGTTGAAAGACTATTGGGTGCTATTTATGTTACTAGTAAAGGATTAGGCACCTGCAGCCTATAGCCTGCTACAGCCTCTCATTCATATCCTGTGGCCTTTAACCATCAATTTATTTTTTGTGTATGTTGTTATTGAATAATAATTCATGGCCTGCCAAAGCTACTAAGGTGTCTTGCTTGCCCCTCCATGATAGGGGCTTCTGCTGTTCAAGGAAGGAATCACACTATATCCTTTCTCACTTCATTTTATTCTTTCTTTTACTCTTTAAGCAATGTGAACCTTCATCCAGTGCATGTGTTTATTTGTTGGGCTTTATAATTCTGCTGGCTCTGACAGTGATCCTATGTAGCCTTAAACTATGCTTTTTTTCTTGCCTTTTGTAAATAAATATGCTGTTCCTCAAAGATTGTGCTTCTAGTATCTTCCAGTATGTTACTGGAGCTGCAGTAGTGTTGATAGATAAAGTCAAGATTGTTTGTTTCCTAGAAATGAGTCATTCAGTTGTTAGCAGCTTGTCAGTTTAGCAAAAAAATAAATTCTTTCACCATGGTAAAGGTTTATGATAAAGGACACTTTAAGAAAACTTAAAAAAAAAAGCATTACAGATTGCCCTGGTTTCTTTGCTAAGGATGCTGACAGTACTTTTGTAGCATATTTTTCCTATGGAGATCATAACGATCCTTAGAAACCTTCAATGAATAAAAACATGAGAACATGCCCCAGTAATGTTGAAAGGACTTGATTTATGACAAGAATTGTACCAATTATTAGGTTACTAAATAAAGAATAAAAAGAGTTTTGTTTGGAATATTGGAACATATGGTGAAAGAAGGGATAAAAAAACCTTTTTAAAGGCTTCAGGCATCTATTTCTGTCTTGCTTGCAAGACTTTAAAAAGAGATTTTAATGAAATATTGTTTTCTGTCTAATTTCCAGATTTTTTAACATGATATTCTTTCCCTTTCACTGTTTTAGGCACAGAGGATTTAATCAAGAGGGTTTTAGTAAAACTTCAATCTTTAAAAAAAAAAAAAAAGGGGTCAATACATCCCCCAACCATTCCCTCTGCCCCCAAAGCATCAAGCCTCAGAACATGCAGGTAGAATATTCCTTTACCATTAAAGCTGTTGTCAGAATTTCACGTTACTGTAAGGCAATGCTATATTTAAGATAAACTATTGAACAAGACTTTTTATATAAAACACATAAGAAAGAGAAAAATAAAATGGAGCAATCAAACTGTGCATACAGGAGATATGATTTAAAGAATGAATTCCTTTCCCTCAATACAGCAGGTACAATCCCTCCTCACCCTAATACCAGATCCTCTCAACCTTCCAACACTGATGACACTGACATACTTAATGCAGCTTCTCAGCATCTGTAAGGAGACGGAAAGTAAACATCCTGCTATGCTGGGATTATAAGTAGTATCACCACTGTGGCAGGAAATCAGAGGACAGGGATTAAAATTACTGGGTTTTTTTGTTATCTAGTTTCTTCTTTTCCTACTGGTAAATCCATATCTTTGCAAACCTTTTTCTCTTGTTCTTAAGAGTAGGCTTGTACACTTTGTATGTGAAACTCTACCCTCACTGGTAATAGTAATGCTCGGATTTTAGAGTATGTGTTTTATCCATATGCTGTAAAATTGCTTTTACATTGGCTCTAAATATTGTTGTGCCCAATCCCCAAGGCTAAACTAAAGACTTAGGGAAATAATTGAGCATTGCATATTTTGAAAGCAGAATCTGATCCACAGTCACTAACTTTCTGACAATAATTGGAAATGAACTGCTCTAGGGTCTTCTTGTCTGAGTGCTGTATTTTTCACCTTGGCTCTTATTTAGGCAATGCTAGAGAGCATTGAGTATCTAGTGTTATTCACAGTCCTAATAGTAAGTGTTATATTGCAAGGGATGTTGTCCTGCTGCAGATGTATTTGGGCCCTGGTTCTGTCAGGATGTTGGTGGGAACTTTGCCATTGATATCATTGGGAGCAACTTCAGTCTGCTAGTGCAGCTCATTTGAAAGCAAGTATCAGGCACATCAAATCAATCTTTTGGAAAGAAGGCAGAGTCTGCCTAAAACAAAGTTTAGAAGCAGCTTCACTGGAAGAAGGAAAATTCCAGGGTTCATATTTCTTTTGGAAATATGAAACAGAGTTGATATTTAAGCTGGGTTTTGAAACTAAACGAGGTTTTGGCTAAATATTACTGTTGCGTTTCAGTGAAAAGCTTAAACTTTTAGCCAAACCATAGCAAGAGAAAACGTAAGTAGTTGTTGATAAATATCCAAAAGCTTAATCACTAGTATAAATTTTAGAAGGTACAGAAAAAGATTTTCAAAATGTGTTGATCTCGGTTTGCAGCCCAAGCTATGCCAAAGCAAATGTATTTGTATTTAATCAAGAAAAATTTTGGTAGAAGTATCCTTTTGAAAAGACTGAAAGATAGTAATTTAAAACCAAAATTATCTCCATTATCCTTCTTGTGTTGAGTGTTGGCTTTAAGCTGTACAAACGTACAGCACGAAAAGAGGTTTAGACTGAACACTATTTCTTTGATGACATGATCTTAAGCACATTCAAGTCAGTGGAATGACTCCTATGCTTGAGTTGGGCACAGGGTGGGCTCGGTTTAAGCAGCAGAGATGATGTTGGCACCTGCTTCCTTGCAGTTGTGAATATGATTGTAGTTATAGCTTAAATTCAGTGAATAGTGGTAGACACTATTCAAGTAATAGCTGAACTTTTAGTTTCTAAGTTGTTGGCTGAATTTTACTGTGTCATAAATAGATGGCTTATGCAAAATACTTATGAATTGTCTTTTGTTTATCTTTGTATGTATCTTCAACTTACAGGCACATTTTCCCAAGCTTGTTTTATTTCTACATGTTCTAAACAGGCCTAGAATGAGAGACGAGAGGAAAAATCATTAGATTTGGGCTTAAATCAGAAGGGTCTGAAATTTGCCTTTAACTAATAAAGCGCATGCACCACGGAAAAACAAACCTTAGGTCACAAGCTTGAGTTCTGTCCCTGAAAGAACTTTTGATTCGGTCTTTCAAGTTGTCTCGTCATCTCACTTGTGACTTCCCTGATGAAACCTGACAGTCACATTCAGTGTTTCAGGGTTCTTTTATGAAGAAGTGTGTGGCTTTCATCAGTTCAGCTGAGTCCTTTTTTTCTTTTTAAGAAGAGATGACGTTTAAAGTTTAATTCTGGTTTGAAATGCTGGCCACTTAGTTTAATATTAATAATTAAATAATTGGCCTGGTGTCCAGAAACGCTGAGCTGCTGGCAGCTTCTGTGGAAACTCAGTTCACTTGCAGGGTCTTTAAATGTTTTGGAGTATCTAGCATTAGGAAGTTGTTTTTGTAAATTTTGGCCATGTCAAAAGCTAATCTGAGTTTTACTAGATACTTATTCATCAGGATTTCTTGTTCTGGAAATGTCTGAAGTTCTGAACTGTTAATGTGACTTTATTTATCTGCAAACGTGCTTCTTCATGTTGTGATGAAGCTGGAGTGCTATGCTCTATCTGACATATTTGTACTGGAGTCCTTGAAAATCCATTAAACTGAACTGCTACTTAGCTGGTATATTACTTCCCTGGGGCATAAATCATATGCTACAACAGCTTAGTAGACAGATATTTAACTTGAATTAAATCGGAAGGCACACGTTTTGGTATATGATTCGACTTGCCATGTGTATTAATCTGACAAACATGTATTTACAAGTCATTAAGAACACAGATAGTTTTTCTCACTTTATCTGCTTTTCCTATCTGCTTTTTTCCCCTAAAATAGTGATTTTTGAAACTATTGCTCTCAAGACCCTGTCCAATTTTCCCCTTCCAAGAAGAACTAATAAAAGAGCCACAGACCTATGGGAAGCAAACTACCTTCACTGAGCTGGTCTTTTTTTATAAAATATACTTGGGGCTGGATAGTGCAGTTGTGCATAACTATAGAGCTTTAGGTGACTGGACCTTTATCTTTTGTCTGTACCTCTTTTTAAAAATAAGATACTGAGGCATTTGAAGGAAGAGTGTGGTATTTTGTCATTTGTGGTATTTAAAATAGATAATTTTTAAGTTTTCATTTTCTTCAATACACAAAACAGTTTGTTCTCATTATGCTCCCAATTCTAACATGCACACAGGCTTAGTTAGGGAATGACTGATTTAAGTCTAGGTAATTCTGATTTGCATTAAGAAGTGTACGTAAGAGCATAGTTCTTATTTTTCTCTTACTGTAGTAGTTGGTGCCAAGAAGCTCTAAAATTAAAAATTCCTCTGTGCCTGAAAGATTAGTGTTTTATTTCTAATTATGTTCAAGTCATTTCTTTGAGACATTCCATCTCTGTTTTCTCATCTTCTTGACCTTCACAACTCAGACGTAGCAGAATGCTCACTTTCTAAAGCTGCTACTGTTTATATATAAATATGGAACAATTATTTTCCAGTCTCCTGGTGGCTATGATTAAGTAGAATAGTGGCATGTTATTATGAGGTTTGGTTGAACTTTGTCATAGCCTTTGTATTAAATGATCCCCGAGAATTGTAGACTAAACTAAATTTTTTAATTTATCTGAAAGTACAATAACAGTTTAAATCCTTGGATGAAATCATTAATCTGTACCTTGGAAGGAAAGAGCAATGATTAATATTTGTAATTTTTAGTCTTACAGAAAATCTACATTTTAACAGCTGCTCTGATGTGATAACTAAAAGTGAGCTGAATGGCAATAGTTAATATGAATTCTGGGTATCAAGGAAAAAAAGAGCAGTTAAAGTTTTTTGTGTTGTCTAGTGGATTCAGTATGTGCTGGAGGGATTCCTTTTGGATGAAACGGAACCAGAAGATTTGCCCCAGCAGCACACCTACTGTGCTTCACTCACTAGGAGATACTCAGGCCATAGGACTGACCCAAGCTAGTTTCAAATAAGCCCCTCCTTCAAATATGCTTTGTTGTAGGTATTTGGTCCTGCACAACATTTTTATCTGCAGATTCAGTCCCACTTAGCCATGCTACTTGCTAATGTCAGCATCGGGTGGGAAGGACTCGGTAATCATCCCTTGTGCTTTCAGTAATAAAATATAAAATCACCGAACCCAGCAACTTCAATTTGGGCAGTTGCTTCTAGTCAGAGTAATATACACAGCGATGAAATTGGGCAGCAGAAAAAATGACAACATGCAGCTCTTGGTGGAGGGAGATCTACGATTCAGAGGCTTGGATATAAGCTATTCATTTTGTCTTCTGCAATTGAAAGTGGAAAACTAATTTAGTCTTTAAGCACTCAGGTGGGGAGTGATGAGTGAGGAAGTGATCACAACCCGAGATCAAAGCTGTGCTCAGAGCATAAGCCATTCAATAAGAACAGTGCCATTTCACACTTCCAGAACCTACATACATTATCTTCTTATCAGGATGGTTCTCCTTGATCACATTGATAGAATTACATAGCATGGAAGACCTTATTTTTTCAGTTTCTGACTAATAACTTACATGTTCTGATTAACCCATACATAGAAAGATTTTCAAAAGCTGGTCTGTTTCCAAATTTTAAATTTTCTTCTTTGTCAGTACATGTGTCTTTGCTACCTGATATATTAATTTCAATGAATTGTATGCAGTGATTATTATATCTGATTTGGCTCCATTATCACCTTGTACTGTCTTCATATACTTAAGAAGATCATAAAAGCTGGTTTTAAAATGCCTGTTCTAAATCTTAAGTGTACTTATAATGTGACACATTTAACTTAAAGCTATTAACATTAACCTGGCCATTACACAGACTTAAAACACTAGCGTACATGTGATTGTTTTTCAAAATTTGTGCTTGCAGTCTTTAGTTTAAAACATAAATTTATATCGGATTAGTTAAGTCATTCAGAGATGATCCCAAATATACTATAATCTCACAGACTGTTGAAATGTCAATTACGTTTAAGCAAAAGTGCCCATAGAAATATAAAAGCCTCAGAAGGAACATTGATAGATTCCTCAGTGGGGAATAAAGAGGACTAAATGGAAACAGTACGTTTTGTGTTCGGTACCATGTATGAATGAAAGAGCATTGGACACATGCAGCTTATTTGAAGGCATCTGTATCTAGACAGGAAAAAAATGTTTCTCTGCTACTTTGATGAGTTGATACAAAATGGTTGCCCAGAGAAGCTGTGGATGCCCCATCCCTGGAGGTGTTCACGGGCAGGTTGGATGGGGCTTTGAGTAACCTGGTCTAGCGGAAGGTGTCCCTGCCCATGGCAGGGGGGTTGGAACTAGGTGATATTTAAGGTCCCTTTCAACACAAACCATTCCATGATTCTATGAAAAGAATTCTTTGAGCATTTGAAGCTTTGACTTTTTTTCTTTTAAATGAACTTCTTGACGTGGGTTGTTTATCAGCTGTAATTATTTGGCTTCAACTTTGATTTGCCATGACAACTCATAGTGTGTTCCTAGTAGATTTTTATTTTTAATTAAATGCTTTGCTCCGTTCTACCTTACTTTAGCTATATGATGCGGGTAGCAGTACCTGTTGCTGTAGTTAGCAGATCAGTTTCCATTGTAACCTCCTGTGTAACCTTATAAAACATTCATCTTTAACATTGAATTTTTCCATGCTTGGAAGCCAGATTTTGCTTTCCTTAATCTAGCAAGCATTCTTCTGCTTCTCCAGTGGCTAGCTCCTCATTAGCTTTTAATATGAAAATTGAATGTGTGTGAGAGAAGCCCTTAGTTTTTCATGTCATATTTATTAAATTGATATTGCAGCTTCAAATGTTGGCATCTTTTATATTCAAATCTTAATACTGATGAATGTCCAAAGACTTTCTAGTTTAAATGTTTATCTTATAAAGTAGAGAAACACAAGCAAGTTAATTGCTACATATCCTACTGACAAATTTGTTTAGGGGAAATTAGACAACAGTGTGATATGTACATTTATCTAAGAAGTGTGGTGGGATAATTTGGATTCTCCTCTGTCTGTAAATTAGGCAACTCTTTCAAAAATACTGTTATATTCTTTTCCAAAGTATTTTACAAATATAAGCTAAGCTTTACAATGCACCATTAGTATAGGTCAGTTGGTGTTGTAATTGTGTTATATATGGGGAAACTGAGGTAGAAATGTTAAATACTTTAACCCAGGCCACTTGAGATTTAGAATGCATATCTCTTATCCATTAGTCCTGTGCTGAAATCATAGGATTACATCATTGCCATATTCCCTCACATAGGATCTATCGATAGCCCATTGAAACCAGTGGGGAAAAATGCCAGATTATGTCAGCCGGTTTCATGTCTGGGTTATACTTAACATGTCAGGGTTTGCATCAGCTGCAGCCAGCTTGGATTCAGCATGAAGCATAACTGTGGATCTCTCCTGGTTGCTTTATGGGGAAACTATTGTTATCAAATGTAGATTTATTCTTCATATTTTATGATTTAATTCTGCATAAGTAAAGTCAGTTGGCTGAAGAGTACGAGTGAGACCACTGCTATAATAGGCTTTATAGAAATGTCATGATAACATGATGTGAACGTGAATTACTCTTATGCAGGCCTGACGAAAAAATCCTCTTTAAAATCTTGTTCGGTCTTGCATGCTAAAATATGACCTTTTACCCTAGTCTAGACATGTCCTTTGCAAGCTATTTCTAGTTTATATGAAGATTGCTTGATTTAAAACAAGTATGTTAATCTAATGCTGTCACGAATGATGAGGTTTACAGTCTGAGAAGCTGACAGCTTCTTTGCAGACCAGAGTAAGCAAAAGCAACGTAAGCTTCTCCAGACCCCTACTGTGAATGATGTGTCATCTGCTTTTTATGAGATAAGTTGTGAGCCTCAGAAAGTGAACTTACTGCAACAAGAGAGAATCTGCAGAAGGTCTTGCCTACCTCTTCCACCACAAACTGGTTAAATTATGAGGATTACTTTTGGAATCTCTAGTTGTCTGGCACTGACATTACACACCTATATTTGGTACAGTTCTAGCCAATATCTGGAAACTTTCTGCTAGCTTTCAGGTAAAATTACTATACGTATGTCAAAATATAACAGTTTAATTAAACCCCATTCATTAAGTTGACTCACTGGGAGACATCCAGCTGTAACTTGTTCCCTGAAAGGTTTCAACCTTTTGGAAGGTAATTTTCGTCTTGCCCTTTCCACTCTCCCTCTGCCACAGCTGGACTCAATATTCTGCATTCAAAAGATGATTGCTAATTTTCTCTAGTATCCAAACCAATTAGCGTCTCAGGGTAGAGTTACAATGTAGAAGGGATAAGGACACACAAGTCTGTGCAGTACCTATGTGGGGTGCTTTAGACCTACAATGCAATGCCAGGCTATTCAACCAGCATGCCTGCAGCATGTCTAGCACTCTTCAGGTATGTTATGATTCCTGAACATGCATGAATCAGTTAAGAGAAAGCCATTTGTCTAATAAGGCCTCAGGTGTCAGACAGACCAGTTGGAGGTACTGACACTGATTCTGGCAGAATTAGCTCTTCTGTAGCTTGAAATGGGCCCTTTGTTCTCTCCCAGTCTGTTCTCAAATGCGCTTCCCCATTTGTGAATAGCATAGAGAACTGATGTGGACCACTGCCTGGTGTTGACTCCAGTCATTCCTCACTCCCTTCTGATTTCTTCTTTGCAGTAATATCTTCGTGTGGGATATGAAAGTAATTCCCCATGTCATAGTTTCATAGGTTACCCTACTTGGAGGAGGCAGGACTAGATGAGCTCTCGATATGTTTTCCAAGCAGAGTTATTGTGTGATTCTATGTCTTTGTATCTTCCTGTAAGAACAGATATACTGTATTTAACCAGAGGCCTATTATCTGCAGTGGCCAGTAACTGTCTAGTGAAGTGTATAAGGAAAAAGAAAGTGTAGCTTAATGTTGATTTTCCAGTGTGGTTTTTACAGTGTCTTTCATCAGTGATGGTCGATAAGCCAGAGATGGTATCTTTTTGTTCAATAGTTAATTCTGGTATTGAGACATCTTGTTTGGTTTTGGACCACTCTCAACGTTTTGCATATCCTTGTCACAGACCTCTGTAGCAAAGAATCCACACAGAAATACTGTGCCTGAAAGCACATCCCTTTTTTTCCCCCTAGAATTTCACATATAGTCTTTGTAATTATATGCATAGAGGTTTTAAAAATTTGACTTGTGTTTGTAGAAGCTGTAATGTGACCTTTCTGAATCTCTTACAGATCAGAGCAGAGCAATCACAAGGTGCATACTTCTTGCCTGAGTTTGCACTTTCTCCACAGGGAAGTTTTCTTGAGGATACCACGGGGGAACAATTCCTCACTTACCGTTACGATGACCAGGTCAGTATGCTGTATGTGAAAATGATAGAGATTGTCACTTTCATGTAGCTCTGAGATAAAGAATTACTGTGAAATGAATTAAGATACAAAGTGTATGCTATCTTTTGAAGACACATCAAATTTATAGCAAATAGAATGATAACACTATACAAAATGAAAATTAAGGTACTTAATTGTAGAAAGAATCCATCAAATCTACTTATTGAAAATATTGACAGGTTGTAGTAGAGATGAAAGCAATAATGTTTTAGTGATATGTTAATAGATGTTTATAGTTGGTTCTGTAGAATTAGAGGCAATTGTTTTTTCTGTGAATTGTTTGACCTATCCAAAATTGTGTTATTTCATGGCTAAATCAGTATAAGGCAGATCTTGCACTTCCCAGCTTGTGAAAAGTCAGCACATTTTATTAGTTCACGAAGTTTTCAGAAGGGAAGGTTGAGTGAATTATAAAGAAACAAATGCAAAGTGTAATAATGGATGAAGCAGAATGTTTAGAAAGCTACAAATTATGTATTTTGAAGTTAAAGATCTTTAATGCTTTCTCCAGACCCATAGAAACATTATGTTAAACATGGAATATAGATATAAATGTAAAGAAAGCAACATGAAAGAAATGCTGTTAATCTTGGCAAAAGATCTAAAGCAAACCTAGGAAATGTGTGGCATGCTGTGGAAATTTACTCATAACACAATGTGTTCCAGAAGTCAGTTGAACTTCACATCAAAACTGTCTGAATTACATTCATAGACACTTACAGTACGTTTCTTAATGTAAGAGGAGGGAATTTGTTAGGAAACACTCCCTATAAAAGTGAGAGAAGAGCCAAATTTGCCCTGCAGTGACAAGGTATGGTTCTGTCAAGTAATTGGCAGCTTTATTTTGAAAGACAGTCTCCTTGCAAGAGCTGCTTTGAGAAAAATAGTTTGCTTATCACTACACTAAAGAGAAGTGAGCACTGAGATGAGCTTATTAAAGCTTTAGACTGAGTATCTTCTGTATCTTTTCTGCTTGCTTTTGTTTTCCTAAACAGAAAGCATGCTAAGCTACTGTAAATTATTTGAATTTAGTCTAAATATGTTTACAGTAATTCATACTTTTGCTACCCTAGAGGGTCTTGATTATCAACAGAAAAGGTATTTAGATAAGGTGTCCCCTGGACCAAACACCTGGGAAAGCAATAACTTACAGGACAGTAAAATGCAGCTGCAACTCAGGCAGCATTTAATGACAGTTGTTGAAAAATGCTATAAAGGTTATACACTTTGATCAAAATAGTTTCCATTAAATGGAGCGTGTTTTAGAGAAGATGATAAGTCAAATATAACAGAGGGATAGTCTGAATCTTTGAATAGACTGTTTGGACCATGTGAATAGCATAGCTAACAAAAAAACCAAAATTAATCCTCCCCCCAAAACCTCAAATATAAGCATAGGTCTATACAGAAGCCAGTTCCTAGCTCAATTGCATTTGATGGAAAGTTTTCCATTAATTCCATTGGGATTTGAGTTGGATCTAGGATATTGTCAGCTTCTGTTTTTTCATAAATGTGATTCACCTTTGAAGCTTGCTCTTCCCAGACACTTAGTAAGCAGCATGAAATTAAGTTTGAATTCTCGGAACTCAAAATGGTGCTAAAACATCAGAATGTTGAAAATAAAAGCAAATGTATTACTAGTAGTTCCTTTTGAAAGGAAATTCAGTCCTTAAGCATTATTTAATTAAAAATATAAGTACATGAAATACAGATGGGAACGGATCTATATCTCTAGTTTACCTTCCTAGGAGTAAATCAAGAATTATTCAGTACATAGAAAGATTTTTCTCCTTTACTTTCTAGGACCTTAATCATATGACTCTAATAATGCATAGTTTTAATTTACTTATGCATTTTCTGAAATGTTCATACAAAACTCAATTTTGTCATGTGGTTGAACTGAGCCAAAAAACTTGATATTTTTTTTCTGTGTTTCATTCTACTCTTTCATATGATATTTACTCTATGAATGGAAGGACGTCTTAAATCAGAGGGTGAAAATCTTTCATCAGATAATTTTTTGAATTTTTGTAAGCTGATATGGATAGGCTTGTATGTGGTAGCTGTGATAAGGATATGCAGGTAAATAAAAAGAGGAATGCATGTACACTTCCATCCCTGGAGGTGTCCAAGGCCAGGCTGGATGGGGTTTGCCACATAATAAAAATACAGTAGCATCTTCTCACACACTTTAGTTCAAGTTTTAGCAATTCAGTTTCTATCCTGCCCACAGAAAAGTGAAATAACCTTGTGCACTTGACCCTAACAAAAAAAAAGATCAGTCTTATCTGATCTATTGTGAAGATCATACCTTCATCTGTATTCATGAAAGGGAGCAGAATAGGTAGAAGGGATAAGAGGCTCCTAAGACTGTGACACAGGGGTGGGAGAAGAGGGTGGCTCAAAACCTCTGTTCTTTTGGCTAGTCAACAAGATGTTGAGACCCTTGCAGGAAAAGTGATCCTTCTGTATCTTCCCAAGTGTGCCCTTTCACCCTTGCACTATTCCTCATACCCAGGCCAATAAAATTTCCAGTTTGTTGGGATAGATGGAGATTATTTTTATATAGCAGCATCATCATCGTCATGATCCAAGATTAGTTTCCTTACATCCTCCAAACACAGGAATGTTTCAAAGGGGTTTTCTTTGGCTGTTGTGTGTGATATTTTTCAAGCAGGGAGCCAGTTTAATCAGGATCATTCATTCCTTTGTTAGTAAGTAATCTCAGTAAAATAGAACTAGCTGTTACTTAAATATTCAAAAGTATTTGCTATCTGAAAAGACGAGCTTACAGTTTGAAATGGAAGATGAGTAAATATTAATGGGAACACACTGTACTTTGTTCTAGCCCAGCAAAATTACATATGGATTCATGTTGTACATGCAAGATAGTACATTTTGTTCTGGTTTAATCTGGCAGGACTGTGCTCTCATTTTTGTACAGGATTGCATTAACCCCTTTGCATGTTCAGTTGCTATGTGTGTATTTAGGAATTACATGCAGATGAAATTCTTTGGCTAGATATTTTCAAAATTCAATGAATATATTTTTTTACCCCCCTCTATGACTGTAGTAGAAAATGCCTTATAAGACCTGAATAATGAAGAATCTAAATACTGCCACCTTTATTCACCACGGTGACATCTGGACAGCAGAGTACATTATAGTTTTGACACATTTACTGCTTTATCTTCAGGGAAAAAAAATAATAAATCAGTGATTCAAAGAAAATACTTCCTAGGGATTCCAAAGAACAGCAATGTAGAAATGTTTACATTGAGCATTTTCTTATAGCTCCTGCATTGTTCAGCAAGCTATGTCTTGCATCAGTGCATTGCATACTGCATTTCAAAAATTCTACTGAGTCAATGTAATTTAAACCTAACTTAGTACCAAATAGATTTTGATGCGTGGCCAAAGACTTCATTTGCCATTAGAAATTTGAGACTGGAAAAAATATGCCACTCTCCTATCATTCTTGAATGAATTTTAAAATAATTATATAAGTAATAGCCCTTCCCCCAACTTTGAGATAAGTTGAACATTGCCATAACTAATAGTTTCCTAGTTTTCTTTCTGATTTCTTTTGGCTTTTCACCTTTTAATCTACTACAAGGAATTTTTTTCTTTTCCAGAATACTAGTAGTACTGGAAAGCTTTCTTGTAGAAATAAAATGTTCTTGTTTTCTGACACTTAAGGTATTGCTTCCAAGTATTAAAACCATTCCATATGACAGACCACCAACAAGGACAGCAGCGAAAACTTGGTTGGGCTGAGTATGTTTGAAGTACCTTCCCACTTTGATTGCCTGGCTGAAAGAGACAGCTCTTGGGGCAGCAGAAACAGGGGGGAAGCAAAAAGAAAAAAAAAAGAGGTTATCTTCTTTTAAGCGGGGAAATGTTTGCTTGTAGCTGACCTTGCTCCTTCTAAATTTTATGATGTTTACCAGTTTGAACTCATAACAGGGACACCCTGATTCTGGAGTTAGACATATGGCACTAAGTAGTCCAATCTTGGCAAAGAAACCTAGTGTTTCTAAACAATATTTTTTTATTTTTTTTTTTTAAAATGCAGTCAGGAAAGCGGGTAAATATGGACATCTTGAAACCACCCAGTAAGTAATTAAAATAATGAAAATCTGCACTTTCAGACTTGTGAGTATTTAGCTATGCGAAGTAAGGCAGAAACCAGGGAGTCTGTTTTCAACTCAATGTGCAAGTTGTAATACACAGGCTGAAGCTGCTACAGTTCTTTTAATAACTAGTCTTTCTTTGGGTTTGCTAGAAAAGTATGCTATAAAGTGAATGCCAAAACAGGGTAAGTAAATATTCTGATATGTGCCTTGTCCTCCACAAAGAGAAATACTCTGGCTTGGTTTCCACTTTTTCAGGGGGAAGAAGTGTAGTATTTAAAGTGTTAATTGAAAAAAAAGCAGTGAAGCCCAGGATCTGAATGACTTCAAAAATAAATGTGGACAAATATTATGTGGTCAGAAGTTGTCTTATGGATCCACCTGGGCTGACAGCCATTCTTCCCCCAGTTTCTCTCACCTGGTTTCCCCATTCCACCTGCTGACAGCCACCAGCCTCCCTACTCTGCCTCTGGAACTGAAAGCGAGTCACAGCCTGGTTTGAGTGTCAGGTGCTTGCTGCTTTTGCTCCTACTCTGAGCCCTTTTATTCCGTTGCCAGCTAGTTTGCGTGTAAATCACCAGTGAAACAGCTAGAAATTTTTGGGCTTAGAGATGAGTCATGTAAGGGACAAACTTATTTCAAATTAACACATCAGTGAAGACAAGCTCTAATCCTGAGAAAGGAGTAAGATTTGTAGTTAGCAGCACGCTTGTTACCCCAGTACATAAAGCTCCAGCACTCTTCTTTTGAGAAAGAACCAGAAACTGGTGTTGTGCTGTGACATGACATTTCTGTTGATAACCTAAAGCGTTCAAAACTACTAAAAAGACTTAACATCTTGAATCTCAATGTCTAGCTCTTCCTTTATAGATACACATATTTTATTTTTTTTTTAATGAAACAAGCTGTTCTCAAGTGGGCGTAAACTATTTCATGTGTTTTTCTACAATGCAAACCTTCCACCAACAAAAACTCCAAGTGGTTTCATTTGTGTATTCTGGGAGTGAGCCGATAGACTTCATTTTGTCTAAGTACCACAGGTGCAACTGCTAACACTTAGCTACCTGAATTTCAGCATTAGGTCAGAAACATTCCTCCTCGCCTGAGTAAGTAGATGACCTTGCAGTCCTTACTGAGACAGTGCACTGATATTAGAATAACACAAATTCCACCCACTTGAATCTTGCAAGTGTTTCCATCCTCTTAGCTGGGACATCTTGTGTAAGTAACAAATTATGGTTGGGTTTGTGGTACTTCATGTTAAGCCTGGAGATGTTAATAAGAAGTTTTAAATCATGTTCAAACAGTTTAGAGCCATGTGTATTTTTAAGGCTGTGTGAAGATAAAATGCACCATTTGGTGGTTTTGTGGAAATGTAACTGAAGGTGACATTAGGTGCACCATATTTCCAATTCTCTTGCTTGTTTTTTTTAATACCTTTATTTTTTGTTCACAGGTTTGATTTGGACCTCTTTACTTTTACGTTTTCTGTTGGTTTGGATTTTTTTTAAATATTACTTGGATAAGGAAGTTTGCTCTGTAATCAAGTGAAATGTGTTTCTGATTTGAAGTTGGGGGTAAGGCGGCAGGGATTAAGAGCAAATGAAAACCACTTACAATTTCAGGCAAAACTACTCTTACAGAGATTGGTATAGGATCAGGCATGATCCTATTCAAAAAATACTTTTGTTTAGGGTAATTGCTTGCTGGAAGTGTGTGGCTAGCATATGCACAAGTAATTATATCATTAGTGATATAATCTTGTGCGTGACAGATTGCTCAGTAAACTGAAAACTTTTAACATACTTTTGTTTATTGGCAAACTGAATGGGGAGCTGGCACTTTTTAAAGAACCAATTAGCATTTTAAGCTCAGGGTTTTGTTGTACAAAGAAAATAGTGCAAGTGATGCGTGCAGGACACTTTTATTTGTGCACTAAGAATTACAGACTTTCTTGTTTTGTCTTGCCGTGTTAGTTCCAACTCTGCAAAAGGTCTCTGTGTGTAAATTATTGTTACAGAAGCCAGTAGATCTGGTACCTCATGTAGGATAAATGCCTTCACAGGGAACCTGTAATAATACAGTTTCTGCAGAAAACACATTTTATATCATTTCAGTTTGGATCAAATACCTACTATGAGGCTGTGATCCTATTCGCTAAATTCCGTGGTAAAACTCATTGGCCTGGATCCTTAGTCCTTCTGTGGCTGTGATAATACTGGCCTCAGCAGCTGGCAGAGGATTCCCAGGTAGCAGAAGCAGCCCCTTATTTGCAAGATTCTCCCCCAGAATGACTTCTCAAGGAAGAAAGGAGAATGGACACAAACTCTCGGGTGTTTCTGCAATTCCTGCCTCCCCTGGGTGCCAGACAGATACTGAGGCTGCTCTAATGGATGATAACCGGCTATAGAGGGATGCATAAAGCTCTGTTACATACCCCTGATTGGGGTGGTATTGAGAGCAGCTTGGATGCAGTATATGACTGAGACCACTGACTTGCGTAGAAAGAAGTTTCAGATTAGAAGAAATACCTGTCTGTAGGGACTGAGTGAGCAATAATCAGGAGTATCTTTCCTACTAATGGAAAATAGAACTTAATTGTTAAAGCACATTACTTTCTGATATACTTAAGTTCAAGAAGAAAGGAAGGAAATATCTTTGGGGCCACAATTGCATGCTTATTCAGTTTGAGGTTGGTCTATATCAAAACAAAAAACTTTCATATTAGACTGTCTTGTTTTTATAGTCTCTGCCATGCACATTTTCCATAAAGGACTGAATTTTTTAACTCGTTCATAATTTTATAGTTTCAGTTTAGAGTTTTCCCAAATACATTTTTCAGTTAGTAGCAATAGGTGTAAAGTCCTCCCCCCTCCCCTGGAGCAGACAGAAGGATGTGTACTTGGGCAAATATTCTACTGTAAAGTCTTTAACTGAACTGTACCTTGAACTAGTGACAAGACACATGATGAAATGAATTAACAATATACAGTCTAGACATTCGTTTGACATTCTTTACTGGAAACCAATGATAAAATCGTGAGAGATTGATACAATGTAATGTGAATTTACCACTGACCTCCTCATGCCCTCAGTACACCCACAGCAGTTGGTACATGTACTTATCCAAGAATTTTGACATTGATAAAGGCTTAGCTTCAGACTTCTAAATTAAGACTGAAAGGTCTGGAGGTAGCCGAAATGATCCCTTGCTTACACAGCTCTGACGCACCACTGCTATCATCTATCAATAAGAGTTCATTGAGATATAGTAGAGAAGTGCTTCTAAATCAAAAAGATATATTTCAAGTACTGTAGGAAACACAATACTTGGAACTGGAAAGCCATTCTTCAGATTGTATGTGGAAGAGAGGATGTTTTAAGCTGATAAAGCCCAATGGTGAATTAATCAATTTATATATACAATGCAAATACATTTTAAAACTATGACTCTTCACTGGTCTCAGTCAAGACCAGAACAGATTGTAGTTATATTGGAAATAATATAGGTAAATTTATTGGACTTCTCAAGCTCTTCAGAACTTTTTTAAGTTTTGCACAAATGAGAAAATAAAATTGTATTGCTGAATTTTTCATGCAGGATGAATGTGATTAATTGGATTTTTTTCTTCTTCCGTGCTGCTTTTGCCACAGAGAACATGAAAAGACCCATGAGAGTTTATAGCAGCTTCTGTCTCTTAACATGGAAAGTCTTAGTGCAAGAATAAAAGAAACTTCTGTTTATATTGGCTCTGAAATAATACTGAGTAAAATGCTTGCTTGATAAAATGAATCCTTCTATGTAAGGTATTTCTGATCTAATTCCATTGTTTTGCAAGGCAATGAGTAATTTAACTAGAATTTACATTGTAGAATGTGTGGATAACAACCCTCTCATATGCTTGACAGTCATCCTTTCAGGCCTGCCCAGCATGGAAAACAGATTTATAGTACAGGTTGGATGTCACAATGACCTTTTTAGTGGAGATACACTTGAACCTAATTTCGTCCAGTTTGTATGCCATTAACGTGGAAGATGCAGTGAAAACCTGCTTTTATAAATCTGTATATCTTGGCTTTGTTTCTAGAAATAGTTAAAATGGTGCTTGATATCATTAGCACTTGCGTAATGAGCCAGCCTTGGGACAACTAAAGAACAAACTCTTTACAACTTCAAACAGTTCTTTCACTTTGCACTATTTCAAAATAACTGTCAGTGTTGCCAGTAAACCTAATTTATTTCTACTGACTATCCGACTTCAAAAGCTATTTGCTCACCAGGATGAAAATTACATACATTAATTACCAATTTTGGCAGTAACAGCAAAAATGGTAAATGTAGGTTCTTGAGAGGATCACCGCTGACAACTGTATTTATTATTTTTTAGAGTTTATAAAGTGTTACAGGTTGTGATACTGTAAGATCTAAAGCATTTTAATGCTCCTAAAGTGAAATAAACTGTACCAGTCTTCACAACACGCATTAATAATGTACTGTTGATATAATGACAAAATAAGGGGACTCTCTCTTCTATTTCTCAGCTTTCAGCAACTGTCTTTTCTGATACCTAATTCAATAAAAGTGTGTTTATGTGATGTAGTCAAGTGATTCGGCTGCAGATTGGCCAGGAAAGGAAGGAGCTCTTCTCCTTTAGTAGCTGGATGCTAAATCTTTATGTGGTTTTATAAACAACTGTCTCAGTTTGCGAAGGGGAGTTATGCCCTTGTTACTTGGTTATGTTAAGAGATTGATAAAGTAATGATTGATGAAAAGGAAGAAGGTCAAACATCTCTGAGCAGAGGAAAATGCTGTTATTCACTGTATTTGTTACAGAAAGCAGAACTGATTTCCAGGGGAGGTCGTACGATGGGCAAGAATGATTGAGCTTCAGGACCAGAATGAGGCTAGGCAGAAGAAATAAGAAATATCTTCAGAAAAAGTTTGGCTTTAAAACAAAAAAGAGTACATGAAGATTTTGGAGAGATAGAAGTAGCTCTAATCCTCGATTTTGAATCCTGGTGCAGAGTGTTTCAAGTGTCAGGCTGCAGGTGTGGCTCCTCACCAGTGCTGCTGCTGGGCCTGGGCTTGGAGGCTTACCAGCACTTGACTTAAGTGTACAGAGGATGGAACATTGTTTTCAATAATAGAACTAGGAGATTGTTTTGTATAAAAGAAGAAAAAAAAGGTATACAGAATTTGTTATTCTTTTGTTATAAAGGCTCAGTGATTTATTATTTTTTTTTCTTCTCCCTGTGTTTTATGTGTGGAAGTTACTTGCTTTTCTGTTTGGGCCACAGCCTAAAAAATGTTGCTTATTTTCTAATCCCTTTAAACTGTTACCCCCAGGAAACCACTGAAGCTTTGGGTGCAAATTCCAGCATGCAGGATGTCTTTTGAATGTCAATAGATCTTTTTGCATGTCTGAAACTATTTACAGAAATAAATGCTTGCATGTGATTTGAGGCAATTGGTTGAAGGTGCTCAATGCTTTGGTTGTATTTAGTGGGGTCTTTGGTAAAGAGTAATGCTATACTTGAACATTAGCCTTCAGTGCTTTAATATGTTTGACACAAATTGTAGGTACCACATTTTGTAGAATGATTTGCAAATCAAACATTTCTTTTCATTCTCTGTTATTTTCCCCCTTGCTTTTCTATGGACAGGCAACTGTTAAGGTGATTCTTGGCCTAGAAGGGGAGTTGCAGTCAGATCTCTGAGAAGTGGAAACAATCTGGACTTTTTTAGTACTCTGAGACTATAAGACTTGACCTCTTGCCACTTGAGCCTATGTAATCTAGCTTTATAATAATATCTTATTGCTAGGAAAAAATATTTTTTTGTTCGTGTTATAATGTTATAACATATTTTAGTGCTTTGATGTTAAAAGCCTTTCTTCAGTTACCGTTTTAATGTTGCATAGGAGAAAAAGGACTTTAAAAAAGGCAGCAAACCTTCAGCTGATTTGCTTGTTTATGAAACAGACTAGAGTATTTGCACATAGATGAGACAAATTAGTAGTAATATGCTGCTGTATGATATGGATGTTTTTGTACTTGTTAAAATAACCCTCAGGAGATGGTTGAATTTGTAAATACAAGATATGTTCTCCTTTACCTGATTATTTAGGCTTTGATCCAAAAATCATAGTAATTTCAGTAGGCTTTGGATCAGGCCTTCATTTTTTAATTCAGAAAGATATTTGCCATTGATTTCAGGCAGATCAGATCCAGGTACCCCAGAAGAAATACTGCAGAGTGTTAGACTAAGGCATTACTGGGCAGTGGGATAGATGCTATAAAGCACAAGCTGCCCCTCAGTATTCTGCAGAATGATAAGTTCAATGCCTTTTTTTTTTTTTTTTTTCCAAAAGTGGTGTCAAAAAGACATGTGAAGGCTTGCTGTTTAGTAAACTGTTAATTTGAACTAACTGCTGGCAGTTTAGGTGAGGATCACAAGCTTTTCTATGATTTATACAAGCAAACCTATTCACACAGCGTAAATGCTAAAATGAATTCTGTTTTTAAAATATTTGATCTGATTCATTAATTATGTAGTACTCACACCACAACATATTGACAAAATGTTGTTTACTACTCCTCTCTTATGCCCTGTCTTTGCTAAAAATATGCATATTTGCTTAAATGTGTAGCATATAGGTCAGTGATCTTCCTTTGTCTAAATGTTATGGTTTTATACAATATAAATCTGAAGAAACAAGCTGTGCTCTTTCAGACAGCTCATATAATGCTTCATAGTATCAATACAACATATGGCAAAATAGCTCTTTTTGTTATACAGTTTGAAAAAGTGTATTGGCTTGAATGTGGTTTTTTTTGATGTTACTAATAAGTGGTGTAAAATATGTTCAAATATCAGACTATAAACCATCAAATTTTACCACCTTTGAGTGCTGGCTTCAGTGGTAACTACTTGCATTAGGATAATATTGCATTCTAATGTATGAATCTGAATTATATCCTAAGTATCTTATTTAAGTACTAGGGCTAAGTTTTAAACTTGTCCTGCTCTTTTTATTCCATTTGAAAAAAGATTTTGTTCCTTTTGCAGGTATTTTTATACTTTACAATGAACTTGCCAGTTAACGTTCATTCTTCTGCTCCTTCAATATTGAGGCTATAGGATAGTCTGGTTTTCTCATATTTTCAGCTTTGCATTCTAATGAATGTGAGGCAAAGAAATGGAGGGTGAAAATATTTCTTATGAATAGTCCTTTTTCTGTGCAGTTAAGCAACTTTTTATTAATGAAGACTATTGCCCAAAAATTAATTTTAAAAAGGATGTTTTAAGAGGGTCAAAAGAGATTATCATCCTTCTAAGATATAATTATACTTGAAATGATCTCCTGTACTTTGCTATATGAGAGACCAAGGTCCTGCATACTGAAGGGAGGTTTTGCTGGCAACACCATGACGTCTTTCTGAGAATTGGTTCTACATATGTTTGTTAATATTTTGGTGAGTGCGGACAGAAAATTTGGAACACTGTCTAGAGCAGATAGGATAGATGACCTCTCTTGCACAGACCTTACAGTCTAGGGCCCAAACACTTATGCACATGCATAACTTAATTCTTGTGAGGACTCCCATCTACGTCAGTGAACTACCCACATAAGTAAAGACGCACATGTGCAAACGTGTTGGCAGGATCAGGGCCTCATTTCCAGCCCCGTTCTTTGAAATTCCATGCTTAAACTCCTGTAAGACCCCAAAGAGAAAGCACCTCTTGGGAAGATCTGAACATCTCCTGTTCATATTGCAGTGAGTGGAAGCTGAAATCATTTGTGTAATATGATGGGGCCAACAGGTCTTTCTCTTTCATAGCTCAGATGTGTACTGATTTAATAACTCCCATTACTCCAACGTTGTCATAAAGCTTACCATGAATTGCAATCAGTCTAGTTTACATTTCAAGCATTACTTTTTCTTAAATGAGGGACTTGAAACCATTTTTGCAGATTGACGACATCAGAAGATTTTCCAACTTAATGAAAAAATCCAAATGACCGCCTAATATTTTCAAAGAACAGACTGATGGAGGCTGGCCTGTTGTCAGAAAAATAGTGTATGAATTAACTTTGCTACATTATGATTTAATTTAAAATTAACTTACGGTTTGTTGACAACATTCATATTTCATAGAATAGGTGTAGGGTGCAAGTTTTCTGTATTTCCTACCATGAAGAAAAAAAAACCATTAACTCTGACATCTGTTTTTAGCACTTTCCTTCATATTTTTGGATGAATGCCTGGCAAAAGCTGGAAAGCGACTAAGAGATCAACCAAAGATGGCCTAAGGGCCTGTTCCCAGCTGGTACGACATCTGGAATGTTATATATAGTGGATAAATTCAGAGTTGTAGTTTAATAAGATTGGTATTCAAGCATTCGGCCTACAGCAAAGGAAAGGACAGTGAAGCTGACAGCATGCGTGGTGCATAATATGTCAAGGTGTCTGAAATATAATTTGCTGGGTTTTCACTTTCATTTTGGCAGATCCCTTATGCTTATATATAAACTTTCATCTAGTATTGTTTTGAACCCTTACAAAATAAAGGGTGAAGTCATATTGGTATTATATCCAGAATCTTATCTTTTCACTAAGCTTAGAGTATGTCTGGCTTTCTTTCTTTTTTCTTAGGAAAAAAGTGCTAAAGACAGATTTTTATGAGCTGACTAGAAATAACTTAAGCTGCTAC
Source organism: Limnodromus scolopaceus (assembly GCA_028565335.1). NCBI lineage: Eukaryota > Metazoa > Chordata > Aves > Charadriiformes > Scolopacidae > Limnodromus > Limnodromus scolopaceus. Next base: position 32,266,967 of record JAOXNO010000070.1, read on the forward strand.
CTTTGCAAATTTTAAGTATATGCAGTCTTTTACAGTGAAGATTTTACAGAATCATAAACTATTCAGGGATCTGGACTTGTGCTGTATGGAACCATACTTGCAAGATTTATGTCTCAGAAGGCCTATTTTTTTTATATTTCTATTTAGGGTTTAGTTAATCTTCTCCAAATTTTAATTAACTGTTTTGCTACACAAGCCCAACAAAGTTGCAGGCAGGGATCAGTGGAGACCCACCTGCTCACAGCAGCTCTGAACGTGTGAACGAGGGGTCAAAAAACTGAGCTGAAGGCAATTCCTGTTCGCAGTCCTGTAACTATGCTAATTAGAGACTATGCTTGCAAGTCCCTCTACCTTTGCATTGCCTTTTTGTGTCCCAATATAAGGTGAGCATTGCATATGTTTTGCATTTCAGCCCACAAAAAGATATAGGCTGTGTGTCTGGTCCTGCAATGGGCAAATCAGCTCAGTGACTGGGCCAGCCCGTGGCGGAAGGCTGCAGCTGGGAGAGAGTTTGCCAAAGTATCTCTGTGCAGGGCTGTGCTGTTCTGTGCGTGATCCCTTTCTGTTTTGCAGCACTATGGTCTTATCTCACTGATCTTCATCTTTCCTGTAGGATGCTGGAGCAGGGGGGAGTCTGTGAAACACTTTGAATATGAAAGTCACAGGCCTGTGGCAAGGGAGCGTGGAGGAGGGCGTAGTGTGGAAAATGTGACAGGGCTGTAATTGATAGAGAGCTGTAATGTAAGGTCTTATTTCTCTGGTTTTGTTTTTTTTTTTCCTTTGTTTTCTATTTTAAAAGGACTTGCTTGATAATTCCTCAGCACATTGTGGTTATTTCTATATTATTTATTACTATGCAAGATCTTGTAGGTGAAGACAAGGTACTTAAATATGATTTGGCAGGAGACCAACAGAGTCTAGGAGGAGATGGACCTAGAGTAGGAGGAGGGATGACTTTTGCAGCTGCGCTTTGGTAGTGGTTTAGATTTGGAGGTGGGAAGGCCAGATCTGAAACGACTGCAGCTGACAAGGAGAAAGCTGATTTGTCTGCAGCGTAGTGCCACTAACTCCCGTTTAGCTGATGGAAATGTCAACAAAATCTTATAAACGTGTGTGTGGTGCAGGTATATGTGCACGTAGTGCAAGTGAAGCCTAAGAGGCTGAGATCACACAAAACTAGAACAGTGCTGACTGTTCATTTCATGATAACACTAACAAGACAGAAATATTTAGTTATTATATGTAGGAAAAGAAAAAAAAAAAAGGGGGTGATAACTTTGCAGATGTTGTGACTATCTCCTTGCACCTTCATGTGCTTACCCAAACTTGCCCGTGGTGAGTTTGGGAACAGCCAGCAAAATCCCTATTGATATCTATTGATATCTCTGTGCATATGCAAAGTGAGAGTAACAAAATCTAATTCTAGGTGGTGCTTACAAAGTAACATATTATAAAAGAACAGAGATTCTTGTGAGATGAATTTAGCACCTCCTATCACAGAATGTGAAGTGATTGTTCTGGCTTTTTTCTTTTCTTTTTGGTATGTTTCCAATTCTGTAGTATCTGTCATTAGAGTACTTTCTATCTAGTAGTGCTCTGAAGAGATCCAGTCTTGATCGATTGTTAGCCAACATGCTCACTTTTCAGTTTTCTCTGTGTAAATTGGTTATAGAATATTTCCAGTTTACTCAAAATTGTTCAGACTGAATATCTTGAATATTACTTTGCCTTTGGAGTCACTACCATTGCCTGTTTTGATCTTAGCCCTTCCCTGATTCTTCTGCTCTTCTGTCTGGATAGAGCATGTTGCATGCTTTCATAGGCAAGTCTCCAAGCATTCAGGTAGCCTAGTGGGTCTTCCCAATCTCAGACAGCTGTTTTTCTACTAAAATAACTTTCATTTTTTTTCCAGACTATAAATAATGCATGTTTAGAACCACAAAGTGGCCACCTAAACCAAATATCATGTTGAGGTATAACATGATGTTAGCACCGCAGTCTTGTGACTTTTACAGGAACATATTGCCCAGTCTCATATTGGTGTTAATTTAAAACCAGTATAATCTGGTGAAAATAAATGAAATAGTGGGATTGGAAGGCCACGGGGGGTGCTCTAACTGACAACTTTAAATCTAAGACCGCTAGCTGTTTTCATAAGCTTTTGGGTGTTTGGGGTCTGATCCTGTGCTTGTAATGCAGACCAAACTTGCTATGTCCCTGTTATCTGTGCAGTAAGAGATTATGTGAATTACGTTAAACCATATGGAGTAGATATAAGTTTATGTAAATAGTGTAGATTTAGTTGGAGGAGGACTTTCAGACTGAAAGTGTAGGATGTGCTTTGTTCTTCGTTGGAATCTAATAATCATGTTAAAATTTCTGTATACTTTCTAGAAGAAACCTATGGTTATTGTCAGCACTTTATTACAGACCATTTTGTCTAAGATTTTATAATTTTTATACTTTGGGTGAGAAATGCTAGTGCCAGGAACAGAATGATTTACGCTTCCATACACAACTCCCTACTTAGCTCCTTTGGTAAATGAGTTACGCAACACAATATGAATATAATGTTTCTAGATGTAAATAGTTTGTTCCTACAAGACAGATAGCATTTACGTAGTTCCGTTTGTATTCATTGCACACACATATATAGATGCTGCTATTTTGAAATGAGGACGCTATCTTGTTTATTAAAGAATATGTATTTTTAAATGAAACAATGCTACTAGCAGTCATGTAAGCCACTTCGTAAATGGAATTTTACCAGGGTATGATATGTACTTTTGTCTTCAGGAATTGATTATTATTTATTATAATTCAAGAACGCGTCAAAACTCATTGAGCGTCAATGCAGTCATGTTAGGGGGATCTGATAAGAAATTTGTATAGAACTTTGAAAGACCTGCACATGAAATCATAGCTCTGATAGGAGGAATTTTTAACAAGTCTATCAAAACAAGGGTGGTACCAAGTGACTAGGGAATACCTAATGTAGTACTGAAATATATAGAAGAGAAAGAGCCAGGAAACTCTGAATATGTCTGTCTGATCTTAAGTGTATAAAGCTTTGGAATGCTTTTTGAGGAGGGAATAATTAATAACATAAAGGTAAATGGAAAACTGAAGAAAGCGAATTTATCTGGAAGATCAAACCTGTCCTAATTCATTTTATACTTTTCTTTGATCATTTCCCCCCACCCCTCTTAAATGGGGGAATACAGACACCCCATTAGCTGGACTTTGGTAAAGATATTTGATGTAATGTCATACTGGAAACTAACTTAGAGGAGATGTGGTCTGGTGTGTGAAGTGGGAAATGAATAAGGAATAGGAGAGGAATAACTGACTGTTCCAGAGGAGGAATACTGGCCTAGAGAAAGGTTATGCACAGAGTCATTCAGGAACTAGAGCCGCTTAATGTTTTCATTAATGACTGGGACAAAAAAAGATTAAGATTGGGCTCATTATGCTTTACAATAAGATAAAGTTAGGAGGAACTGTCAACACAGATGAGTATGAGAACAATACAGTAATAACGGGATGACCTTGAAGATGGGAGTAATAAAACAAAGTGCATTGTTATGCACATGGGGACCACTGGCAAAAATTTCTTCTTGGAGCTCATAACTGGAAACAAGGCATGTAGAACTCAGTTCTAACGTGCAAGTACTAGTAAGGTCTAATACACAAAATAACATTCAGGAAAAAAAATAGATGCAGAGAACATTTATTAGTGTGATTAGGGAACAGACAGCTTGTTTTGTAACAGGTTTCTTTTATACTGGCTGAAGAAAGGTGTTGATGACATATGATTGCTGCCTGTCACTGCATGAGGCTAGAATGAATTACTAGTATTTAAAGATACTGTGGGCACACCAATAAGTGTATTGGCCTTCACTTAATTTTACTATGGAAATTAGAGACACGGTTTCTAGCCATCTTATGAGTAAGATTCTGAAGTGGCTGCCCAACAGGAGTATTGAGAGAGGGAACAAACTGATGCGTTTCATTGTGATACACAATAATTTATAGAAATATGATGCTGCTGCAAATCTAAATTTGGAGCCTCAGGAGCTCCATTTCAGAACTGCATTTTTTTGGAGTACCAGTTGTGGGAAAAAACATGCCATGGTAGGTGTGCACACACATTTGAGTTACTTAACAGATTTGCAGACAGGTGTGATACCTCTTTAATATTCAGCTAGTTTGTGCATGTGTTATTTTGTGTGTTTTAATAAATATTTAGTAACTAATATATGAAATTAACAGAAGTTTCAGAGGCATTCCTAGCCTGTATTGCTTGCATTGCTTGTTCAGTTTTTTTTCCTTATTACAATAATCTTTTCTTAGCAACCTTTATAGTTATTAACTTCTTTGTTTAAAATAAAATTCCTCCCATTAGCCAAACATTTCATAGATGACGTGCAAAAACGAAGAAAATTTCCAGCCTTTTTTTGCCAATGAGCAGTACTGCATATGCATCCAGATACTATTCAAGTTGGTTTGGCAATAGCACTGTAACTTTATAGGTTTATATGCTTACACTAGGACGGTTCCTGCTGTTTTAAGTATTGTCCAGAGGATATATTTTCTTAAATGAAAATTGCTTGAGACCATTCATTTTTTGTGTGACAAGTGAAGGTATCAATTACTTTCTCTTATTGCTTGTATGGAATAGGAAATGTTAATGAAACTCAACTTCTGAACCTCCTGATTGGTAAATTCTTGGCCACCATGTTGAAAGATCATTGTTGCTGGTGAAGAAATTGCTCTGTTTTACTCTTTAAAGGTCACACACAAGATGCAAAAAGAGGTAAGTAATAAAAAGGGGAAGGTATTTCAGAATATGTATAATGTATTAAAACTTAATCCCTGTTGTGATTAAATTTGATATTATGGCAGATCTACCTGCTCTCTCCTATTGTCCATCTCTGTTCTTTTGTCTAGCCTTATCCTTTTGTGCTTTAAGATCTGGTCCAAAACTATTGAAAGCAAAGGCATTGGGATTTCACTGTGGGAATTCTACTGACTTCAATGAGTCACATTTTAAACCATGAAAGTTTTCTTTTTCTTTACACAAAGATGTGATATTTTATAGCTCGTGTGTTGGAGGCTGTTGCACTGAGACTTCAATGTGTGCAGTGATTCCAGGGTTGTGCCTTTAGGATTCTAGAAAAGCAGGAGATTGAGTGTAGATCCATTTTAATTCAGTTCTGCCTCTGAGACTGGACTCATGCAGAGGAAGGGTGGGGCCCTGCTGATTTCCAGTGCAATTAGACCTTATTTTACACACTATACTTCTTGAAGGCTCTGGCTGGTAGCATGAAAGGTCTGTATCAGTTATAAGCTGTGTACTTTAAAATTTCTGCCCTCGTTTACTGTATGTTTGAATTCCATGTTTCCCTTAAGCCTAGGGTTTTTATCCAGAGAGTCTCCAGACCTGTTTTTGTCTCTCTAATGTGCAGTTAAGCACCAGGCTTCAGGTGGGAGGGTGACAGCTAATAGCTGGGAGGCATTAAAGCTTAACTGTTTGTCAGCTGTACCTGGCTTTTTGTGGAGAGTGATTAAAACTGCTCAAATACTTTTACTGAGACAAACTTCCTGGAGCACGGACAATGGTTTTGTCTCACAGCAAAAGCCTTTCTGCTCTTTGGAGACAAATTTTGAACAGGTTTTCTGAAGTGGAAGGGGTCCTTTATAACACTTTGCAGGGAGATAGCGTTAGGCATTCATGCAGAACTACCAGACAGGTATGTCCCGTGTACAAGTCAGCCTACTTAACCAGCAGTGTTTTGACTTAAAATGATAAATAAGATAAAAGTTAACACAGAAGCATGGAAGCAAAAGCCTTCTGTTTATCTTAAAGATATTTCAGTCATCTGCCCTCAAATAACTGACTAGTTATGGTGAGTGATTTTTGGTATTCCATATTTCTGCCAAGTAGAGAATCATATGAAAATAATTATTTTTTACCACTCTTAATGCTTTAATATATCCTTATAGTTGTTAAAAAAACATTTATAACTTTTTACTGGAAATACTTATGTTATCATTTGTTAACTGACTCAGAAACTTACTAGCATGTGCAACATTCACCCTTCCAGATGAAGAAGGGGTAATCTACTTGACACAAGCAGCAGAGCTCCTCTGCACAACCTTAGAAATCTTCACTTTGTAGATAAGGTCATTTGAGGATATTCTGCGTTTGCTCACATTGAGCAGAAATCACTACTAAGGCTGAATTGAGATAAGAGTTTGCCAGTCATAAAATGGATGGCTTAAAAGTTGGCCAGCTATTATGACTACTTTTTACCTGTGGTCTGAACCAGGAGTATTTTTGAGATGTCTTGTGTGTGTTTTCAGATAACGCCCAGGACTCTCATAGATGGTGGCTCTGAATGGACAGGGCAATTAGCTGGGTGCCCCTTTGCTCTTTGGGTCTGGGTGGCTTCTCTGACTTTTGGTGTCTAACTGCTTAGATCTCTTTTCATTCTGGCCTTTTACTAAGGCCTAATGAGAAAGTGTCTATGTGCCTGTGTCTCAGTTGTCACCTAATAATTTATTTTCTGCTGATTTCATCCCAATTCAATGGATGTGTGACACACCCCAAAATGTTTAGTTACTGTATGGTTTGTACAAATAGGTGTTTGTATGGAATGGAGAAGTGCTACAAACGCCCTTTAGTTGAGTGAAAGGCGGCAGCATGAGTTGAGCTTCTATTAGATATCAGGAAAACCATGTAGGATGTCAGCGTTGTTACACAGATCACCTGGCTTGTTTAGTTGGGACCTGTGTAAAGTATTTGTGAACGTGTACTAGATTTTATGTGGCAGCATAATGGGTGAAATGCAAATACTCCCCTCAAGCTGGTTATGAATTCAGTATCATGCAGACTGAGAATCACAGTATTTCTCATTTCTCTTGTTTCTTTTAGTGTGGAAATGTATGTTGTTGGGGTCAATATAAAGCTCAAGGGGAAACCAGGTCTGCACCGATGTGAGGAATTAGCCACATCGTTGCCAAAAAACTGCATGAGAGCACAAGTGCAATATCTCACCTGTACAGCTTACCTCACAGCATCAAAAGCCAGGATTTATATATATATGTATTTGGCTTTGATTATATATATATAGTATCCATCTATAGCTCCTATAGATTGTGATGTGTGTATATATATTCACTATCTATATATTAATTATATTCCTTTCAAGAAACAATGTATTCTTGTAGTTAAAGCACCATCAATTTTGGATATATTCTCATGTTTCTGATTTTGTCCAAGGTTTCCTGCGGACATGTCAGGCTCAGGTACTGAATGGGAGATTCTGCAACTGGCTATTCCTTGTGCTCCCCTGCAGCTGGACCTTGTTCTCTGCTGCTATGGGGCTATGGCCTTCAATCAGAAACTCCAGACACAGCTGCTCTGGCAGATCCTTTAATTTGCATTTGGCACTGGGATCCCTGAGCAGGGGAAGGTCCAAAGCAATGTATTCTGCTGCTTTTGGTGTGTTTCTGAGTAAGGAGCTGCTAAAAGACACTTCACCCTATGGCCCAGTACTGTGACCTTGGCATATTGTATGGGCCAAGACAGCTTTCCTCATGTTATGTTGCGTGATGTGTCAAAAGTTTCTCCTCATGTGTTCAGCATGACCCATCTCATGCATTGATGCAGAAGAACTTTGAGGGTTGGATCTTCTGTCACATCTAAAGTGCTAAGCTTTCCAAATTTAAACCCAGACAACTGTAAACTCTAATTTGCATGCTTTGCAATTTAGCAAACCTTATAGGACTTCAGGGTAAGGGAGTATTTGTTAATCCATATCTCCTCTGTGTAATTAGATAGTGCTTTGGTAAAGTACTACGAGATCCTGGGTTGGGTGGTGCTACACAGAGTTAATAAATCTCTTGCATCATTACAGAATATTTAAACCTTTCTCTGAAGAGACCACGTGAAGAATTCTAGAGATGTATGCCCCACTAAACAAAAATACATACACTGGAAGTGTTTTCTGTGCGTTTGTTATTTTTGCATTATTTTAAGATTTTCCATGGGCTATATCAGGAGAGCACAAATTTCAGTGTGTATTGCTGATTATAAAATTGGAAGTGCTGTGGTTTCTAAACGGCAGAGGACTAAACTTGGGAGGTCTTTAAAAACTTTTCTGATACTGATATTTTAAAGTTTGGTATGTATTTTGGTTGGAATTCTTAATGAAACTATATCAGATTGGTACTACATGTTGGTTAGAAACAGATGTGGCATTTAACACACCCTCTCCAGCCAAGGTATGGTCTGATAACTGAAGAATACAGGTATCCTTGAAAGGAGCTGATATGATACTTAGTATCTATAGATACTAAGTTCATTTCAGGCTTGTGTTAAGAGTACTTGATGGAAGACCAGAGGCGATGTATATGTGCATGCATGTGTATGTATTTTTAGGGATTTGCAGCCGTTTCAATGACAAATGATCTTGTACTGCTTTTTTAAAAGAACATTTTAAAGACATGTCTAGAAATGCAGCCCATTGACTAATCTGTAGGTAGTTTTTAAAGGGTCTTCTTTCGGGTCTTCCTTTCTTGCAAGGTTGTCATGATAAACCTAACCAGGGCTTCTTTTTCTGTCTACTACGTTTTCATAGTAGCAAGCCTTTATTATGTATATGGGATTATTGGGCAAACCTTTGGGCTTGTTCTTAATGCAGTGTTACAAGAGGAGTGCATATAATTGCTCAGAATTTCATTTTTAAATCAAATATTTCTCTTATCTTGAATATTTTTGAAAAAAGAACCACTTGGAGATAGTCTGGCTTCATTTGAAAATGATAGTTATTTGACTTCAAGGCAGTGGTTGTTAATATATTTTTTTAAAACCACCCACTAATGCGCATCAGTTTGATTTATAAAACAGTTCTCTCTTATCAGACAAACTTTAATAGTTAGCTTTTGTTCATTAGAACTGAGGGAGTAAAATCAGTTTTCACTGAGACAACACTACTGAAACAACAGAATGAACAAACTCTGACTGAAAAGAGCCTTGAACATAAATGTTGTGACTGTGCCAGGGCTAATGTTTGAGTTTATGAAAGAATTTAGATAAGCAATATGATGCAATGCTTTCAGAATTTAGGAGAAAATAATTTTCTGCTTTGAAGCAAAGGAGTCTGAATCATTGGTTTGTGTATGTGAACAAGGACATGCAAAGTTTGTTTCTGGAAGTCTAATAGAATCCAATGCGGCAATTTTAAATGTTGGAGATGCATAGGTTCAGTTAGCACAATTAAGGAATTTTGCAACCTTTGGAACTTTATGGTCCTTGTGCATTTCTGGATGTGACAATTTTGTTGCAGTAGTTCTTATGTGTAGACCTCCCCTCTCTATCTAAAAGCCACTCAAGATTGGCTTTTGTTCAGCAGAATGGATCTTGAAGACTAAATGGAAATGCCAGTTCACACAGTGTATCTACCAGATCACCCACAGGGTTGTGTGTTGTGCATTAAAGGTTGCACAGGCTGACAGTTTGCATCATGGCCTTTGGTTCAGTTCTTAAGTACGTATTCACAGTCCAGGTTTGTAGAGGGTGGTTGCTGTAGGCATCACCAGTTGAGATCACCTGCAACACTGCTGTGGGTGGTACTTCATTTTGTATGTTAAAGCACTGGAGGTTTCAGTGAAGGGTTCTCAGCTGCTTTTTTGCTTTAAAATGTGGCCTGAAGTTTATGTATAATCTGTATGTTAAGTGGCTTGCGTAGTTTCCACTAGATGATGGTATCAGTTTGACTAGATGTATATAATTTGCATATGTACATGGCGTATATAGGAGGCATAGCATTGATAAAGGTATCAAACCCACACAAAAACCACCTAAGATAGTTGTTATTTTTCTGACTTCATAAGGAAGGACTTAATGCTGAGGTCCACGGTAATACCCTTTGGAAAATCTGTGTATGGTTCATTGTAAAATTACTTTAGTTAGCAGGATGACACACTAATAATAAATATTGTTGTGGTCATAAAATTGGTCCTTGTTTTTCCAGAGAGAGCAACATATTTCTGCAGATATGTAATTAAATTGTAATTCCTCTCTATAGCACAGGATGTTACCAGAGAGTTTGGAGTGAAAGGAAGGAGGCATGGATCATCCAGTGCAGACCAGGGACTCTACTTTCTGAGTAATTCAGATTGTATGCAGTTACCCCCACTGGGTCTGAGAAGAGGTTGAGTTCTTGCTCCTTGCAAATGGAATGCTTTTATCTACATTTCTATTTAAGTAGGTGCTGAAATAAAGATTAACACAAGCTGGGTGGAAATGTACTGTATATGGCACCTCTTCCTCTAGGACAGGAATAGTGCTACAGCAATATGACTAGGTAGCTAAAACTGGGGGTTTTGGACTGTACACCAGTTGTTGCCGCTCTTGGTAGAGCAAAAATTCCATTGAAATCAGAGGATCGAAGGATACAGACCAGTATTTTTTTGAGTCAGCAGCATGGTCAGGCGTGTCTGCAATACGGTACGAGAAGAAAGGCAAAACCATGTTTCTGTTCTGAAGTCTATTGACTACAGAGTTTGGAGAACTGTGCTGGTATGTTGCAGAGAAATGAATCAAGATGTATTCTTTAAAAAAATGTGTAGGATTTGTGGTACTTTTCAAAGACAATATAACAGACTGACAGGAAAAAAATCCAAAGCATGTATTGCACCTAATTCCTGAAAAATGTTGGGGTTGTTTTTTTTTTCAGTGTATGGGATGACTCATAGGGTGATGGGGATCAGTCGTTTATTCCAGAGCAATTGGTTCAAAGTGAATAGAGATTATTGTAATTCCCTGAAAGAATTGGAAGAGAACGAGATAGTGATTCCTATCACCTTGGATGCCAAAAAGAAGAATCAAGACTACGTGCTCTATGTCATCATACAGTTTGTAGAGTGCTTAGTTAAAAGAAATGTACGAATATTCCATTTGAAATTTGAATTTGCCAAGAGTCTTTAGGATCCTTTGCTCTTCTTATGTTTTCCTTGTTTATGGTGGAGGGTGGGGTAACACAATTGACTCCAGTTTATGGCATTAAAATTTTCTCGTATCTTTCCCTTTGGAGAAGAGTTTATAGTTAGTCTGTGTCTTAGACTCACAGACGTATAAAAATGCAGTAACGCTTTTGGTTCACTTCACAGAGTGCGTGCACTAATAGGCACACCCTTACTCCAGCAGATATCTACAGCAGAGTCCCACTCTAGCTGCTAATTCCCACTAGACGTAGGTATAATAGACCAGTACACCCATAATACGTAGTTGTAACAGCGGAACAGAGAGAAGGCAGAAGAGCTTCTCACATCAGGTGATTCTGTCCACAGTATGGAAAATTCTTGAGTATCTTTAATGCATGGAGAAAGGGCACATTACTGGTATTCTCTCCTGGCTTACTGGAGCGTCCCTGTTAGGAGGCCTGGCACTAGGGAGGGCTGAATGCCTTCTCCAAATTCAGAGATGAAATGCGCTCATGTTTCGTTCTTGCTTTATTTTTATATATGACATTATCTGGCTTCATAGGAGAAAAACAAAGCAGGAACCATCACTGAAAACCAAATTTTTTCTTAAACTTCATCCATGATGTCATAACTAGCCTAAAATGCCTTTTCTGATGTGAGTGGTGGTGTAATGAGAGAATAGGTTTTTTTAAAGTAATTTATCATGTAGTAATTGTCATTATTCCCATGCTACATTATTCTCTATAAGATTGGGAAGCAATGGCATTCTTTATGCTTAATGGCACAAACAATTATAGTACTGACTTGGCACTGTTTTGCTGCTTTGGCTGGCTCTAATGCTGCTGGCTTTTAAATTGGCTGCAAAAAAGCCTGTGGGACCGATGTATAATCGGTCGTCTGTTGGCGCGTGGTTCTGGATAGCGTTTTTCCTTTGACTCATCTCTGATTGCAGGGAATTTGCTATTGGCTGTAGCATATTTTGAGAATAAGGCTGTATGCAAGTTCCTTATGAGCTATATGCAAAGTCCCTTTTATGGTAAAAGCAAATTGTTTCACATATAACATGAAAATATGCACCATCCCTATTTATTGTTTCATTGCTCCTTGGGCTTTCTTTCTGAATTTAATATTGTAAACTCTTTCTAATGTTCCAAGTCCAAAATCTATGTGACTGAGTTTTGCCAAATAGTGCTTGTACTATGCTTAGATATTATGCTGCAGAAATGAAGGTTGAACCAAACTGAACATCCTTGTAGTGGTGTTTTGTGGCTGAAATGACATCAGTCTCTGTTAAGTGTTTCTTGAGGAACCTAGCAAGAGCTGAAGCAAGGAAATAGGAGGAGACAGGACAGATCATTGATATTGTATTTCCTTTCTTGGTAGTGTATTTATGGTTCCCTTTAGGCAGAGACCTTTGGGGGATGGACAGTCAGTCAGTTTTGGTGATCACACATTAACTTGATGATGGAGATAGTTGTTGGTGGAGTTATAGAGCAGCTCATTGTTCCTATTTGACTGTCTCAGGATATAAGTGCTGCTCCATAAAGTGCGGATGGCTTTGTAAACTTCTGCCTGACCAACATTTACACCCTTGAGCTATCTGTGTGTGAACACAAGCCGTATCATGCTCTTGCTCATTTGTCAGACCCATGTAAAGCATAGTGCACATACTAATATGTGTAGTAATACTTATAGTGAAATACATAGTGAAAACACTGTTTATCTCTGTGCTGGAGGTACGCAGGGCTGCAATCTGGGAATACTGCACACTGGCTTGGAGGTCAAAATTTATGTTGTGTATTTTCCACAAAACTCCAAAATTTTACCCAGAATTGGAAAAAGAAGTCAAAGGACAGATGCTAGTAGACGCACAGCTTCAATACGTAGAGTCAGCAGCTGTAATATCTTTTAAGTTGTGATTTTGTTACTGTGCATTTTGACTCTTCTGCCTTGATATCCCGTCTGTGAACATGAAAAACTGGCAACAGCTGAGAAGCATAGCCTGTGCACGCTTATTGATATATCAGGAAAAAAAAATCGTGTTTCTGTGACAGTCAACTTCAGTCAGCTTTTAAAAACATTTTAAGAACTGTTAATATGGCTTTTTAGTTGTACTAACTAACTTATCAGCTTCTCCAAATATATGCCTCCTTTTTCCTATTGGGAATTTTCGTTTGGCTCTGATCTACAGCCCATCTGTATTGATGCTAGGCTTACCAAAGAGGCTGGTGTTCTTTTTGTGTGTTCTTTGTTGTGTTCTTTTCCTCTTGCTGTGTCTTCCACTGTATTTAAAAATAATTTTCACCAGTTTTAGGTGTTGATTTCTGACAATTTTTTAATGAGTTTTGTGTCAATATATTGTGTCATTCTTTGAAACTTTTACAGGTTTTAGTGAATGCTTGTCTCTGATACAATTAAAACCTTTCAAACTCAAAGGATTATATACTATTCATTGTGTTTCAAGTTAATAATAGTATAAAATATTTTATGTTATTTGGAATAGCCCAGTTGGTATTACAGAGCGAAAGCAGTTGAATTAATAATATATTGCAGTGTGTTTGGGCAACCACATAATGGCCGAGGAGGAACTGTGAGGTCTGCCGTATCCAAAACTGTTTAGGCTCTTTGCACAGAGGTATATTGAGCCGTAATGATTCCAAAGAAGCAATTACTGCAAAATGAAAAGATAGCCCTTTAAGGTTATTTGGGTAGATACTTACGGGCCTGACACTGTCCTGGACTGCACTGTTACTACCTTCTGAAAGTTGTAACGTGCAGCAGTGTTTAAACCATATTAACCAGCTTATTGTAGTCATTTTCTCCCAAGTGCAAGGGGAGCCAAGAAAACTTCCATTAAAGAAATGATCCAACTAATTTAAGCTGGTGGAGGAAGGAACTACTGTGAAGTAATAATTTGGCTTTGGTCTGCTTTACAGTAGTACCTCCTGGAATATGACGCACTGTCAGGTTGTGCAGGAGCTGGAGCTACTAATGGACATATGATAAGTACTTTATTATAATGAGTGGCAATGACAAACAAATCAGTGTTTCTAATGTTTTAACTCTCAAAGTGACTTCCAGCTTATGCAGTGTTTCTGGTGCTGTCACACAGCCAGTTAGAGCAACGGCTGTTTAATGATCTGAGCAGAAATCATTCTGCCAACCTGGTGCCAGGGGAGACCTGGGTCAACATGGCTGTTTTCACCTCTCTTTGATGTGGTGGGACAATACTTCATCTCAATCAAGGATGTTTTAAGATTTGAACAAGAACAGTAAATTCTTAAAAACAAAATGCAAGAAACCTTTATTTCTGATTTTGAGTCTAGAGATGAGATTTCATGTTTCTCTTCTAAAAATGTCTGAAAACATGTTGTAGGTACTTTAATGTTAGTAAATGATGGTATTTTCAGAAGACCGCAAAATACTGAGGATTCTGGCGGGATGACTCTAGTTCACGCAACGTTTGTTGCCAGTTAGTGCCTCTTCCTCCTAGCTGCTCCTAGCTCTGCCCCCAGACCAGGGTGGAAGCTGCCCCTTTAGCAGAATAGCTGTGCATCTCATCTTTTCTGCTCACGCCTCCCATAATCCACTGGTAGCTGCTGAAATAGCTGCATCATCGCTGTGCTTAGGAAACCCTTGTTCCTACTAGTGATCCTGTATTGTAGAATTGAGCCTATGTTTCTGGTTGTCCTTTCATCTGCACTGTTTTCATCTTTTATTGATGACATGGTCTATAGCTGAAACTGTATTTCTGTCTGGAATGCTCTTTAATTGGAATGAATGATCTTGTGTGTATGTAAGGTTATTTTTCTTTAATAAATCTTTTCTCCATGTGTCTATTCTATGACAAAACTAATTAGGAATGACAAACATGTAATTCAATAGGTTAGAGGGAAAAATTTTGTAGTACCTCTTGTACTGCTTTTCTTACCCAAATTGTGGACGCTGTGGGTTCTTTGTTTGCTTTGTCACCTTGAAGTTCAGGTTACCAAATTTAGCTCAGTATTCTTGTGTTTTTGTAATTTGTGCTGTTGGCCATCTCAGGGTTCTTATTTCAATTACATTTTTATCACACTGATTAAGTTACCCTCCTTATAAAAGTTCATTTTAATTAACTCTAGCAATAAAGAAGTTATGAAAACTGTGACTGAGAAATGGTAATGTAAATTTTCACCAAAATATACATTTAAAATAAGAATGGAAAGTTTATTTCTCTTGCTATTTAATTAAAAAGTTAAAAATCAGATATGCAAGCTGAGTGGGAAAAAATATGAGATGCCTAATAGAGTTAAAAAGAGTGATTTTCTGCCCTCCATCCTCCCCCTACCCCATCCCCAAATTATGTAACTTTACCCATCAGGTTTTTCATTCTTATCTGTCTGAAGTGATGCATCGCACCTGCTTCTGAAGTCCAGGGACAGCTGTTTCTGATTTTTTCCTTCTAAGGAACAAATCCTGCTGTTGTTGGAATCACTTATGAAACTTGTAGGGACTTTCAGGTATAGGTTTAGACTTTTGGTAGTCTTAACCCAGTGACACCATCATTTTCCTGGACCCTTCATTATTCCTGCAAGCTTTATCAATCACTGCCCTTCCGTGATGTACTTTGACCCAGACTATCCTCTGTCTCTTCTGTAGACACTAAAGCACTGTCTTTGTTTGCCTTTTTCAACATCTGTGTCCTTTTCCATCACCTCACCACTCACAGTGGAAGATAGTTCAGCTTTTTATATAATGCCTCTGATTTTCTTCTCTGTTCCTACATATCAGGTAGAGTTAATGGTGAGAATAACATTGGAGTTGTTACTGCTGACCCACTTTTTCTAGCAGAAAGACACTGTGTAGTGATGGATGAGCAGGAAGAGCCCTGTGTTGTAAAAGAGATGCTCTCTCTGCTCCAAAAGTAGTATTAGGCCAAAAGAGTTCCTGTGCCCTCCTTGTGCCAGGACGGGTAATCTTCCCTCCCTTTGAGCTTCTTCAAGCCTTTCTTCTCTCTGCCAAGAGCACCTTCCTACATTCATCTGGAAGTACAGTTCATCTGGTACCACCAAGATACCTTTCGTGTTTGTTTTTAAGTTGGGTCTACGTTAAAATCTCATGCAGGTAGTAAATCAATTCAGGTACCCCAGTAAATTTCTCTGGGGAGAAGTCAGGGGAAGGAATCAACATAGTTTATAAACTTTCAACATGCATAGTAAGAACTTTTTCCCTTAACTTGGTGATTTACTTCTATTCGTTGTTAGTAAGTTAATATAGAGAAACATTGTTTTTGGTGCCAAAAATCATCAGGAACATAACCCAGAGCAATTTTTAAGGGCACAGCTTTTAAACAAGCTTCTGGAAGAAGCATTATTTGACAGCACACAAGTGAAACAACCCAGTTTGTTATTTTAATCTCATATCTCCACTTCTGGTGTTCTGTCTTGTGGATGATTTGCATTCAGCTGAGGCTTTGGCTGATGGGTTACCATAAATGGCTCAAAACCAGATTGGGTCCACTAATATGCGGCAATTTTTGTACATAATTAGAGTAAAGCCAGTCAGCTTTCTGAAATACCTCTTTTCACCTGATTAAACTTGGAGTCATTGTTTCTGTTATAAAACAGTTGGCAGTTTGATATTTTTTTCCTCCATGAAAGATAGGAGGAAGAAAGATAGGAGTTCTTTGAAATAGGCAGTTCTTAAATGAGAATATTTTTTTGGAATTTAGCTAAACTCTAATATGTGAGAATTTGAAAGTAACTGTTTTTGTATGTGTGTGTTAAAAATAGGCAATCCCAAAATACGTTTTAAAGAGCAGTGATAATCTTTGTAAAACAAACAAACACAAAGTTGGACTTTCTCTTCTGAATGACGAAAGCTTAGAAGCAACTTTGGAAATTGTCTCAGAAGCTGAGCTGAAGTTTGGGGAAAAGGGGAATTTGTTAGGAGAGGAAACACTTGACATTTAACATACAAAACCAGAAGAGTTTGTTTTCAAATTTGTGTGGGTGTGCTGCTTATGAAACAGTAGCTGGTTGTTTCCTGGCATTTGCAAGATAGCATTTGTTTTGCCTTTTTTCTCACTCTGTGCAAATATGTGGAATACTGTAGAATACATGAGGTGACTTTAAAGGCTTGTGTGCAGTTAAAAGGCGTATTGAATTTTAATTGTAACCTGTACCAGAGACATAAGAACAAATATTTTTAGTCATATTTAACCCTGAGGTCCCAATGATGTATCCATCAAACATGTCTAGAAATATATGTTCATTTCATCAAAATTTATTACTTGTTTTGCAAGAGTAATGTAGCCACACACCACAGTATTCCTTTGCTGTCCTGTAGGCAATGAGATGTTAAAGTTCTAATTTAAAGAAAATAAGAAATGCAGCTGAATGTTTTCTGCATTAGTTTGAAAAACAGCCACTTAGGTTTTGTACTGCAATTTACAGCCAGGCTTAATGAGATCTGGTCTGAAATTGACCTGCTTTGGTATTTCCCCATATAAAGTTTCCAATTTTTATCTGTACATGTGAAATCAGAGTGGTTTTACTGATCTCAATGTGTTGAATTTCCTTATAGCAATCTCATTTTGCTCCTATTGTACCAAATATGAATTCTTCCACTGAATTCACAGAGAGCAAGAATAGTAAACTGAACACTAAAATGTTGTTCTGGAGGAGATCCACCTTCCATTATGTAAAAGGAAAGAGGGTAACTTTTTTATTGAATTATGAAAGAGTCTATCCATATTGGTATGTGACACTAGCCAGTAACCCAGGCTTTTAAGGGACTACACTGTCTTCCCAATAATGACTCTGTGGCAGCCTGCTGTTTCTGTCAATAATTCTAGTATAATTCAGATGCAAGAGAGTAAGAAAACAAAGGCAAGACCTTTGGTGCCAGCAAAGAATATCTGAGAGGAAAAATCACTAAGTAGTATTTAATTCTGGAGTGCTGCTTTAGATTACTCAACCTCTAATCCATCTGTTCTGAACTGCATTCATGCTGCTCTTGACATTGTCTTTATTTCTTGATGAGAGACTTAAGATAATATATCCTAGACATGTGCAGAGTAAGAAAGCAAATACCTTTTTGGACTAGTTTACCCTTGCCAAATAAAAAGAATATGCAGCAAACTAACTCAACTATGTAGTCCCTGATCTGTGGCTCTCAGCACAGGCACAGGAAGGATTATGAGAGGTTTTTTTCACTGAGCCTTTCCCAAGCTAAGTGTCACTAGGGTATTACAGCCCCTACCTCACACACAGAGAAAACAGTTGTTGTTTTCTCCATCTTGCAAGACAGTTGTGGTGCTTTATTCTTTACCAGTTTGCCCAGAAATGTGCTTTTTGCCGAAGGCCTCCAGATGGGTTAAGCGGTATGGTCTAAAAGGCTGCAAATCTCTCTCACCTCATTATTATTGCAGAGTACTATGTGGATGACAGAGAGCAGACATAGCTATCCTTTGAGCATGTTGTTTGAGAAGTCTCCTTTTTTGGGCTAGGATCGGGTCTTCCCCTGACCCAGCAGCATGAGTTAACGAGGACTGAAAAATAGAACACTCAGGACTTTTCTATGTAAAACGCTTTCTACTATCTACTTGTTTTTCTACTATTCTGGTGAGTCATAACTAAGTTAGTGACAACTTCTTGTGTGCCTACCCTCATTTATGGATAAATTGGTTTTGTACCACTATGTAAAATCTGAGAAGTGTGTCTTTGCAGCCCGACAGCTCTGCTCCAGGGTTGTGTGAGCCTGCTGGCGGTGAAGGCAGGGTAGCAGTCCATGATGGGAGTGCTGAAAAATGAATGTCAGAGTAATTCATTTTCAGAAAATGCAAATTAATCCAAAGTGAATCGAGTTCAAGGAATTGAAATCTAGGTAGCAGATAAATTGGTAGAAATTTCTAGTGGGATTCCAGTCTCTGTGGGAGGTTGCTGCACGTTATAGGAATATAAATACTTTTTTTCCACAAAAGCACATAAAAAAGGTTGAAAACAGTTTAAAGAAAATAAGAAACATCTGTCTTCCTCCTCACCCTTTTTTGTGTAGGTTATTAGATACTTCCCTGCTTAAACATACTGCCATATTCTAACCTTATTTTTTGTGTGTGTAGGGTTAATATGGAAAAGCACAGCCCAACTGCAAGCTTTTCTTGCATTTTGATTTTTTTGAGAGAATGGTAGCAGCCTTTGGCGATACAAAGAAAGACAAGAAAATTGCTCTTAGAAGTTTATAACCAAGCTCTTGATTGCCAACTAGGCTATTTATCTCATAAAAGCTTTCTTCAAATTTCATTTTCTCCAGCTATATGTTTATTCACCATTTTACCTGGCGTTAAATTTTTCCCTTCAGCTGATGGTCAGCTTCTTGGAAGGTGTCTGAAGGCAAAAGAGACAAGCAGAGAGGCCAAGCTACCCTGGGCAGTTCTCCAAAGGAAGTATTACACACTTCACTTTCATGCCCTGATGTACGAGAACCTTGTGATAGATATAACTATTTGAAGTGGTAAAACTCAAAGTATAATTTAAAGTAGAATGGGGTTTGCATCGTGTATTACGGACTATCCACATTAGCTGTGAAAAGTGTATTGTAGTGATATTATTTGGTGTCTAAATACCATCTTTCTCAAAGACTATTAGCCTGGCTATCTCCAGCTGTCTGCTTGCTTAGGTAAATGTTATATTTACCCATAACTTCTGAAAAACAAACCTGCCTTCTGTGTTGTCAGGATTAGTTTCACATAATCTCACTTACTGGTTGGGAAACTGAGTGAGAAAAATTTATTTATGCAAATGCTTGTAGTTGCTTCTCATCAGATATAGAAGTAAATGCATGGATCCCAGGTCTTGTGTTCTAGCCACTAGTCCATGCACCTATAGGCAGCTTCTCTTCACCAGAATATTTGAGCTTTACTATGCTTCGGTGCCCTCTACTGCTTCATTAAAATAATGCTGTCTCCTTGCTATTGTAGAAGCGTGGTTAATATTCTTCTACCTTTTTCTATGGGCTAATTGGCCGGGTCGTTCCCCTGGTGAGAAGTTGCTGGTACTGATAATTAGGGTAATGGACATATACTGTACCGAAAATTAATTTGTCTGAAGAATTAGTTTTTAATTCTGAAAGTCTGACATGATTCAGACTTAGATCATGGCATTTTCTTGTTTTATGGCAAGGCTGGGTTTTATGTATATATGTACAAGCAGTTTTTATTACTATTTGCTTGCGTTTCTGAATATACAGCATATAGGATCTGATATTCAGAAGTACAGAGACATTTCAACCTCCACTGAAATCAGAAGTTATAAATTTTGATTTGGGAGCTTCTCTGAGTAAGCCATGTATTAAAATGTAGATTCTCATTCTTTTCCTCTGTTTTTGTGGGCTTTGGGTTTGGTGGGTTTATTTGGCGTTTTTTTTTTTTTTTTTTTTTTTTTTTTTGGTGTGTCCTCCTTTCCTCTAAAATGTTTTCCTTTTTACCAGGTACATTGGCAGAATCATCCTCTAATTATTCTTGGTCTCTAGAAAGACGCTTCGGGGTTTGCAAGGCATTGACCAACACTTTTGCTTTACTGGAGGCTTGTTGTTACTATATGGTTCAAGCTGCTGTGGTCTTTGTGGAATGGAGTGTAGGAAGCATTATGTGTTCTCACCCTTAGAGAAGAAAATCAGACAGCTATGTAATCTCCTTTCAGAGTTTTGTTCTTTGAAAATCTGATCTGTTATGGAAACCATTGTCCCATAATGACAGAAACGATAGTCCTGTGTGGCACCTCTTTTGTATAATTAGATGCAAACCAGATGAGGTATTTAACTTCACTAATTTTTTTAATGTATAATTTGCTATTAGATCCCCTGGCATTAGTACACATAGGTTGCCACTTGATTTTTGAATTATGCACTGATGCAAAGGTAACTTGTAGTTTCAGCCTGTTTCCAGTTTGCAATGCTGCATTTTCTTACTAGTGTTTATGACTTACAATGCATTTGAGAAGTGAGTGGTTGCCCATTCATGGTGCACTGCAGTGTGAGATCTTTTTTCACATTCTCAGAATGTATACAATGTATTCTAATATAATCTATAAATAGTTTTATAAATAGTTTTTAGATTATTCTTAATCCATCTCTGTGTTGCAGATCTCCCTATGGAATGAGATTCCTAGCTGCAGTTTTTATTTTTTCAGTGGTTCTCTAGCTCTCGGGAATACCTACAGTAAAACGTTACATTAGATTTGATTTTCCCTATTTGTAAGATATTCACAGAAGTTTAAAGAGAAAGGATTATCAAATGATGTTTGTGACCTTACGTGTATCCAATTCATCCAGTTTGTCTTTGTATCAAGCCAAGTAGTCATTCTTTGCATGAAAAATACGTGCCCAGTGTCTCATTTGAATTTTGATTTTAGCTTCCAATGATTGGTTCCAGTTATACATTTCTGCAATTAACAGATATAAATGGGCTCCTAGTAAGTGCTCTTTGCTGTTGGGAAGGTATTTGGAACACAGTAATCCTATGTTCTCTCTGTTTGTGAAGCTCTGTAGGCAAGGCGTTGTCTCAGCCCTTAACCTATTTTTATTACTACTTTTTGGACCTTCAGCTTTTCAACAATTTTTAAAAATATGGCCACCAGAGTTGTGGTGGGTATTTCAAAATCAGTTTCACCACCTTCAAGTGCAGCTTTAATTATTTTCTTACTCTTACTGACTACTTAGTGGTCACCTTGCCTGTTTTTATTTATTAATTAGTAATTATACCTCATTCCCTTTGTCGATTCCTTGGTGAGGGTTACTTGAAATCTGCCACTCATTTACATTCATTTAGCATATGCTTTACTGATTTTATAATTTTAAAATTGTGTGCACTAGATCAAATGCCTTGGAAAAGCAATGTTTTATAACTATGATTAACCTTCCTAGCCACACCTGTTATCAAAGTGTGGCATCAGGTTTATTTGATAAGACTGTCTTTCTGTTGATGTGCATAGCAAACTTCCCCTCCATTCTCTGCTTTATGCTTTTCTGTTTGTGAAAAGCCCATGATTTCCCTTATCTGTATGGAGCCATTACATTGGCACACAAAGTGAATGCAATTTATAATTCAGTTTCTAAGATAAGCTGTCAGCAAATCCTGTCCTGAACACTCTTGAGAATATCCTATACAAAAAATAATTGTTCCTAGATTTGTGATTGATGTAGCAGAACTGATAAAAGTTACATTGTTTAAAAGTGTTTATAAATCACCCTGTCCATATGTTCATTTCCTGTAATCTGTCATTATGGTTTCAAACGTAATTGTGAGAGACACAAAACTGGCTTCGTAACACTCTGGAATGAGTTTTGCTTCCATTTGGTGTATGTTGAAAGGTGGCTCAAAGCAAAAATTATAATCCTGGAATACCATGTACGTTACAACAGGATATCTTTGCTTTGTGGTTTTGAGTTACTGAAGGGCGTAGTCTGTCTTCTGTGTTTTTCCCCTAGCATTGCTAGGATTTATGCAAAGTAACTGGGCCAGTTATGGGGATAGCTTGGCAGAGAGGAGTGCATGTTTTTTTCAAATACAATTCTTGTTCTCACTTGGGAGGTTAATGTTATGACAGGCTGGGTTTATAGTCACTGTTGAGCTGGAGTTTTGGCTCTGCCTGACACAGATGGGCTACTAGAGCGCTGTGTGGTATGATCACAGGCGCAGAGCTCTCTGCTCCATTCCTGAAGATGCTTCCCTGTTTCTCAGCTAGGCCTAGAAGCTGAATAAAGGAGCAGTTATTGCAGCAAGAGTGAAATCTGGACCATGCTCTTCATGCACAGGTTTCTGCATTGCATGGTATGGAAAAAGAGTTTTGCAGAAGCAACGTAAGTTTTACTACATTTCAGTTCTTTGTCAAAATCAGCCAGGAGCGTGACACTGGCAGAGGTTTCCTCTCTGTTACTCCAGCAGCTTGCTAAAATGAGAGAATAGGTATAGCACAAATATATTCTTCTAATCCCTCTTTGTCACTCAGGGTAACAAACCGTTGCTGCCAGTGAGGCTACTAGCCTTCAAACTCTATAAGTTTTCTTCAAATTTTAGTTTATTCATTTAAAGAAGAAAATAAAGCACACAATATTGTCCTCTGAAGCTGCCACATCTTCTTCTAGAAGAAAGTGTTAACTGCCTAAATATCCTATTCAGTTTTCCTTACTTACGTGTCATGTTACGGAAGCTGTCCTTTGCTCAGCTCCATCAAACGGTATGAGCCTCCTATTGTGCACAGTGGGCAAGGACAGCATTTGAATACAAAATATCTCTATTGGGAGATTTGATTTTAGTCAAGAAGTACTGAACAGCTTTCTTTCTGAATTGGGGTTTGGGGATATAATAAAAAAATGTTAGCTGCTCAATTGAAAAGTATCCCTTGTGTCTGACTCAGGATGTGCTTATTTTTGCCCATCTGAAAAATTGGAAGGTAACATATTTTAGTTCTGTTGCTCAGTAAAGCTGTAAGAGTAAATTCTGTTACTGTTATTATAAGAGGTCAGAGTAGATGGTCAGGCTAGATGTCTGTCCTTTTCAGATCAGCAAATCAGTGCTTTATTCCTGCTTCACAGGAGAGAATTTATTAGCTGCTTCAGGTGTTAAGTTCATGCCATTGTATCAAAATACAGTTGGTATGATGGTACATTCCAACACACTCTTATTTGTCAATCCCTTTATTAGACTTCTATAGTTAAAAATTTAGAAGATTTCTTTAACAACATGATCAGTTTTGCAATTAACGTAGGAACTTTCTTTTACTTTGGGAAGCTGTTGGTAGTGTCTAAACGGTGATCTACCAGCAAAGCTGTATTTTCCTTTAATGCATCTCTGGCTTAGATTTGTGTTCATTTTGCATTTGTGCAGACAGACTTGAGATCTGATTGTAATTACTGGCTAGGATTTGCAAATCAGAAATGCAAACACAAGCACAGAGCTTTTTTACCATATGTAAGTCACCTTTCAAAAACTGTCAAGGAATCATATTTTTAGAAGCCGAACTTGTATAGACACAAGTAATGCAATAGCTGTGTCAGTCTTTGAGATTATGAACACACTTACGATGAGAATATTCTTGGCGTAAATCAGGAGTATTATATAATAAGGAAACAATGTCTTTTTATACTTTTCTTCCAAAACATTCCCTAGTGAGAACTAGACTAAAAAACCCCCACAGGATTGCCTATGAATAGATCTCCTTGCAACATGATAAGTTTAGCCAAATTACACAAAGTAAATTTAAAATCCTTGTCATGTTTTCATAGTTATATTTTTTAAAACCCTTTATTGGCATCTAATATGAATCCTGATTGTATAACTGTAAGTCCTAGAACAACAATGTATATATATATACAAAACTGTCCCTCTAGCAGTGTGGATGTCTAAGAGGAAGGAGACAAAGTGATCAAAAGCAATAAGCTACTTGAATGAAATAAAATAAAAGCAGCAGGACTAATGCTGCTTCACCTGGTGCCCCAGGATGTACTAAAAAGCAGTGCAGAAGGCTGAGGAAAATGTCTTTGGCTCAGTAGTGGTACAGGTCTATGTGTACAACACAAATACAAAGCCTAGCATATAGTCGGGAGATCCTCTATTGCAACACAACCCTCAGAAAAGACAGAGACCTGCTGTAACAAGAGGTGTCAAAAAGGAGGAGGGTTTGCAGTTCAGGTTTAGAAAACACACAAGTAGTAGAAGGTTACCCCTTTTCCCCCCATTATGCTCTGCCAGTGACTTACATAGCTCTGAAGTGCAATATAGAATACAGCCCTACACCTTCTACATGACCACGTAGAAATGCTGAAAACAGGGGTGGAGCAAACGGAAGATGAATGTGGATACAGCAGCTGTTGTCTGTGCTAATGATGCTTCCTAATGCTTTAGGAATAGTTTCTAAAGAAAGCTGTTAATCCATAGTGACCAAGAGTATGAGGAAATATATGCGTACAATAGGTGTTATTTGTAGTGCAAATACAGATTTGGGAGTGCAAGTTAATAACCCAAATTGGGCAGGAACAGTTCGTCAGCAAGCCTAAAAGTCCTAAGGGAGAAGTAGGTTTTGGGTATGCAATGGCTGTTTCCAGACAGACCACCTGGGAGTAGGTGTATATATAGCCAGTCTCCAGAAGACAATGGAATTGTCTTGTTTGAATTATCCAAGCTGCTTTTATATTAAATAACGAACGCAAAGTTGATTTGTGATAAAAGGGTAGAGCAAAACAGTAGTTAGATGATTTGAAGGATGCTGCCAAAAGTGGGAAATATATTGTGAAATAGAGTGTTTTGGAAGAGAGGTCCCGCCGGCAGGCATAAACCAGGACACATATCTGGGAAAGAACAGATAGCTGAGAGATGGACCTGGTCTTCAAGCAAAATAAGAGTCATTGCAAGACGTATGGATTAAAACAGTTATAGAGCTTTCCTTCCTTACTTTTGTTTTCAGAATCCTGATTGCTGCTTCAGAGTAGCTAAATCTTAGCCCATCTTTTCCCCTCCCTCAATGTTTGGTATAGATCAAACAGAAAATGGCTCTGGAAGAAACCCTGGTCTATTCCTCTGCTCCAAGGCAGGATCAACTCCAAATAAGCTTTTTGTGATGGATATTTGTCTAGCTTGTTCCTAAATGTATTTGGTGATCAGAATTGCACAGCCTTCCAAATACCAGCATTTACTTATCAATGCAGTTAATTTCCCTTATTCTTCCTTTATTCTTATCTAGCTGCCACTGTGGCTTTGAGCACACAAAGGGGAAAGGAGAATGAGATCACAAGCCAAATTTATACTTTTACCACTAGCTATTTGTCATCTCTACAAAGACTGAGAAGCTTGTTCTTTATTTTTGAACCAATGAGATGCCACACGGATAATTTTTAATAGATGTGTGTGGAAAACCCATGGATGTTATATCAAGTGTACCAGTGAGGAAAAAAATTGGGTGCTGATCTCCCTTTGTGCTCAGCAACATAAAAATGGTAAACTGATTACATTGTGTTCTTTGAATTGGCTGATAAATGATGAGCAAGATCTTTTTTTTTTGAGGGAAAACAAGCCTCCTTTTTTGTGAGGACATATTTTCGGAAGATAAATAAGTAATGCCATAAAATGTGGAACATTCAGAAGTGTTTAGAATCTGACAGTGGGTGAGCTAGTATAAAATCTGTTAGCTGTGCATGATGGACTGCATAGCTGTTTGGTTTCCTAGCTCTCTGGAAAGTTTACCTTAAATAATTTAGCTTTATGTGTTTCAGGGGAAAAAAGTGTGCAAATCAGCAGGAAGTTGTTTTGAACTTTCAAAATAAATTTGTATACAGAATACATTAAAAGACATAAGATACATATCTCTTTCTCGCAAAAAAAAAAAAAGAAAGAGCTGCTCTATAATAAAGATCTTGAAAAAAAAAATGCCATTTGTTTAAAATGTATGTGTGGGGAATCGTTTGAAGTTTCTCATTGTTCTCAAGACTCTCATCTAGTGTCAGTGCAAATATTTTCATATTTAACCTGGAAAGTGAGATGAGATGAGATGATGACACGAGTGAGACTTTTGACAACTAAAATGTGACTGACAACTCTTTACAACAAGGGTAAACCAATCATAATTTCTCTAACAAATGCAACTTATCTTTGGTGGAGGGTGGTGGTATCCATGCCATCTGAAGCACAATTGGCTTCAATAGATAACCAAGAGCTGATGTTGTTTTCTTTTTCTTGTGGTAAAAAAAGAATAAAAATAAAAAATGGCGTTTTTAAGTGAATCTTTTTTGTGGGTATTTGAAGAAGTGTAATTCTAGACTCCAACCGAATACCTACTTTATAGCCAGAACAGTGATAAATGGGAGCTGGTAGAAGAAATAAATAGGAGAAAAATTTGTAAGAGTATTTTCCCCTCTTCTTTGATCTTTATCTGCCCATATGTGTAAGAAATCACATCCACGTCTCTAGTTTGGCTGTATCTAACATGGAATTCAGGTGATTCTTTTAGGTCCTATACAAAATCCAACAGTCAGATATTTTTCATTAATTTCAATGGCTTTTAAATCAAGCTTTATTCACTAACTGCCTGACTAATATTTTGGTTATCTTTCATTTACCAGACTATAAGGCAGAATTAAAAACAAAAAAGGAACTTTGCTGGTTAATGTATTTACAAAAATTTTCCTTAAGTCCAAAAGCTGATGTCCCTTTTAATAAAAAATTGAAACCCTCCTCCCTTCTCTAAACCCTTCAAATACAAGCAACCAGGGAATTATATAAATAGATATTCTTACCTTTACTACAAAAAATTCATGCGGAAGTCCTATCTTGGAATAAGCTATTCATTAGTTGGCTTGGCAGAAGGAACACAATCCAAATGAATGAGCTGCCAAGAGTATTTTTAGTGGTTTTATATGTTGCCCATTCAAATCTTGGAAAATTTCTTTAGAAAATTGGACAAACTGACCAGTCATTTTTATGGGCTTTTGCAAGATCTAAAAGTGAAAAACAACTATTGTATTTAGCATCTGTTAATGGAGGTTTCAGGCTACAGAACTTGAGAAAGTACTGCTGGGAAGCTAATACAATAACCATAAAATATTGGACTGATAATAGGAAACACTGGCACTGAACAGATATGGAAAGAGTCATGGTAATATTCCATATCCAGGCCTGTTACCCTGTGCCGAGAGCTAAAGATACTGTAGTTAAACATACACAGTAGTAGAGATCTGGAATGAAGTCAGAGTCAAACTTATGATAGATAAAATTGTGTTTTTCTACCATGAATACTATTGGTTGTATAATTCTGTCTTTGGAGAATAAAAACCGGGAACTTGGACACAGAAGAGAAAGTAAGTTGTGCTAACAGTTTTCCAATTGGGGAAATATATGTCCTTTACCCCACATACGTAATTAAGCCCTCATCTTCCTTTATTTGAAGTCAGTGGCTTTTTTATTTCTTTTCCTTTTTTGGGAATTGGATCTAGACTTGCACTGCCATTGCAACTGTTCCCTTGGCAGATTTTTTTTTATCCCCCAAGATGGAAGCTAGAAAATCAATAAAAGGGAAACTATTCACCAGATATCAAATGAGTTTGTGGATTATATTTGACTCAAAGTGGAAAGGAATGACAAGAGAATATTAAATTTTTAATCCCACATATTCACAGATTCACAGAATTATCAGAGTTGGAAGGGACCTCTAGAGATCATCTAGTCCAACTCCCCTGCTAAGCAGGATTGCCCAGAGCACATTACTCA
>JAOXNO010000070.1:32295294-32365111 GCA_028565335.1 Limnodromus scolopaceus
ATAGATAAGGTCTCCCCTCAGTCTTCTCTTCTCGAGGCTAAAGAGCCCCAGCTCTTTGAGCCTTTCCTTGTAAGGGAAGTGCTCTAATTCTTTAATCATCTTGGTTGCCCTACGTTGGACTCTCTCCAGTAGTTCCCTGTCCCTCTTGAACTGGGGAGCCCAGAATTATATTATATATTATATATAATATTATATAATATGTTTCTGGGAAACTCTTCTCTTCACATGGAGCTTAATTTTGAAGATTTTTTTTTTTTTTCTCAGCAACGCTCTCTTTTTTTTTAACCTGTACAAAGGTGATATCCAAGATCTGCCCTCAAAAGATGTTCTGGCTTGCAATTTCTGCATATTGGGATCCTCTGCAAGATAAGATATAGGCAGCATATTTTAATGTTGGGTTGGTTGGTTTTTTTTTAAATTATCTAAAAGAACTTCCTGAAGAATTTGAGTGTGTTTTGCTGTATGTGAGAGAACACAGCTGGAGGAAGCTTGAGATGACAGAACTAGTACTAGCTTTTGACTGTAAATAACCAGTGATCATAGAAAAATTACGTGTATGAGAGAACAGCAGCAGAAGCAGCTTAAGGATACATTTCACCAGTGCAGGTGCCCACCATAGAAGGTTCACCACATCTCCAAGTCAGGCTACCCTTGTGTAAAGCGAGCTCTTCATGAGAATGCATGAAACCGTTCTTCAAATGCAGGAAATCAGCTGGAGCCAGTGAAGCGGAGCAAACTTAAATATTAAATTTGTCTCGAAGTTAAGCATGAGTAATAAAAAGAAACACTAAAACTATATTTTGATTTTGGATCAGTTATGCCATTGCTTAATATCACCCAAAAATCAGCTCACAGTTAAATGGGTAAGAACTGTTTGCTCTGAGAAGAAAACTTGTCTTGTTAAATTTGATTTATGCCACAGTAAAAACATACCATGATCAGGCTGACAAGTTTTAGAGTTACTTTGGGCAGAATTAACTTTAGTCAGACTGCTTCTCAGTTATGGGCTTAATAGTCTTATCCCTCAATATATTAATTAAAATGACTCTACACAAAGTGATATCTACTTTCAAAATCAGGAGTGAGAAATACATCAACATAAAATCATGCCTTGAAAATTCAAAAGTTATAAACTTAATTGTTCTACATCTATAGAAAGGAAAATTGGGGTTCTTATAATTGCTGTCGGCTAACAATGTGGCTTTAATATTTTTCCTTTTGACATTTATTCTGTTGCCAGGTGTATCTGCTTATGTTCTGTGATCTGCTTTGCATTACTTTTATAGAAATATTACCATTAGAAGTGCTACATATAGTATTAAATAGCAGGGTGAGTCAGGAGACATGGGTTGAATCTGTAGCTCACAAATGAGAAGTTTGGATGCCTCAACTGAGTGATATGGTATAAATACCTGTAACAAAATCGTCAGCTGGCACTACTGGTAATATTGGCATGAAATTGAGCCAGGCAGGAGTGCAATATCCCAATATCCAGGGTTATGAATATTGCAGATTATGGATAGACAAAATGCAAAGGAAAGACTTTTCTCTACTGGCTGCTCTTGCTACAGTTTATTCTTCTGTCAGTATTTCCTCTATAAACTCCTTTTATTCATAGGTTTGGCAGTTCGCCATAAAATTTTGCTTCTAGCTGGAACTTGGCAGACAGTGTCTAAAGTCAGGAAAATTATTTTAAACAATTTTTAAAAATATATGATCTGTATTGGGGCTCTTTTAAAAGTTAAAGGTGTAGTAATTTTTTTCCTGAGTAAAAGGATTTGTTTCAGTGGGATTTTTCGTTGTAAATCCTGTAAAAATCTTATAAAAGGAAAAAAATTGTTGTAACCAATTAGAGAGAGAAAACATGAATTTTCTTTCAAAAGCATGTGTATAGGGGTACTGTGCATAAATGTCAAGGACTTGTGTATTTTGAAGTGATTGCTTCTAGAATATTGCTTTAGATACATAATTTATCATTGTGATGTGATAAAGCTTGTACATGACATTATAAACTGTAAGGTAAATAATACGTAACGTATAAGTAATATTAAATGCCTATGCTCCCTCTTTGTCTTTATTTACTTTTCCATAGCCTGTCTGTAAGTCTTGTACACAAGAGTCTTGGCAAATCAACCCTTCAACAAATTTAGCATAATACAGTAAATTATTAGGTTGAAGGAACAAGTAGATACCATTATACCATTCTGTTGTACGGTCTAGGGTCCAAGTGTACTCAGATTGGATGCGCATATGGCATGTAAGGAGAACAGTCTTGCTTATACTTTAGGGTTTGCAGTGTTAATTTGGGCAAATACCACTAGGACCACCAAAAATCAATGGGAGTGAAATTTGACAGTGATTGTGGTAATGGCTTCTGGCTTTGTGTCAGGGTCTGTTCTTCTCCATGTTCTTACAGCTTACCTGTAGGCTGGAAGACAAGAAGTCCTACCCTGTGCTCTCCCCTATCGCTTTTCTCCTACTTGTAAACTATACATTTACTACCTTGTTGATTAATTTTAATCTAGATCTTCAGTAATTCATAGTATACCTGGCCGTAGTGTTCCTTACCCTGGAGTGACTTCCTTCCCTACTGTCAAGTGGGTCTCCAGCAAATGAACAGATTAAGAATGAAATGAGGAGGTCCTAAGCTGGCAAAGGTATTTTATCAAGAGGCGACGAGTCTGGGATAGGTACCTGACCCTTAGGAGAAATGTTTTGGGTTTTTTGTTTTGCTTTGTACTGTTTTTTTACAAGGAAAACATGATTTAAAAGCATTCAAAAATATGTAATCACTGAAGTATCATTGCAATTTCATATGGAAAAAAAAAACCCTTAAAAATAAGCCTTGACAGGAAAGATTTTGCACATTTGACAGTGGAACCAATGTGCCACTCTGATCTTTGGAAGCTGATGGAAACTCTGTTATTTGTCACAGGCATAACGCTCATCCTTTTATCAGTGTTGCTCTTCTCTTTCCACTGCATGTGCTGGAGTGATGCCGTTTTTAACTTTTGAGACCAGTTTTAAAAATTGCATGGTAAAGTATTTAAAAGCCTTTATTTGGATGTTTGCAAATATATTTAATAAGGTAATTCAAAAAAATAATCCCAGATATATTTCCCAGAAATTGGAATCTCTTTTTCTATTATGCACCTGAGGAATTCTGCACATTGGACTCTGGCTGACCCGTCACACTGTTTATGCTGGATGAGGAACATGTGGTGTGCAGTGTGAAGGTGGAAAAACCCAGTGTATCCAGGTGCAAATTTTGAATAAGCATTCGGTAAAGCTTGCATCAATTCTTACCACTTTTATGGACTCCAGGAAATATATGGAATGTTGTTAATGCAGACTTATAAGTAGACCAAGAGATAATTAATGTATCAAAATGTCCTGAAGATTGTTTTCCCCTTCATACTTTGTACCTACTGTAGATACACACAGTAGAAAGGACAATGTTTATAGTTGCTAAATAAGAGGTGGAAGAGCTCTGTAAAGGGGACTAAAATTTGACTTTGGAGACTGAGATGTAATTCTCAGCTGTGTGACTCACATAATACACCTTATCCTACTCCTTCCTGAGGTCAAGTTCTCATCTGTGAAATGGACATAACAGTACATAGCCTTAACAGCTGCAATCCTAACGTATTAAGACTGTATTGTATTTGTCATTTGTCATTGAAAATGCAAATGTTCTTATTATGTCTGTGACAAGATTTATTTGCACAACCAAATGCCAGGACTGTGTATTTAATAACACCGTATCGTGGAGAATGTTGTGTAATTGATTATAATTTTAAAATTATTTTTATACTTATTAGGAAATAAGTTTTAAGTTCTTCATTGGGAATGTTAATATAATCAATATTTTTAAAAGGAATATTACATTTCTTATGAACTTTTTAAAGCATCCCATTCCTTCTTTTTTGCTTATTTTAATATTCTGCCTTTATCTCTCTTCCAAGCCCTGGCAAGTGTTTGCCTCAGGCTGGCTACTGAGAAAGTGGGCAAAAAGTGCTACAATTTATATTGCTTTCTTGGTTATATTCCCTTTCAGAACCTCTGTGCGTTTCCCAAGGTCTGTGGCTTTTGAGTTGTTTGCCAGCTACACGTGCAAATCTTTAAGTTATAATTCTCCAGACCACTTAGAAATGGAGAGAATTGGAGTGATGCTAAGTATTTCTCAGTGTAGTTTCCATTTCAGATGGGGCAGATTCAGAGGAATGGATATATTTTGAGAGTTCAAATTTATATATTTCCAGCTACGTATTCACATGTACTTTTAAATCTTGGAAGACAATGAAATGCTGGATATTCAGGGAGTAGTTTTTCATATTCTTGATCCTGGTCAGCTGTCCTGGATGACTGGATCTAAATGCATTAGAGAAGCATGAACTTCTTGCCTGGCTGTTTGGATATCACCAAAGTTGGTTATTAGCCTTCCTCTCTGTTCTCAGGACCCAAGATCTTGTCTGTGCTCTAATAGTGGTGAATGTGGAATAATATTTACCATTACAGATAAGGCAGATACAGAGCTAGTATGGCTCTGGTTGGGCAAGCATGAATGAAAACCTGGGCAACTAAGTCTGGATTGTTAGGCGCGCTGTCAGTCGCGTATTTGCAGGACATGCTTATCAGGGTTTTAAAAAGGATTTCTTTCTTTGCTAGACATTTATCTGTCAAAATAGTAAATTATGGAATATCACCCCAGAAATTAAAACATTGCTGTTATCCAGAGGAGAGGACAGAGGCAAGCACTCCTCTTGTAAAACTCAGTAATGTAATAAAAATGTACCCCTGGGACTTCAAAACCTGTCAGCAGTGAGTAAAACTAGAATTGGTGGGGTTTTTTTTTAAACTCATCTAAACTATGTAGTTAACTCAGAAATTTAAAAATAGCAACTTAATTATGCTTTAACTACTTCAGTGCTGATTCCTTTTAGCAGGAACACGTTGGCTGCTGTTAAATAAAGAAATAACCACAGGAGTTGGGTATACTAGTGCAGTTGCTTTCTGCATGGAGTTGTTAGGGAGGGAACCACGATTCCTTCTCCATGCCCACAAATTCCATGTTCCCTCTGTTACTGCTCACAAAGAAGGAAGGAGGTGATACAGACTCTTTTCAGTGCCAAAAGCCTCAGCTAGCTCGTAGGTGCCAAACAGCCAAGCAACATTTCATCCCTTCCTGGATGCCAAAAGCCTCAAGTATCCCTGCTCCACCTGCCAAAACCTCCAACTTTGTCCTGACAACTCCTGCAGTGCAGGCCTGTGTTGTCAATATGAAATTTTGCAACGCACTGACAATGGAAAATCTGGATGCAGTATAATACTGAAAAACATGCTGGGATTCGCCTTCGGTTTAGTATCAGAATGAATTACGCTGTAAATATTTCCTGTGTGTGACTCTTTTGCATGCTTTATTTTCCAAAACTTGAATTTGAATTTATTCAAAACTGCTGTAGAATGAAAATATATTGCAGAATTTAACACTGAGAGCTCTAAACTATATCTGAGCTCCCAGATGCATTCTTTCATGTAGCTGAGCAAGTCCATCATTTGCCTTTTGGCTCATTCCTGGCTGGTGATTCTCCTGTCACTGAGCTTTACCAGCTTGTGTTTCTGAAATGCTCTTTTTCTTACCAGGCACAGATTCCGTTTTGCAGTCTGTTCCTAGTGCACAGACACTCCTACGGAGTGGCGTGGCCAAGTGCAAGGAATAGTGAATATGACTGACATAGCGTTAGTAATATTAAAACTAATTACTTCTAAACATCTGCTTAAAATAGCTGCATTTACTCCCAGGTGTTTTTTATCAGTCTGAAATAATGATGCATTGTTTTTTTCTCCAGGATTTTATAATTCCAGATATGTCCTTTTTAACATACAGGAAAATGTATGATTTACTTTTGTACCTATAAGTAAAAGATTTATTAAACTTAATGACATATACAGTGCACAACTAGGTAATATTAAAATGCACCCAGCAATAGTAGGAATATATCAGGAAATGTCTTGAAATCTGTCATAATGAAACAAGTGGAAGTTTTTCTGCTAAAATCAGGTAATGCAGGAGCTCATTAATAATTCTTATTTGTCTGGAAATAAGTTTTGACTGTTCTTCTATTTAGTTTCTGCCACAACTGAAATAGTTTTTCCTAAATCTGTAATCTGCATTCTACACCTTACTTAGATTGGACCAAACAGAGGTGTAAATCATTTTTGTATGTGACCTTAACAGGGAAAGAGATTTCTAGTGTAGTTGGTTGCAAAGCCCCAGACATACC
Organism: Limnodromus scolopaceus; assembly: GCA_028565335.1. Classification (NCBI taxonomy): domain Eukaryota; kingdom Metazoa; phylum Chordata; class Aves; order Charadriiformes; family Scolopacidae; genus Limnodromus; species Limnodromus scolopaceus. Next base: position 32,301,579 of record JAOXNO010000070.1, read on the forward strand.
AGCCAGAGTTAAAAGCGAAGGATACAGTTCAGAGGCTGAATGGCATATCCAGTGATTATCTGCAGGTAAATACTTGTTCTTTCAGTTATGCACTCTGCGCAGGGATACAGTCAACAGTGCAATTTGATACCTTTTCCACCAAGTGTAGTGTCTGGAAAGAAGAATCTGGGAAACGCATCACATAGCTACTCAGGCAGGGTATTTTCCCTTCAGTGCCATAATTCCTTGTGCTACCTCTATTTGGAGCTGTTGTAGGTATGAGGAGAAGAAAATGGCATAGTGCAGCACTGTGCATGAAGATTAGCGAACAGCAATGTAACCTTGTGCTTTGGAAGACTCTGAAAGTCAGGATAGCGTTAATAGTATTTATGGGTTGTGAGAGTGGGAAGAAGCAATAAAAAGGAAATGCTTCATCTCTGTTCAAAATACCATCAAGGATGAAATTCACTCCTGGGAGAAGGGCCAGTACTGAACTTTGGGTATTGCTTAATTTAGGCCTTCAGTGGGACTGAAGTGGTGTTTATACCCTTCAATAGGTTCTTTCACTTGGATGAATTTAATCTGAAGAATCTAATTTCTGCATGGAGAAATTTAGTTATATGCAATGTGTTATTAAATAGCAATATGATATAGCTGTGCCAATGTAACTCCTTATGGGGATTCTCTTTTGGAGTTTGGCATGCCTTTTTGAATTAACACAAACCACTTCGATAAGAAGCCATGAGAAAAAACAAAGAGCACTCACCCAGAGCGCTGCACTGACGTAGCAGCAGATACATGCGTATACATTCCTGTATAACTAATACTTACTTGTTATGACAAAGTCTTATTTTGCGAGCCACATCACTCTAACCTGTTTGAGTAGGGCATTTTATAAATCTGTCTGGCCCTAGGCACAGTCTGCGTTAGTAGATGCTGCTCACAAGTTGCATTGAATCTCTGGTAGAGCTGGGCACCCTGCTTTGGGGAAGTGCTCAGGGGCAAGTCACAGGGCAGGTTTGGGGTAGTTTGTGTTGGGATACATACATGGCAGAGGGACTGTCACTTGGGGACTCTGGCAGATAAATCTGAGTGTTGGGTCTCTACATTTCTATCGTAACATATTCTGTTACAATAATTCTCATGTGCTAAGTGCTATATACTTGGCTTGTGTTTGTGTTTAAAACAAAAATGTATGCTAAAAAGCTATGGAAAACAAACATTTAAGGTATCAGAGCATTTCTGTTGAGAAGATGAATCTTTGTTATACTGGATGCTAAACATTTACATATCCAAGCCTTATGTAATGGATGTCTGAATAATAATAAAACTGCATAAACTGACCTTCATTCTCTGGCACCACATCTCCTTTGAAGTCTGCATGACCAAATTCAAGACAATTATGTCATCCTTCATAACAGCCAAACAAAAGTTTGGCCAAATAATCATTTTTCTCCTTATAACAGCGCTGTGTTTGATTTTTGTAATGTGTGTCAATGTAGCTGTTGTTATTTACTGGGTGTTACAAGTGACAGTAAAAATCTCCTCATTTTAGATTAATGATCAGCCCTGGTAACATCTGGATTTCATTTATTTTACCTCAGTGCCCACTTTTGCTATACTCAGTTACTTTCAGGAGTACATTGCGAGGCAAGTATGGCCTGAAAACACACACACACAAATAATTTGCAGAACATGGTGTTACAGTATGTGCCCATATGTGACAGAAGCAAAACAGAGCCCTGGACAGAAGACAGGAAACTGGCACTAATACTTTCCTCCCTGTCCAAATCTACCAGTGCCACACTTTCAGTAAAATTCTCCATGTACAAGGCTGTCTCTGTCAGTTAAGGGTTGTCAGCAGAGACTCAGATTGCACATTACTGGGCCTCAGGCCTTGAGGAAACCTTGGCATAGTGTCATCTTAGTCTTTGAGACTCTGCCTGTGTCACCGAGTTTGTTTATTTTCCCCATCCCCTGATTCAAGTGGTTCTTGCCCAGGCCTACGCACGGTATCGTCTCTTATTCTTTTTTTTTTTTTTTTTTTACTTTCAAAACGAATTATAGATTGGATACGTAGATTGGGATGAAATGTTTTGAAACTACCTTTATTGTGTAAGGGGGTTAGTTTCTGCAGAAACTGGATTAATTTCTGTAGAGAACATTGTATATGTTCTTAAATACTGCTTTGAATGCAATGCTTGCATCTAACCTTGCATTCACATGTGATGCTTTTGGAGTGGATACAACTCCAGCTAGCGTAGCTGGATCCAGTGGAAGTGTGACGCCTTTTGCCATCCAGTTCTGTGTAAAGGGCAGGAAATCATCTAGGTTGTGTTTATAGCTCTTTTAAGTTATTTTATCTGGATTCGCTACAGTACTTGGGGCTCTACTTTTTCATGTTACATCATGGGCGCCCATGTGCATGTATGCACACATGTACGTATGTGTAGGTACATACATACTTTCAAAACGAATAAGCTTAATGTACGTGTTGCACTTCATCTGTTGCAAAATTAAACCACTAAAGGAAAAACGCTTCCATTTTAATATGGTTCAGCAAAGCTTCACTCCTGAACCATATTAGAATTATGACTGAAGACAATAAAAACATGAAGAGTTGAAGTTAAGCAAACCATGAATGCAATCCTGAGGTACAATAATACCCTTTTGTGCCCAATTGCAATTAGCTCTTGATTTAATTCCTAAATGAGCTTCTAAGGTTTTGTTGGTTTAAATCATGTTGATGATCTCTTCTTAATTTTACTTCAACTTGGTACGATGGTGTAGACAAATGTAATCTGTAGAGTTTATGAAACCAGACAGCTAGTAAATCAATATTATTTTGCTAGTAAATTACTAAGCCAGTGCAAGCTGCTTTTAACTCTTTCCCATGGGAGAAATAGTTTGAACTAGCTGGAGTTTAAATCAACACTGTGGGCACTGAATTAGTCAATGATTCTGAGGAAGGCTTTGTTGGCATAAACTTCTGCTTTGATCATTTTAGTATTTACAGCTTTTTAACTAGATACAGTTCAGAACAATGGCTTTTATCAAAGCAGTTTGGTAAGTGAACAACTGGACATTGTTTAGGGCTTTAGATGACATTCTGTCTGTTAATATCTTGGCTGGTTTTAATACAATGATGAAGTTAGGATTATTTTAGGCATTGTCAGTGCTTTGTCAAAAGAAACTAGTTATTCTAAAAGAGAGAGTGCTATGTATTGCTTTCTTAATAGCATAAGTGTAATAATTTCTCAACATATTAAAAAACAATTATTTGCCTTGGGGTTACAGAGGACAAACTTTAATTTTGCACTCATAAATTTGAAAGAAGTGACTCTTTTGTTCATCTTGACTTATTTTCATGTGCTGAGTGATTTGTTGGGAAGTGCTGAGCTCTTTTTGTTCAAGATTGAAGGCAGTTGGTTCCATTTTCAGTGTCAGACATTTCAGAGTTGGCTTCTGATGTAAAGTAAACCCAGCGCCAGCGCGAAAATTTCTCGGGGATCTTGGCAGAGCTGGGCTTTATCGTTTCTGGAATGGTAGATTGGCCTAAGAACACTTTTAAAGCTTTACAGTAAGTGTTTGTAAAATTTGTAAACTTTGGGGAGCAAGAAAGTCAAGGGGCCGCTGATGTGTTTAGACCAACTTTTGCAGTTTAGTGTCCAAACAGAGATAGCTTATCCTCTAATTAACAATTTTTTTTTTTACAAGCTCAAGTTTTTTGAGGAAGGAATGGAAAAGTCTGGAAATTGCTGACATTTCTGTTAGCTGCTTAACTATGGGGAATAATGCTATTATACTAAATCTGCCTACTCTTATTAATGCCTTTAAAATGTGTTTGAGTAGTCCTTAGTTCTGCTTAAGTGTAGCTAAGATTAACCATTTGCCACTTGGGTTTCTAAAACGATGCTTGTTCAATAGTTCTACTTCCAACTGTGATGTGAATGCCTCGTTCACAGGAACAGGCCAGTTTCCTCAAGTTCTGTGGCATGTGATTATTTTTTTTCTTTTTTTTCTTACTGTAACATTTAGGAGAAAGTCACTTGGCCTACACAGCGTGGTATTGAGCTGTATTCCTTGTATGGCACTATTTTGAAAACAGCTTTGTTTTTATTGTTTGCCATTTTCACTTCAAGCTTAGTAGGCTTTTATGAGACATCTTTCTTCATGGCTGAAGATGAGCTGACTTTATCTGTACTGTCAAATTTAAGGAGAATTATGTATTTTTTTCCCTACCATAATATTTGATTTGCATATCCCTTGCTTTTAAATACCTTTTGCGAAGCGTTTTGGAAGAAAATAAGACTCAGTCTTGTTCTCATGAGGTTACTTAAGTTATTTCTTAGAGAAAATATGGATTAAAGTGTGTTCATCCGATTTAGTATTAGGATCTCTTGCACTTCTGGATTCATGAAAATTTTGTTAGCATTTTAAGCATTTGGGGTTTTTTTTGGCACTTATGAAGGCTTGAATGTTTACATGGATGCAGTTTATTTAGTTATGTTTTTATCTCTTTGCCTTATGTTTGCTGACAGATGGCCCTTTGGTTGCACTTGTCCTTCTGTGCATGTGTTTTTTGAGAGGAGGAGTGAAGATCCTGAAATATAGTAAAGATTCTGATTAAGTTTTGCCTTCCTATGCTGTCAAGAATAAAATAGTAATGTGAATGTAGTGCCTCTGTTTATCTCTCTCAGGTCTGCTTAGATGCCCTCTGAAGTCAATGGGAATAAAAAGTTGGCTGTATAAACAGTTATTTCAGTAAAGCTTGGATGAACCTTTCATGTTCTCTCCTTCGCAATTATATTGGCGCAGAGTAAATATCAGTCAATATTCTCTGTCACTCGACATGACTCACTGCCTCATTTTTAGCCACAATGTGACTTTCATAATGATGTTAATAGCTGTTACATTATTATGTTTGTAGTAGTTTATATGCAAACTCTATCACCACAGTGATTAGAGAAATTCGTGTTTCCATCTCAGCCTGGGTGTAACTTAGGGTTCTAAAATCTTAATTTCTTTATGATAACAGTCCTATCATATGTCTGACAACTCTCAGGGGATCATTATGTTTGATGTTTTGTTATAAAAATCTGTGTGTGTTTTTTCAAGAGAGAAATTTTAAAGGTTGCAGGGACAGATGAAGGAAAGTATGACAGATGTAAATGGAACAGCTGCTGAACAATTACAGTGAATTCAAAGAAATAGTGAAGTCAAAGAAACACTTGGGCAAAACCTGAATTTGATTTTCCAATGCTTTCTTCGTGAGGAAGATCAAAAAACCAAAAATTATTCTCTCCAAGCAGACATTTTGAGTAATTTGATTTATATTACTTATTAATATTGAACTATGTTAAGCTACCATGTTGTAAAATGTTTTGAGAATTTTCTCTGGAAAATGTCAATTATTTTTTAAACAGAATAAAATGCAAATGAAAAAATTTCATTTTTAAGGGGTCAAGCAGAATTTTGGGTTTTGTCACATCTTTAATTTTTATATTTATGGTGTCTGGTAATAATGTTTTTGAAAGCTTTGTAAGTGGGTTTAAGCTTAAATCAGTTTGATTGCTGTAGTCTGAAAATCACTCTTTAAGCTTTTTTCCAGAATCTCTTTCAAATTAATAGCAATTTTGTAATGAAACTGTATTCTTAGTTTGCTTTCCTGATTGCAATTCTGGGCATGCACTTTACAAAATATTTAAGGTGCTTAGTTTTCTATACTACTGCTGAGTGCAGGCAGACTTGAGGAGGTAAAAAGATATTTTAGTCCTCTCATTATTTCTGGATATGAAACCCCCCTAGTCAGGATTTTTGGAAGCCCAGCAGCCTGCTCAGAACATTATGCCTGGTCTGGGTGCTTGAGATCAATTGTGTAGTTCCTACACAGTGTGTTGGACAGACAGATACTGAGAATGACAGCTTTCAGTCTTTTGGCAGAAGGCAATGTCTCAAATACACTGTATCTTGAAAGACTCTGCTTCCTTTCCCATGTAATTATTATACATTAAATTAGTAAATAAATTTGAGATACTGTAAATAAGCAGCAAAGCAATATACTTAGTACTATTAATGCCAAGCAATAAAACGTGTACCAAATAAATTATTTATATTTTTCTCTCCGTCTTCTGGGTTTTTTTTCAGACCTCCAGAATTACCCGCTCTGATGAAGATAAGGAAGGCTCCTGGGATGCCTGGGGGGCCTGGAGTGATTGCTCACGGACTTGTGGCGGGGGAGCCTCCTACTCGCTGAGGAGATGCTTAAATGGCAGGTAAGCCACATGCTTCAGTGTACTTATTCTTCTGCAGCTCTGCCATATTTCCTATCCTCTGCTGGTGTCTGTAGAGAAGTGTTGTTGCTTCTGTTTCTGGAACCAAGGGCTGTGTACAGATCAAGTGTTATCAAATACTGCTTTTAATATATTTTTGTGATATATTAGATAAATATCTTAGCCTTCAACACTGATAGAACTTTAGCATGTTATTAAATATATTTGTAGAATAACAAGAATGATTTATTTAGTATGGTCAAATATTGAGAGAAGTCCCTGTCAGTGTAATATAAAGCGAATGGTGAGTTAACCTGCATACAAATTATTTCAACCTGCATTAACACTGTTTTAAATAACGTTCAAGTGCAAGCTCCTCCATGTCTTCCCTGTAGTAAAAAACAAGTGACTTACTCCACATGTAGATGTATCGAATGCTGCTTTCTGTTAGGAAGCTTTTCCTCTGCCAGTTCTTTTTACGCAGTGGTCCTGGTGGCCATATGTTTTCGTGGATAAGCCTTAGTGTAGCTTGAAGAGAACAGCGTATGCGGTGAAAACAGTTTACCTCAGTAGTAAAGCTGGACTAATGCAGGACTTGGTGCTGCAATCCTAAGAGTATGAGTAATGCAAGAGGCCTGTAGTCAGGCGAAAAGAGATCCCAACCAGCTTAGAAGCTGTCTGTGCTGGTATCCATAATTGCTTGCTTTACTTGAATTAATCTTAAGCATTTTTAAAACTGCTGATTATGTTTAAATTTCTATTTTGTTGAGATTTTTTAAGTTAAATGCAATATCACTCAGGAAGTAAATTTTTCTTAAGGAATGCTTGTAGTGTGATATGCCAGTAAAGTGTAACTGTATGAAGTACATAGCTAAAGATGATTGATTAAAACACTCCCTGTTTCTTTCTGTGCTAAATGCACAAGGATCTTTGAGAAAAGTAGTTTTTCCAGCAAGAAGCCATGATATTCTACCAGTGTGTTAGGGACTGTGAAACGAGCTCAATAAATTGTAGCAATATAAATTCCACTGTGGTTTTATTAATATTTTTAATGTGTTCCCCAGTGAAAAACATATGTTTTCCATACCTTAACAAATGTGTAGTTAAAAAAAAGGGGTTTTTTTTCTGTGTTTTATTGTTGTTGTAATGTCCAGGAAATGCACAATTGTGAAACAAAGTTTTCACATTTGTGTGTACCATAAACGTTTTTAACTTGCACGTTGTGATGCAATCATTCTTGCAAAAGATTGGAAATTTGAGACATGTAATAACTTGAGCTTGGAGAGCTGTACCTTCAGCTGAGCTGGGTGAACTCTTGCTCCAGGCATCCATGGCTTTTTCCTTTTCAAATGATATCCTTCAATCTCTCACACATATTAAAGAATTTCTTAATATTTGCAATCAATTTTCATGCAAAAAGTGGGAAATTTAGTTCAAGAGCTGTAAATTGCTAGCTATACATTCATGCATTCTTCAGTGTAAGGCAAGTCTTTTTGATATGAAGGGATTATTCCAAAACACTATTCCTGATTTTTAGAGACATTGCTAATTATAACTTCCTGTCAAGTCATTTTAAATATGTTTTCAGTTCTTTCAAGGGCCTGATTTTGCCATTCATAAGAAGAAGAGTATCTTACCGTGTGCAAAAGTGCCTGTTAGTTAGTGAAAAGTTTGGCCAACTGTGTCCCTGAAAAAAGTGTGAAACTCACCCACCATATTTATGAGCCACAATAAATAATCATGACTTTATTATATGCCTGTTATTTCAGTGACTAACAACAGACTTTGCTGAGGATCTGAATTGCCTGGGTTTCAGGATTTATATGCATTGGGCACCTTAGAAATGCATGATGTCCATGAGATACTTAATTTAAAATTATGAATTCTGCTCTTGTGGCTTTGGGTCAGTAAAACTACATGCTGTTTTTCAACAGTACTGCAATGGGTTTGGGGAGAAAGGAAAGGTTTGAGGCTGGTTTTTCTTTCCTAAACAAAATAGGAGAAAGAAAAATTAATGCTCGTTAGCCTTATGCTTGATTAAAGGATTGCTTAGTTTTTCTCATCCTCTTTTCCTTTGGGTTACGTCCTGTGAATTAGAAGTCGCTTTGCTGTGGTCAGCATAGATCAGGCTTAGAGATGATTTGTGAAATCTTTTTCATAAAATAAATGTGTTTTTCATAAGGTTTGCAGTAAGTTGGGCTTACAGGGAAAGCCACACGTTCTTTGCTGAAGAGAGACAGCAGTGTAACCTGTTGAGTCCCCAGATCCCTTTTGTATTTAAACCGTGTGTTTTGAGTCCAAATTATGGTCGGGCAGTAGCAATAAAAATCCAATTTTCAAGAGAATAACTAGCTGTAAAACAGGCAGGGTTGTGTTTTGGTGTGATGCAATATAACCATTTTTATTCTGTTTTTCAGGAATTGTGAAGGTCGGAATATTCGATACAAAACCTGCAGTAGTAATGTGAGTCTGGTCTTTAATCCTATTTTACTTATTCAAACAATGTGTTAAAGTTTAAGAAATGCTGCTTCTTGTTTAAAACCTTATGGTGCATAATTTTCTTTCCATCATTATTACCATTTTAAAATATTTCAGTCTGCATGACACCACAAGGTCTCAAATTTAGGCTTCCCAAATGGACATTTTCTTTTGAAATAATAGTGCCAATTGTGATTCAGAATGTTTTATATCATTTATTAGGAAAGTTACACATTTTGGAGGATTAACAAATCAGTTCTCATCTTAAACTAGCAAGTGCTTTTCCTGAGGGTGCTGTCTTTCAGATGAAGCGTTAAGCCAAGCTCCTAATCATTTGTGATCGTTAATGACATGGTGGCACTCTTCACATGAGCAAAGAGGTTAACCGCCTGTGTCCCTTTCAAATCTTAAATTGGATAATTACTCCTTATATTCCCTCTGTTTGCCTAAGCCTAGATCTTTATGCAAAAGCATGCATATTCAGGTACACTGGCATAGATGATTTCTGTGACTGACAGTAAAGCTGGGGTTTTGACTATACAATTGCTGTTACTGTGATGCAATCACATTTTATTTTTACAGAGATGTTTTATGAAAACCAGTCTCATACAGCATACTTCATGACTTGAGCTCAACTGATTTGTAGTGATGCTTTGCGCTGTTTAAACAGCCGCTGCCTTTCACCCCAGATGCTGTGGTCTCTTCAAGATGTGCAGCTCATGCAGGACTTTGCGATATCACCGAGCAACAGACCATGTGTACAAACACAGTAATTCAGGATGGTTTATGGTCACCAGTCACCTCCTTGCAGGGGTTACCTTACAGTAGAATGTGACATTTGTGTACTCCCATTCCAGAAAAGACAGAAGGTAGATAAGTAACTAAAGTAAAAGCATTGTTTTGTTTTGTTTTGTTTTGTTTTAAACTGTAGTGCATTTGATTAATCTGCTTCTGGCTCTGGGAGAAAGGCAACAATTTTCACACAAATACCCCTTAAAAGGTGAGGCCTGCAGTTCCCTTGGGTTGAATTATACCCAGGCAAGAGCAGGTGATACTCATGTCATTGCCAGCCCGTCATTTCTGTCAGCAGCAGGCAGCTGTGAAGTACGACATCTTCTCCTTAGGAGGCCTGACACCGGAAGTTGCCCAGTAAATATGTTGAACCAGGGTATCTCCTGGGAGAACTGGCCATTCCCACTCTTCATTTTGCCACACCTACAGTTTCTTGTGTGCCAGTTGGCTTCTGCCCTCCTCAAGAACAAGGCTTGCTAGCACCTTGAATTGCTCTAACACTCTACTTCTCAGCATTGGATGGATTTTCCACCACAGCGGCTCACAGCCTGTTTCTGCTGGCAGAAGCCAGTGGAAGTGATTAATGAATCTGGCCCAGTGCATGTAAAAATTGGATTCTGGAGACAAACCCTGCCACTTGCCCTTTCAGAAGAAAAGGCCTAACAGTTTTGTGCACAATGTCGTTGGCTCATAAATAAAAATGCCACATGCAAAAAACAACATAACCTTTTAAAGCTGTATGATAAACTAAAATTGCAGCCAGCCAGTATGTAAGCAATAAACAAACTGTAAAATCTATTTGCTACATTCCTTAACTAGGTATCTAGCTGTATGCAGTGTGTACACTAATATATCTCTGCTTCATCCCGTGCACTACAGTTTCCTGTGCAAAAGTACAAACAAGTCAACGTAGTATACCGTGTTCCTCTAGCAAAAGGACTAGAAAACTACCCAGTGTACAGAAAAAAGAGAAAGATGAGATCAATTTAGGCATATTTTCTGCTGTAAGCAGAAGTCTATGTGTTTTTAGGATATGTAAGAGCAATTGTGGGCGCTTTTCGTTTTAAGGATTACGCAGTAAAAATCTGTTGGAAATGAAGGCACTTTATGCTTCAGCATAGAGAAAATTAAGATGATTACCATATCCTTTCTGAACTCCCAGGGAGTTTTCCTGAAGTCACTGGGGCCTGTTTTTTAACTTTAGGACTTATTTTAAAGCGATAAGTGGCAAGCGTCTTGCATGTGAATCTGTTTGAATTTATGATGATTCAAATGTTAATTTCCAGACAGGAAGCTGCCTTTACAGTTCTGCTTTTGGGGCATGTCTGAAAGGGATCAGGTTTCCATTTCAATTCAGATACAGCCAGAATCTCTCAGGAAAGGTTTTCCTAGAGTATGGATCAGATAATGGAGAACTCCTGAGAAAAATATATTTTGTGAGATTTCCACTGTTAATACAGTTGATCTTTGAGTTTGGCATCACTGAATTCAAACTCAGTATTAGACCTGACAACCTTGAAATGGGAGTTTACACCTAATGTAAATTTGGGACTACTAAGCCAGTTTTGTTTCAAATTATATAATTTTCCTCAAAGCATTATTTTTAATGAATGTTTCTCACTTTTGGAACAAAATTTTAGTTTGAAAATTAAGAGTTTATACTAGTTTCTTTCCATATTAGTAGGTATTATTGTTAACCACATGAGACACTCAGTATATATACACTGTGTAAAGTTGTCTGCAAATGTAATTTTGCTACATGATACATTACAACACTAACATCTATATTGGGGAGTACAAATGAAGCACAACTTAATACGTGTGTCATTCTAATGAAGAGAACAAGAATCATTTTACCAGAAAATTGGTTTCATCTGGATTTGTAATAGAATAGTAGTAAGTTCATTGAACTCAAGCATAGTTCCAGAATAATATTAGTGATATTTCAATCAAAAAATTAATTCAAGGTCTTAGCAACAAACTAATTGCTGAGATTAAAGCATATGTATAGCTTGCTTATCTTTCTATCATAACTGAGATGCCAGATGCATGATTTCCTAAAACTGCGTGTAAGCTTTCAGCTTTTCTTATAGAAACATTAGAGAAATAAACTATATAAACTATTCATTACATGCTGTTCAATGAGATTTTCAGTCTTTCTTAACCCCTCTTTTTTAATATTTCCATTTTTGTATATACTGTTACATTCTAATGCTATGATGTGTACTATATGGAAGTGTTTAAGATAATCCTTTAGGGTCCTATTCATAGAACAAGTTATTTGGGCCATTTCCCCATAAATTTCACATTCTTATGTGCCAAAAAGTCACTTATACATTTGCCAGAGTGACTCTTCTACAGTAAGGAAAAACACTATTTTGTAACACATTTTCCCATGTTTAATTCCATTATAAACTTTTATTATATGCAGATAATGCTCACACTTGTTCAACATATTCATCAGATTACTGTCCTAGTATCCGCTTCTAACCAGCTCATTTATCCTATTCAGAAAATCTTGGCTGAACTGTGTCTACTTTAGTCCTATAATATTTCACCTTGAGTTGCATAGTTTCTCTCTAATCTGTTCGTGTATTTATTATACTTATAATGCTGATGCACCATATGGATCTTGTGGTGAGGGTGGTTTCTAGCTCAGGTATCTTCATTTTACTAAGTGGCCTGAAAATTGTGTAGGAAAAACATAGAATCTGAAGCTAATTTCAAAAAGAAAACAAAACAATGACTTCATCGGTTTTGGCTAGGTTTCAACAAAATGAGATTCAAAGAATAAAACTAGACAAAGGGCTAGACTTTCTTTGGTGTCATCATTTTTACTGGGAATTTTCTTGCCTTCTCTTTTGTGCTTTTTTCAGTGGAGTAATTGTTGGCAGGAGTCACAGGGTCTGATGCAACCTTCATATTTTGTACATGAACATTGCCTACAAAGATACAGATTTCCCAGGTTAGATTTGTTTTCAAAGGCTGAGTGCTCCCTGCCAAAACTCAAATGATACATTTCATAAGAAGCCAGCTCTTGAATGCAGTAGTTTTTAATCATCTGTCACAAAAAGAATGGGAATATATATGTATTTTTAACCTGCATGGTAGTCATATCTGAAGCATCTTTTTCAGATCTGTCTGTCTAATAACATGTTCATAACTCATGTCGTAAATACACTTCATTCCACTACAAGATCTGGATGAGACTATTTTGCCAACATTTTCATGTATTAGACCTCATAGATGTGCCTTCAGCTCCTTGTGTAGTGTATGAACCTACGAATGGCCTCGCTGTGGTTCAGTGGATTGAGTGTAAAACAAAAGCTATTGCTGAAATTAAGAAGTCTGGAAAATACTGAGCAATAGTAGCAAAAATACTTAACAAACAAGAAGAAATGTGGAATATTGAGAGGGAGAGGGAATGATGGAGTGAATTGTTGTCTGAAATAGGTTAAAAACCAAAAGTCATACAAACAGGATGAGGATTGGGGCCAGTGTATCATTGTCTGACAGTGTGGCCTTGCCCACTTCCTGAACTTGTTTCACTCTTGCCAAACTCTCTCACATCTTGCCCCCCTTTTTCCTTTCTCTTTTTTAAACTCCCTCTCCCTTTTCTAACCCACTCTAATGGAATTAACCTGAAGTTTATAAATCCTCTTGTTGTCTTGATTACATTCCTCTCTGTGCTTAGTTGTCTTTCTGTTTACATTATAAACTCATTTCTTTATACAAATATTTATTGTTCCCAGGAAAACAGGGATCTGAACTTGGTTGCCATCCAAATTCCTATATAATGCAAGTGATAATAATTTCATCCCTTTGATATTCCTTTGTGATGCTCTTTTTATGCTCCTGCTTTTGAACAAAGCTGAAACATAAAGCAGGTGGAGCTGGCATATGAATTGAGCTGCCAGGATCGCTGTGTGTTCTTTGAAGATGCCAAAACAGAATAGGGAGATGAGAATTCACTTGCTCTTGAGCAGCCAGGAAGCGAGTGGAAGGAAGGAGCTGTATTGTGTTGAATCAATGAGAAACATACAGTAACCAGGGATTGACATCCTGACATTGTGGTGTTTGTATCTTGGCATTGCGTCAACACTGAGTGATAATGACTTGTAACAACAGCCTGTCAAAACCCAGCCCAAGGCCATCGCTCTGCCTATTTTACAGATAGCTCTTTAATTCTTTGTGATGAAAATGTAGCTGTGCATGGCTGAATAACACTACTCCGAAATATTGCTTCTAACTTTACCTGAATCTAACTTCCACTTGTTATTTTTGTCCTAGCTACTCCTCTATTTGCAACAGTGGAAGGGAACCATATGGTATCCATATGAACTCTGAAGTCCTCTCTGCTTTTTAGACTTGCTATTGTGGAAAATGAGAGGTGACAGATAAGTCAGAGCCAAATTCTGCCCTCATTTACACCAGTGCTAACTTGGTGAATTTCTCGGGAGTGACACTGCAGTAAATAAGGGTGGTTTCTAACAGAATTTGCTTGATGTTTTTAGAAGCTCTCACTTGTGGGATTTTGCAGAGGTACAACTCTCAAAGAATTACAGTAACTGTAATTTCTCCTTGTCTTATTCCATCATTTTATAATTTAAAATAATATGTCTCAAACCAGAATTATCCCAGATTAAAAATAATACAAAATGTATTAGCATCATTCTGAGTTATTCTTACTGTAACATGTAGCACTGGACAGAGTTGAAAAGTGTTGCTGGGAATGCTCAGTGAATTGCTCGCTGTGCAGTTGCAAAAACCCTACATGTTGATCACTAGAGAGAATACTGATTTTTGAATTTATTTTATGCAGACTACAAATACACCAGAGACAATTTCTAGGCTGCTGTTTGTATGGTGAAGAAAATTCTGAGGCATTGACGAGGTATTAAACTTACGCAGTGCCAACTCATCCAGATTCATATGAGCTAAATTATGTCAGGACAACATTGTTGAGGGCATCAGACTGGAATGCAAACCTTCCTTGTGTATTTTTTAATCTCCAGTGCGTAATGCACTTACTATTTCGTTAGCTTTTTTTCAAAGAAGGTTCAGTTCACTGATAAGGTTGAAGCTCTGTTCAGGATTAGTATTGTTAACTAATACTTAGTAATAAGTTCCATGAGTTCAGCTGACACATCACAATCTTTCAGTCTTATATCCAATGAAAACAAAACTTTGTTAAAATCAGCCTCACATCTGGCTTATATGTGCAGTTGGAATTCTTGGAAGAATATCCTTTCAGTCTGGCATATGGGCTGTTTGACACTGGACATACTTTCAAATGAAGGCTTTAGTGAGAAATTGTTTGACACACTAACTCCTTTGTCAGTACTTTACCAAAGTTATTTTTGAGTAAATCAGTATTCATCTCCATTCCTGTCACTGTAGTTTAATATTAACATCATTGTTTGAGTGCAATGCTTTATGTAGAAAAAGATATTTTAGAATATTTCATTTCAAACAGTTCTCATATTTGGTCTTTCAGCTGTATATACTGAGGCTCCGCAGGGGAGGAGGTACGGAACTGTCTCATTAGACCTGGAACTATATAATCTGTAGTTACCAATTTGAAGTATATTTTATTTCAACAAAGGAAGCCTTACTGCTTCCATGAGATGAAGGCATTCTGTAATTAGACTGAAGGTTCTGGTGTGTCCTCCTAATGCTCTTGTCCCCTTTCTGAGCAATACTGAACAATTAATTAGACAAATTTCTATTTCTTTATGCGTAAGTAGCAATAATACCTCTTTCATTACTTTGACATATGAATTGATGAATAACTGCAGACCACTCAGAAATCCTTAAGTGGAAAAAGCTATTGAAAAGAGAAATATTAAATGTCAGACATCTCATTATAGTCACTTAAAATATATAGATTCCTTTAGAAGCTAATTCTTATTACAGAACCAGACTTTAAATGTACCACAGTGTCATAAAAAGTAGCATTTTTAATTTTCCTCTCATATCAGTTATCTTGTTATTACTGGAATATATGTGATATTTTGTTACTTGCACTGCAAGCAATGGATTAAGCAACATAAATTGTTTTAATACACACAGTAAAACTTCACAATATGGCATATTTTTCATAGTAGATCAGTTCATGAACCAAGCCTCCCTGAATAAATTCTGTGTAATTCATCATATAACTTTATTGCAAATGCAAAAGATTCCCTTGTTAAAAAAAATATTTCCTTTGGTTTGTTCTTAGGACTGCCCTTCAGATGTTGGTGACTTCAGAGCACAACAGTGTTCAGCCTACAATGACGTCAAATACCAGGGACATTTTTATGAGTGGATCCCTGTGTATAATGATCCTACTGCACCATGTGCCCTGAAATGTCAAGCTCTGGGAAAGAACTTGATTGTGGAGCTTGCCCCAAAAGTACTAGATGGTACTCGTTGCAATAGTGAATCCTTGGATATGTGCATCAGTGGTATATGCCAGGTATGTAAATCCAGATGGTACCTTTGCTGTGAAGCACTTTGCTCCATAAGTGGGCGCTTCTTGATTATTGCCTTTTCTTGAACATAGAAGGTCCTGAGTGCCTTAGCCATTGGTATTTTTATATATAAATAAAATGTCACAGAATCATAGAATGATATGGGGTTAGAAGGGACCTCTGGAGATCATCTAGTCCAACCCCCCTGCCAAAGCAGGTCCACCTAGAGCAGGTTGTATAGGAACATGTCCAGGCGGGTTTTGAATGTCTCCAGAGATGGAGATTCCACCACCTCTGGGCAGCCTGTTCCAGTGCTCTGCCATCCTCAAAGTAAAGAAGTGCCTCCTCGTGTTTAGATGGAACTTCCTGTGTTCAAGTTTGTGCCCGTTACCTCTTGTCCTGTCACAGGGCACCTCTGAAAAAAGACGTGCCCCATCCTCTTGACACCTACCCCTTAAGTATTTATAGGCATTGATCAGATCCCCCATCAGTCTTCCCCAGACTAAAAAGACCCAAGTCCCTCAGCCTTTCCTCATAAGAGATATGTTCTAGTCCCCTAATCATCTCTGTAGCCCTCTGCTGTACCCTCTCCAACAATTCCCTGTCCTTCTG
Source organism: Limnodromus scolopaceus (assembly GCA_028565335.1). Lineage (NCBI taxonomy): Eukaryota > Metazoa > Chordata > Aves > Charadriiformes > Scolopacidae > Limnodromus > Limnodromus scolopaceus. The sequence goes on from JAOXNO010000070.1 coordinate 32,318,167, forward strand.
GAACTGGTGAGCCCAGAACTGGACACAGTACTCCAGATGGGGCCTCCCCAAGGCAGAGTAGAGGGGCAGTATAACCTCCCCTGACCTGCTGGCCACACTCTTCTTGATGCACCCCAGGATGCCATTGGCCTTCTTTGCGACAAGGGCACATTGCTGGCTCATGGTCAACTTGTTGTCCACCAGGCCAATAACATTCACTCACTCTTCTATTATACAGGTAAAAATTAATGAAACTAGTTACAGCTTTCTAACCTTTAATATGTCTTTCAGGGTGTCATGAAGCCTTCAATTTCATTTTACTCCTTCTCTGAGTCTTATATCTTATGAACTCTGTTAAGGAGAAAATTTGATGGTTTATGAGATTCAGCCCAAAATGGCAGGTGTGAGTGTATATGTCTGTCATCTTGTATGGGATGAATGAGTTTATGTGGTGATTGAATGAATTTATTGTTAGTATCTTTTTATTGGGTATCTACACTTCTAGATAGATTCATTATTATTTATTAGAGTTATGCTATTGACTTCACACAGTTGGTGTAAAAACAGAGTTAAACTATTTGAGGCTTGCCAGCTTTGCCTATGTCTCATCAGCAAAGCAATATTGCAATCTTAAGTTTTATGAACAGAATAATTTTATATAGAATGGATATGTTATTGCAATTAGTTTTCTTTCTCTGCAAGTGGTTGTTGCTCTGTTAAATGCCTAAAATGTGTGCGACTCAAAAATGCAGGATATGGCACGGTGAGCAAAATAGCTCCATTATGGGGGAAAATTTGACACATTTGGCAGAAGACTGGTGCACGGATTAAAGCAACAGTAATATATGATCTGGACCTTGCTATGGGTTTTATGTGACTTCTATGTATACTGCAGTTCCAATACCAGTCATGCCAGCACACAATGCATCTGCTGCCTCTGAAATAGAAGAAGAATTCCTTACAGTTTTCCTCTTCAAGAGACTGCATTTGTCAATAGTACTTCACAATGGTATCCGACAGTGTTAATTACCCTGCTCATTTAAAATAGGATATACCTTTATAAACTCTGGAAGCACTTGCCAAATAATACATTTCTTTTTGCAGAATTCTTAACAATATCTCCTCTTCTATTAGAAGCTTTCATCCTGGAGGGTGTCAGAGCCTTTTCTAGGTGGTACGTCTACAGCAGCCTTTGCTGTTTGTGGCCATTGCAGCATTTGTGTCTATTGTAAGTGTTGTGCTGAATCTAATGGGGGCTCTGGGTTTTCAGAGGCTTATGAGATTCTGATTCAGAGTTCTGTGGGTTTTCCAGTGTCCCCTACATCTTTCACACATAGCATAACATTCACTTTGTCTAGAGTGGATCCAATTTTGTGAAGAACAGTTGAAAGGTATATTTAAAAGAGCTGCCTTCAATGTCTCTTGTTTATTATTCTGTAGTATTCATGTGTATATCTGATATCACATGCTTGGAAATGTAAATAATCTGTTTTTAGAATAAACCAAGTAGTGATGGAAGAAATTAATCATTCCAGAAGCAGGCACTTGAACTCTTTTACGCCGTTGATGAGAATCAATGTCTTTGCCCCATCTGTTCCTTTTTTTTTCATTATTTTCTAATTCCATAAAAATATTTTTCAGTGTGAGAGATCTTCAGGAAAAAACCCGAACATGTTTAGGATGTGTCCTGTGCTGTGACTTAGGCAATTTAATTAATTTATAACTTAACCTCATAAGCCATTAGATATTTTCACTTTATGTCACTGGCTATTGCTGAGGTATTTCTGCACAAATGGAAGATTTCTCCTTTTTAAAGTATATATTTGATAATTTAGTGTTGGATAATTTTATTGAGATCCAAATTTGAATTTAAATTCAATGCCTTGAAATGAAAGGACATTTGAAAATCCTTTTTCTCTTTGTGCTTTGTTTTGGGTGCAGAGAGGAAAGGTTGGTTACTTGTGAAGGGACCACGGGAGGTGGGGGACTTCCTCAGAAACTGACACCCAGCTTTGTTCCTACTCCTGTTCAAGCAGGAAAAGAAAACAAATTGACATCTAATCTTTCCTGGAAAAATATGGTTATTTAGTCAACTGCTGTTGAGAGAGACAGCAAAATTGTGATTCTCTACAATTGTTGCTATAAGATCAGTCTGTTGGGTTCTGACATATATTTGGCACAGCCTGCAAATAACTTGGCAAGTGTTTTTACATTTAACTCATCTAAATAAACATGTCATACTGCTGATGTGGATATCTTTGCTTTTATGCCTGGGAGCACCAAAGAGTTAGTAGAAGGAGACTGGTTTGCCCGAGTCCCTTTCCAACTGGTGCTGGTTTTGCTCATTTATTGTCTCCAAGTTGGCAGGTTTTACAAGATTTCAGCTTCCCCTCCTGTCCCCACAACATGATTTCACTTTCATCTGTTTTCTTATTCTTGGTAAGGTAGGGCTGCATCGCTAATTCTGCCTCTTAGATTCTTGTTCAGACTCTCTCCTTGGCAGCATTTGAATTTACAAGGACGGTGAGTTCCTGTTGTCCAGCTTCAGTTCTGATTCTTTGCACTTCTCTTAACAAGCAGAATCAAACTAAATAATGTGCTGTCAAAGAAAATCATTAGATGGCAAAACTGCTGTCTGGATAGGAGGTTTGAGGCTTCAGGGGAAGTAAAATCTAAAGGCGGTGGAGCAGGGAAAAGTTTAATGGGAAAGTTAATAAGATACTTCGGGGTTGCTTGAGGCTTAACTCAGCCAAACCATTTGATCATGTTTTAGTCTGCTACTGCTGTGCTGCTGTTACCAAAGCAAATATCTGGGGCTGTTGTGTTAAACGGGGACAGGTCAAAACTTCACTGCCAGGAGGATTTTCACACTTAACTTCTGATATTTTTTTTCTAGTCTCTGCACAACTCCCAACACATTTTTTCATATAATATATTCCTGCTGTGCCCATCTGGATGTGGGTGGAGACATTTAAAAACATCTGCGTGTCAGACACATGTGTGGGCAACATTTACCCAATTACTCTGCCTGCTTTGGGGCTCTGTCCTTGTTTTTTGTTTTTAATTCATGCAGACCTGCTTATTCTCTACCAGAATGCAGAATAGGATGTTACATGTGTCAGTACCTGAAAATGGTTACAGCGATAATTTTCCTAATATGGAGTAATGTGTTTGGACATTAAATACACGCATCACCCAAAAAATCTGGAGTCCTAAGGAGCAGCCTGAGTAGTTCTGTCCTAGGCTGTCACAATTAGGTCAAAGATGATGTAAATCCTGTAGTGAACTTTCCATTTAGTGTCAGCAAGTTGTTTGTGTTCCAAAATAGGCAGACACTACACTGTGCTTTGTAGCATATGGCATAAATTTAGCTGACATCAGAACACATCCCATATGGCAAGTGGAGTGCCATCAAGTTCTGCCATGATAGTTCTTCTCTGTAATGTATCACGATATGGCAAGTATATATCTCTCTCACTGGCCACCAAAGCATGTGTGCTTGATGTAAATATCTGTTGGAGTTTTCACTGAAAACAGTTTGAGTATGGTTTTGGAAGACTATTGCACTTTTTTTTTTTATGAGCTTTGCTCGGGTTTAAAACTTAAAATCATAGCAGATTATTAATTTCTTCTGAATCGCGACTCCTTTTATTCTGAGAGTTGCTGTCTTAAAGTGCTTGTTTAAGGGGTTTTGTGTACTTTTGATTCATACAGATACATCTTTTTGCCTGTAAACATGATAAAGGACTGCCCAAGATGCACAGGAGGTTTAGTGTTCAGGTATTTAGAAAGGAGTGTTTCCTTTCCATCCAGTGTTACTGCAGACATAAAGCTGTGTTTCTCACATATGTTAGTCAGAGTACTTAATTCTTGGATACCAGTTGAAAAAGCACCTTTTTTTTTTTCCAAAATGAACATTTACAATCTTTTTTTAATATTTAAAAATAAGAAACAAATGTCCACATTGCCTTTTCCTCCTTTATTTGCCTTCAAAGCTCAAGTAATTTATTCATAGAAAGAACACTGATTTTGAGGTAGCTCTGTGCTAAGTCCGTCTTTTTACTGAACCTGGCATTCTTTCCTGGGTGCTGTTAATTAGCGAGCACATGGAGTAAAGTACACTTTGGAGCACGAAGGAATCCCTGTGTAGAGACCTCTAGTCTGCCTACATATTACTACAGGCACCAGGGTTAAGCTGGACCTTATCCAGAGACAATATGGGAGTTACTCATGTATATCCAACAAAACTGTCTGGCTCTCAGAGCTACATATCAAAATCTTCATATGACCGCATACATGTGACATATGTCATAAAACTGAGCAGAGCAGGGAGCTCCAGCTGCAATTCAGCTGGGAAATGTTGGTGGCTCTCCAGAAGTCCCAATGAAGGATGGGGCCATGCTGAGCACGGGTTACCACATCCTACGTAACCTGCCACCATCACCCTCTGTAGCCTCAGTGGGTTGGTTTCCTCACCAGTCAGAGGCTGTTGGCACTGCCCAAGTCAGCAGATCACGTAGCCACCCTCCAAAGGCTGTACTTACACCACTTTTAATGTCACAGTCCACCTCGGTATAGTGGTTCCCTTGTGACGATATTGTTGGCAACTCAGAGGTGTTCTTTTACTGCAGGTAATAATAGGATACTCGAACACTGAAAAGGTCTTTTGGAATCACTTGTTTCTATTTTGCAGCTGCCCACTGTTGCTAGAAACTGATGTCTCTTTTCAGATCTTGTCTTATTCTCCCTCCTACTGTTTCTTGTGGAAAATACTCCCTATAGGGATTTCTTACTGTCTAAGTTTATCCTTTCTTGTCAGATAAGTAGTGGATTTTTTCTGATCTCCAGTTTCTTATCTATATTTCTTTTTTCCTAAGTGATTCTCTCTGCCAAGTTTTGTTTTGTTTTAGTGAGCTTTGTAGAAATGTGCTTTTACTTCCCAGCCTAGCAAGGTCCTAAAGTATGTGAGCAATGACAGTAGAAAAACTAACCATTTTGTGTGTCGTCTTGAACTAGTGCCTTAGTAACCTTCAAATCCCCAGCACTTACTTCGCCTTCATACAGCAAGGCAGACGTGGCTGGACCCAGCTAGAAAAGCAGCAAAGTAATCTGATTCCATGTATTGATTTCTTTTTTGAAAGCGTTCTCACAAACAAGAAGCCAAATGGGAGTTTGTGTCCTATTCTCTGAGTGTGTATATGTATTTTTTAAAATGGAGACCTTGTGGGAAAGGGTACTTCCTCCCTGCTGGGTGGTCCTATAATCTCTTAGCTGCTCTAGCATGTGACAGATCCTGTAGTAAGAGTTAAATGTTTTGGAAACACTTTGTTTTATTTGATGGAAGTGGATTTACAGAATTGCGGAAGACCCTTTAGCCTCTTGCCTTCAGATATAAAATGTTTGCGGAAATATGTGGGAAGTCTTTTTAGGAGCCCTTTAGCATGCAATGAATTTTATGCACTATATTTTTTATCTTCTGGGTTTTTTTATTGTTTTACATTCTTTTCCTCTGTATGGATGGCTGGGGAATTTGAACATCGTGGTGTGTCCCCTCATACCTATCATTCTGACTTATTTTACGCCTCTGTTCCAAGGTTTGCCTTTTGGCACACTTTGCCATTACTCCCTGCTTTCTCCTCTATGAAGAACTGAAAGTCCTTACACAGAGGAGCTTTTCTTACCTCTACCAGCACTAATACCCAATACTTGGCAGCTAGGATTGCTGCTTCACTTGCTGTGAAGTGGTGGGCTGGGACACTCGCTGTGAGTCAGAGTACCTACTAAAGGTCCCCAAAGGGGTTGTATTCTGTTTATTAACATATGCTGAAGCCCGTGTCAGTTTGTCTGGGCTGCTACTGGCCTGCACTGGTGTGATTGCGGCGATGTGAGAACCTGTGCCACAATCAGGCCTTTGTTAGGCTGAGCTTAGACATAACTGAAGAGTTACGAGACAGGACCATGTGAGGACCAATTCATGTCTCAAACCAAGTTAAACCTTCCATGAGGATAAACCAGAGTTTGAAAGTGGTGCTTGAAAGCTAATATTCCACACTACTTTTAAAGGTAATTAAAAATAAATAAAAAAAAAGAAAACAAAAGGGAAGCGACCTTGTTAATTGGAGGGATATTCTGGTATCTCTCCCTCTGCTTGTCAGAGTCAATTACTTGTAGATGATAAGCATGGGAAAGAGACAGTGGGAGTTTTTTTCTTTATATTCTCTCTAGGGACATATTTTATCTGTGTAGAAATAAAGTGCAAGCTGAAGTTATCACAAAGCAAAGGATGCGAGCAGAGATTGCAAATTAGAGTAATAGATGGGCTTTGAATGACAGCAGAGTTTTACAGCAGGGCAAAGATACATGGAAAATATTGAGTAAGACAGAGTAGGATTTTCACATGGCAGGTTTTATGCTCATGTTTTTATTACCATAAATTCCCATAGCCATATTTAAAATTAATTATTAGTTGTATAGACACAGACATTCCTAACATCTGCCTGTACTGTGATTCTGTGCTAAGACAAGTAGGAAAAAAAGCAGCAAATAGCTGACATTGGTGCAATAAGATCTGTGTATTGTGATAGCAAATGGAACTGTGCAGTTGCATTTATATACAGCCTTAATTTCTCTGAGGTTTGGATTTTGTGGTGTGTCTGTATTTGTAGAAACAGAAATCCTTTTCCTCTCACCAAGACCCTGGGTTTGAGATTGACTCTAATAAACTGCAATAGAGATTTATCTTTTTGAGCATGTAAGAATTTTTCACTGTTTTCTTCTTTTACTAGTAAATGTTGAAATAAAATGTCTGTCCTTTCTTAGTCAAGTCACGAGACTTGGAGGAGATATTTTTGCCAGAAATAATTAAGGTTATTTTGTATTTTGTGCAATTCTGATAACCTTTAAAAGTATGCAGATGTTTTTATTCCATTTTTATCTTACTTCTAATCTCTTGTAAGGCTGAAATAGTTTGGTTATAGCAAACCAAGCATGCTACCACGCTCGTGACAGGGCAGTCACATCACTTCATTGGCTCTGTTTGGTGTAATAGTCTAATTTCATTCTGTATTTTTCATATCTTGACAAATTTCATAGGCAGTGAAAGCCCATTTGCACCTAGTGCACATAGTCTTTGCTACCCTTCAGCAGATCAGTGGTCCAACCAATGCAGGATTCCCTTACTGAGATATTGCTATAACAAATATGTTGCTAAGCAATTTTGAAACACAATCTACTGGCAACATGTACTGGGATAACTACAGCCCTTGAGGAGGAGGGTCTTCTGTATAATTACTTTATCACATTCTTGTGAAGAAGAGTAATTGTCATCTCCATTTGTGCATTCTGCAGTGCAGTTCCTTGTTCAGCAGAAATGTAGTATTTCTTTTACGTTTTAAGCACACTGGTCACTTCGCCTTAAATTATTTACTGGGTTTTCGGCTTTTGCTGAATTTCTTTAAATGACATCTATATGTTTGTGTTAAAATCCCACTAGCAGTCTATTTCACGAGTACACTTGGTTGCGCATCCTTTGAAATAGCCAGGCTGATGAAAGCCCACAGGTGTGAGTGTACTCAGAGTAGCTGTCACCTGGATTTCCCAAAGCATTGGGGGTTTGCCCAGCAACTGTTGAAGAGTGGTAATTATGTCACATTGAGATGTGGTTGAATTAATTTTCTCTTTTTATTTTGTTAAACCAAGTCATATTAATAAAGGGCATCAATCCCTGACACCGAGCTGCTAGTTCCTCAAGTAAACAAAAAACACTGAAAAAATAAACTTAACTGATCATTTTAATGGAATTGCTGATAAATGAGAGTCTATATCAATCAAAAATGTATTAGTCAAAGTAGAAAATTATATAGTATTTAACATATACATTGCTGAACGTTTAAATGGTCTGTCTGCTAAAGACCTTAGTCTAAGACAGAGTAGGTAGAGAAAAAATGGCACTAGTGCAACTTCAGTATTAATGTTTCATAGAATTTATGTATCTGTCACAAATAAAAACAGCAGTGATTTATTCTTTTGTGGCCAATTCTATTAGGAGAACTCAGTATGTTTGTTTTTTCTGGCTGTACCTGGATCTCTGGCTCCAGAGGACCATAGAAGGGGGGTAGCCCCTTCTAAAGAGAAATATTGTATATAATTATATATATTGCTGTATATAATTTTATGCTTTTTGTAGTAATAATGACACGTAACACTTAAATGGTGCTTGTTATGCCCAGATCTCTGGTTTTACTCGTGTTTCACTGAAGTATTCTTCTTTTGTAGAGTATAGGTATGTCTTCAGGTTCTTTATGTAAAGCATATCATCTTGAGTCATTAGCACCCCAGAAACATTTTTTTATAATTGACATATAATATTTTTATAATTGACAACTAACCTCTGTGGAGTGTGTTCTACAAAAAATGGTGTTGTGCCTATCCTGAAAGAGAGTGCCTGCAGCTGGAGGAGAGCGGTCAGTTGTGGGAATCGCAAAGTTAAGAAAAGCAGTGGTCTAACAAGCAGAAATTGAAATTCAAATCCTAATCCTGCATTGAGCTCTGCATTGGCAATTCTAGTCTATGTTTATATTTATGTTGATTAAAAGAAGACTCTCAAGGGGGGTTGGAATTTTCTGGGTTTTTCACTACAATGATTTTTATTTTTTTTTGCCATGCTGGAATCTTAATTGAAAATCTGTCAACTTGCAGTCCTGTTCATTTTCTCATCATACTTAATTATAAATGTCTCCTTAAGAAAGGAGGACCTGTGAATTTAACAGATTGTGCCTTGACCTTCACAAATCAGAATTAACATGCTATATTAATTTCTTGCTTTAAGTCTAATTCCTCAGCTGAAACCACATTAAGTGAATAAGAGCTAAAGAAACAGCTGTGGGAGCTTCTGAGTGATTTTTGGATTCATATTTGCAAAAATTTTTGTAATGGTCCATAGTTACCTCTAACATATCAGCAGCAATTGCATTTTTCTCTTTCATCTGTATTACTATATTTTATACCCTGACCTTTTGCTCTTCCTTTGCCTTTCTGAACTTTCATGAACTATTCTAAGCATGCTACAAAATATTTGACACCCTTCAGTATTGTCTTTCACAATAGCACTGGCATACTGACATTTAGTTTAGAAGTTTGTAGAAGCCGATGAGCTTTTGTGTTCGCTGCTTAATCAGATGCTTTCTATCTTAGCTGCTTGTGGCAAATCAATATTATTTGTTTGCATATTTCTGTTTTTTTTTCTTTGGAAGAACACAGACCAATAACATATTCAGGTTCTGTCCTAAAGTAGTCATGGGTCACACACCTGTTTCTTAAAATATTCCTGCCCTATCCAAGTTCGTAAATACCCCATCATGGCTGATTTGTTAAATGCACAAAGTACCCATTTTCTCAATACTGTTTTTATATTAAATTTCCACTTATTGTTCATTTTGTTACACATTGGTCAATATCCTCCCTGCTGTCGGAGGAGCTCACAACCTAGTCATTACAATACTTGTATCATTTTTTTGAATGATGGTATTTATGATTGCAGATTTCTTAACTTGACAGGGTCCCAATCCTTCCATTACACAATTTGTATTATCACTTGTTTCATTTATGCAACCTATGTTAAAATCACCTAATATAATTATTTTTGACTATGCCCTAAAAGCCTGCAGATGTTTTCCCAATCTGCCTGTAATATTTATAGCTGATCCCTTTGCTCTGTAAACAGTGAGCAATGTGGGGTAAATTAGCCCTAACAAACGCCTTCATCGTGAAAATCATCAGACCTCCTTGGCTTGCTGAGGTGGTGTGTGGGGCTGAGGAAGGTTGTTGCCATATATCATTTTCTTGTCCTTGTTATAGCTTTGCTTGCAAATACGCATTTACTCTCTTCAAAATATTACATCAAACATAGTGTTTTTCTAATAGTTATTGGTGAAAATATGAATACCTTAAATTGGTAATGTTTGGTGTCAAAATACCATGTGTGTTTAAGGCCTTGCAGCTCTCTGTTGTTTTGATGAGACCTCTGGCTGTCCAGCTTGCCTGAGAAATACTGCTTCCTATCAAGGTTATGCAAACAGCTAAAAAAGGCTAACTCTAGACACTCAGCTTTGAAATACACCCCACCCTAGTGTTGATCATCCCCCCCTAGCGTTCACTCATTAATATCCCAGGGTAGTAACACTTGTTCAATTAGCTCTAAATTTGAGGCTTGTCACATTAAAATCTGTAGAATTTTTGGATGCTTCATGTTAAACAAAATCTGAATTTCTGTGCTCATTTCAGGCCTAAAGTGTGACACTAATTTGAGTTGTTTTCTGAATTGTGTTCCAGGATATCATTGCTTGATACCTATATTCATAACAGTTGATATAAACATGATCTCAGAGGGAAGTCCACTGAGGGTGAATGCATGTAGCCAAACATCCACCTTTGCTGGCAGGGGAGCTGTAAAGCTTTTCCCACATCCAGGTCCCTTGCAGCTAGCACTCCTGTTTTATGTCTGTGGCATTTGTGTATTATTAAAAAATAAGCAATAATACTATATGAAAAAGTCCTCTAAAGTATACTGCTGTGCTGATTATCTTTTTTCTTACATTCCATATTGGACACAATAGTGCCTTGTGTTTGCACAGTTGTATAATTTTTGTTATATGCACTGAGAGTTTGTTTTCATAGTGACTGCATGCAATAGCTCAATATATATGTTTATTATTATCATGTTGGGCTTTATTGTAATGAGCTGGTCTTGCAAATACTGCTTGCTCAATACTCTTCTCTCACCAAAGGCTTGCAGGTTCTGTAAGCCTACAAATATAACACAGTTAAAACTAATAAAAACAGCAGTTTCTCATACAGCTTAATTTTTCCTTTGAGAATTAATTGATGAGTGAATAAACAGATTCTTAATATTTAGAAAATAAGATTGCACTGAAAAATGGAAATGTGTTGTGGGATCTAGGGAGAGATTACATCTGCAGTAGTTCTAACAATTTACCTCCATATTCGAGTAGTATCTTTATGTGAATAAGAACAGGAGAAGCGGTGGAGAGCAATAAATACTTTAAAAGTCTATCCGAGATAAATAAAGACTCTCTCAACTGCTGGTACAGTCCCTATCATTGCACCATCTGAGTGTTTCAGAATCTTTAGGAGATTTATTCTTGCAACATTCCCGTGAGGTGGGGAATTGCAGTTGTACGCCTTTCACAGAATGGAATCAAAAAACACAGGAAGTTTTTGAAAATCAAAAAGAAAGTCCCTTGTGGAGCTGGGAACTGAAAGAGAGCTGTCAAGTCTAAGACCAATGTGTTCATGTTTGAGCATTGTATTATTATAGTGCTTGAAATTTTATCTGCATTCTGATTCACACAGTGGCCCAATCAGTTTCTGTTTCTGAAATGGTGGTATTTTCATTAATTTCTCAATGCTAATTCCTGATAAAATGGGAAGATAAGATTGCTTAGAGTAATTTTTTACAATCTTTGTATTATTTTCTGGTTGTCAGTGGTGAACTTAGAGTTAACGTTGTAAAACATCTTCAAGTGAAAACATTTTAATCTTTAATCCAATCCTAAATTATAGTATAGTGTTCCTGCACAGCTTCTCTGTAGTGAATAAGCACCTGTTCTGAGATGGTCTGATTTCACACATGTTTATTAATTTGTTTCATTTTCCACAACTAACTTTTATTTTACCACTTAACATTAACATTACATCATTTCAATTAAGCTGCTTATTTCTTTTTAAAATTAATTCTTTGCTAGGCTACGTAGGATTAAAGTCTCCTTCAGTTGCAGGAATAAAATAATTTCCTGCTGCTAATGTAGATTTCTGTAGTGAATCTGAACCCTTTAGTAAGAAGATGCTCTTCAGTGCAGCATGTTTCTCAACTGTCCCTAAGTACCAGAAACTGTCCTCCATAATGCCCTTCTCTTAAGAGAATGCAAGATGTAGGGAGTTGGGAAAGTAAGGGAAATGGGCAGGAGCGGGAGTTGGGGCTGCTTTGCTGTCTTTCCTATAGATACATGAAACTTTAAGGTTACGTTTCTCCTTGTTTGGCAGCGGATGTGCATGATTTGTGCAGTTTGTGTGTGTTAAGTGAGAGATTGGAAGACCCAACCCTGCCTCTTACGTGTGGACTCGATCCTCACCTCTCCAAGGGGATCATATGTCGGTTTTGGCATAGCACAGATGCAGTGGATCTTGGCAGCTAAGACTGCCCCTTCCAAGCATTTTTATATAGGAAGAGAAGTGTGCTGGCCAATTTCAGAATTCTAGCACTGCTTTTAACTGTGAATTTCCAGAGTGCTTTCTATCCATTTGTCAGTTTAGAGTTTGATTAAATATATATGTCCATGATAAATTAGCTGCACTTCTCAGAGATGTGTGGATATAAGAGGTGTATAGGCTGACTTGAGAAAAATTGAGGCTGCAGATTAGCTTTTAAACACATTGCTCAGGATTTGGTACTACCTGGAAAATTCATCTACAAAACCGTGAAGGGTAAGAGAGGCGAGACCAAATATTTATCTCCCTTTCAGCAAGAAAGTGCTTTTAGTCAATGTTGTCTGTTCTTCTTTGTCGTCCTGTTCTCACTCCCGTGCTTCTTGTAGGGTGACTGATATGAAGAGAAAGGAAAACCTGGGAAAAATGTTTTCATTATAATTTGGAGAGTTTTCAACTGACAGCTTTTCAAAAACTTTGCTTTTGAAATTTTTGGCAGTGTTTAAGTTTGGGTGTTTTTATAATAATTATTGGAAAGTTTTATAGATCGGGTCTCATACTCAGAAACACAAAAAAATAATCAAACGGTGAGAATCTGAATCATCCAAGTTTTTAAAAACCTGGTTAGCAAATATATATGTCATTGACATAAATGGCAAATCGGAGATTTACACGAATTCCAGTTAAATTTTGAATGGCCAGGATGCTAGATTATGAGCACTCCCCACAGCTGCTTGTCTGCGAAGCCAAAGGCTGAGTGCCCTTTAAATATTTAACTTGGGTTATTTCATTGCATTAATCCTTTCTCAGACATAATTAAACAGGTGATGAAAACCAAATTGTAAATAACATGGTTGTCCTTGTGTTGGAATGAATAATGCTCAATGGTATTCATTCATATAAGTAGTGCGAAACTGATTCATGTATTTCCTATGCTTGAATAGCTTAATATATCAGTTGTTGTGGTTCATCATTAAAACCATGGAAATGACAGTGTGCTTTTAAAATCCTAAATAGCAAGATATGCTTTGATAGAATGAGGCCAGCTCATAAAATCAAAAGGATAACATAATAAATAAAATTCCAGAAACCTGAGCATGTCTACTACAGCTTTGCCCTCCTTCTGACTGTGGTGTTGATGTTGGCAGGCAGTAGGCTGTGATCGACAACTTGGGAGCAATGCCAAGGAAGACAACTGTGGAATCTGTGCAGGAGATGGTTCAACATGCAGGCTTGTGAGGGGACAAGCTAAGGCACATGTCTCACCAGAGAAAAGTAGGTTGCAAATTGTATCCTTGACTATGTTTTCTGCATGTATATTAACATACGTATTGCAGAGTATTGACCTTTTCACTATATACTTGTTTGCAACTTTCCAAAGCTACTTATTCTAAAGTCTGTGCTAGATTAGTCTACTGAAATTCCATGAGGGATACCACGCATTAGGGTATAGCTAGGAAAGAATTTGAGATATGCGTATTTTTTTTTATAGACCTACTCAATTCATTCTATCAGGAATAACCATCATGATGCACATCTTATTTTAGAGGGTATCCTCATGTTGCAATATATGTGATGCTGCAGCAATGTTTTTAAATCATGGAAACATCTTATAGATGGTTTTATGGAAATTGTGGCCCATGATTGAAAGTGCCTGGTTTTCAATTTAACTTTGCCTTTTTTTTTCCTTTAAGTGTCTAAAGACAGTTAAACTTCAGAGGCAAGTTAACTACTTGTATGGTACAAAAAGTACAATGTGAAAGGGAATAAAACTTTCTTCTCTTTTTGTGTGTGCTTGGCTCAAATTTTGCCATTCTGTCTCAAAATAATTAGCATCTTGCTGTGAATAACTCTGTAAGCCTCAGCAGTATTGAAAATATAAGAGAGGAGGTGTGTCAGAATTGGGCCCTTATTGGAGTCCTAAGAGCTTGGCTACGCTGATATCCAGGCAAGGTTATTCAATAGAGGCTCGCCTCTGACAATTGTGCTTTCCATCCTCCCAGATGATGCTCCCTGTAATTTTGCAGCTTATGTCCTATGTGTTTCTCATGTCAGATAGTTGCCTCACATCTATTTTTTTTCTGTTTCTGAACTTGCAACGTGCATCTCTTACATGGAGATGGAGCCTTTGGGGTCTTTTACCTTCCTGCAGACTCACAAGATGCAAGGGTGATGATCTGGTGCTCTTAGAGTAAAGTCAATACTCAATATTTGACAGCAGCAGCCTTTGACAGCTGCATATATTTTGGTACTGTTGTAGTTCAGCCTGCAAATATTTCACTTGTGCCCTGACTTTGAAAGAGCTGTTGTATGTTGAATCATGCTTCATTCTTATTGCAGTGCATATAAATATTTCCATGGGGTTTTTCAGTGCCACTGCTTGCAATATGCTTCAATGTGAATGTAACTTGAAGCGCAATGTATGTTATCTCAATGCTTGTTACCTTAGAGTGTGATTACTTGTATTGATTTACAAGGTTTCACGTTAGGCTATACAACACTGTGCAGGTGCATAATTTCTCTAATTCAACACATATGTATAAGAGAGGTAATCTAAATTAAAAAGTGAATATTTTTGTGGCAACCTCTTTTAAAGTCACAGAATAATTTTTGCACAAGTCAAAGAGCCTTTTTTTTTGTGTACCAGATGGGCTGTCAGTGTCAGCCTTTGTCTTGTGTTTGCTAGAGGCCTTTTTCGTGGGTGGAAGAATGTAGTTCAGCAATTTATAAAGTTTTTTATCCTGAAACACTGAGCCAAATGTCTTAAATGTTTGCAATGAGCTGAAAAAGCATTTTCATCGAGGGCCACTTTTTATTCACTTTGTCATATCAAATACTTCAAGGTTCTGGTCAGCACAGAGCAAGCACTTGTGAAGCAGTAAAGAGTGGATAATATTTTTGTAGTATTATCAAGTTGTATATGTTTCACATGGCTATAGATATATAGATATAGCTATATAAGGCTTTATGTATACAGAATAGCTCTTCCTCTTTCTGATGTGGAGGTCAGCTAGAACAGAAAGGAATTGCATTGTTTATTCCAGTTTTACAGCAACAGAGATTCTCCTGGAGAAGGGAAACTCCTAGCAACACCCTAGCTAGTTCTAAGGCAACCCAAACTGAACTTGTTAGACTGTTAAATCTGGTTGGATAGTTCATGATAAGTGAAACAAAAAGATTCACATTTAATTGCTGCTTAGTATGCAAGTCCAGTAAAATTGGTAAAAGGGATCTGGTTTTGAAACTGTTATTTTGTGACAGAAAATATTAATTTCACTTGTGGTATTCTCACACAGGTAAGAGTTGACTACAGCTGACATCACTTGGTGGAAGGTCTCCCATTGCCTTGACCAAGTTAGAACCACAGAATCAAAAAATGTTTTGGGTTGGAAGGGACCTTAAAGATAACCTAATTCCAATCCCCCTTCCATGAGCAGGGACGCTTTCCACTAGACCAGGTTGCTCAAAGCCCCATCTAGCCTGGTCTTGAACACCTCCAGGGAAGGGGCATCCCCAACTTCTCTAGGCATCCTGTTCCAGTGCCTCACCACCCTCAGAAATTCTGGTCTGTGAGCGTATATTGCCAGCTCATGTTGAGCTTCTCAACCAACACCCCCAAGTCCTTTTCAGAGCTGCTCTCAATCTAGCCACAGCGCAGCCTATGTTTGTGCTTGGGATTGTCCCAACACATGTGCGGGACTTGCCTTGTTGAACTTCATGAGGTTTGCATGGGCCCACCTCTGGAGTCTGTACAGGTACCTCTGGATGGCATCCCTTCCCTCATGTGTCTTGACTGCTCCACACAGCTTGGTGTCATTGGCAAACTTGCTGAGGGTGCACTTGATCCCACCGTCCATGTCATCAACAATGATATTAAACAGCACCAGTCCCAATACTGACCCCTCAGCAACGCCACTCGTCACTCGTCTCTACTTGGATATTGAGCCATTGGCTGCAACTCTTTGAGCATGACCATTCAGGCAACTCCTTATCCACTGAGAGGTCCATCTATCAAATTCATGTCTCTCCTATTTAGAGACAAGGATGTTGTGTGGGACAGTGCCAAATGCTTTGCACAAGTCCATGTAGGTGATGTCAGTTGATCATGAAGTACGCCTATGGTTCATTGTTTTCTCTGTTATAATTTAGTGGCTATTGAAGAGTTTTTTAAAATTAAATATGAAGAGAGACTATTCTGGGAAAAGATGTCAGTTAGTCAAGTTTTGGTTTTATCTTGCATTGAAGTAGGCTAGATTATATGAATAAATTATCATTCACCCAAGCAAAACAGCACACGTGCAACTAAAATCAGAAATTTTTATTATTTTCTTCATATTGTGATAGTGCCAAAATCTTTTTTGGGTTAAGTTGTTCAATACTATTAATATGATGTGAATGAAATGTGGCAATAAAGCCATGCTTTCTTTGTGCTAATGTATGAGTGAAGGGAGACATAGTATCTTCCAAATAGTCATTTGGAAGCTTCCAGAGCTAGTGTTGAGAAATGAAATATCGACACATGACAGACATGTATTTAAGAGGGAGCTCCTAAGGTTGTGAGCAGGATGTAAATTTTATTGTGCAATGAGGCAAATTAAAGAATTGGAAGGAAAGCAAGAGCCAAAGATTTTATTATGACCAAAAAAACGGAGACATAAGGGAAAATAAAAGTGCCTGGTTATCTTGGTCCTTATTTTTAAAAAATAAATTTAGGCATTGATAGCAAATGATTTCTCATAAAGGACTCACTTTATTTTATTATCTTTTTTATATGTTTTTACATAAAATGAATGTCTTTGATCGGAAAGCTAAATATCGCTGAAGGAAAACTTACTGTTTTGCAAATATGAAATGAACTGTCATTTCAAAAGTTCTTTATTTTTTCCACTAACACTTAATTGCCTTTGAAAGACAAAGTTAGACTTCTGCCAGCAAGCCAGATTCTAACATTCTGGTAAAATGATTAAAGATTTGACTAATGATATTCAAACAAAAAGTGTAATAGGTTGTAAAATGTACCATCCCATTGGGAAATGAGATATCATGTGCCTGATGTTTCTAGTACTATATGCATGGAACTCCCATTAACTCCACTGCACTTTGTGCACATGGAAAAATTGTAGGATTGGGCCCCGATGTCTGCTTTCTGAACCATTATTGGCAAGCAATGGTAGGAAAGTGTTCTGATTTTGATACCAAGGAAGAAGGAAAGATGCTGGTTCTGAAATTTACAGACAGTGAAGTTAAAGGCACAGATTTGTCCTAATCTGGTTTTATTTGATTCTCAAGCTGTTTGAGACTCACAAGTTTTATCTTTCTTAACTGTTTGCTAAAAGCTTCATACAAATGTTTCGATGCTGATAGCTTTGTAACTGTTTTATTTCTTGCCATGTGTTTTATTTCCTTTGGCATTTGTGTAATTTATCATTGGTTACTTCTTGTCACATGTTTGTATGTCATCATCTTCAAGCACACTTAACAAAAATCTACTTTCACTTTGGTAATTTTTCTAAAGAGAGGCCTTCTGCAAGGCTCCCTGTTCAGTGTCATCAGCTGGCTCAGTTTTGTGACAGCTTGCTACCTTGCATCTTTTTCCCCTTTGAAATCAATATACGTGGAGCTGCTAACCCCCATTGTCAAGGTTGCCTGATACTTCACTTTATATGAATCATTTTTTGCCAAAATTCAACAGTTGGGTCAGAAACTTTCCATGCCAGGTGCTGAATGTTTTGGAGAAAATTCAGCCAAAACAACTCAGCATATTCCAAGGACAGAAGAGAAAAACATGTTGTTTCCCACTGTCAAAACATTCCTGAAACCTTTTCTTTTAATATGTCTTAACATCCCCCATTGTTGGACTTGATCACGGATCAGGGATTTGAAATTTGGCAGGCACTGGTCTTCTGGTCATGGACAAGTCTTTTGCAATATCTGTGAACATCAACACATATTTTACTACAACCCTTCAAAAAAACCTTTTCTTTAAGGCTCTGTAGGGGCTTTTTGTATGCCAACAGCTGACATTTTTTGAAAACTTGTCCTTTTAAGTGTGCTTTCACTTGTTACACATCCTAAGTGCAAACAGATAATATGTCCTTAGAATAAATTAGCTTGTTGTTCTTCCAGAGTTAAGCTGTTAAAAAGTCTCCTTGAGGTTACTCTTGATTTCTGCTTTGCTGCAGTGTAGAATGGGTACCATGGGATGAACTCTACGATGCCTCTTGCCTCACATTCAGGCATTACAGAATTAGGGCTTTAATTCAGGCATTAAGGCTTCAGACTTATGATTGGGGATGATGAGATCACATGAGGAGAGGGAAAGACAAAATGAGACTAGCTGAAAAGAAAAATTTGACAGTGAAGGAAAGACAGATAAGAGATGGTGGGAGGAGGGCCTAGGACTGGATGTACAGATACATTGGGTCAATGAAAACGAGGAAGAGCGGAAGACTGAGATTAGATAAGGAATCTGGGGTGGGAGATGGAGTCAGAAACACTCAGAGAATAAGGGGAAAAATAAACTGTATGTAGAGCCAGAAGAGGGAATTGGGACTGGTTTGGCAAGAAAACTGTGTGTGGGGAGGGATAGAATGCCAATACATTAGCATTTCAGTTTGGATAAGGAATATGTTTTTTGAAGCAAATTTCATCATGGTCCTAACATACTGCTCATCAGTTCACATCATGGAGTGATCTTTGAGAGCATAAACTGGATTTTTTTTTTTATTATTGTTAAATCAGAAGATGTGCCCCAGAAAAGCTCATAATGTTCTCCAACAACTACGAAATCAGACTAGCATTAGTTCAAAGTGAAGCACCTGCAATATGTACAGTGTGGATGGCGGGGCTTCAGCACCAACTCTTTCAGTCTACAGATCCGTTTAGTTTGATAGGTTTACTTGAGGCTGTTATAGGTAGTATGAAGCCTGCTTCTTTACTTTCCTGATCTCGCTTGTCTTACTTGGAGAAATTCCTGTGTAAGAACATTGGGTATTTCATTATTTATTTTGCACTGTATTTCCTTGAGATCCACTTTCTTTATGGACTGCTAACTGTTTGTCTTTGTACATTTTCTCCAGTGCTTACAAATTTTAGAAGAGGTGTCCACAAGTAGAAAGAAGTATGTAACTAAAATGAGTTGAGGCCACGCTGTCTGTCTCCAAAGCAGGTTACTACAGCCTAGAAATACTTACTCAACAATGCAAAGAAGTGGCACACTCACATGAAGAGACAGACTTCAGTCATGGTACCCGTAGACAGAGGGGTTGATATACAGGGTGAGAGGGTGTGAAACTGGAGAGGGAAGAACTCAAGGACAGAAAGGATGTGCCCATACAGATTTTTGCAATGTGACAAAGTATAACTGCTGCTTTTAGTAGCACATACCTATCTAGTTCAGGTGTCTCTTAAAGAGTATGTATTTGGCTTTGCGCAGATTCTTGTCACTAGGCAGGTCAGCACATACCCAGCACTGATGTCTTCTGAAATTATGTCTAATATGAGAGTGAATGAGGGAAGCCGCTGCAATAAGACTCCAAAAATTTTAAGCTTTTTAGTTCCCTTGTGCTGGACTATTGTTCTTTGTATTTTGAGAGTACCTAGGCCTTCGAACAGAACTGGAGGACCAGCAGATAAGTGCTGAGCAAATACATGGAAAGAAACAGTTTTTATAGGCCTGAAATAAACCCTTTGCCCTAATGTAAGAGGAGAGAGGGGAAAAATCCCAATTGGCCCATATGTGAAACAGTAAATGGGTCCACCATGGCCCACATGGAAAAATAAATAAAACCTGCTGAATTGGATTGAGCTCAGGAATGTGGCTCCTTTATTTTGATCCTGGGGATTAGCTCCCAGTCTTACCATAGCAGGGAGTCTGATCTTGCTCTCATTGAAATCCAAAATCTAAATCCACATTAACGCCATAGAAAGAGGATCAAACCTTGCCATCTAAAGTAAAAGCAATCCGGGGGCTTAATTGGCAAGTGCTGTGTGTAGTGTGTGGACACATTTGCTGAGAGATTCCCCGGGCAAGAGCAGAAAGCCCATTTTGAAGCAGGTGCTGGAGAAAGATGACCCACATGCCCAAGGGAATCCCTACAGTGGAAGCAGTGTTAGAATAGAGAGACAATATTTAACCCATTTCTCAGTTTTTAAGGTGAGGTTTATGACTCTAAAATCAGACTTTACAGTGAGTGTTTCTGTGTGTTCTGGATGGTTTTGGGCTTATTTGTTTTCAACTTTAGACGAAGGTCAGCAATTAACTTTCAAAGATACATAAATAGTACAAGGGAAAAAAAATGATAATTGGAATCATTGTGGATCCTACTGATTTAATGGGAAATGTACAGCATAACCATTTTTAAATAGGCTTACAGAGCCTTGTGTTCCTTTAAGAATATGATTTATATGCTTCAACTGAGAACCCGAGACCTTTGGAATACATTGTTTTGGAGCCAGAACTGGACAATCATAACTACTGTTTCATATGAAGTTAAAGCTGTCCTCAGGAGAAGGTGGAGTCCCTTAGGTCAGCTCTGTCCCATTTTCTTCCAATTCCCCAGAATTCAAAAAATCTCACTTTTATTTTTTCCTGTAATTTACTTCATCTCATGGAAAGAGTGCCCTAGGTTGTAATTATCTCAGTCAGGTTACAAGAATCTCCTGGTGTCAGAATTCTTGACAGGTCTATAGGGCTGCAGAGGTTGAACATTGCTGTGGCGGTGAACTTAGTCATGTCCTCTAATGCAAATAAAATACTTTCTGGTAATATTGTATCCACCGCGGAGAAACACCAAATTTAGCACCCCCATGAGACTTTTGGACCATATCAGAGAGTGCTTCGGTGAGGGTGGAATGTCTGTAGTACAGCTAAAGGAATGTGAAGCATCCTGAAAAGGGATCAACAAGGCCTGCTGGGGCGAGCAGAGCTTGCTGTAAGGAGGTGGAGGAAGCACAGCAGAATGACCCTGGTTGTTCTCAAGAGGAGCAGTCCTGTAGAGCTCTGCACATCTGCAAATCTGGGCCTCGTCCATTCAGCGCAGAGTGCCCTTGGTTTCGCTTCAGAACAGCAGTTGCGTGTATTCAGAACTGGTCATAATCAGACTCTTATTTGAGGTTTTGTGCTGTAACTGCTGGTTGGTTGTCAAGACAGGATACAATTCCTGACCAAGTAGGGACAGATGGGCCCCTCAAACCTGCTTTCTCTCAAATGCTGTAGAGCATATATGAATTCAGTAGTTATTTCCTTACTTTAAAGATATACACATCCACTACCTTCTGGCTATCTTTAGCTATTCGCCTGATGAAAAACCAAGATGCAAAAAGATATTAAGTGGTTCAGTAGTTAATGTTTTTTCCAGGGCTTCTTAACTGTATTATTGTTCTTACTGTAGTATTTTGCACTCTGGTGGAATACCCAAGTATGAAATTAATAAAGATCATATTTTATTACATCCAAAATAAATTGTTATATTTAAATGACCTTCCTAGAAATTGGCGATATAAAAACTGTAACATAAGAAGGTGTTTATTTCAGAAAAAATAATTGCTGTATTTGCTTGAAGTATCCTGAACATTTGGCAGGATTTCATACTTATGCTAAGGGGATGTAAACCAGAAGCTGATAATTTAGCATCTACTATAAAAGGAACCAGTTTAAAGAGGAAAGAAACATGCCTCAACTATTTTTTAGTTAAAACTAAACTCAAATATTCTTACTTTAAATATTGTATGAGTACTTTGGGATCAAATGTGTCACTGACCTTCAACTGACATTACTTCTTGAATTTACAAATGAACTAGCTCTATGCTGGGTCCTGGATGTACGTTAATGCCATCACTGAACAGAGCACCCTCTGCAGGGTGTGCCTGCGATGGGGCCACATTTGCAGGTCCTGCCTCAAAGAGGATTTGCAGTTGGGCCATGATGGGAACGGGAGACAGCACGCTGGTACTTTGTTGCTTGGACACTTCTCTCATCCTTTTGTGGATATCCCTGTCATGCACTGTGCATACCCTTGTCTGAGACCACTGCTCTTGTTGGCATGAAAGACCTTGGTCTGGTGATTTGACTGTTAACTCGGTTTGCTTGGGCAAATCACAGATTTCCTACATTTGAAATGGAAAGTAATAACTTTCTGCCTTTGTAAAATGCACTGAAGTAAGTGTGTTGCACATTTATATATGAAGAGGCCATTCAGGCAGCCAAAAGCTGTTTTGTATTGACATGTCCTATTCAGGGCTGGTTTGGTTTAAAACCAGGGCTGGTTAATTTTAAATTGAGGCTCTTACTGGAAGGAATGATCTTATATGGTAAGTTAGATGCAGACACTGTTATAACATACACATTATAGCTAATATATATTTGGTCTTAACTGGTCTGTAATTGGTTAAGGGTTAGTGTTAAGTAGATGATTTATTTCCTGTAAGTCCTGCCACTTATTAAAGTTGTGACCTGCAGCAGGAAATGAGGTGTGGGCAAAATGAGACTGAACAGCTGCAGATTTTTGTAAGGGGGAAGTACTACTTAGCAGATTCCTTATGTCAATTCAATGATTAGGAAATAAAACTAGGACAGCAGAGTGTAAATATGTTCCTAATACGCTACTGACATTTCAGTTGTTTTTGTTAATAGCAAATAATTTTCCGATAGCAAGAAAGATTTACAAGTCCATTTGTAGGTCTTAATGGTTGCATAGCATAGCAAACAGGCTCAGTATACTGTACTTAATAAAATAACACGATTATTTTTAATAGAAAAATTGTGAAACCTGTTAAATATTTTCTTAGACACGTTTGACAGTTTTCAGTCTAGTTATGTGATGTGCAAATTCCCTAATGCAAGATAACTTCTAAAACAGTTCTTTAATTTTCCTAGGGGAAGAAACCGTGATTGCTGTACCACATGGGAGTCGCAGTGTGAGAATTACCCTAAAAGGACCAGCACACCTTGGTATGACTGAGCTGTTTTATGTATTTATTCATAAGATAAAAGTAGAACTTTGCATCTGAACTCATTCAAATTTGGGGAATATGGGTAAGATCATGACCTTGATTCCTCTTCCTGTTTTTAATATCCAGCCTGAAGGTAGTCCTACAGAACACTGGTTTCTAAATGTATTTAAACCAAGTACTTCTTAGATAAGGTGTCTAAAATACAGTACACTCTTAAACTACATGCAAAAAATTACATCAAATTTACTTTCAAAGGGTTATCTGTGGGACTGATAGCACTTGTAGAACCCAGCACTGATTTCTGTTGAAGAGTCTCAGATAGTGTAAACAGTTCAGTTGAAGTTACACTTGGTCAGTGAGCAGTGTTCAAGCAAAAGTAGTCTAGGTAAAAATAAGGTAAGGTAAACAAAGTACATGACAGAAACTACACAAATCCTGTTTCCTTGTAATACTTGAGGCCATTACATACCATCTATGAGAAACGGCTTGCTATTCTCTTAGATGTTTGTTTCCTAATATTTTCTATATAAGCCTGACAGTAGTATCTATGGTAATTTCTTTACCCATAGGTCTACTTTACATAAAGAACTAATCGTTTCAATGATAAGTGTGACTGCCATACCAAGCAATGAAATAAACCATTCATTTAACATTTGGAACATTTTTTTATTAGTAAAAGTGGAAGACTTAGTCCAAATCATAGAAATAAAAAGGACAACTTCTGCTCTGAGATATGTAAATAGAAGACAGAAATGCATTTCATTTGAAAATGGCTCATCTATTTGTTTGCTTTGAAGAATGAATTGTTACTTTCTTTCAAAGAAAAAACTGAATAAGACTTCCACCTTAGAGTAGCTCCAGAGTGACAGCAATTTCAAGATAAAGAACACTGATATCAACAATGTACAAAGCTGAATTTATCTTGAAATAAATAATATTAATGTAAAACTGTTGAAAAGGATGTATGGAGTGATTCTGACCAGTTCAGGTCAGGACTCTTGGTCTTTCTTAAGTAGTTCTGCAGAAGGAAGTTGTTGTTTCAGCTTTGCATGAGGAAAAAGTACTAGATTCAGTGGCTCCTGGGGGATTTCTGGAAAGCTCCTGAGGAATGCAGCAGCAACTTGGTAACTAAGTACAGAGTGCTCCTGGCTTCCTACCCAGGGTGGTTCCATAAAGAAGCTGTGGCTTGGCGTTACTTTTGTCAGCTAGTTCTCTAGCTGGATGAGAATTGTGAAATGTTCCTTTAACCACTTCCCCCAGCACATCTGTTTGCAAATCTGTGAGGATTTAGACATTTGTTACCTAAAATATTTCAAATGACAGAGGTGAAAAACAAGTGAGAGCTGGTGTGGGGAGGGAGATGGAAATTTCTTCTGGCTTCACAGCCAGATTTTCAAGAACTGATGTTCTAGGGGATGTGCTTTGGAACAATTTGCCTGTTGCCTTTTTGACTATAGATATGTTTGTGCGTGTTTGTCACTTGACAGAAAATACCAAATGATCTTTGATCTGCAACTTCATTGACTTTGCTGTGGGTGTGCTGGTATAACTAAAGCAGAATTAAAAAAATAATCACCTATAATTACAGGCTCCATTTGTCAGAGACATTCTTCCTGGCTTGTAAGGAGTTGAATTTAACAGGTGTAGCAGGGACTACTTATTGCACTATTTTATACTGCCTCCTGTTGCCAGTATATATTTGTTCTTCAATTAAAGACAGCAGCAATAGCGAATGCTTGAAGAGCACTACGGAGTGTCTGGCACTTCTCCCTTTTTCTTGTGGTGTTCTGTGCTTCATTCTGGGCTTTGTGATCGGCTCTTGTTCCAGGGAAACACAGCTGCTGGATTAATCAAAAATGGAAATGTGGTTGGAAATGTAGCGCAAGACAGATTTGAAACAAATAAATGCTCTGAACATTGTTTTACAATCAGCAGCTTAGTGTTTTAGGAAAGACTGTATTTCTTTGTAGCTGGTAATAATAAGTATTTTTGTTTGTATGAACACTTTAAGACAGGGAACAGATTCATCAAAGAGCAAAGGTGTTAGTTTGGGTTTTTTACAAATAGATCCCTCTTGTGCTTCTGTATGCTTGGCTTTTGTGAATGATTTGGTGGAAAATAACCAAATAATTAGTACAAAAATGGTTATGAATAAAAGGTTTCATTGTCTTGGTTTTGTTTTTGATTCAGACTATATAATGGCTTTTCTAGCAGTTGTTTTAAGAGCATTAGAATCAAAAGAAAGACTGAAAGTTCCCTGAAATTAATCCTCCAGCAGAAGAAACAGGAAAACCAGAAGCTAATATTTTTACAAGTGGCTAATGCTAGATAACTGAGTTCATGAACTTAGGGAGGTTAAACTTTACTAAAAGGAACTGAAACTTTTTTTCCCTCTTGGTCAATGTCTTCTCTGCTTGCAGTGATTTGCATTACTTGACAGTATTAAGCTATACATCTATGCACTTCTTTGTCTTTTGATAGATGCTAAGAGGAAGACAATGTTGCTTGAATTTTGAAAAGAAAGCGTGTTTTATTTTGGGCTCCTGTATTGTGCTATCTACAAATGATTTGCATGGAAAAGAAAGAGTTTTTGGGTAGCAACATGATTTGTTCCTTCTTGCCCTGTTAGCAGGAGCTGTTTCCCTGGGAATTCTTCCATGCATCTCTCTATGCAGTGAGGTATCTGCAGCAGGTTCCCCGTGCCACGTTGCCCTACTCTTGCCTGCAGCTAAGAGTATGGGAGGCTTTTGTGGTGGATCTTCTATCCACAGCTGGGCAAGGCATTTCCATGAGGAAAACATTCTTTTTACCAAGTTAAGGGAAGTAGCACACAGACAGTTATAGGTCTTTGGCACCAGTGTTTATGTTAGGCACAGAAAGAGGCGAGGACTCAAGAGAATTCCCTGTCCTTATGACTTCGCACATCTGGAGTCCTAACGACCCCTCAAGGAAATGTTTCCCTAACTTAGGATGGGGAAGCTTACTTCTGAAGTCAAACTTCCCACCTCTCCAGGATTGCAGGACCCTGCAGAATGAATAAATGTTTGGTGACTTCTTTTCTAAACCTTTCCTATAAGCCAGTTGGTGAAACCTTTGTTCTGAAGTCAGTAAAGTAGGGATTTTGGGGGAACGGCTCCCTAATAAAAATTATGTTATGTATGTGTTATACAAACTAGGTGCTTCGTTTCACTCTGTTTTAGAAGCCTGTGTTGAGAAGCGCTAGATGCTACTGAGCAGGAATATATGGCATCAAAGGTTGTTCATGGTGCCATGGAATAGGTCTTCATCTCCCTGTGTGACACACCTGTGGGAAAATCTGAGCAGCTGTTCTAAGCTTCACAGACACAACCTCCAGACATACAGGCCATCATTCTGTAGCTGGACCTTGCAAATAAACGCATACTTTGGATTCAAATCTAGTGTAGCTCTAACATAAATCTATGTCAGCTCTCGGTGACTTATCGTATTGTTGGTTGCTGAATAATATTGGTTTGTGCCTAGGAAAAAGTAAAAATTATTTTTTATTAAGAAAATTAGCATAAAGTCTGTAAAGTAATGCAGCTCAGGTCACCAAATGAACATCTTTAACATCTTTTTGTAACAGCCAGATGTCTTGCTTTGCAATCTTAAATGCTAGTTTCAAAGGGGTCCTGTATCCCTGAGGATCCTACTGACTTTATGTGGAGTTCGGAGTACTTGAGATTTGCTGATTTGAGTATTATTCAACAAAATGACAGAATAACAGGCACCATGCATTAATACTTACTGTAAAACAGTGTGAGTTTGTGATCAACGCTTGAAGAAGCTTAACCTAAGAATGCTGAGTTCTGGTTATTTTGTAATGCAATCAGGAAAGAAAACTTCCATAAAAGTGACAAACAAAAATACGTAGTAATAGTCTAAATGCCTGATGCTTTTTCTGTGGTTTGTTTATATCTGTTTGTTCCTAATGGAAGTGTGTTGGACAATGGGGCACTTTGGTTCCTAGGGATTTATTTCTTTTCTTTGACAAAGTACATTTGATTCACCACTAAATTCCCACCCTGTGATCAACATAAAGTCATTTCATAGAAACATACCCTTCCTTAAACTTTCTTTCAGCCATGTGTGTGATCTTTGTTATACCTGAGCATTTCTAGTGTTTAGAAACTTGGGATAATATTGGTACCTTTTCAAGGAAGTTATCTTCTTCTAGAATTTCTTCACTGTCTTTGTTGGGGATGCTCCAGAATGCATTTCTAACTTAAAAGATCTTAAGGAAGAAAACAGCAGATGGGCTGCAGCATTCAGAGTATGTTTTCAGCGCAGGTAAAACCAGATGCTCTTAATCTAAATTATATAGCCTGAATTAGGTAACTCTGTTTAAAAGTACCAAAAAAGGTAAGGTAGTTGGAGAAAGAGGGTATTTAT
This sequence comes from Limnodromus scolopaceus, assembly GCA_028565335.1. NCBI lineage: Eukaryota > Metazoa > Chordata > Aves > Charadriiformes > Scolopacidae > Limnodromus > Limnodromus scolopaceus. The sequence continues at coordinate 32,345,731 of JAOXNO010000070.1, forward strand.
AGCTCATCAAAAGGTTCTTTTTAGCTGGCCTTGAGCTCATCTGAGATACATGCCTTTCTCATACAGTGCTCTGATAGATTGTAACCAGACCAGTCTATTTGGTCATGCATCTTGCTGTGCTTATACACTATATTATGCAGAGCCCGAATTTCTTCATTATGAATATCTTCCTTTAGCTTTGTCCACTTATAGTTCAGTCAGTTTGCTGGAAGTGACTCAATCCTAAAATACTTCATCTGTCTTCTGGAGGTTGTGGGCTGTTAGTTTAATCTGTTTCCAAGGAGCTCAGAACTGCTCAAAAAGGGTTTTCATCACCACCTGTTCTGAGAAAGGGACATCCCTCAGCAGTGCTGCAGCCACCCACCTCCTGGCTGGGCTTTTTGCTCATGTGGGAAATATTCGAAGTTGAGCTCTGGAATGGGTAGAGTTATATAGGTATTGAGGTGAGTGTTTGGTGAGTTTGACAACATTCAGCCTTCTCTGGAGAGTGATTGCTGAAATTGCCAGACTTTTGAGTTGCATGGAAGAATGTTATTTTTCTGTGTATTGATTCTATCTGTTTTGAGTTTCTTTCAGGTTGTGCTGCTGAATCTGTTGCTTTATAGCTACATGTAGCACTTGGTGTAGGAAAAACTGTCTCAGAAGTGCTTCTGGTATGAAAGAACGGTGTGTTCAAGCAGATATTCCTGTGCTGACATGTCATGCAGTTATATATCAACCTATAATCTGAAGCAGTTAATATTCTCACAGATATTCTATGCGGTTTTCTTAATGCACATATTTGGCTGTTACTTGCAAGGCAAAATTTTAAACACTCCTGACTTCCTTGAAAATAAAAGAATATCCTGTTTAAGTTTACTAATAACGTGTTTCTTCTTTAGTTATAGAGTCAAAGACACTGCAAGGAGACAAGGGAGAGCACAGTTTCAATGGTCCTGGAATGTTTGTCATAGAAAATACAACTGTTGAATTTCAGAAGAGTACAGACAGGGAAATCATAAAGATTCAAGGACCTCTTGGAGCAGATTTCATTATCAAGGTGGGATCTGTGTATGTACAAATCTACAAAGATATTACAAGTATGTGCCACAGCATGGGTGGCTGTCCATCAGGTTGTAGCAATACAATAAAATCTTTTAGTTATCAAATAAGGAATCATAATTACAGTCCAGAGATAATTTATACTATGTATATCCAAACAAATTGAAATGTTACGAGGTTAATGTCTTTGCTGTGATGGAAAGTACCACAGGATCTTAATGGTAAAAATGGCCAGGACTTTTGTTTTAAATATTAGAGAAAGAATAACAGCGTGATCCTCTGCAGTGGATTGGTGTTAATCCAATTGAAGACTGCCACCTACTGAATCTGAGCATTGCTTCCAGCTGCGCCCTGGAATTTCCCTTAGACATTGCTAATCCAGCTACTGACCATTTCTAATCCTTTTATGTTTCTCTTCTACCCAGACCACATGCAGATGCCTTGCATCGTACATGCAGATATTTATATGTAGAAACATACCAATATTTGACTACCAAAGGAAGATAGTCATACAGTTTTCCATTGGAAATGACAGAAGTTTCAGTATTATCACACCACTTGGCTTTATCTGTCAAGTTGTAGAAATAGATTTTCAGTAGTTTTTATTTTGTATCTCCAATATCATGTGTGCAGTTAGATTTGCCTGAATATGAACCCTTGTGCTTAGATAAATTATACACTTCCCTTTCCAGCAAATTTTACAAATTTTGCTAACAAAAGAAATAGATAATCAAATAGTTACATTAGTACCTTGAATATTTTGGAAAACAAAGCAAATAGAAGTATTTGACTATCAGAAACTTAAATTTAATTGTTACTATAGACCTTCTAGAGTTTTTATGCCTGTTATCATTACTCTCTTCACTGCTGTTATATATGAATTATGTTTTGAAATGACATGTACAGTGGAGTACAGCATACACATGTGTTGTAATGGAAATTTCTACAGACCAGGTACTCTGGATCAAAAGAGAGTGTGGTTCAGTTCTTTTTCTATCAACCCATCAGTCATCAGTGGAGACAGACAGAGTTCTTCCCCTGCACAGTGACATGCGGAGGAGGTAAGTAATGGCGGTTCTTCAGGAGTCTTTAAAAGTGGCTGATTTACAGCCTTCGTTCTGTGGTTTTATTCATTAAATGTTTGTGCTTCTTTGCACACTGGTGGCTCTTCAGAAAAATAAATGACAGAGGAGCAGGTAAGTTGGTTAAATTAGTATAAGTTTTTTTATACCTTATATTACTGGAAGTCATGTTCTTCCATAAGGAATGATCGCTTGAGTAAGAGCTTTGACTAAGAAATAAAGATACGACATTCAGAGTGGAAAATGACAATTCATAAAGGATATTTTGGGAAAGTAAGCAAAGAAATACAATGAGATTTTAAAATAAGGGTAATCAGGAGATGAAGGGAGAAAGTATTTCTGGCCACAACAGTAGACATGAGGGAGAGTTTTAGAATGCTTAGTTTAGAAATTACACAGAATGCAGAATAAGTAAATAGAATTTAAAGAATAGCTACTATCAATACCTTTTACTGTCTGATCTTAGACACTTAGTCCCGATGGTAGGTAGAACAGCAGGCAGTGTGCTGTAGTGTCTCCTCCTGGTTTAACCTTACAGCAACGGGTGGATGAAGTACAGCTCAGGTCTGTTACTGCTCATCCAGCCCAGCCCACTCATGTCATGTCTGGTCTGCAAAAAAAGTGGCCTCATGGTAGGTGCAGTGTTTGACATTTGTAAATACCTATTTCAGTTCAGTCTGCATTACCCAGGTCACCTGAAAACCAGACTGGGATACTAGCAATACTGGTGTAGTGATTTTCTTGGAGAGTACAAATATGGTTTAAATAGTTGCTTGGAACATGAATAAAAAGAGTTAAAGATGTTTAAAGCACAAGCAGAGTCTGGGGATCTTTTGACGAACCATCCATTTTGGCACTTGCACCTCACTTTAATCTCAAATGCAGACAATATATGTGTATAATATGTAATCCCACAGGAAACTACTGTATCTTATAAGATACTTGGCCTCATGAAGTGTGATTCTTACTGGAACTGTGAGTGGCAACACATATCCTCTGATGATTCCATCACACTGCGTTTATGAATTTTTCCCTAACCTACCTGACAAGGGAAGAAGTGTAAAGCATCACAGTTATTTTAGAGGACTGTGTGTAAACACTGAATCACTCAAGGGACACATTTACCTTCAAAGTTACTGGCTTAAATCCAGCCTTATTCAGACTGGTGATATAGTCTGAAAATTATAGCTACATGTCAGTCTCTTCGAAATTAGTGTTTTCAGTGCCCTAATTTGTAGCTGCATGTCTATGATATGAAACTGGTACCTTTATCATCAGGGCTTGACACTCTTGATGGCAGACCTGAGAGAGGTCAGTAACTGAAGCAGCACAGAAACCAAGCTACTGCTTACCCATGAAAGTAGCAGTGTTAAGAGTGGCATATTATTGAGGCATGCAGGGGAGTTGTATTGCAGCTGCCTGGCTTTAACCTGTTATCTTAAGGCGGATTTAGTATCTGGGTTGTCTGTTTGGCATCTTTTACTGGCAGTAAAATAAAATGTTCCTTACAACAGAGACTTGGAGTCAGTGCAGCACCATTCCTCACTTAGATGCTGCTTCTATATTTAATTCTGTAATCTCAGGAAGGGGGAGTATGATGGGCATCTCAGAAAGCACAGTCAAACTTGGATGAGCAAGAATGTTTAAAAACTGTGTCTATCTTGTTTGCAAGTGGCTTATCTTCTGCGTCTTTTCACTACTTACAAGAACTGGAACATACATGCTTTGAGCACTGGAACTGCTTAGTTCTTCTTTATGGTTACCCCTCTCATGCACGATGACACTTTGAGTCAGCCAAGAGACACACAAGTGTTGCCATTGATACACGATACTTAGCATTTTCAGTAGACACTGGGACTTTTGCTGTTAGTTTATTGACTCTATTTGGATTTTAATTCTTGTGGTTTCAGACTTTTTCTTCTTTGCACATACCAGAACATCCTCCTCCTCTCCACAGTTTAAGTCCAAGTCAGCTCTTTTGAATGAGTCTCTTTTTTTCTTCTTAGCTGAAAAGGCAGCCTAGTGGTTTATAAAACTCAGATCCCTTCTTGTAGCCAGTCTTCACATAGATTTTTGTTTTGTTTTGTTTTGGACAAGTAGTTACTTCAAAGTTTTCTTTTGTTGGCTCTTCAGCTAGGAATGTTCTTGAAACTATTACTTGGTTTTCTACAGTTTAACTTAACAATGTTTTTGGATCCCATCTTCAGTTCCTCCGGCTTTCTGTTTTTATTTTTTTTTAGGATCCATAACTCTATAATATAGCGCTCTAACATACATGGTAACTCTTCCTTGAGGGAGGGCAGTTTTAAATTGTAGAACATGTAGTAGAACCATGTGATTTTGTACGGTTGCATCTTTGACAGGTGAGCTGCTCCAATACATGTATTCCTGCATCACACAAAAACTTATATGCTTTTACTCTTATACTTAGAATATTATTAGAATAAAGTGCCAGAGTCTTATCTAGCATTAAGATAGGTTAACATAATTGTTATGCTGAATTGTCTTAAATTAAAATCTGGTCCTTCATGTTTCTTGGTAGTGTTTCCTTGTTTAAAAGCAAACTGAAGAAGAGTAACACAGGAAATTAATTCAATACGCAGTGCATTGTTGGGGGGGAGGAATAAAGCTGCTTTAATTTATCTCCATTACCAAAATTTAACTTTGCTTCTACATTAGGTTATCAGCTTAATTCAGCTGAATGCGTAGATATTCGTCTGAAGCGTGTTGTTCCGGACCACTATTGTCATTACTATCCGGAAAATAAGAAACCAAAGCCCAAACTAAAAGAATGCAACATGGATCCCTGCCCTTCTAGGTTTGTATGACATATGACAAATAAATTTAAGTGTGTGGTATAGTCAGTTACTAAGGAACAAGCTATCGTATTGACTTAATTTCAATTCTTTTTATCTTTAGGGCTATTAATCTTGGTTGATTCTTGCATGTATTAATGGCTGATTACTGCTGCCAGTTGATTTATGTCACTTCTTCAGTGTTGTAGAACAGGAGGCTTTGCTTTCCACAGAGATATTGTAAATACAAATCAGTTTGTTCAGAGACTAGTTCTACTTTATTGCTGAGTGGTACAGCGTTAGTACAAGGATTTTGTGAGGTTGTGTGAGGAGGACAGGTTATTTGCCTGTTTTTGGATTTATTGATGCTGTCATTCAGGATTCCTCATTAGACGGAGAGTAGCTCCAGTTCTCAGTTAGTGTACAAGTTTTGTACATGGTTTAACTTGTTTTATTCATCTGCATACCGTAAAAGTTTCATTTTTCATTTGTAGTGTGGAGTTGACACTTAATTATTAAAGTTTGGGGGGTTGGTTTGTTTTTTTACACTAAGATTTTAAAAAAAAAATCATTCAAAGTAAATATACTTGTGGTACAAATACCACAGAATATTATTGCCAAATTATAAGTAATATAGTATACATAAATTGTATTGAATTGCACTACAGTATTTCAAACTAACTTTTGGATTGTCTGGTGAGGTTTCCTGGCTGTGCTAAAGAATCTTAAAATAACATCACAGTATCAAGTCCCAGAACCTCACATTAGTATGCCAGCTGGCCGAGCTAAAGTTATATACAAGAAGAAAAGGAAACACTCTCAATGGATTTCATTTCCTATAGCTAAACTGTCCATTTCCTTTCATTCCTGTTGAACATAATCGTTGATAGTGACCTCTAACAGTTTTAGATGTGCAGACTTCCAATTTTCTTTCCTGGCGAGTTGATCCCTATATGGAGTGGTAAGACTTCAGTGATGCTTAATGGCAATGGGTGCCAAATGTTGCAAAGCTGGAATGGGAAAATTTGGGAAAGAAAAAGTGTAATTAGCTTTTTCCTTGCAAATTTAGCTGATACAGATGGAAAAAGGGAAGTACTACTGGATATAATACCATATTTCTTAGAATTGGAAGTAAGACTTTATGCCTGCTCTGTGCTGTGCACTTCAAATAAACAGCGCTAGAAGAGTGCTAAGCACCCATTGTTCACAACCAATCTAAGATTAGTCTTGTCATGCATTTATTTCACTCCCACTCACGCTCCTCAGCAGTCTTTGTTACAGATTTATGTAGCTGTTTTCTTGTTAATAAAGTAGCGCAGCCCCAAAGGATCATTGATCACTGATAAATTTCTCTGCTGATGACTTACTCATGTGATATCTTTTTGATGGTATGAAGTGGAGAAACTGTATGGTGAATAGATCTCTATCCATGCAGAAGAGGTAAGGTCATACAAGTCACTGTTTGCCACAAGGGTGATGTGTAACGAATGTAAGATTCCCTCATTTCATGTTGGGAATTGCTTGCTTTAAGCATGGTCACGTAAAAGTACTTGATGTACAGTCTTGGGTATGAAAAATAATGATGCAATATTTATTTTGTTGACAGTGATGGATTTAAAGAAATCATGCCCTATGATCACTTCCAGCCACTTCCTCGGTATGTATAATCAGGATGGCATATGTGTCAGCACTACCACACTATTCACTGAAAATATACTATTTGAGTACTAAGATCATGGAACGTCATCTGACTTTTTGCTGTACAGGAAAGCGAGTTTATAACAATCCTGTACACATTTTGAAAGCATGTGATTTATTTCAGTGTGCTCTGGATGATCAGCTTAACAGTAAGAGGTTAATGTGCTCTTCTTGAAAATATCAGTATGGAAGACTTTAGAAAAAAGAGTGTCCCTTTAAGTCTTCTCCTGCTCTAGTGCTGAGAATAACATCTCCTTGGAAATGCATTTATGAATTCTTGTCCTGAAAGGTTTTTACTTTGAAGATGTATGCAATGAATGTATTCTTTTATAGAACAGGTCTCCCTGTGTTGCAGGACTCTAGAAATTCCCTTGGGAGGTCTCGTTCTTTGGCTGTTCTTTAGAGCTACACTCTATTTATTGATTTCAAGGTTAACATGTCGCTTTAAAGATACTGAGTTGTCTGAATATCTATTGCCTAAAATTAAGTTATCAGAGCACTGTTTGTTGCCTTTTTTTTTTGTTTTTTTTTTTTTTTTTTTTTAACCTGCATCAATCACAAGACTGTAAAACTCCTCTGGAAGGTTTAGATGTTTTGTAAAGAATGTTAGCACTACAAAGCATTGAGCCAGATTTACTGTTAATGCAAAGAATTATGGTTGACAGTTAGATGCATATTTATCTGAGTTGAACCTCTGCTTTATTATGTCATGAAATGAATAATGTGTATTTTTTCAAAGAAGTAAAGATATGAAGTAATAAGAATGAAATCATAGACTTGCACGGCTCAGTGGAGCTACTGATTACAGCTGATATAAATGTCATAGTTTATTTCTGTAGCAATTTACGCTTGTTGTGGATCTGCTGTCCTGTGCTGTATTTTGGCTTTCATACATAGATTGAGATTTTTTTTTCCCCTCTACAGCTTTATCCTGTAAAGTTCCATAATTATACTCTGTGTCTCTCCCCTTCCATTTCTTCTGCCAATTCCTTTGCATTTCAGATCTCCTCTGGAACTCAGCACAATTTATTTACATGAGTATTTCGTCTTCTGAACTGCTCAGGGCTTGGAGACCAGTTGGAAGAGAAATTTAATCCCCCTTTCTGTGCTTTACTGTGCTCAGCATGTTTGCATGACACTGTGGTGAGATAGATTATATCTGTGATAAAGCTGTGGGCAGGTTCTCTTATTTCAAACACCGAGAACTACAGACAAAAGCCTACCTCATTTCAACACCTCAGTGTGTCCTGTCAGAAGGTATCATGGTCTTCCTGGGTGATGCTTGGGAGTAAGAGCTGTAAGACAGGAGACAGCTGAGTGGGGCTCAGAGCTGGTGTCAGCAGGAAGGAGAGAGAGAGGAAATAGGCTGCGTTCCACCAGGAGGGTGCGTAAAGAAATACAATGGAAGTGCAAACCACCTTTTCTTGCTGGGATTTCTGAAAGAAAACAGCAGTTGAAACAGCCAGTTCTTATATATCTGCATCATGAGGTGAAGCTGGTCCAGTGCAGATGCAAGTCTTGGCTTCAGTGTAGCAGGATGTATTTTCTCTATGCTGTTACCTGTCAAGTAACTGCAATGCATTAGTCTGTGCCAGTTCTGCTGGGGCTTCTTCCATCTTTTCTTTTTGCTTTTTCTTTTCTTACCTGTTTCTTACATGCCATCCCAAGCCTGTTCTTGCAAAGCAGGCAGAAAACCGAAGTCCTGTAGACGTACTTGAGCAAAGCTGTACAGCCTCCTTCACCTTGACCAACGGTTGTGCATTGCACCTCCTACATAACACAAGGGCCATGTGGAAGGGCTGCTTTGCCATCCTGTGGCATTTACCACTACTTTCCCATTCACACAAGGAAGTTGTGGGAAAGTCATGGTGAGCACCGCAAGATCTTGAAAGAGTTCTCCTGTGGCTAGAGTTGTAAATGCCCCACTGAAATATTTTTACAGATGGAGAATTCTTTTGAAATAAATAGAAAAATTTCCCAGGATGAAAATTTTCTTTTAAAGCTTTTGGAATGCCTCCATTTATTTCAGACTTGTTGGACTGTTGAGGATCCCTTGACAGCTGTGGGTTCTGGAAAGTATCTCCTTGACTGCTTGCCCAGGACCCCCCTTTTCCCCAGTAGCCATGGACCTCACTCCATCTTGAAAATGCTTATGGGAGTATGGGATCTGGAATATGTTTGAAACTGATGAGATAAAGAAAAACAACTATAAAACTTTATGCTATAAACACTTGTGCGGCTAGTATTACATATAGCTCAGTGAGCCTTATATATATAAATCCATGAGCTGCTAATTCATTGAACAGTTAATTGCTCTTTAGTTCCTGACTTTTTTTAAAGAAAATGAATTAATGCTGGCTGTTCATTTAAGTCAAGGAAAAGTGTAGCTGTTGCTCTTCAAATGTATTTTGTACTTGTGATATGATATCAGTATCTGGGTATGTAGCTTTATTCTGAATGCTTTTGAGTATATACTCTATGGTTAATGTTCCATGGCTGGCTTGCTGTATGTTTCATACTCATTCTTCTATTGAGCTTAAGCATGATTAATATGTTTTTGTAGGCAGTTTAATGAATTGCTTAAAATAGGAAGTGTCCTTGATTTACCTGCTCTATCACAGATAGTGGGTAGTAATTGCTTAAATTTGCCTTTGATTTAGAGGCCTTTGCTTCACCTACTCTGAGATCATGACTTCCTTTATGATAGTGAAGTTACTCTTGATGAATTGATTTTGGTGGGATATTGTAGTACTTGCTGAGTCTATTGTTCATAATGGATATTTTTTTTTCATGATCCTTTCTGAGCTCCTGCAGTTGTAGTAGGAATAATTTTTAAATTAACAAGACATTGATGAACCATAAGATGTACTGAAGAATTCGATCATTTCCCAGGGCTTAGCTTTGATTTAGATTGGGTGGTGGAAAGAAAGCAAGTGATAGGAGGTGAAGGGTGAGGAAAAATTGTGTGGGGCTTAGTGAAACCTTTAGACAAATGCTATGGCAGAAGCCTATTATCTCTAAATGCAGCAGGAGCAGCATGCTATTGAAGTTAGTTTTTGTTGAGAAGTGATTGCTTAAATGTACATACATGGTAAGACCAAGATATAAATGAAACAGTTTGTAACCTAAAATCCTTCATGTAATTCTAGTGTCAGATGGTGCAGCAATTTCCCTATTTATTATAGTTAGGTCCAAGATCATGGATAGATGGCCATTCTGAAGACATTCCCTCCCAGCAGGTTGGTTGTCATCCCTGTGTTGGAGGCTAATACCCCACAGCTCTGCAGGTTGACAGGCCTGTGTGAGTGTTCCTTAATCTGTGCATCTCTCTGCTTCAGGAGAAATCAATTAGGTTAGCCGAAGCAGAGGAAATAGATGAGCAGCTGCCTTTTGCTTGAAGCAAGTTGGAAAGTGTGAATACAGTCTCATTCAACGGCATTTTAATGAGGGTGGAAAACTCTTGCAGAACTGCAGTCATGATCTGCCAAATGTTACCTGTCAAAATTTAATTTGTTCACAGTCCTTATGGATGAGCACAGTTTGATATGAAATGGCTGGGTTTACCCAAAGCAAGTATTGGAGTTCCCATAACAAGTCTTTCATGAACAGATTTTTTTAAGGGTAGTCTGCATGATGTGGGCAATGATGAGAAACTGTGAGTAATAACACCCTCAGTCAGCACCGACAGATCTGTCTTTGGACTTCACATAATCTCAAGTACATATGCTTACTGGTCTCTGACAATGATAGTAATAGTATATGTGACTGTGTAAATTAACTGTGAAAAATATTCTGTTTAGATAATTTAGGCTATTGGCAAGTAAAATCATTGTTCTTGATTAGCTCAGTATATTTAGGGTCTTTAACTCATGTATGAAAATAAGATTTTCAGTTATTTTGGGAAATGTACTTAAATTTATAGTTCTATTTTTCTTTTCATTTTGCACATGAATTTAAGCCTGGAATAATGCAGGGTAGCTCTGTAATTCAATGTATTTATATTCAGTGTGTGGTAAGAATCCAGCAACCAAACTATCTGGGTTTTAATGACACTAAGATTGGATTCAGTATTTTGCACTTTTAATAGAAGTTAGTAGTCTCATTTAAGCTTAAACAAAATAGCCCTAAAATATAACCTTATTTTTAATATATGTGAGTTCTTTTTTTCAGTTGGGAACATAACCCTTGGACTGCATGTTCAGTTTCCTGTGGAGGTGGTATTCAGAGGAGAAGTTTTGTGTGTGTAGAGGAGACCATTCATGGAGAGATACTGCAAGTGGAAGAATGGAAGTGCATGTATGCCCCTAAGCCCAAAGTCATTCAAACCTGCAATCTGTTTGATTGTCCTAAATGGGTGGCAATGGAATGGTCTCAAGTAAGTTGAAAAATAATTTGGACCTTTATACTTGTTTTGTAAAGAAAGCCTCTAGTCTTGCGTTACCATGTATTTCTTCACACAGGGCTATTAGAAAAACATAGCCCTGCAAGCATAACTCATGGTACTTACTAGGAAAAGTTTGTGCTAAGTAATTTGGCCCAATAATCAAAATGTTAACATGTCTGTGTAGAGAAAAATGCATATAGAATTATTTATGCCTGTTGAATTCCTGCTTTACACGGAGGAGAAATTAGAGCCAGAGGTCAGGCCCCTTTGCAATCAGGTCGTTTGTCTCTCAGTTCTTGATAAATGTAATATTTCACTGCATATAATAGCTAAAGGCATGTCTGTCTAGGGGCTGACATGTCTGTAAGGGTGAGTTTCCAGCATTCTTACCTTTCATTATAGTAACAAGAACATAAAGCCAACTTATCTTGGCTGTAGTTATCTGATACAGTCAGATAGCTCAACACTTCTATAATTCCTTAGTTCATCCAAATGACATCACTGACATATAGTGAAGAAACTGTTCTTGTGGCACGTCTAACCCAGTTTTAACTGAAAATGACCACTGTGAGAGAGCATATTCTCAGTACATAGCCACCTCTGTTTCACACTATTGCCAATCAGATAAGCTTTACAGAACCCCAAGAAATTACTTGCCTTCCCAGAATTTAGACATATTTTTCCAGCATCAACCCTGTCTTTCTTCGCCTAGCAATGCAGGGATGGATTCATACACCTCTGATACCTGATCGATTGTGGAAAAACTTTAGTGAACACATCACTAGTACTTCTAACTTGCTTTTTATCACTATTTGTAAATATAATAAAAAAGAAAGAGTGTAAGATGGTTGCATTGTCTCTCTGCAGTGCACAGTGACCTGTGGCCGAGGCTTGCGTTACCGGGTAGTGCTGTGTATTGACCACCGTGGGCAGCATGTCGGTGGCTGTAACCCACAACTTAAACTACACATAAAAGAAGAGTGCATCGTGCCAATACCATGTTACAAGCCAAAAGGTAACTGGAATTTTGTCTGGGTCTGTTTTTGTTAAGAGAATTAAAAGCCCCTGGTAACCCTTTTCATAAATGCCAGAAGCTGGAATTTACTAGGACTTATTTCAGTCTTGGCAGAAACAAGCATTTTAATTATTGGTGCTAGGAAAAGTGCCCTGCTGATATTTTTTGCTGATAACATAGCCAGACTGTCATGAGGTGAACTTGCTAACTAAATCTATACAGCCTGGTCAAATTGGGAAAACCAGAATTAATGAGTTCAACATGGGGAGGAGGAGTTGTTCAATAATACTTGAAATGGAAATGATACTCCATATGTATCACCTGGGACCTTTTTTGTTTGCGTCTCATTAAATGTGTCAGCATTCTCAGTGGGCCTCATCAGTTCATTAAGTTATAATTAAACTGGTTTTCTCCTGTCTTCTCCATTTCTGCATATTTAAAAGGTCTGTAACAATGATGTAAGTGGACAAATATTCTCTAAAAGAGTTGGGAAGGTTTCAAACAATAGGTGGGAAGGTGAAAAGGAAAAAAAGCAAGATGAAAGAGGAAACGAGCATATCTTGTCCCTTGCTCATTTCTGTCCCTCTCGGCCTAGAAAATTTTAGAGGGTGCTACTCCCATTCTTTCAGTTTTTATTTGAAAGGCTGTATTGCAGACCTTCACAGCTCACCATAAAGATTTACACAGAAAAAGAGAAAGCTCTCTGTGTAGACAACCCTATGTTTCTCTTTGGGATGTTTTCAGACTCTAGAGAACTCTTTAAGCAGAAAAATATTTAGGGTTAAACCATGAAGTAGAAACTAGCACTAAAATTTTAAGAACCTTCTTCTGGGGTTTTACTTCAGTTTGGAGGGACAGATCCTCAGCTGGCTTACTGTGCTCTGAGAAAAAGCATCACACAAATGTAAGATGTATAGACAGATAAAAGAAGCGAGAGCTGTTCTTTAAATTGATTTCCAATTTTGGGAAAGCTAGCTAATGCAGCAAAAAAAAGCCCCAAACCAATTTATCTGAAAATTTTCTGATGAAGCCAGTCTATCTGGAGAGCAATGTACATTTGCTATGCTCTGACTTCTTTTTCAGCTATAAACTTAAGTTATTATGATAACCCATTACACTGAAATATAAGCTACAATTTATTAGAAACTGCCTGCATTTGGGGAAGATGTGGGAAGGAAGTAAAGAATTAAACAGGAGTGGAAATTGGATTACTGGTACTCACTCAGTAAAAAGAGCGTCAGAATGGAGCTCAAACATCATGAAGACATTTTCTAGAAAACTATGTTTTATTATCCAGTATATCTTTATTCAAAAACATTAGATCAATAGGTAATGTAAGGTGTGAAGTGCTAAGGTGAATAATGTGCTAACATCTATGTATTGCTTTGATTTTGGAGGAATTACTGAATGTTGGGTTTTTTTTTTTCTCTACTAGAAAAAAATCCAGTGGAAGCAAAATTACCGTGGTTTAAACAGGCACATGAAATGGAAGAGACCAGAACTGTCTCAGAAGAGCCAACGTAAGTACATTGACTTTGACAGTGAAGAAACATTTCCGGCATATTTTGCAAATAATCTGGAATGACTGTTGCTCTGCAGTTTGCTTTGACGGTTGGTCCTCCTTGGGAGATGAGTGGTGTTGTGAACTGTTCCTAATTTTACATCTCAATAGCTTTGCTTCTGGAGCTCCCATTCTGGATGACACAGAGCTGCTCTATTATAGTGTCCCTATATCATTCAAGCAATGCAAAGAGATCTTAATTTAGCCAAATTAAGCCCTAATTAATGCATGTGGAAACATTTCAACAGATGTAAATTAAACAAATTCAGTTTTGTCCCAGTCATTGCTGTTACCTCAAGAATGTAGTGGTTGTATTAAAAATTAAGAGGTACTTTGTAGAGTTGCCAGGATTTCCTTGGGGGGTGAGATCAATGCATAAAGAAAGTGAGAAAAATCTGCTGATCTCTGAGCTTAGCTGAATCTGTGGGGATAAGTTGTGATATTTTACACGTGTGTGTGTGTGAAATAACATCTGGATTTTGTGAGTCCCCTTAAAAGCTGATGGGGGTAAGCCTTGCAACATTTTAGTCCTGGGGATGAAATCATAACTTAAATCCAGCTGCACTTGTTCCTGTCTTGTATGGTAGGGCATCTACACAACTGCTTGTATCCTCTGTGTACGTTTCATGCATGTGTGTATCTAATCCATTCAATATTTAGTATATAACTTTCTAGAAAGTAGTATCTTTCTATAAGGTTTTCATGAGAGATTTTGAATGGTATTCTATTGTGCTTAGCCAAATTCTGCACTCATTTGTAGTAATGTTAGTTTAAAATAATTTAGATGAGCTTACTGAAGTTACTTTGGATTTATATTGCTCTGAGAAGAGAGTGTGCCCTGTAACTTCTTATTTTTCTTCCTCCATTTAGCTATTCCTGATTTTTGGCACACATGCATCAACAGGTGTGATCATGAGTAATAAAATCGTTACACCTGCACTGACTCACAGAAGAAATCTCTTGCCAAACAGGTGTTTGCATAGTTATGGTGACTCTACTTTAAACTTTTCACTGCTCTAGCCTCTCAAGTCAAGTGTCAACGTACTGTGAGCCGTTATTTCACTCTCCAAATTGGTGGCCCTAAATTCAGGCAGGGTAGTAGCAAAGTTATAAAAATAAAATGTGATTGTCAAAGGGGATGATGCAATCAAATGTGCCTGTTGAATGCCAGCATATCAGAATGAAGGTATATGAGGCCACCTCTAAAGAGTGTGAAGCTATAAAGAAAACGATCTCTAGCATTACAAAACCATTCTGTGGCAACCGTGAGCTAATGTAGTCTTTAGGTTTTTAGGATTTTTCAGCAGCAGTCTATGACAGAACAAGCAGGGAGGACTGGCAGGGACACAGCATGCTAGTTCAGAGTATATTTAGAATATAATAGAGCTGAGCCGGAAACTTTGTAATGGGTTCCCTTGTACCTTGTCCTTACAAAGAAAGCAGTTATTCATGCCTTCCTAGACGTGACCAATGTATTCCGCTGCAGCCTCACGCTGTGAATGCAGCCATGTATTTGAGTTCTCAGTGCATGTCCTGTCACAGCTGGACAGTTTTGCAGTTTCCTGGTGGGTTTTTTTGTTGTTTTTTTCTTCTTTGCTTACTCTGGACACCTAGATTTTCTTCTTTTTTTTTTCATGATCCTAATCCTTTCCTGAGACTTTCTTTCACATTTCCCAGAAGCAACTTCACCTAAATCCAAAAGATTTCTCCAGCCACTTCTTGCTGATGACTCTTCTCTGCCATCCCTCCCTTTACGGAGGTTTTGCTGGAGTGCTGTGCTTTCCTCGTCTATGTACTCTGGGCTCTCCTGGAACCCAGCTATAATGCTGCAGCCACATTCCCCTTTAGCTTCTTTTTACCTGTCTTCTGCTGCTGCCTGCTCTTACTTTATTATTCTAAGGAAGCTGACAGGAATGAGAAGTAACTGATCCCTGCCTCTATCCCTTTTTTGCAGATTGCCTGTTGGTCATGTGGACAGTGGTTTGCAAAGAGAGCAATTTCTCACTAGATGCTTTAAATCTCATGCCTCAACTGCTCCTGTCTTTTAGCTGGAGTGAGATTTTTTTGGTCAGGGTTTAGGATTTAAAAAGAAACCCTAACAATACATTGTTACTTCTCCCAGAGTAAATTATAACAAGATTTTCTTCTGGTTTGGATCAGTTTAACTTTGTTTTCTGTAATTTACCCATGGCACAGTGATAACTCATAGCCTACCTCTGCCTAGCAGGAGGCTTATGATTTCCTTGGTAAAATGCCATCACTTTTAATTTTAGTTATTCTCTTGTCATCCAAACTTAAACCACAACATGAAGCCTCAACTTCTAGTCCATCCTTTTATTACAACTGCCTTTCTATGCTTTCGTGTGATATTTTAGTTGATAATGAATAAGAGAATAAATGCAGCTGCATTTTAGAACCCACAAATGATGGATATGCCAAAAGTAGCTTATGGAAGATAAATACTTCTGCCGCTGTGGTCTACCACGGCTGGTGTCCTGAATTTACATAGAGGGGGAACGTTCAAAAGCTTCTTTTTTTTTATTATTAGCAAAATAAAAAATGACTGCCCTTAAAGTGAGGCCAAGAAAAATGTAGGTCTGACCTTTTTAGTTTTTAGTTGTGGAATGTGATGACAGTTGATACCAATCATTATTTTAAACGTTCTTCCCTTGAGCTTTCTTAGTTACAGTGGGATTCGCAGAGAAGCTCCAGCAAGGTTTTGCATCCTTTTTATTAATAATCGTAAGTTAAAGAATTAGACACCTCAACTGCCTTTCCCTCTCCTGGCTTAAGAGAAAACTAAAATGCTTTCAAAAGCTGATGTATTTTTTCAGCAACCTGAGCTAAAAAGTAATCACTAGGTATCTGGAGTTGCACTCGCCAAATGTGAAATACGGTGTCTCTCATAAATATTGCTGTTCTTCGTGTTTCAGTCATTTTCAAAGAAATGTACCCATCGTGACTTTGCTGTTAGACAATTACACATTTTTTGCAGCTGCTTCTCTGAAAATGGGCTGGTGATTTTGTCCAGCACTTTACAGTCGAGGTTGAGAAAACCTGGCAGTGCAACTCTGCTTAGAGCAGGCAAGGGTGGTGCTTCAGGCAGGGGTAGGGTGCCAGCATTGTGGAAGTTCTGCCCCAGTAAGCAGCCAACATTCTAGATGCTTCTGCAAACTTTTATCCAGGCCCCTTGGCGCAGTAGGGTTGGACTGGAAATATCACAAGAGCAGCCTTTTTTTTTTCAGGATTTAGGCATTTCCTGTCTTAACTGAAAGCAAGAACTGCAGGCATGAGGAAAAAAAAAAATATATATATATTGAGACACCATGTTTTCCAGGTCTTTAGAAAGCTGCAGAAGCCTGCGCTGAGTTAAGTTTTCAGTTCGGATTCAGTTTGGTTGGGTTGGGCTGTCCTGTTGCAGCTTTATCATCAGTAGTTTTGGTCACTGCTTCATTTTCCGGGTCATCCTGCACCAGCTTTTTCAGAATGTGCCAAATAAATGTGCATTTCTAGTAGCGTTAGACTGATAACACTCAGCATGGATACTCTCCACTGCCTCTGTAGCGTGTGCATTGTTTATACCTGTGCAGACGTTTGTAGGAGCATTTGATTTCTACATTGCATTGGGAAGAATGACTGTATAAAAAGGCTGATTGTGAACAGTTGTGCCTGCTCGGATTTGCATTTTTCCATTCTTTTTTTAAATCAGAGAGGAGTCTCATCTACAAATTTAGTTAAAGACCTCAGAAAATATTCAGTTACCATCATCCTATCCATTCCATTATAAACTCTTGATGATCTGCAAAGCTTCATAGTACGAGTGCTTTGATGCTTCTTAATCCTGACCTGAGATCACTGACTGAATGTCCATCAAAGGCAGAGTGAAGTATTGTGTCCGAAGCATTGTTATGTGTGCACTATGAATGCCACTGAGTCACTTCTGAGGTTGATGGAGTTTGGTTTAATAGTCCGTCACGGGATTTGGTTGTGCATATGTTAAAAATAAAAAAATCATCTGCCTGAACTTAAAATTCAGAAAGTATGCCAACCTCTGCAGCTCTGTCACTGCCCAGTCAGTTCCTTGCTCTAATTTTGTATTAGCAGTCTCCATTGGCTTCAGATGAAGGTACTTAAAGTGTGACTTTAACATGGCTATCCTTTGAAAAATTGTGTAATTTAGGATGTTAATAGCTAAATAGTCATAAGACTAGTTTAGCAAACGCCAAGATAGAAAAAAAAAAAGTATTTTGAGTTGGTTTTTTTTTTTTTAATCTTGCACTTCACTGAAAAATACCAGACACTAATATTCAACAGGAAAACCTCAATTATAATATAGGCTTGCTATAAGTCAAAGAAAAAATGCCTAGAATTTTCTAAGTTTCTTTATAAATCAATTGGTTATTGAATGAAAGGATTGCTGTGGTTCAAAATTTCCTTTCATTTATACAGGATTTCAAAAGAATGCATCATACATTAGTTTTGGAATGTTTTAATGCACTCAACTAACAGTATACAAAACTAACACTCATTTCTGGTGTGCTTTTACCAAAAAAAATTATCTGCTTTCAGACTGTAAACTGTTAGGTGTGGTCAGAACACCAACCAACTCTCTTCAACTATAAATGTCCATCAGTTTTATTTTTCCAATTAGGTACATAACTACAAATGGACTTAGCTTTTTTTTTTTTTTTTTTTTACACAGTAGGAGAGGAAAAGTCATAATTTTGTTAAGCCTATGCACAATGGCCTTGGTCCAATAAAGCACTTAAACACAAGTTTAACTCTGAACACATCATAGTCCTATTGACTTCAAAGGATTGCCAGTATGCTTAAAGTTAGGCACGTGCTTAAGTGTTTTGCTGGATGAGGGTGATTTTGGCATGGCTACCATAGTGAGTTTGTGGGCTGTCTTTGAAAAGACTGTGAAATCTGACGTTTCAGGGTTAAGCTGATTTTATCTGCTGGGGTAAGAGAAAGCCTTCCTTTGCAGCTTTTCCCTCAGATGTTCAGTTAGAATTTATCAAAAGCATCTGGACACTGACCCCTGCCAGCTGTGCCATTACTTGATGGGCTGCTGCGTTGCACCAGTGTGGCATTTACTCAGATTTTATCACTATAGGACACAACCATCCACTGTTCTGATAATACTCTTCCAATAAAAATCCATCTGGTCATCTACTTCAAAGGTAGTCAGACTCATGAAGGGATGAGAACTTGCAGTTTTCCTTGGTTTCAAGAGGAGCCAGGGATACTGCACCCTTTACTGGAGGCTGTCAAGGACCAGTGAGCTCAAACTAAAATTTTGAGGCTCTGTTCAAGGAAACTTCGAAGTGAAGGGCTTTTACAACTTTATAGTAGAGTTGTAAAGGTATTTCATCAACATCTCCTTAAACAATAACCAGTTACCTTGTAACCTTCGCTGGAAACGGGAATAGTCTTTTCCACAGGAGATAATCTGTCTTGGGGTCTATCCCAAGCACAGTTTGAGTGACTACCCCAAGGACTGAGTTAGAGTATCCACTCATCTGTTCTCCTTTCTTCTATTATATTCTGGGCAGAATACAGAGAAACTGTCCGAGTGGCCAGAAACGAGATCAGGCAAATGAAAGCCCAGGCAGAACTAAATCTAGCCAGGGATGTGAAGATAATAAAAAGAACTTCTATAGATACATCAGGGACAAAGGCAAGGCGAGGGAAGCTGTGGGTCCCCTCTGGAAGGAAATGGGATACCTGGTCACCCAGGATATGGATAAGGCTGAGCTACTGAATGACTTTTTTGCCTCAGTCTTCACCGGCAAGGGCTCA
>JAOXNO010000070.1:32365211-32424075 GCA_028565335.1 Limnodromus scolopaceus
GCTCTAGTGGGAGGTGTCCCTGCCCATGGCAGGGGGGTTGGAACTCGGTGATCTTTAAGGTCCCTTCCAACTCTAACGATTCTATGATTCTATGATTCTTCCTCTGTATATACTGGCAAGAAGTTATTGGCTCAAGATGATAAACTGTCCACAGAATCAACCACACTGTGTTGACATTTTTCTACAGTTACTGTGTATGCGGAGCATAAATACTGATTTTTGTCTTACACGACTGTTCTTGTATTTGTAAGGGCAGCTTTCCTGCAGGAAAGAGAAAGATAATTCCTAATCAAAGATAAGGAGAAAATCTTTGAATCCTAATTTGGATTTTTTCCTCCAACTACGTATTTGGCATTGGTCAAATATATCCTCCTATATCTCCCATTTGTGTTTTGATCATAAGCTGCATTTGGGCATATAATAAAGAGCAAAAGCAACCTTTTGAATAAATGTCCTATGAAACTCTGTATTTGATTTCTTATAAATTGTACCCCAGAGCCATTCAGGATGACTTTATTAATGAAATTCATCCCCTTGGCTCTAGTGCCATCTTGAAAATTACTATCAGATATTAATGTGACCCTCGAAGTCAGAGAATATTATGGACTAAAACCTCCTTCAGTAGATTCATGATGTGTAAAATAAGATTTTACTGTAGTTCATCAGGAGCATAAATGCTTTCTAGTAAAAATGATGGATTAGACTGAGCTGATTAGACCTCTTTATTGAAGATGAGAGGCCTCTTACAAGATTAAATCTGAACAGAAGCCTGCGGTGATGTGCGTTTGAGATAGCTAGATTTGAAAAGTGCTTTTCTTCTGTCTGGTTGCTGATTATTAGTATGACATGAGGTGATGGCCTTTCTCAGGTTTAAGCAGACTGCAAATATGCTTTTAGCGTATGCCTCAGTCTGCATACCTGGGGAGCCATTTTACATTGTATAGCAATGTCTTCACAGAGTTTCTGCTTTTTTTCCACTGAATAAGTCTGAGAAAAGATTTAGGAGATGTCCTTTTTTCCCTCAAAAAGGATACAGCTTTCTCTGTTCCTCGTGATTCTTTTTCTTCTTTTCCTACATCTTTTCTTTTGTGAATTTTAAGAAATTATTTGTGATGGGAGCCAAGTGAAAGACTTAACACACTTGATTATGCATTCTGTTTAAGCATCAAATAGTATTATGTATTGTCTGCTTTGAGTATAAACACACATTTATGCACTTTAGTTATGTTTTAATTCTGTACACGCAGACACAATTATATGGAATAAAATGACAGTGTTTCTACTGCGCTGTGATTATTTGCAGGTTTATTCCTGAGCCCTGGTCCCCATGCAGTGCCACGTGTGGCAGTGGCATACAGGTGCGAGATGTGAAGTGCCGAATTCTTCTCTCCTTTACTCAGACTGAGGTTGAGCTGCCTGAGGAGGAGTGTGAAGATGTGAAGCCACCAACAGAACGAGTCTGTCACCAGGCATCCTGTGACAGTGAACCTGTCCCCTACACACCAGAATATTCACATGCTGAAGATGGCAGTGTCATTTATGACTGGGAATACATTGGTTTTACTCCTTGTTCAGCCACATGTCTTGGAGGTACCTTTATTTATGAATTTATTTGTTTATCCTGAGTTGTAAGAATTTGGCATTGTTTGACATTGTTGGGTCTTCTGTCAGTCTTACCCTAAATTAGCCATGTTTATCTGTTGGAAAACCTGCAGGTTCAAGTTTTAACTTTTTTCTAGGTTATCCATAGGGTGTTTCAAACTACTTTGTTTCATTTATATCCTGTGCTTAAATGCCAACTTTATTTGGTTAAGTAGGGTGCAAGAAGTTCTTGATATGGCAACTTCCTTCAGTTTTGTTGCTGCAGGAGTCTCAGCTGCCAGGCAATTGGTGGTACCAGCATGTTTGATAATGACCTTTCTTTTCCTATGAATGAAAGTGTATAGTTTCAGAGTTAAAATTCTCATGTTAATTTTTCCATATTTCCCAAAATGCTGCCATTTGCTGCAAGTTGTAATTAGGGAGACTTGCTTTCAGTCTGACCACCACGGAGATCAAACAGGAGTTTGTTTAGGTCTTGGTACAGTATATCACTCTGTAGGAACTCTGTGCCATACATCTGTCTGCAAGTTGTTAGGCACATTCCTTTTTGGATGTAATCGAATCTCTCTGTCGTCTTAAGTACATGTTACTAGACAAGGTTGCTGGTGTTGCTACTACATACTGTACTTTGGGACTGAACACGAGTTATGAAGTGTTAAGTGGAGGCAGTGGGATTGTGACCACACCTATGTATGACAGGACTGATGACATCAGTGGGAAGCAAAGACAGTTGTACCCATAGAAGAAATTAAAAAATTGTAGAAAAGGGGAGAACAGAAACAATTGGAAGCAGAGAGCCCGTCTAGAGCTCACAGAGAGCAGCCTCCTTTGTACTGTTCACCAGTTCAAACCTTGAAGACAGAAGTTGGGAGGGTTGCTCTGGAATGCTATGGCAGGATGGTAAGTGACTGATAAGTGTCTCCTTTATCATTTACTGCTGCTGTTTACTGGTGGCGTTGTTCCATAGGAATAGCAGCACGAAAGCTGATGCATCCCATTCCCTCTGCTACCTTCAGTGGGTGTTTTGACTGGCAAGGTAGAAGAGGCTACAGTCCAAGTATGTACATATAAAAGTGACATGGTAGTGACAGCTATTGTGACAGAGAGTCTCTGTTTCTTCATTTTAATGAGGGAATTATTTTTAGAAATAAGGAAAATTTACTCTAAAGTAGAAACAAGGCTTTCATTACTACTAAATTTGTAGTTCTCTTTTTCCTATCCCAGCTGATTTTTGTTATATACAGTCACTCCATCGCCATCTTAAATCCACTTTATACTGCTTTGTAGCCAATATCTGTCAGAGGTGTTCTAAAACTCCAAAGCTTCTGATTTTTGATGACATCAGCAGACATCTGGGCTGAAATAATCTCTAGGCTTTGCCTGCTATTGCGTATGTGCATGTTTGTATTGCCTGCGTTTTCACATCTGAGTTTGTCCATGCAAAAGCATTCACATAAAAACTTGCACTTGGAGTGCGAGCTGACGGTAATTTAAGGAGCCTTTACTGAAGTCTGTAGTTTCCTTTGCCGGCATGAAGAAACTTCAAAATGACTGATGAGCACAATCCCATGCTCAGCCTAATTTTGCTCCTGAGGGAGCCGAGTGTGAATTCTGTTGCTGGCTTCTGGCACTTTCATGAATTTGTGAGGTTGCTTGACCCAGAATTGTCCAATAAGTGTTCATAGGAATCTACCCATTTATTTGATACACAATAGAAATGATCCATTTAAAGAAGTTGAAAGAAAATACCTGGTTGTGTTCTTGAGACTTCTGTGGTATCACTGGTGCTATGTCTAGACATTTTTCTTATGTGATCCTCCTGGGAAATGTGGGAAATTGTCAGGATATTTTATCAATGAACAGCTTCAGAAGTCCCTGTGCTGTTATGCTAGTTAGGTAGCAGTGATTTTTTCCTTCTATCAGTTCTGGTCTCCTTGCTGCCTTGGCAAAGGTTTTCAAACAGACCCAAAATTACCTGCCGATAAATAGTTTTAAGGGAACCAGACATCTCTTCTGTTTCCAACTTATTGCAATGTACTAACTAATGATCTCACTGTCTACTATTTTTCCATTGTGTAGTTCAAAGGAGCTGATCCGTTTCTGCTAAGTTTTATGTTCAAATCTCATTTCAATTAGATGAACTCTTTCGTTACAAGAAATAAATGTTGTCTGAGTTTGGAATATCCCAGTGTAATGTAAATTATATTAGGTGCTTTTTCTCTAGTATGTGTGTATGTATCTAGCAGTGGCTATTAAAATAAATTCCTGCGGATTTCTGTATCCTTAGAACTCCCTACCCCCATTTCTTAGTGCTTGACTCTGTTTGAATGAGGGAAAAGTCTTGAGGGTCTAAGTCGGGTGGGAGCTTTATAGCCACTGTTTGAGCAAGGACTGAGTCTCCGTTTCAGTGCTTGTCACTTGCACCTTTTCTAAAATCCTCATAGATTTAACTGATGACTTTGAATTCAAACTCCCCGCTGGTCCCTCTCCAAAGCAGAAGTAAAAATGCATATGGAAGCTTTGTTTTTGAGGTATTTGAATTACAGAGATGGAGCGATCTGCAAGGCATTATCGAACATTATCTTTACTTTCCAGTTCAGTGTATTTAACAGGTTCTAGAGCATTAGTAACATGAGGCTTTGGTCATTTTGTGTGCTTTCTGCACCAAATCTGTGTGGCTTGTCATATGGCATATTGGGTGCCATAAAACTTACTGCTTTTGAGGACTGCTATGATGTGTATTGCCTGCTGGCATAATTAATACTGCTTTCATCAATCTTTCCATGAGTGCAAATAAAAGTTGTCCAGGCTAATTGAGGCAGACATCACCTTTAACATCCATAGGAAACTCTATAACCATCCTGAAAGCTAAAGATCTATTTTGTCTTCAGTGACTGAAGAAATCCCAAACTGAAAATAAGCCAACTGTGTGCTTGGGGATCTCAGGATTTGCCCTCATTTTCCCATAATGTTTTTGTTGGGTGTTTTTCAATCTGAAGAACTTTGGCCCTGATGTGAGAGCTCCCAACATAAGTTTAATTTTCATAATATCATCAGTGAGAAGTAATAGGTGTTATCAGAATAAAACGTATGCCTGAGGAGAAGAAATGTTTTTCTTGCAATCTGTAGTATTTCTTTAGTGTTGTCAATCATTTAACTACTCTAATATTTTAAAGGGATGTTTTACATTTTAAAAAATAACTGAACATTTTCTGGGTCCCTGTTTAAAAACACATTTAATTGCGAGAGGCAGATGTTGGCATTTTAGTGTATTTATTATTATTTATATTCCATATGCTTCAAAAATTATGATTCAGGCCCCCCAAAGTCATTACATTGGCTTAAAAATAATGAGATTAAACAATAAATACATATGCGCTTCCTGTTGTTTCCTCTGTAGTCTGTGGCTTTGGAAACTTTAGGGTGCGGTCAAGTTGTGTTTTCTGGCTTTTGTCTGGATCATAACAGCTAAAAGTTTACTATTTTATTTATAAGAAACCTGAGATTATTAGAAAATCCATGGATTCTAGCCAAATTTAAGGGCTCTTAAGAAAAACAAGTCACATATAAAGTTGAGAGCATTTGCAATAGCCTCGTAGGCAATTGATAACTGGTTGCTCCTATGACTAATTTCATTAACTGCATACACTAACTGATTACTCTTTTACAGAAGAATAAATAACAGAATAAAGAACATTAAATAACAAAACAAAGAACATTAAATTAGAGAATAAAATGAAATTGCCAGTTTCAATAGATTTACAGAGAGGCTTACGCATATGTAGGACTTGGCATTTCTTCTGAGCTATTTTCAGCTGACAGTATATATTTTTAAGTAGTCATCAAACTGAGATCTGATAGAAATAAAGGACTGTCCTTCCTCTTCCAGGTATAGAGAATACTCCCACCCTCTTACCGTTTGCACAGCAACTTTCTACCCCCATTTTCTTTGTACTCTAAAAAAGGCAGAAACAAAAATCCTGGGCTTTTTTCAAGCACTCTGATCTTTTAACACAGCTTCATGCACTGTGTATTTCACTGCACAGAAGAGCTTGTAAAAGAATGTAAATGTATGTGGTTTGAATGCTGGGTTAAAATAGAAAATATTCTATTTCACTGAATAGTAGGATAATTACTACAATAGTGCATCAGATTACTGTAAAAATACTTAATGCTCCCTGCTGCATACATAATGTTTTAGTTAAATTATCTACTATGTTTATATTATAAGCCAAGAAAGTAATACATATAAAACTTTGCTTGTTTGAATAATAGATTTTTCCATTTTCAAGTCAACATAGAATAAGAAATTTATCAGCAATTGAAGTTCCCAACTAATGTAAAATTATAGTTTGGGGTGAGAACTCTGATTAATTGTCAAGACATTTTGACAGTTAAGTTCAAGCAAATGCTGCATCAAATAAGTGTAGTTAGTTATTAGAGTCCTTCAACTGAGAACCAAGGAACAGGAAGGGGGTGCATGGTATGTTTTTAACAACTCTTTAATATCTATTTTGTACTTAAGGCATCAAAACAGGGTGCCATTTTTCTTTCACTACAGCCCCAGTGGGGAGAATTCACTACTGTAGTTTGTGCCCTGTAGTTAAGTCAGTTGAAAGATACACAGCGTATCGACATTTTCTTCTGGTAACACAATTAAAGCTGGGCAGGTCATGCTGCAAGGCAGGAGTTTAATGAACTCCAGGTGGCAAGTTGCAGTCAAAAACCATCACCTGGTATCACATGCCTTTTGTTCATTTGGCTGGCCAATTTAGTTTTTATAACACCAAGATAAAGAGTTCCCATGGGATTTTTGCCGACTTAGATGGTCTGTAAAGAATCTCATTTCATCCCCCTCCTTTGTGTGAGATATTAAGAAGATACAGCTTATCGCAACCTGTTCCACAGCAGCATCACCTCTGAGTGTGGTTTTCCCACAGGAACACAGTGAGGTCAGCAAAACTGGAGGCTGGTAGTGTAAGGTAGATTTTGACCTAAATAGTGGTTATGTGGATGCTTGATATGTGCTTGATTGCTTGTCTGGTAATGTCATCCTGTTTCTGCCAGACCACAATTTCTAAATCTTTATTTCTTTCCTGTAGACACTCAGATGTGCATTTCCTACCTAAAGGGAAAGGGAAGGTCTTCCCATTAAACAAACACATGGGGATCAATTAGACAGAAAACATTTGATTCCCTTGGCTGTCAGTCTGGAATAAAATAGTAGAGCTCTAGAAACCATGTTTATTTACTGGTTTGTCTTTTTTTGCACATGTTAATGTCTGCATTATAGTAATGGTACTTGCTGTTAAACGTTTCTTCTCAGCCCTGCTAGTAAAATATGGTTTACTCAATGCGTGTGTTCTATGTTAATGTAATTATCAACGCTTTGATATAAGAGAACTGAATAGGTTGTCAATCATATTTAAGGTCAGGTCTTCTGTTCTGTAAAAATTCATCACTTTGTAGATGTAGTCAAAACATTTATATAACAAGGTCTTTCTGAACTGAAAACGAGTCCCTGAAGGGATCTAGAGGTGCACCGGGGAGCCTGAAAGAAATGGGAATCTACGTTATTGTGAAAATCACTGCTGGCCTGCTCCTGCTGAAGGGTCTGAAAGAGTTGGACTGGTTCAAGTGTCACAAAGAGGGATTGTGGCCTGGGTTGGCTGATATGTTGGACCACATCAGAATTGTGTGTAGATGGAAGGAAGAACTTCGGTTATTAAAGGAACAACAGTGCTCATGAACGTGCTGTGAAAGAGAGAAATATGGACCATTGGCACAGAGAGGAAACTTTCCGTGTAGGATATTTCATTGAGCCCACTGGAATCAGAATGGCTAATGATCAGCAGTGCCAAGAAACCAGTCATCATGTACAGTCGACGCAGAAGTGGGAATAGTTGTAGTAGTCTTTGTGTAACAGTAGTGGTGATGTTTTCAAGCAATGTCATAGGTGATACCATGAAGTGGTTAGTGAAGGGTTTTAGTTAAAAATGCAACTCTTTGAAACCCTAGAAGTTGTTCATAGGAAAAGAAATATAACCTGCTGTTGAAAGCAAGTTTGTATCCTTACAAAATCACTAGAGATAAGTGAAATATAGGAAGGAAATGGATTTAAATTCTTTAAATCGTGACTCTTAAAAAATAATTTTTACCTGAAGTAACAAAGCAGGTATTTTATTAGGTCAGTGCTTTTTTGTTCTACAGGATTATGATCATCAGCTTTGCTTCTATAGAACATCCCAGATACACAGGATCCCCCAAGTACACCGCAATCCATCTTGTGTTTCATGTGCATGCGAGTGAGCTTTGAAATTGAGCAAGGCTTTCATATGAAAAATATGATATGTAAAATTGGATAATTACATAGGTTTTAAATAAAAGTAGTTCACAAGACATGTATTTGCTAAGCTGACTTGTTCTAAAGCAAACTTGTATTACTTTTCATTTTGACTCATAGAAATTTGAGTATTAGTAATCTTTCATGCTTCAGTAATAAGATCCGAGTAGCAAGAGCTGCGGATCAGAAGGTGCCAAGAATGGTCGCAAGTGAGGAAAGCTCTAGCCTTGGTCAGATTTGCTGCCTTCAGCAAAATTATTTCACTTCTTAGCTCCTGTAAGAAAGGTTCTATGTTTAGTCACCCGTCTCCTGACTATAGTTTTTCAAGTTTTCTGCATTTTTTTATTACATTTTTTTGCAGATCGTTAACTACCTAAAGTCAAGGTAAGTGAGAAGGAATCACTTTTTTCCTGATTTTTGGAAATGAAGCCAGTAGTCGACTTGGGACAGTTACAGAACCAGGCAGATGTAGCATCTGATAGGGGACAGAGAAGCCTGTTTTCTGTTGGTTTTCAGAGAGGTAGAATGTAAAATCAAAACTTTTAAATATCACAGAAGTAAAGTGCTAGATATAATTCACAAATACCTATTGAGCATGAAATGTATGAACTATCTTTGTGTTCCTTTTGACTTAAGATGTTACTTTTATGTTATCTAGTTCCGGTTTTGGAGCTTTTTTACTGAGTATTATTTAAGAGTAGGCTTTGCAGAAATCTCTTCCAGCTTCAGTGTTTCATGAATGTTTTCCTTTTTAATCCAGGAACACAAGAAGCCATTGCAATGTGTCTGCATGTAGAGACAAAACAAGCTGTCAATGAAACCCTGTGTGACAGTTCCAAGAGACCACCACCAATGACTCGTGCTTGCAATACGAAGCTCTGCCCTCCAAGGTACACTGCAATAGTGAAATCAAACTGTGGCAAAGAAATGGTTAATATGACTTAAATAAACATTGGCTTTCTCAGAAAGGGTTCGTATTGCAGGACTGTGGTCTTACTATGGGATGAAATTTCACTACTTCTGTCTTTAACAAGGTTGTGGGGTTGGGATTTTTTTTGGTCTTGTTCACTCCTTTTCCACTCTTCACATCTCACTAATAAAATAGGGAACATTTTCTGAAATAAATCTCTTCTGTGTAGATGTTTGCCAGAGTTGAAAAAACAGCCTTAGCTCTTCCAGTGGTTCAAGGAAAATTTTAGGGCAATTTCACAAAAAAACCCAAAGAATATTTACTTTCTATCCTTACTGAATGAAAAAAAGTGAAATTATTATTTAAAGTTATTTAAAGTAATTTTAATTTCATGCTTCTTTAGTAGCCCCACATAGTTCTTATGGCTTCTTATGTTTATTCGGAGATTATGGGAAAAGAATAAACCCAGTCCGAATCCAAGGAAACCTAGCGAATTTGGTCACTTGAAAGGGCCATATGTTAAATTTTGACATGTGCTGCCTTATTTACCCGCTTTTCATCTCTGACATCCCTGATCTTTTGCATACTGTTTCTACATGTTTGCAGAAACCTCCTCTTGCAAAGTGTAGGGAAGAAGTTAACAGGAACAGGATGTTTTATAGAAAACATGTACACATTTAAAGGAAGTTTTGTAGATGTAAGAAAAGTCTATTTACATATTTATATTTATAAATGTAAACGTCAGCAGGTTGCCAACAAGCTGTTTTTTCTGAGAAGCATT
The DNA here is from genome assembly GCA_028565335.1 of Limnodromus scolopaceus. Lineage (NCBI taxonomy): Eukaryota > Metazoa > Chordata > Aves > Charadriiformes > Scolopacidae > Limnodromus > Limnodromus scolopaceus. Next base: position 32,374,848 of record JAOXNO010000070.1, read on the forward strand.
CTGAAAGTAAATGCTGGAGTTGAATTTGTCTGGAAATTACTATTACTTTATTGTGAATAATGTCTGCTTTTCCTTCTTACCTGCAAGTTTATAAATCTAGTTTATAATTTTGCATTACAGCCAAACCAAAGGGATGTTTTAGCCATCTATCAATTACTAGGCCTTCAGTTGGTTGGGTTTTTTTTGCTAGGATCTGTTAGAGCATGATTGCTCCTTCCCCAGTCTGAGGCGAGTTGCTAAAATGTGGGGTTTTGGCTGTGTTGTTGGAACAGGTGGCAAAGCAGCCCCTGGAGACGCTGCTCGGCTACGTGTGGGGTTGGGATACAGACCAGAGATGTGTTCTGCCAGCAGCCGGGAGGATCTGCTGTTGCTGCTGAAGAGTGCAAGGACGAAAAGCCTCATTCTTTACAAGCTTGTAACCAGATTGATTGTCCTCCTGTTTGGCATGTTGAGGAATGGCAACAGGTATGACCAGGTTATAGAAATAGCTTAAATGTAGAAATGGACTTGAAATTTTTTAGCTGGAATAACACCGACAGTACCTGCTAACCTTTGGCATGTGTTTCAATTGATTTCATTAGAACAATCCAGGGTCAAAAATACCACTTCTGACTACTATGCCTATATATAGTCACAGGATGAGGTGGAAAGTCCTTTTTAATATTTCAGAAGTCTGGATACCAGTTAGTCCAGACATCACCTCTCTTTCTATGCTCTGCAAATGCAATAACCTACTTTTGGAGGCACAGCTTCATTGTTGTGGGTTTTTTTTGTCTCAAGGACAGAGTTTCCTAAACTCCCACTAGGTGTATTAACTGATGTGGGACATAGGCAGATCTACGCGCAAGATGCATGTTTTTCTTTAAGATTTCTGCTACTTAATTGCACTTAGGTGGTGTGACTTTTTAACTTATTTAAGTTCCCATCATCTCTAATGTATTAGTTAAACATTTTTAACTTCTTTAACAGAAGAATTTTTAATTGAAAGTAGATGGCATTTTTCAAGAGAGTGTAATTAGCAGGGGGGAGCTTACAGTGTTTGTGTACAATAACAACGTGAAGGGTGAGCCCAGATGTCCATGCAGGTGTGCATGTTATGTTCTCTTCTTCTCCTTAGTGTTCACGTACTTGTGGAGGAGGAATTCAGACTCGCAAAGTGTACTGTAAGCAGCTGTTGACGGATGGAAGTTTCCTGAAGCACTCTGATGACACCTGCCAGGGACCTAAATTGCCAACTAGTAAACCATGTGCAAAAGTTGATTGTCCTCCTCAGCTAGTTGTAGGAGAATGGTCCAAGGTAAGCAGTCCCTAACAAGGGTGAACCAAAACCTTGAACTGCAACATGAGCTCTAAAGATTTCTGCTTGGGTGAATAAGGTGTTTGGAGCAATAAATTCACAGGGTAGCTGAACTGGACTAGACTGTGAGTACAGTTGCTGTGCATCCCTGCCTACAACCAGACTGAATGCATCCCCCTTCCTGAGCTGTGTTTGAGTTGCTGAAGGACAGGCTGTAACACATTGCATGCATTCTACCAGACATGTTCAGCTATCAGCTATTTCATAGTATGGCTTCCAAAAAGCAAATCTTTGCATTATACTGGAATATATCGTCCTTCTTTCCCATTTAATGTGAGCTTGCTACCACTCCCTGTTTGGAAAAGATTTATAAAAGTGAATTTAGAAGCTGTGATTAAAGGTTCGTGCAATACAAACTAGGAGAGAGGGTTGAGAGACTTGACACAAACTGTTTGGAACATGCTGAAGTGTTTCTTTTAGGTACTAGATCTCATTGCTCTGTTCTGCCCATTGTTGGACATTAAGAAATACTGTCATGTTATTTTACTTGTTCCCGAGTTGCTTGCTGGAACAAATTATCTATCTTTTTTCTTATTGCCTGGAAAAATGGGGAGAGTTTAATGTCTGAATAACACAAGGACATGTATGAAGTAGAGCATATGCACTGTCTTTCAGAAGAAAAAAAAAAAAGACAAACTAGTTTAAAATTAGCCTGTGTGGTGTGGAACACCAAGTTTAGCTTGACTGCATCCTTCCTTTCACAGTGCTCAGTAAGCTGCGGAGTTGGAATCCAGAGAAGGAAACTTGCCTGCCAAAACCTAACAGCAAAGGGCCAATATGTCACATTAAATGGATCAATGTGTAGCGGTCTGTCTCCTTCACTGCTTGTAAGGTCTTGTCAGATGAATGCCTGCAACAGTAAGTATGTTACTTTATGTAGTTTCTTGCTGATTTGGAATGATCTATTTATAAAGAAAAATCTATATACAGGTTAATTCACTCATCTCCCTGTACTTTCACAACATTACAAATCTGGCATAAACTGAGTGTCATAATTACTAGACCAGTAATAACAGGATTGTTTTAAAATTTTTTCCTGCCAGTCAGAAATAAAGGTTATGATCTCAAGAAGTAGTTTTGAATACACTTTAGTGAGGTGCATACCTCTCACCCTCTTACCTACATTTGGTCTGATTTTTCCTTTATCCTTTACGCTATCCCAACTGCAAAAAAAAAAATCCATAAATTGAGTATAAATTACAAAGGACATTAGAAAAGATAAGAATCCAGTTCTGGCTTGTCTTTTCACTGTACATTTGGATTACTCTAGACATTTTGCTTAGCGTGGTGGAATTCAAAACCTGAAACTCTGTGCCAGTGATAACTTTAGGTATAATTTATATCTTTCCTTGTAGAAATGAGAATCCCAGTCTCATGAGCTTTGCAGGAAGTGATGACAGTACAGACAGTCTTCAAAAAATCCAATATTTTATTACTGTCTATACAAAAATCTTTTCAGAAAGATTATCTGTAGGAACTGTATAATTTGGGCACAATCAGGTTATGATACTGATGGTAGTTGTCCTAATTGCATTTGTGTAACACCGATGGAAATACCTTACTGGTACAGAGTATGTTCAATTACATACAGTCATTTAGAAGGGGCAGTTCTAAATGTGGATTCCTTATGTCTGAACCTGTGCTCTCCTTCCTTTATAAACAAGGGTATTAGTTTGTAGGTTTGGGGAGGAGGGTGCTGAAAAGAAAGGAAAAAAGGAGAGGTTTTGGTTTTGAGGTGGGAGAAAACCTAAAGCCTTCATGAACGGCCTGGTTTTGATCACAGATCACAGAGATAGACATGTTTTGACCCAATTCATAGTGCTGTCAAGAAGTAGCTACTTTACACATTTTGAAGCTTTGCTGTAAAAATTATTCACAAAACAAAATAAGAAATAGAATAATTACTGATTCATACATAATATGAAACTTCTTTTCCTGGCCTGTGTTTTGGATTAACATGCCAAAATCCCGAGGTTCAAAACTCCGCTTAAATAAAGCCCTGTGGACTTTCAGGAATGTCCTTGGCATAAGGTTTAATAAAATATTTTGAGCTGCATATCTATCTGAATTTAATTAATTGTGGATAGTTGAATGGCAGTGTAGCTGGTTTGCAAATTGCTTAGCACAGTCTGATATGAAAGTTACATTGTCAGCTTCCACCACAGTGCCAAGAAAGCAGGACAGTGGACTGCAAAGGGAACGCGGTTGCACTGAGTGGGTGCAGATCAAAGTCATAAAAGAGAATCACTGTCCTCTCCCTTCATCTCCACAACCATTTGGAACAAGGGAGCCCTTTGCAGCTCGGATCTGCCTGGCAATTCCCAGCTGCGCAGCAGGAGGGCAGAGGAAGGTGTGAGACACGTCCATAACTATAGTTCTGGTTTGGCTTTTGCAGGAGCCGGGGCAGCAGCAGGCTTTGGATTCACAGGAACACGCAGGAGGCATCTCCTCCTCCTGTGACCATGGGTTCAGGCTGCCTTTGAAGGGAGGAGTGAGCAGAAGGCAGGAATGTAGCATCGCCCTGGGACGGGCAGATGACTAGTAGGAGAGCGACGTGGACTCAGTGCAGAGCACACGTACTGTGAGGGGGTCTTGCCTTTGGGAGCAGTGTTTCTGAATGTGCCTCCTCAAGATTATGCTTGTGTGGCTCAGATGAGCTCCTTCCTTTTACTGTCTCATGACAGGGCTGAGGATTTTTAGACTTAATCTTTTGCCCTGGGACTAGTAATCGTAGCTGTTTTCTACTTAATAAGCCCCATTAAGTCAGAAACATTCCTGACTGTGGGCTCTGAGAAATAGGAAATAACACCAGTCTAGCCCTGAGGTCACCAGGACCTGAAGCTGTAGGAGGACCATTATAGGTCATAGATGCAGATGGATTTGTACCAGGTGATAATGAGGTCCAATGGCTCCAGTACGATCTAATCCTTAAGCAACTTTTACCTTGTAGAAAAAAAAACCCTCTCCCAAACAGTCTGTTACCTCAGCAGCTGCAAGATTGGATGATACTACGGATCCAGAAAATGCACACTTATGTGGCCTCATATATTTATATGACCTTATATATTTATATGGCCTGCCATCCGCAACTCTGAACTCTGTTTCACTCCTAGCCCTGCTCACCAGTCACCAGTAAAAATATACACACCCTTTAGTGTTGAACTGCTAATGAGAGTTAGTGGTCTTTCTTTTCTTAAAAAATGAAATGGATGAGACTTGTTAACATATTTATAAGTATGCACTGGGTTTAATTCCATGTTGGAATAACTAGTGTAAACAGAGCACAGCCTGAAGTATTTTAATTTGTGTGTTTAAAGTTACACTTACTGTGTCTGTAAGTTGGATTTTGGAAATGGAAGATTTAAAACTGGAACGCTTCCCTAAAAATAAATATTTGGGGGCCAATAACTTATTAAAAACAGGACGCTACTTCAATAATTTTAGTAAACTGAGTGCCTAAAGCAATTTATTTGTTGTACCACGTGAAATGGTTGAGGGAACCATGTATCTGGATAACGAATACTGATTTAAAAGCTGTGTAATTATGAAACCATGATATCCCCACAGGTCTGAACTCATTACCCAAAACACTGAAAATAACCATTTTGTTTTATAAGCATAAGAATGCACTCTAGGGTGTAGTTCATATAGTGTACACACTTATTGAATGCTTGAAGCATTTAGCTTTTCACCTATTTCTTCACAGCATATTTGGAGCATGTGCATGTAAGAAGCATGCAGTTTTTCAAATATCAGTTGTGTGCCATCACTGTAGTTGTCATTTTATTTATGTATTTACCAAGTGGAATAGTAGTAATGATTTCAGATTCAGGCATGCTGAGAAACAGTTTGATTTGTGTGTCCATTTCCTGGCTCATCAACTCATTCTGCAGGCTCTGAGTTTTTTCTCTGTCGCATACCAAAGGGCTGGGTTACCAAACACAATTGGATTGTTTTCTAGCACCAACGCCGAGTGTTTCCCGACTCTTCCCAGCTGGCCAATTCCAATTGCATGGAACGAACTCAGGGGGTGCGTGCCCTTGCTCCACACCTCCTACAGTGCTTTCTCACCTACCTAGTGTTTTCTTAGTAAAATTAGTTCTACTGATCAAAGTGGGGCACAGTAGCTGCCAGCAGTGAGTCAACACAGTGGTATCCGAAACATTGCAGTCATTCTGGTGGTGTCTCCAGCGTGCCTACCCAGCCACCACCGGGAAAGCTGCCTGTGGTGGTGTTCATTCAGGCAGCTCCCCAGAAACCTTTCAGTATCCCAGTGCCTGCAGTACAACGCAGGAGGAGCTCCGTAGTATCGAGTGTCTCCATACCCAGTCTGCATGAAGCTTTGTGCTGTAACTGTCTGCTTTTGTCAATTTGTCTGATTACTACATTCAACCTCTCGAAATTTTTACTTCTTTCTCTCTTTCCTCCCTTCCCTCCCTACTTTCTTGGCACAACACTGTAAGCCACTCATCTTTCAACCCAAAGAAATTACCCTCAGCCAATGATTACATGGTGGCTTTGCTTGTTGCGTGTACTGTGTCTTCATTGACTGGTTCTTTCGCCTCCTGTGTTGCTATCAGTTTGGCCTGACTCAATCAGACAACCAGCATGGCCAGCCAACAATTTAAATGCCAGTCAAGGGGAGCTTTACTTTTTGGATAGGTTTTGTTTTATTTAGGTCATTCTGTGCTCAACAGTGCTCGAATGTGGGGAAAGTGATAAGGTGTTCAAATTTTTTTTATTCACTTTTCCCACTCCTGTCATGCCTAGCCTTTCTTAAGTTGCAGTAGGAAACATATAGGAAATATAACCATAATAGAATTCCATATATACTAAAAATTAATGCATTATATGTCACATGTATATATATACATTTATATATGCGTGTGACATTTATGTCCTTCGTATAGGTATATGTTGCCAGTATCTTTTTATTTTTATGAGGTTTGGGGAAGAAGCAATGGAATTCTTGGTTGGAGGAGGGGAATTATATGGTTTCATGTTGTTCGTATTTTTGCAGTTTTGTGACTCAGATAAAAACTCAGTGTGTTGCAATCTGACTTGAACGAAGTCAGGAAAAGCTCTGTCAAGCATTCTGTGAAAAGTAGATTTTGTAAGCATGAGTGCCAATGATTAGATACTTTTCAACACTTTTCTTTCAGAGATTAAACCAAAGCTTCCAGAAAAGTATTCTGCTCATGGGCCTCAGATTGTCAGTATTCACCGAGTCTATATTCAAACAAGACAAGAGAAGCGCATTAATTTTACCATAGGAAGCCGAGCCTACTTACTTCCAAAAACATCTGTTGTAATTAAGTGTCCTGTACGGAGGTTCCAGAAGTCACTTATCCGGTGGGAGAAGGATGGACAGCAATTACAAAACTCCAAAAGACTTGGCATCACTAAGTCAGGCTCGCTGAAAATACATAGTCTTGAAGCTACTGATATTGGTGTGTACCGCTGTATTGCGGGCTCTGTGCATGAGACATTTGTACTCAAACTCATTGGTACTGACAACAGGTTGATAGAACCACCAAATCTTAGAAAACATGCCAGTGAGACCAGTAACACAGATCACAACGAGGCTAACAGCTTTGGGGCCAAATGGCATAAAATGAGCAAAATGTGGCAAATGTGGAGTAAAAAGAACGAGCTGTATCTGGGTGACAGGCAAGTAAACGATCAGCCATTTCTGCGTAACCTTGGAACCTTTGGGAGTAATTCAGCAGAAGACTTCAGCTCTCGTGAATTCAAGAACAAACGTCTGGAGGCAGCAGTTCTCCAGGGCGCCTACAGCATGGACACTGTGCAGTTTGAAGAACTGATAAGGAACATGAGTCAGCTGATTGAAGCTGGAGAAGTCAATGATGACTTGGCATCCCAGGTCATTTATCAATTAATTGCTGAATTATCTAGGCCTCCACAACCGCCTACTGAAAAATGGAAAGGGGCCCAGGATGAGAAACTTGCCTCAAAACTCACAGGCAAATCACCAAATGAATCTGAACGTTTCAGCACAAAAACTGTTGATAAGTTAATGTTTGACCAGAAGGTTCCAGTTATTATGAGGCAAAAGGAAATTCCTCGGGTTTCCTTCAACAGAACAGTAACTGTACGAATTGGAAATACGGTTTTTCTGACCAAGAATACTCATGCTGTCAATCTCCTGTGTGAAACAGCTGGTATTAGTGAAGTGAAGTATACTTGGACAAAAGATGGCGAGACGTTAAAAGCCTCTGAGAAGTAAGTAAATATCTTCTCTTTTATTTTTTAATGACTTATTATGTCACTATCAATTGTAAAAATCCACCCTGCTGTGCAGTATTAAAAATGGGCTAAGCTTGAACACTGTGCCTTCCATCTTTTTATTTAATTTATTTTTTTTCTTTCAAGTGTCTGTCATGTGTGGCTTTACTAATATCCAAGTGTATGTCCGTTTCCAGGATATTATGTGGGAGGGTTGACTTTTTTACTAGGTGAAGTGTTTCAGATGTCCTAACTCTATTTCGTGATCAGCCTTAGTCTTTTCAGCTGCATCAGAAAATGAACAGATTTATACTCAAATTAAGAAGCCTATCGGATTCCTTCAGATACCGGATACAGTAGAAATACATTAGAAACCTATGCCATGGTATAGATGAAAAGAAGTCTTAGTTCTTACTCATTTTAAGAAGGGAAAATATCACTCCTACCGTCACCATATCCTTCCACACAGTAAATCTTTAGGTATAACGGTAGATGCATTGCTTCAATTTAAAAAGAAAGAATGAGCATTTATGGTTGTTTTTCAGTACTTCAGAATTTACAGATATTTCAGTTGAGGACAGCAATAATGAAATAATAAAGGACCTCTATTACCATCACAATTTGAGAACTATGCCTGAAGAACAAGTACAGCAAGTGTGTGTTATATTCAGATATTTGCTCAAGACTGAGCAAATACTTTTACTCCATTGCTGATAAATTAGAAGCTCACCTGATAATATTAACATTAACTTCGTGTGTGAGCCTCTTGGAATTATAGCTAGCTCTTGAGTAACGACAAAACCGATTCTGAAATGATAAAGGCGCTTTTGGCTATTTCTCAACATACTTAACTGATTAACTACACTGCCAAGAAAAATATACTTCTGCAGCGCTATCAATTAAAGCAAAGACACCAAAACTGAGCCATTTTTAAAAGTGCAGATGTTTTTGGAACCATGTAGCTCCCACCAATTATGTTTATTTTGTGAAATACACATAATTTCCCATTAATTTGTTGCAAGTGATACTTTCATTTTTTGGACATGATGGTGTTTTATTTATTCACAAGTATCTGTTTGATTCCTAATGTCTGCTTTCATCAATTGCCCTCATTTTAGCCCAGATCGATATTCTTGCTTTTAAGGGATACATTGGCAAAGTAGGTTTCTTTCCTATTTTTTTTACAGTAAGGTTTCTTATACACAAATCCACATATATGTGTGTGTACTCAAACGCCAGTGACATTAATAGCATTACCTCTGAAAAAGAATGTGAGGAGGTAAATGAGCCTTTTATCTGTTGGGTTTGTAAAGAAAGCCATACTTGAGCCACACATGAGGTGGCTTGTTTTGCTGAGACGCAGGTATTTTTAATAGGTTTTTGTGTATCTCTTACTTTTGTAAATGTATTCAATGTGGAAGAATGCCAGAGCTACAGGGATTTTGGATGTGATGAGTGTATGGTGTGATTCATGTAACTTACTGCTGAGAAAGGTAACAAGGGGGAGAAGTCCAGGCTGCTCTTTTCAGGCTTTTCCCTGCTCTCCCTTACCTTGCCCCTCAGTGCAAGGTATTCAAGGTATTCAAGACACCAGTGGGCTTTTGGTGGAAGACTTCAGCTTTAATGACGATAATATTTAAAAAACCAAAACCAAACAAAACAACAAAACCAAACCAAACAACAAACATACAGTAATTTGGAAGTCAGGTTAGACCATACATTTGTGAATTTCCCAGTCCTGCTGAAAACCAAGCTTGCTCTGGATAGATGGATTTCTTGCCAAGCTTAATACTTTTAATTTTGGTAGTCTGCTGTTCCTGAGGGATTCTGGTTTATGGTAGCAAACTTGCTGTCCTCCAAAGGGCTGCAGCTAGGACACAGCTTTGTAGAAGAAGGATATCTGAAGAATCTTCCATGCATATGCCCCTCAGTGTTCCCCTGTTGTCATTAAAGAGGAGGCAGAACTGTTACTGCATGCACTGGTCTAGACCAGTAAACTTCTAAAAAGGAGTTTTGCTGCTCTATCTGTAACTCTTGCAGGAAGATTCAGCTGGGTTTGTCCCAAGGTAATAACCCTTGTCTTTCCTTGAATACTCTGCAGGGTGATCCTAGACACCATTGGAAAAGTGCAGATTCAGAATCCTACTCAAAAGGAACTTGGTACTTATGGATGCCTGGTTGTTAATGACTTTGGGTTTGATATGGAAACATCATTGCTATTGCGTGCAGGTAAGACTGCATCCACAGAATCGGGCATGTAACTTTTTTTTTTTTTTAATATATAAGCACCCATCCCCACTCCAGTGTGAAATATTATTTTTTTTCTGTTTGCAATCCATGAAACTCTGCCTGATTTAATAGGTAGCAATAAGATGGTGTTGTTGCTCTAAAAACACAGCAGGTGTGAACTGAGTCTGCTTGTATCTATCCCAGCTGTATTTTCTGTCTGCTGCTTTGCAAACTGAATTCTGTTTCAAACACGATGAATTTAAATACAAGATCTATAAGATCTATATTTTTTAAATACAAGATCTAAGATCTCTATTTAAAAGTAAAATAAAGCTTTTAATACTGATTATCCCTTTAATTTCAAAGAGATTCCTGTCATCTTGTCCTCTGTGTTAAATGTTACAAATCTGGAAGCCAGCAGTCTCTCAGCAGTTGTTGGAGGTACAATCATGGTGAGAACTGGAGCAAATATTATGGTTGAATGTCCAGTGAAAGGTAAGCAAGAACTGCACTGAAGTTCCTTGTAATGTTGGAATCAAAAATTTACGTTACATCTTGCAAGAAATTACCAGCGAGAGCAGAAAATGATAGATCATTAGTAATTTTTTATTAGGCATGTCACCTGCAGCAGTCCTATATCTTTTCTGTCTTTCACTTTAATTTACACGTACACATGTATGTGTTCACACAGAGTTTCCTTTAAAATTACTTTTCTTTCCATGAAGTGGTCTGAGGCTCCACTACAGAGCTTAAAGCCCGCCAGTGAACGACTGCCTTGCTGCAAGAGCAAGCATGGCCAGCTGACTTGCTCATCAGAGAACTTTCCTTATCCCTGTTTGAGATGCACATATGTCTAGACTATTGTTAAAACTGAAAATGAAATCTCCAGCCATAGCTTAATAGAACTTTAAACCTGACGGCGAAGTAAACTTACCTTTTAGAGCCATCAGTCTGCAGCTGCAGTAAGGAAACAAAGAAAAGTGCTGAGCCATGAGAGCATATCGATATTTTCAAGCTCAACATCTGTGGAGCAGCATTAATGTTAATCAGAAGCTACATGCATTAATTAAGCAGCTCACCGCTTCATTTTATTTTCTAGTCCTTTGTTGGAAAGGTAGATATTTTGTTTTTAATCTCATCATTGCTATCTGTTAAGTTTAAATTGTAAGATTTAACTCACAGTGACAACGTTCTGTCAGGTATTTAATAAGCTAAGGTGAGCCTTTTGTGCCACGTTGACGATGGTGTATGAAAGTGCTAATAACAATGAACATCACAACTGAGTGCAAAGGGAGGCAGCAGAGAAGCCAGCGTGCCCTTCACGTTCGTATTGCTGGGGGAGCCCACAGCGGAAGGCGTGTTGATACTGAACCAGAGGAGTGATAGAAATATATATATATGTATGCAAATAGTTCTGCATACAATAGTGGCGCCAGGCTGACATATATTAGGACACGTGGCTCTGCTATTCACTGTTGTACCAAGGCTAATTCTTTGATGAAGTAATATTTTCCAACTGTAGTCTGGCAAGACTATGTATAACTGACCTACATCTCAAATCCAGCAGAGAGTTAATGTCACGCTGTTAATATTAATATTGTTAGGATGGGTAAGCAGTTAGCAATTTAAATATAAATTAATATTTTCACATGGGACTGTAGGCTTCCAAATGCTTTAGAACTGTGTATATTCATGAGCCAAACTTTAGTTATGCTAAGACACCAGTGTTGACTTAAAAAATGATTTATCTAATTGCTTTATTTCCTGTCATTGCCAAGGAAGTAAGTATTACTCTTTGTGAATAAAATAGAGCTTGCAAGTCTCAAAATGTCACTGAACCAACCTAGAAGCAGAAAAAACTTATGCAATGATGGAAGCAGAGTTTTTCTGATCTCCTTTCCTTAATGGAAAGTAATAAACCACTGACTTTAGAAGATTGAACTTAAATAGCACTTTATTGCTGGTAAGTTTGTCCAATAAGTGGGACCCAAAAACACGTGTATTTTCAGTGTGGTAGGATGAGAACTTTGTTGTGAATGGTGATAAAGCGGCATGTGAATTACCAGACAACCAAGAGCTTGAATCATACTAATATTTCTATGCACTCTAAAAATCCTGTTCCTACCAACAGGCAATGAGTCTGCAAGTGCCCTTTTCTCCTCATCAGGCATGTTGATTTACAGTAATGATCTCTTGCCTTCTTGGAGTCATAGCCCACTGCAAATCCTTACAATTAATATCTAGAGAAAAAATGACAGTAATTGGCATTTTGACAGTAATTGGATGTGACTGTCTATCAGCTGAGGATCTCTTAGAATGAACTATACAAGTAATTATAAGAGACCCCTTCTTTTAGTGTAAGGGAGACTTTGGCTAGGTCTGGAGCACCTTTTCCTCACTGCCCTTCCTCCTGAATCCTCAGAAAGAAGGATGTGTTTTCTTTGTGGGTGACAACTTCTCTGCCTGTCCTGAGTGAAGTACAAGTAGATTAGACTTTGTGTGTTCTTCACGTTCTGCTACATACTTATTCAGGGTCCTTCTAGACTGATGTTACTCATTCAGATTTCTCAGTGACATCGAGCAGATACATCTGATCTACGGGACTCTTTCTAGCCCACAAAACAGTCCTCCATAAGAAGAACCATCTAATGAATAAGGTGTCTGTGAAGGATATTAGTGCTGTGCCACTAGCAGAATTCTTAAATTACTTTTGAATTTCTTGGCTGCAGTGACTTCTGAGGGGTTTTTCTGTAGGCTGAATAACTTATAATGCTTCTTTATGGTTTTCAAACCATAGTTTTCTCTGTGAATAAGTCTACATTTAGAGTACTACATTTTGTGTTTAGCAGTGTAAGGTCTACTCAGGACTTTTCTTTCTGAAATACATAAAAAATTCTGCACATATGCAAACTGGTAAATTAATGATTCATTTAGTAGAGAATACCATGCTATAGAGCAGAACTTCATTTGGAAGTAGGAGCAGCTTACCCAACAATCTGAAAAAGACAATTGTGAAAGGTAAAGAGGAGGTGATGTTGTAAAGGAAGATACACTTCCCAGCTTTGTCCTCTCCTGGCTGGCTAATGGCTCTACAACGCACCCTTTAATTATTCAGGGCCTGAAGTATATTACACTTAAGGGGCTCTGGGTTCATTAGGGCATGTTACACAGGACAGCTCTTGTTTGATGTTTTTAATGGAAAGGACATGAAGTTTAATATTACATGCAGTGTTAGCCAGCTGACTATAGGGGGTTTTCTCTCTCTCTTTTTTTTTTTTGTTGTTGTTGTTGCTGATGTTGTTCTTTTTCTCCTTTTGAAAGTCTTTCTTGCACACTCCAAAAATCACATTCAGATTGAAAAAAAACTTTGAAATGCTAAAGAGCAGTGTATCCTGATAAATAGAAGAACATCAAAGAATAGATTAAGAAAAGTTAGCTAAACTGCTGAAGCTATAGTATCTTTTCTCTTTTTAATTTATAAAAAAAACTATTTTTCCACTAATTATAATGAACTCACTTTTATAGCTCCCACACGAGCATAGTCTAGAAGATATTCATAACATTCTGAATAGATTCATATTCCATTCTTACAGCCAAGAGCTTTTCAATCAACACACATGGTATAAATATCAATACTGATTGCTCCAAATTGCTCTTGGATAACATTTATTGTATTTGCAGAAAAGATCGTCTTGTGATTATTACTAAAATAAACTAAAACTGTCAGACTCCATTTATTGTGAAATCTTGAAAGTTTTAAGTTGAAGTAAAATAGCGGGGGGGGGGGATGAAAATATGTCTAAAATGTGCATTGTCTGCCACCTGCTGGTGAGACAGTAGAAGGGAAATACCCTGGCGGAGTTGTTTACACGTTTATATTGCATCTCTGAAATAGCTTGGCACAGAGGCTTTTAAAAGTAGAAACTCCATCTTAATCCAAATTCTGAATGCCTATGAATATATTTTGGCCCTCTAAGAATAACGTATTGATTAAAAAATTGTGAGAAACACACAAAACCTGTTGAATCAGGGTCATCTTTTTACACATACGTTTCACAAAGATGGACCAGCTACTTGCTGTCACTACTGGAACTTGAAACTGGTCCAGGTAAATAAAGAATTTAATTTTCCATCTGTTCCTTCATTTCTTCACACTATTCCAAATGTAACTTTGATGCTGTTCTTTGTCTTCTGTGCTTAACCCCTCAGAAGACATCTCAGTGAGGAAAAGTAACCACTTAATACATAGGATTTTGGCCCTTAATTTCTTTAAGGGTTTTTTATGTGTTCTTCTAAAAGATATAAATAATGGGTTTAAAAGTTTTGAAGGGGTAAGTACAATTTATTTTATGAGGAAGGAATGCCACTATTTATAATTAGTATAATAAAAGGAAAATGTTTTGCTCTTATGTTTCTTTTCACTGTAAGTGCATCTACAGTAGAAGGTTTGTTTGTTCAAACATAAATGGGAAGAACTGAAAGTCTACTTCAAAAGCTTAATTGTGCTTTGCTTTGTGCCTTGCAACAGTCTGGGAATCTGAAAACTGAATCCCTTTGGATATAACCAAACTGAAAGGTGTACCTGGAGACTGTATCTATTATTTTCCAGATATTGATGGGCAGTAAGTCCAAGGGTCCTGGCAAGGTTCACCAAGTAGTTCAAAGCAACCCTCATCCAAACACATATTGGATGTGTTTTGGGACTTCAGTATCAACTATGTCTCTTTAAAGACACATTCCTGATGTACTCTGCTACTTGCTAATGTAGACATAGCCTACAGAATTCCTGAGGAGGAGGGGGAAAATTGGAATGGTCTACAGAATTGCTTTTTTTGGTGTGCATTTCTCGCTTTCTTTCCCAGCTTTCCCTATTGGAGCAGAGGTTTCATTCAAATACCTAATTCAGGAAGGGTTAAGATGGATTGTGTTAGAGGAAGGTAAAATTTCATAAATCTATGAGAGTTCTTGGAATGCTCAGCAAACATGTGGGCATTCCCTTGATACTTTCTACTTCAATTTGCAAAAAGCTGTCAAGTTCCCTAGGTAAAACTTAACAAATTCTCATAGTGTAAAAGCAGAGGTTAGCTCATTGGTTAGTAACTCATTAAATGGTTGGAAGGAACAAGTGGTCAAATTTTACAGTGGAGAGAGGTTACCAGTAGGGTGCCCCCAGGTTCTGTTCTGGGATTTGTGATGGTCAACATTTTTATATAAGTTCTGTAAAAGAATGTGAACAGTTAGTTCACTAAAGCTGTGAAAAATCAAGATTTATAAAATCAGATCTAAAACTCTCTACAAAGAGTTGCAGCAGGATCACTCAAATAATGTTTAATAGCTAAATGAGGGCAAGGGATGTTCAGAATTGATATTTACAGAATAACTGTACATATAGAACAAACAACCTTAAATATAGGCACGTGCATGTGGCTGTACCTGCATGACTGCCACTTGGAGAAAGATTTGTGGAGTCGCGCCGGTTAGTTCCATGGGAACACCAGCACACTCCCTGGGTGATGTCCATACAGGCAAATCAAAACTAATGGCAGAGGAATGGACAAAAGAATAGAAAATAAGCTATTGCTTAAAGCTGTTGGGAATCATGTTTGCAACTTGCTAATCTTATCTCAAAAGGGATATAGTAGTGCTAGAAAAGATAGCGATATTAGAGGAAACAAGCATGATGGTCTAAGTGCTACTTCTGATTCTGGAAGCTAGGAAGATATATTGAGGAAGCGTCATTCAATAAGTGCCATGGTTTTAGTACTCTTTGCCTACACAACCCCAGGTGCTCATCACTGGACACAAAGTGCTGAGTTTAGTGGACTTCAGGTCTGACCAAGAATGGCAATTCCTGTGTAGTTCTTTAATTTCTGATAAAACTATATTTTCCAAGTTCCTGAGTATGTATCTACTTTATGACCGTAAATGTCTGGGTCCTTGGTGGTGTAGCACAGCTCTTCAGTAAAGACAAAGTATAATTACTAACCAGTTGGGCAAATCAGTCTCTGAAAACAGTGCTGAATCATAGAATTGCCCTAATGTGCACCAACTGAGTCTTTGTTGGGGGTCTGCAGGATTCAGTCTAGCAGTCGTTTTTGAGTTCATACTTAACTCAGATTCTCTTATTTAGTTACCTAAATATAGTTGCCTTATTTTAAATGCCTGATTTTGAAAAATATTAGCCTTAAACTCCTGCAGCTGGAAAAAAGATCAAGTTCTCTTTGAGCTGACAGCCAGAGAACTAAACAAGACCCGACAGTGCTGTAGCAAGGGTGGGATGGAAAAGGGTCTTGCTTCAGGATCCCCTCTAAGGAGGTCACCAGATGTCAGTAAGTATATCTAAATCCTGCCAGATGTTGCTACCACCTAGAAAGAGGGGCTGTTGCATGGCTGGTAGCAAGAGGCAGAGGCAACAGCTTTGAAAGATTGCGAGAGAACGGGGCAGCATCAGGGGGCAGGTTGGAGGATCATAGCAAGAGCCAAAATGTCTCGCGCTGGCTCTCTGTGCAAGGCTATTAATCCCGGTGAAGTTGGCAAGATTCATACAGGTAATTTCAGTAGCAGCATGGTTTAGGTTTTTTAGGGTTCACTAGAAGTTGATCGCTTAAGCATAATTCAGATGAATATAAAGGCAGTTTGTGACTTTTGCTGGAGAAAATATAAAGATGTATCAATCAAAGAAATTACATTGTAAATTATGCTAAATCCGCTGTAGGTGTTAGTGAGTGTAGAATAAATAATAATCAGATGACATTCGTTGTGTATATTACTGACCCAGAATCATTTCCTCTGAAAGATGACATGTGAATTTAGCCTCTAAAGTTAGGTAAACTTTTAGCAAAGTGCAGCAAAATATGATTTGTGCCAGCACAGTTCTGCCTTGCTCTTGAATGGGAAATACAGAATACTTTATGAGATTCTACATAGCTGGGAGAAAAATTTCTGAAGACATATCCAATGTTTTAGAGCAACTAGTTAGTAGGCCAAGATTTTTATGGTGTGTAATATTTCATAGGGCTTTCAAGGTTGGAGGAAATTTGTTTTTGAACACTGAATATTTTAAGGGCACCCTATAGTGTGGATTCCTTTTTTTTTCTCTTTTTTTAAACACGTGTTTCACAGTCCCATCCGGAGCTGGAGTTTTTTTCCATAACATTTGCTGTCCCAGGGCCACTCATGGTGGAAAATGACTTTTTTTTCATGGAACATTGAGTATTTCAGAGCTTCTCCAGTGCTAGTGGAAAATAACCTGTGTTTGAGGTCAGAAAAATAGATTAAACTAATTTTAGAGTTTTATAGCCACTTAGGTCTATAGTAGAGATTTTTAACATTGGAGGATTTAGAACCATTGCAAGAGTAAGATTCTGATTTTTTAAGGTTTTCCAAAGACTAAGAAGGCCTGAGTTCAGGAATATGTCTTTGTTCCTGAAGGACGATTACAGCCATCTGTAATTTTAAGCATGTGTTTAATTGCATTCCCTAATAGGGATGGATTTAACCCTATGCTTAAGTGCTTTCCTGATTTAGAGCCATGCAATATGATTGTTTGATTCTGCTACTCACTGATGTCAGTGATGGATCTCCCATTTGAATCACTGGGATCTTAATTGCACTCAGGGATTCTGAACCTTTGGCAGTTTGGGTGAGTTGATACCTTTGGACTCATCCTCAGCTGCATCTGCATGGAGGTGGGGGATAAAGGAAACAAAGGTGGCTACAGGCCATCTCTTTCCGCTTCCCTTTTTGTACTGGCTGGGCATCAAACCAGGAATTCTTCATCTTGAAAGTAATATTTTCTTGGATATAGATAGGGAATAACTTCCTTCCAGGATTACAAACTGGAAGATTTACTTTTTTTCCTGAAGAGAAGGTCTAGCAAATGATTTCCAGAATGACCTTGTGTCTTCTGATGGATACAGAAAGGCAGATATTCTGTAGAAGAATCTTATGTAGATGTGCTAAATTCAGACAGTTAGGTGAAGACACATTTTAAACTGTCTAGGAAAGGGCAAATGACAACAGTAGAAACTTCTTTGAGTCAGAACAGAGGGCAGAAAATTATAGCAGTGAGGAGGAAATATTTTTAAAATTCAACATAATTAACTTTTAAGCATCTCTGTTACTAGTCTTCTCGCTATAATTCTGTAATGGAAGAGACTCTTGAAGACAGCGTGAATGTTATTTTTATCCTTTTAAAATTCCTATGTAAATCAACCTTTATGTAAAGGAGAGTCAAGCATCTGCAGTCAAATTCAACCTTGTGCACAGGACAAACTCCTCCATGGAATCCTGCAAGTATGTCTCAAAGCTTAAGTATAATTTCAGCTCCTTTAAGAAACAAAAAACAAAACACCAACACCTCATGTTTGGCTTATTTTTGCTTAGTTTGTTTTCTGCTTGGATAAGAAAACGGTATTTAAAACTTTTAAAGTTTTATTTACATGAATACTAAAGGGTAAAGCACATGTTTGAGGCTTTAACTGTTTGCCTAGAAAAAAAGAGCTTTTCTTGCATTTTGAGGGCGTGCTTGAACTCTGTCCTGCAGTTTCTGTGTAGGAAAATGGGTGCATTTCACAGTGCTACTGTAGGAGTTTTGTCACAAGAGGAGTTGGGAATTGTATCCTTTGCCTGCTTTCTCACAAGGGCTGACAGATGAGACTTAACTCAGTGTGCAGTGCCGCACACCAGCAGGAAAGAAAAATCTCATCTCTCGAGTAGTAAATATGGAGTCTAATTTCTAAAGGAAAAGCATCAAAATTCTGCATGATGGAAGGCATTTCACCTGAACTGGATGAATGGTGACTGCATGCCGGGGTTGTGTTATGTCATAATTCATAACTCTCATGAGAATTATGGCAGAAAAGGATATTTCACTGGCAATGTGGACATACAGATAAACTGAAGCTTTCCTGAAGAGCTTGAAAAGTACACCCTGCTTAGCCAAAAATGCAAAGAAGCTGGAGTATAAGGGATGTCTTCTTTTCCTGCTTTAATTTTTTATTCCACTTATAGGGTGTCTGTCAGCAGATGGGATTGTACCACACAATAAATTTTTTTTTTTCTGGCCAGATTCTCTGTGGTATCTCTCCGGATGCACAACTCCAAAAGCTTTATATCACATTTGTGCTCCCCAGTCTTGGGTTTCCCCGAAAAGCAAGGTTAGAGGTCCCTGATTTCTAGCACACATCTGTGTCCTGACTGCAGAGAGTGCAGAGTCCTGCCTCCCCTCCTCGCTTCATGCTGTACTCCAGCCTGCAACAGGTCCCTGAACTCTTCTCTGAAAGACATTTTCCTTTTTTCTTAGCTCAGGGCTCAAGCTGAGGATTTGCCTTAGTATTCTTAATGGCAATCTAACCAGAAGCCCATGAAAAAGGACACAGAAGGAGCTTGATTGCAAATACTAGTTGTTCTTAAGGAGATGGCCCAGTATCTCCCAGGCTTGCTCTCTGATAGTGAAGTGGTTTCCACATAATAGAAAGATTGGAGAAAGCATGAAATGCTAAAACTTGAAGGATCCTCAAAATGATTGTGAAGAGGCCATCTAAGAGGGACTCAGCATACACTTCACATAAAAATTATTAACTCTAAGATAATAATCTTTGACGGTAAAATACAATGCAGTAGTGTTGTGATCAACCCCACTACTATTTTCAGCTCAAACAGCTCACGTTTAGGGATGCACCCTGAAGGTATCTAGATAACATTAACTCTGTTTTAAAATGACAGCGTGCAATAATCACAGATTATGAATAATAGGGGTGTTTTTTTCCCATTATGTATTTAGCTGACCATTTTTCATGGATTTTTCCCCCCACCTTTTTCTGTAAGTGGCAGCGCCCCTAGGATTGATTGGATGGATTCGTTGTGCGTTTCAGTCAGACTGGTTGCTCAACTGCCATACAGGGCTCTGTCCACACTTCTGCTCCTCAGATCTAGAATTTATGTTTCTCTATTCACATTATTCACTTGAGAAATGGTCTGATTTACTTGTGTGTGTGTAGTATTACTTGCTTGTTTCCCCTAAAGAGAAATGTATACAGCTCTTTGGAGGAAGAAAAAGGAATCATTTGCTATAGCTTAAATTGAGTTTAAGGTGCGTGACAGATACCAAATTTTGAACTTAAAATGAGAGGCGAAGCTATTCTGCAGATTTCTTCTGCAAACTGAACTCCAGTCCAGGTTTTAAAAGGTTCTACATGTCTTTGAGTGAGACACGGGTAGAAGAGTAGAGACATGGCAAATTTTCTGGCATAAACTCTAGGATACAAACCAAGTTTGGAAGAAAGACATTTTTTACTTAAGTTAAATCCCAGGAATGAGGTACATTTCTGAATGCTGCGGTGAGAGGAGAGGGAGGACTCTATCATGGGATGATATTGGGCTGCAGTTTGATAGAGTCTCAGGTGAAAAGCTTAAATTTGAAACTTTCCAAACATTTTTGTATTTTTGTGTTTTGTGGAATTTGACTTAAAATCTTTTTACTTCAGTCCCATCTCAACTGTGCTGCTTTTGGCTTATTTTTGGCTCTGATTGGTCTGCAGGATTTTAGTGCCAGTGAAGGTAGTCTGGCTGCAAACCTCTAGGCCTTAGATTAAAACAGCCCAGCATCTTCACAGCTCTTCCTCAGCCCATCTGTATAGTAAGTATATATGCCTGAATGGCCATGGAAAGTACACTGTAAAGGAAAAATATGTCTGAGAATGATACGCTTTAGCCAGAAAGCTGGGGTAAAATGGAAAAAAGACCCTTAAAACAAGACCTCATCCTAATTCCAAAAGGATTTTTTGAAGTGGCATAAAGCTTCTTCTGGAAACTTGAAAAACAGCCTGGTTTTTTGGACCCTTGTGAGCTCTGCGTATCTGTACTTTGTTTTACGCAGTTTAATTCAGTAAAACACAATTTCAAGAGTTTAAAAGCACTGAACAGCTGCTAAATTGTCTAGAATAAAATCTGTGATTATGCAGAAGAGTATTTCTCTCCACTGTCTTTCTAGAAAAAATTGTGGGGGGAGCTTTTTCCTTTAGTGAAATAAGCAGGTTCCAAAAAATATGTCTGGTTCCTATTACCAGTAAAGGAAAAACTTGAGGTGTGCATTGGAAGTGCTAAGCCAGTGATTGAAATGTTAAAGTTGTTCCTAAAGGCTATTCCACATCATGAAGACATCATCTGTAAAGTAATACTGCACAATGATCTGCGAAGAAAGGAGACTGAATTAGCATTCAATATGGCTGAACCTTCCAAATGTCCCACATTCAGGTCAGCTTCTATAGCAGAACCTGTTTTGGAACTCTCCAGTGAGCGCTGATCAATATATTTAGTGAAAAAAGAGTTCAGGTGAAAGTTTAACAGCCCCGTCTTGTCTTGTTCCCTGTACCTTTGTGTGCCTCTGCATCTAGTCACTGTGCCACGTATGCCACACTTCCCCAGTGATTTATCTGGGATGTTTGAGCTTTGAAAGAACCCTTCTCCTGCAGCAGCTCAACCAGAGCACAAGCAATGAAGCGTCTGATTTGCCAACTTGCAAAGTATCTTTTTAAAGGCAAATGTTTGAGGAAAAATAAAACAGGAGAAGTCCTCCCACAGAGGAGGTACTGTGCCAGTGGAAAAATCATCTAATTAAAAATAAATCTCCAAAGTAATTAGTTGATTAAAATTCAGAATGACAAGTTATCTGCAAATACTGAGTTCAAGTGTTACAATAGGAATGATGATAGACCTTCGGCTTTCTATAACACAGTAAATGAGATTGCTTAACATCTGAGCCTCTCGTTTAGTTGTTAATCGCTCCTTCTGTTCCTTTTCTTTCACACTGCATTGCTACAAGTTGTATATATGGCGTCAGCAATTTGCAGAAGTTTTCAGGAGCATTTTTGGCAGAAATTGGACACGTGTTTTCTAATCTAATTAATAAATATATCCTTTTTTCTTCAAGACAAATATTTTGCCTCCTCTTTTTTTTTTTTCTCTTTCTTTTTAATTGGATATTGAATATTCATTGCTTCCTTAATATATTCTGGGATGCAGGTTGAATGAAAAGATGCTGTGCAGATTTTTATGTCAGTTGGTCCTGATTGGGGTTAATGGTCTCACATCTTTTGGTGGCAGGACACATGAGCACATCGCTTTTGTAGGACTGGTAGCAGTTCTTGAAGCTGCTCTGTGAGTTTGCCCTACAATGCTTAATCTTTAATCTTCTGAATTGTTAATAGGGCTCACAACTAAGAAGTTTTCTTGTGAGTGGAAAAAGTACTTGTTTTGCTACAATGTTTTTTCTTTGGTTTAAGGTGTCCGTGAAATGACAAAGGAATTTGTGATTCTTGGATGTTATGGTGGCAGTTAGCAGTTCTCTCTCACAATGAATGTTTTAATTATTTGCATTTTAAAGGTGTTCCCCAACCAAATGTAACATGGTTTAAGAAGACAGACATTCTACAAATCAATCCTTTCTTGGTTTTGAATGGCTCTTTACTTCTGAGGAATGTTTCTCATGAAGATGCAGGAACATACGCTTGCAGAGCAACTAATGCTCTTGGAAAAGCTGAAGCTGTGTCTGTTCTCCAGTTAACTGGTAAGTGCTAAATGAGAATTCCTTACTGATAACAACAGTGAGACACTTTGATTATGAAGTTTAACCAATAAAATAGTTGGGGTGATATTTAACACTTTGTTAGGAACTTGGAATTTTTGATTGCATCTGGCTCCCTGGGATCTGTTCTCTATTTGGGTTTCCTGTAATAGTGGATGTAGGTACAGATGATTTGACCTGTGACTTCTGTGATAGTTGTTCCATCTTCTTGCTTCCAGACAACAACTATCAGCCCTTAAACCAGCAAATGCATTAGAAAATCCACTCTCATATTACGTTGTTCCCAATGCTTTTATCTAGGGAAATGGGGAGGGCTTGATTTATTCAGAAAATTGGCAGGGAAATGAAGTGAAATGAAAGCAAAGGCTGGGTTTGGGTGTTGTTTTCTTCTTTAACTATAGAGGCCAATAAAACTTAGGGACATGGAAAACAAAAAAATGCTGAATGTGAACTGCTGACTCTCAGAAGAGAAAATGTAAAGAAAAACTCGATTTGAATGAGTCTATTTTAAGTAGATAAATAATGTATAATACAATCATGCCTTGCAAAAGCTCCAGTAAATGGATCATTCAGCTCCAGAGATTCACTTTCTCACCATTTTGCTGTATGAAGTACAACACAGTTATACATGGCCAATCCTGCTACAAAGAGCTTGCTTTCTTAGGCACACGTGTGTGGGGCAGGTTATAAATGTTTGGATCTGTTGGCTGAGGAAGACGTACCAAAGACATAATAGGGGTCTCTGTCTGAGGATGAGTGTAGACTGAAGCTCCCTTCTTGGTTTCGGTTTTCCTGGAGTACATCAAGACTTCAGATATTCCAGAGAGGAATATTATTATAATGATGTGACAGGGAAGGTTGCTCACTAGAGTCTGAACTTCGTTTCTGTTCCTGGTCACGTTACATTCGTTTAAATAAATCTTGAGTGGATAGGAAAGTGCCAGATTCTGCAATCTTTTTGGCTTTGCAGAACTGCACAGGGAGGACTTCTTGGGTGAGAACTTGCAGATTGCACTGACTCTGTTGTCTAAAACAACACCATGTCAGCCTTTGGGACTTCACTACAGCAATTACTGCCTGACCTGGGGCAGTCAATCGGTGCAAAATCAGTGCAGCCTTTCCAGTAACAGGTCCTAAGGACTGACAAGGCAACTGCCTTCTGCCTGCGTGGGACTGGTCTTGCTGTGGTCCTGGGGAGAATTTTTTTGTCTCAGTGTTTACGCAGACAAGCAAGAGGCTTTGTACAGACATTGTACACTGAGGAAAAATGTTGAACCAATCTAAAATGACCCACAAAAGTTAGAATACAACAAAAGATTTAAACTGTTCTGGAAGGACAATCATCAATATTATGCACATTCATTAAAACAGAAATGTTGACTAAGTGTCAAGAACTGTGTGTCACTGACAGATTGCCCACGTTTTTGGCAGTTATCCTGTCTGGCATATGATAAAAAGGAGGAGTTGCTATAGTGATAGGCATATGATTCTGCAGACATTATGCTATCTCTGTACATAATGAGATTTTAAAAGGTTTTCTCCTTTTTTTCTGTTGTAGCACTTTGTCATAATTCCATCTAATGGCCTGATTCCAATGAGAGAAATATTTTTCTTAAAATTTCTCTATGTGAATGACTTGTAATGAAATAATAAATAACATTGTAATGAGAAATAGGAAATATATCATACATCCTGTAAATCTTGTTTTTACACTCTTACAGGCTTATTTTTCTAATAGATGAAATGCATTAAATTTGATTAATTTAGAAAATTGCATAAACATTATAAATAATTTCTGTGTGTCCCTGTTTACGTATCTGAAGTATATTTGTTAGATTGACAATTTAAGTGCATAAATGAAATTGACCCTAAAGAATTCCAAAGTGCTATTATCTTTCTGCTTCATAACTAGATGTTGGATATTTTGATACAATTTTTTTTTAGCATCTTGATTTAATTCTTGCTAAGAAGAGATCTTCTGGTTTTTGTTACAGAACAAAGATTTATAGAGAATAACACTCTATTATCAAAGGGAGGCAGAAGAAAGCGTGTCCTAATGGCATCTGGAATTGGTACAAATGTCACTGTGGTACCTGGAGATCCATTAAGAATAGGTATGTTGTTGTTTCTGCTTTGTTATTTAAATGATATTGTTTATTAATTTCATTAAAATGGAGAGGACCCCATGGAGAAAGGGAGTGTAATTCTTAAGAGTCCAGGTTTGGTGACCTGCTGGATTTCCTAACCATATCTTGGGTTTCTGTTATCAGGGAGGGAGCCTCAGAGTAAGACACACAATTATTTTTGATACAGCTTTTCAAAAGACGTTTAAAAATGGTGACCCTTTAGGCATCAACTGGGTGACTCACCATGAGACTGAAGCTGTGTAATTTCTCTTTGAGCTTGCTTGAAGATGATGGGAGGGGATTCAGCTGGGCTCTAGAAATGTTTTTTTTTATTTTTCTCTCTAAATTGATACCTCTCTTTCCATCCCTGCTTGTGCCTGTGGAGTAAAAACGCAGCAATTCCATTTAATGTGTTTATGACTCCTTTCCAAAACAGATAGAAACTCTTTCATTACAAACCTATTTGCAGGTTGCAGAGTCTGGGATGAAATCTTTGTTCCATTCAATCAATTGTTCCCCCCACCCCTTTGCTCATATAGAAGTTAAGTTTGTAAGAACTTACTGAAAGGGAAAATATAAAGAAATATGGTAAATATATATCAGCTCCTGCAACTGATAACCCTCAAGGGGCAGTCAGGATTTTAGGCCATAGCTTAGACTTCAGTGAACTTCTGCATACTATTTTTTTTATTTAGACTGGTAAGGTCTTTTATGTAGAACCACACAATGGTACAAACTTATTCACAAACATTTCAATGTGTTCAGAAAAACCTGCTAAACTGGTGTTGATTTTTAGGTTGCCCGGTGCTGCCCAGCTACAGAAATACAGTTCACTGGCTTTTTGGAGGTAGTCCTATTGACCAAGTTAAGACCTTGGAATACCGAACCCTGGTTGGGGGTCGTATCCTAGAGGTGAACACCAACTCCGGTCAATTTGCTGGACAATTCCAATGTTGGACTTCTGCTACTGCAAAACCAATGTCAGTTTGGGTAAATGTCAAGAAGGAAGGTTTGTTGAAAATTATATGACAAATTCTTAAATTTTAAAATATTTTATTTCACTCTGTAAAGACTTTCCTGAACCATAACCTGCTTTTATATATAAAAAGCAATTCAGAAATACATTTAACTTCACATATATGAATAGTCCCATTTAAGTCAATAGACAATGTCCATACTCAGAGTTGGATATGGAATTAATGTATATCTAAATATGATGTGGGGGTTCTCATTTCTTCCCTGTGTAGCTGAGAAGCAGAGAGAATGTTGCCTGATTCAGTGTCTTGCTGCTTAAACAGTTTTAGATTAGGCAGGTTTTCTCAACTTCCTCTTCAACAAATCATACAGATTGCTGCCATGATACCCCACCAAACTAAAACAAAACTGACTTTGAGGTCATCTTTGGAAATATCTTAACTATAATCAAAATATTTTTAATATAATTGTCATATTCGAGCATCTCATTACAATGATATGGTAACCATATTACTGTAGTCACCCTTAAACATATCAGTGTTTTAGGGCACACTACACACTCATCAATTGCAATGTTAAGTTTTCAAGAACATTTTGTAACGTTCTCCAATGGAATGCGCTTGCACAAAACTATATTTCTATTAGTAGGCTATAAAATGTGCAACTGATTCTAATGTGATGTGAATAATAATGTGAACTGATTCTAGAACGTTCACATATTCTAGATGTGAATAATGATGTGAACTGTGAACTGATTCTAGACTAATTTGACAAGGATCTTACACATCCCTGAGTGGGACAATAGGCTTTATCTGCAAATGTTGTATAAAGTTTGTAAATATTTAAAGTGCCTTAGAAATTAATTACATTATAATTGGGCTTTTAAAAAGAGAACTAGGGTCTTAGATCCTACTAAGAGTTGGGCAGCAATGCATCAAACTCCATTTGACAATTTAAAAAGTATTTCTAACTAGCCAATACCCAGGGAATGCAAATCAGTTTTAAAAACAAGTATATGATGAAATTAAAAGTTTTTGCATGTGATTTAACTATTATCCTGTCAATATGACTTGGCTTATTGTTGATGTGCAAAGGACTCAAGCTGTAAGACCAGGTCTTGCGAATCCCCTACACTGTGCACAAATGTATTCTCAGTCACTGCCAGCGCTTGCTTTCATGGGTGAGAATGGTTCGGGTGTGCAAGGGGTTGCAGAGTCAGTTCCATTTGCAAAGAAATTTTACTGAAACATATCTGTTTCAGTATCAGTGATCAAAATATTATTTTTAAAATCATAAGTAAATCAAAATATTAATGAACTGAATCAGAAAATATCCTAATAGAGTTTATATTAAAAAAAAAAAAAAATCCAGTCCTTTCTCCTAATATAGATCTCATTAAAGCTAGAAGGTCTGAACAGGTCTAGCCAGGTATCCAACTATCCACCTGTAGTCTTTAGCTGGAGTACCTTTTGGTTGCCCAGTACCCTTTCGTGTCAGGCTGGTCAGAATTTTGGAGAGATTCTGTTTTCTGGTTGTGAGCTTTAACTCTGATCATTGCTTATGTAAATGTCTCATCACTGAAATACCCGTGCATTTGTAAGGCTACAAAATCTCCTTTGGTGGTTTTTGCACAGTAGGCACATTCAGGGCTCTTCTGAGCAGTATCATCCTATTTAAACAAACAATACAGTCTCTCCATCATAGTTGCAGTCAGTAAATTTAACTATTTCTACTTTGAAAAAGGCCCTTTTGTATTATTTTAAGAAACCTAGAAGTAATAAGGAAACATTGAAAAACAATAAGTTAAAGAATTCATTATGTGCTGGAAGAGCGAGCCTGTGGACACAGCTGGTAGCTATCAATTATTCCTGGTTATTACAGAAAAATCTGACTCCTTCTGTGATCACCTAGAAATCTGTCAACATTGCATAGTACTTCATCTTTTACCAAGTGTCAAAAAAAAAAAAAGGTGGGGGAAGGGGATAAGTGTGGAATTGTGACTAAATATGAAGGTAGTAATTGTTAGAGGTGATTGGTTTTTAATATTAAATGCTCTTTAAAACAAATTCCTTTTCATCTTGCCAGATGCCTCAGTGGCAAATTATTTATGCATTAAATACTTTTCTGTAGTTCAGTACAGGATTCTCTTAAATCCTGAAATTATGTGAAGTGTCTGGAGTAAGATGAGTTTTCTTCAGAATGAACTTACTGTAGAACAGCAGGAAACCTAGAGAGCCTGATTTACAGTTTCCTCTTTTTAATGCTCATTGTATAAAAATGTTATGAAAGTTTTAAAGAAGTTCATCAGTTCCTACTGTGAGCCAGGTTCTGCCCATATGCTGATCCCATTTGCCTTCTAGAGAACTTCATGCTCATATGTAAGGGCTGAACTTGGGAAGCTGAGCAGGACTAAATTCGACTCTGGCTTATTGGTCCCTTTTCACAATGCTGAAATATTTGCTTCTCTACAGAGAATGGGATATCTATCTAGCTTACAGAACATGCTGCCAGATCAATTAAAATGTGAGACAGTTATGTATAGCACCTCTCTCATGCTACTTTCAATTGCATTTCTTAGATTACAAATGGGAATATGCCGAGTGGAGTCCTTGCTCTGCTAGCTGTGGGAACTCGGGAACGCGCTCCAGAGGACTGCAGTGCACGACTGCGGACAAACAGAAAGTAAATGAATCGTTATGCAGAGAACAGGAAAAGCCAGTGATTATTTACCAGTCATGCAACATGGATGACTGTCCTGCCAGGTAAACTCCTTTCTACTCTATTTCCATGTGCTCTACATGTATTAAAATGTTCTCTCGACCTCCTGAAATTGTTTCTGCATTTATACTCTGAGTCTGAAATGTGGGGTTTATTTCCTCATGAACCCTAAAGTGTAAAAGATGTAAAAATGGATCACGTGCAAGTAGGAGAATGCTGGATCCAACAGAATAAACTGTGCAAGTTTCTGTGCTGCTGCAGCAAGCCTCGCTGCTACCACACTAACACCTCGAAAGCTAAGCTGGAGGTCTCTCTGAGACATCCTGATGTGCTAGTTTTGTGGAATCTGTGCCAACACCCTGAGAGAAAACTCATTATGTTTAGAGCAGCCAGGATACTCCTGAGTGGAATCTGTGTTCAGCTCCTCTCCTTCCATGCCAGCAGAGCTCTGAGTAGGATGTTTACTGTGGGATGCCCCATTTGTCTCTAACGCCCCTTACCACAGCGCCACGTTCTTTGCATGTGCTTCCCTGCCAATTTTCTGGCTGGATCAAATGGAGAAGCTTGTAATCTTGGGACAGAAAATCTTTATATCACAGGCAAATAGACCACAACATCTGATTCCAAAAGCCAAAACTTTACCTCTTGAGTTGCACTGAGTACTCCAACGCAACAAGGCGTTGCTCTAGGATTTTAGCAGGAAATCCCACAGGCATCCTCAAAACAAGTGCTTTCTGTTGCTTAAAAGGGTTGGCCGTTGCTGTTAGCAATGTAAAAATCCATGAGGGATGAAAAGTCATGCACACACTCTGGAGGTGTCCCTCACTGGAAAATGTTTGGAGAGAAGCGTTAAGACCTTAACTGACATTGTGGGAGTGCATCTTGCCAGTATGTTCTAAACTCTGTTCTGAAAAGAGAAAACATAGCAACAGATAAATATCAGGATAAATTTGTTTATATTTCATTATTAGCAGCCAAAAAAACAGATCATCTTAAATTGTGAGTCTGAACTCCAGCCAGCCCATAACAAGCAAGCTTTTGCCAGTGGAAAAATACTGAAATAGAACTAATAGTTTGAAACACACAGACAGTTGCAGGTTTCCCTCTTAAAAGCCAGCCATTCAGAGCAGATGACAGAGTTAGGAGGATTCTAGAGGGCCCGGTGCTCCCTGGAGCAAGATTGTACCTTTTTGGTGGACTGCAGTGCGTGACTTAACAACCTGAGTATTGCTAGACCCAGAGTATTCACCACAAACCCCAATCAGTTATTTCATATGGCTAAACAGACTGGGACCTAAATTCTCTCTTATTAAAACGCTTAGATTTATTTTGCTTCTAATTTGGCTTTATGTATGTACCAGTGGAAGGGAATTGTTTGTATACTAACCTAATTGACTCTACCTTGAATTATACATGTATGCTAACATACAAATTATTTTTCATTTATGAAGTATTTCTCTCTTCCTATAGAGGAAGAGCATCCCAGGGGCCTAGAAAATAGCCCTGTGTCTGGTTCCTAGTGCCTCCAACCTCTCCCCCTCCTATGGCCTGTGAGGGAAGTGCAAAATGTTCAGACTTCCCTTTCCCAATTACTGATTTCTGCACGATCTTCTCATCCCAAGGCAACTCTCTAGAAAGTATGTTCAGAATTACGAAGGCTTTAGATGTACGGTCAGTGTCATGGGCCCTTATTATTAAAAGCATTTTGCATGTGTTTAATCACTTCTCTCCAGCACAGCATAGAAGTACAGTTAAGCAAATATAAGGGTATAAGCATGTACTTAACTTGTGCTTTAAAGTTTGCCAAATTTGGGCCTTCCTGCCTTGCTGTGCGTGTGCTGCACCAACTGTTTGCAAAAGTACTTGAGCTTTGAAAGGGAGAAAAAGATAGGAGTCCAGACTGTAAAAGATTAATCTTCCTTGAATGGATATAAACCACTTGACTGTAAGAAAATGAAATAATTGCTAAAGAGAATAGAATATTTTTCCTGTTATCACAGTTGTGCTACACATAAAGTCCCATTCTGTATTTCTAGCCTAGATTTATAAAAAGATCGAGTCAAGTAAATTGTATTACCACCTGCTGCTTCCCCGGTATTGTTCCTAGCTGCCAAGGCAGACTAAATCTTTGCAGCTTCTAACAAATAAATAACATGTTCTGTTTGAGCCATTATCTAGCAAGACATTGATGTAATAAATGTGGGTGAATTATGATACCTGTCACCTTAGTAGTAACTAGATCGGTACCATGCATTTTATAAGTTTTGGAAAAGTACATGTCCCTCCTCCAGAAATGTTAAATCCAGCAGGGTCTATAGGGTTTACCTTATATAACCTTTTGGGTAGCGAGCAGTGTAACTTCTGTTAACATATGTGGAGCCACAGTTATCTTAGAAGTCACCAGTTAACCAAATATATAAGATCTTGCTTAACAACTGAAAAAGCTGATTCTGCCTTTTCTCGCATCTAAAACTTGCAATGTCAGGTTCTTTTGATTTTTTTATTTGCAAACAGATCACTGCAAACTACCACAAGTTTGTGATGCTTTCAGAGTTGCTATAAATTTGTCTCTCATCCTGTAGGTGGGTAACGAGTCCATGGTCTGAGTGCTCTGCATCTTGTGGCAACGGATTTCGCTATCGACAAGTAACTTGTCAACAAGTGAAAGGCAACGGCAGTGTGGTGACACTGCTTCCGGATGCTTGTACGCATAGGGATCGTCCTGCGGGGAGGAAACCCTGCTTGGGTCATTTGTGTACAGCGGGGACCATACAGACAAAAGGACAGGTAAGTCGCGGAGTTTGTCTGGAGACTACTTATAAAAGCATATCAGTGTCACCATACCATCTGCTCTTGCACAGAGGAAGAGCGATGTGGCACTAGTTGTAATTGTCTTTCAGACCAGTGAATTACAAATCCTGTGGCTTTTTTAATTTTATGATGTCTGAGCTACTTATATTTGTTGAAGATGTGATCTGAAACCTGAGTATTAGTTTCAGTATATTTTATAAGCTAATCCATTACTACGTACTTAATTTTGAATCCAGTATATTGCTTTTATCGCAGTCTTATAAGAACACAGTTTGTATAGCTGTACTTGTGAAGTCCTCACAGAAAGATAAATGAATGTGCTTCAAAAGAACTTGCCACAATATTTAATACACAGAACTTGATTATTAACACAGTATTTACTATTCAATGAACTAAATAATGAATTCAGAAAATTAGTGTTACCTCATGCCTCATACAGGCATTAGCAAGGCGAGTTTGTGATTGTCAGGGCTACAGAAAGAACATTGTAGCACTAGAAATGTGAAATGATGAGATCATAGACAATGGATTTGGAATTGGAATCCAATCCATTTGGAATGGATAGACAATTGGAATAGGTAGGAAAGTCAGTCAGAATCATGGCAAAACCCAGAGAATCCAAAATATCTAGACCTTATCTGAACAGAGGTGTGATTCTTGATACAGATCAAGAATTGTGACTGGGTTGTGTAAGTGGGTAACTGCCTACGAGAGTGATTCTGTTGTTATTAACTTGGTTGTTTCTTTTTCTTTCCCCTCACCTTTTTCTCTCACTTTTTAGTGTTCTGGTCGCTGTGTAGGCCGCCCTGTAGGTTTACAGCATCGTCACTTTATATGTCAACTTCGTAACGGATCTTTGGTGCCAAACTCTTCTTGTGATGAAAGAAAGAGGTATACAATTTGAAGAAGTACAAGTTAGATTCTTTAGATGATCAAATTAAAGATACAGGATTGTCAATATAGTATAAATATATAAATTCTTATGTATCAAACATGAAGAGAGGAGGTAGTGACATCTTCCCTTTGTATAAGCTGGATGAATTCAGGAACCCAAGGAGAGTAATGGATTTGATTAGTCCTCCACTGTGCTAATGGCAAAGCTAGAAACAGAGAGAGAATTTTGATTCCCCAAAAGAAAGTAGAAATTGGATTGATCTGCTATAACTCTTCCTATTTCTGATGAACTGGGTCTCTTCTGATATTACTTTTTATTCTGGTCTACTGCTGCCCAATTTTTATAAACCAGGAGTTTTCCTGGGCCTTATTTTGTGGACCGTGTAAATTGGTTTACTGGTTTATGATTACTGAAATAAGGTGTCCTTCTCTGCATAAAGAGATCTCATCCTGCCTCTTAGTATGTACTGCTGAGGTATGTATGAGGTATGTAAAAACTGAGTGGTTGAGAAGGTGTGACCTTTTACTTCAAGGTATACATTATTTGTAGGAGCTCTTTTAATTTGTTTTACTGCCTTTAAACAACTCCTTTCAGTATGAACAGTACAGGCTACATACCTCCACAGAATCTAAACGCTATAGCACGTGGGTGGATGGCAATCTCTATAAAACACCATATGTCAAAGAGGCTGAATTAAAGACAAATTAAAACTGAATGTGAGAGTGTGGGAGCACAAAACTTTGTTCCATACCGGGTGTCTAGGTAGCATAATGAAGAGCAGGGAATGAATGGGTAACAAGTACATACATGGGAATTGGTGTTTCATAGAATCATCTGGGCCGGAAGGGACCTTCAAAGGTCATCTAGTCTGACCCCTCCGCAGTCACAGGGACACCCCCAACTAGACCTATTAATGAACCCAGCTCTTTATATTTCTTGCTCTAGAAGTGCTTCTGAATTATGAGAAATTTAAAGCATTTTTGCTGCACACACAGTGAAATTTTGGCTCCACTGAAGTACATGGTGAAACTTCTATTTACTATTAAAAGCCAGGATTTCACTTTGGCAGCTTCTGATGTTTGAGGATGTTCAGTGTCAACATAGAAATATTACTTGTGTTCAGGATAGAGGTTATGCACGAAGCGCTTGCAGCATCCAGAATGCACCGTTTCAGGGTCAGTTAAGTTTTCCTAAAAGTAAAAGATTTTTTCTATTCCAGGATTAAGGAATTGGTTTAAAGAAACAGGGCCTTCTTGTCTTTTGTTTCCTCATGAGTGAGGCATGATCAATGGGCACAAAACAAAACAGAGGAAATTCAACTTAAATATAAAACTTCCATTTTTTTACTGTGAGGATCTTCAAACACCTGGAAGAGGTTACCCAGAAAGGTTGCAGAGTCTTGAATATCTTGGAGATATTCAAAACACAGAGATGATCTTGAGCAACCTGGTCTAGTTCACTGTGCTATGAGAGGGGGCATGGACAAATCAGTCTCCAGAAGTCCCTTCCAACATTGGTTCTGTCACTCTGTGAATAAGGGTTTAGCACAAAAGTAAACATTCAACGGCTATTCATTTCCCCCCCCCAGGTCTCCTGTCAGAAGAAACTGTTCCTCAGAGGCATGTGATGTCTATTGGCGGACAGGCCCTTGGAGGCCTTGCAGCGTGGACTGTGGGAGTGGATTTCAGTCAAGACGAGTGTACTGTGTACACGGAAAGAATAACCAACCTGTGGCCGATCAGTATTGCGGGTGGAGGAAGAGACCAGTGACCTGGCAACACTGCAATGTCACATCCTGTGGCAGTATGTAAATGTTTATTTATATATGAGCATAGTAATAGTTTGTAGCAGTTATATTAGGAAGTGACTCACAGTTGTACACTAATGATTCTACAAGCATTTGATTGTATATCAAAGGTAAAACTATCCTCTCCAAGGAGCACTTCATAATCCTGGCGTTATTTTTCTCTGAGTTGGCCAGTTTGATATTAAAGCCTCAAAAGCACTTTTAGAAACAGGATATTTAGGAAGTTGTTTTATGCAAACTTCTCTATGCGACTGTGCCAGTTGTGACTCATAAGTCTCTGAGCAAGCTGTTAATTCCTGAAAAATGGGGTAGTTTTCTGAAACAGACAATAGGTAATGAATGTGACCTAGTTTAGCTTTGAATCCACTGTTGCCAGAAATGCAAGGGAAAATACTTACAAAGCTACCAGGAATCCATCAGTTGTTTACAATTACGATAAGTTCTACTATTTACCTCTTGTCCATTATAAAGCCTTTTAATGTTTAAATATATTTTTCAGAAGGCGAATGCAAGGATACAACTCACTACTGTACAT
Organism: Limnodromus scolopaceus; assembly: GCA_028565335.1. NCBI lineage: Eukaryota > Metazoa > Chordata > Aves > Charadriiformes > Scolopacidae > Limnodromus > Limnodromus scolopaceus. Next base: position 32,409,133 of record JAOXNO010000070.1, read on the forward strand.
TTGTAAAGCAACTAAAGTTATGCTTGATAGACATCTACAAACAAAGATGTTGTCAATCATGTCAAGAAATGTAACTCTTCTGTGGGAAGTTGATGCTGCAGTGAAGAGATGAGAAGAGGTTCATTAAACTAGCCTGCTCAAACTACATACTTGTAAATAAGACATTAGTCGTAACAGTTAAATGGAAACATGGGGCTAATGAAAAAAACATATTGCAGACTGATACGCTGGACAGGGTATTTTTTCTGGGAACTTTTATTATCCACTCTTTGCCATTGAACTTTTAATGTTTTAAACGTTTTTGTGTCTGGATTAGGAAGACAATATTGTGGCATATCATCTGTAAAATTTTACAGGCCATCATATTATCATTTTATCAGAGGAAAAACCATTATCTAAGAGCACTAGGTAGTGCTTGCTGTCTTTGATTTATGAGAACATAAAACAAAGAGAAAAATATGAGAAAAAACAAAGTCACAAAATCCTTTGAAGAATTTTGAAATGCAGCAACTATCGATCCCTAGGCTTTGTTTTTACTGTTTTATCAAATTTAACATAATTTTTAAGTCTATAGAAGCTGTGGCTTGTAGCTGTAAAATTTTTGGCAGCGACTTCATTTTCATAAACACCTTGAGCTTAAGGGCCGATCTCACAAGATGTGTTTTACGGATATTAGCTGTCAGGTGGATACACAGAAGTACATTTCATTTTTCATGCTACTTATGTGTATTCAGTAAAAGACATTGTAGATGCTAGTACAATTTCCAAAACAGTAATAAATCTGTTTTGAATAAATGAGGTGTCATTTTCCATTGTTTCAATTCTGCTCCAGTCACTGAAGTACAATCGAGTTCTGGCATGATTAGACTTTTCTACTGATTTTAAATTAGACACAAGGCTTCCTTGTCAGAGCTGTGAATGAAACATTTGTGAGCGCTGTTCTCTTGCACATCAAGTCAAATGGGGAGCCAGTAACTGGCCAAATGTGGCTGTCAGATTTTCTGTCTTGAATAAATATTTTTTCCCCTTGTTAATGGGGAAAAAAGTCCAAGAAGGTAGACAAGTGCAAGAAATCTTTTCTGAGCAGTTTTCCATCAAGGTGGCTTTTTGTGATTACCATTAACCATTTGAGTCTTTTGCAAGTTGATACACTTTGAGTACGATATTCCCAAGTAAATTATTTGCCATATTGCAGATTGTGTCTCATTAGGGCTGTAAACAGGGAGAACCCCATGGGAGGCAGCAGATAGGCTTTTTTTTTTTCTTTTGTAGTTTCCAAACTACTGCATATATTGGAGGCCTGAATGCTTGTATTGACTTGGATCCTGTGTTACATTACTGAACTACATTTCATGCTAATTAGTGGGTATGCTGTAAGAACAGGTTTAGAAACAGCATTCCTGCACAATGGGTTTGCATCACTGAAAACTAGATTAGGACTACTGTATAGAAAGTGTTTAATGTGGACTATTGTGTCCAAGGCTGACTGCAAGGAGAGGATATTCCTGATCATTACCTTTTTAATCAGCAATGGGTCTTGATTGTTTAAGCAGTTTTTTAAATTAAAAGAAAACATTTGTAAGATACTTTTGTAGATATTTATTGTCTGATTTAAAAGTGCAATATTTTGTTTTGTACAGTGTTTAATAAAGATTTTTGGACATATATTTTTTCTTATTACCAAAATTTCTTATTCATGTTTTTCCCTTATATTTAAAGTTTTCAAATGTTAACACATAGCATTTTTTGCTTTAATTTTGTCTTTGGTTAAGTATGCATGCTATACAGAAGCAGTGCTGTAAATGTTTGTTATTTTTGTTATTGCAATTGGCATGACATTCCCCTGTAGATTATTTTATTGCTTCTCCAGTAACTAAAGGTTTCTAATATTTAGCTTTCTTGAACGTAGTTTTGATATTTCTGAAATAAAAACTAGTTTGATTATTCAACACTGTGACTACCTGGAGATTGTTTATTGCCGTGATTTTCATGGTAGCTGTGCCTTCATTCCAAGTGTTATTTTGTCAGCCTACTATATCCATAACTCTGGGATTTTTTCAAAGCCAAGATTAGTTCTTATTTTTGACAGCTTATCAGACAGATTCTCAGTTTCGTTATAGTCTGCTTTGCGCTGCTATTAAGAGGCAACATAGAAGTAATGCGACTGAAAAAGTGGGGAAGAGAATTTACCAAAATCCAAATAAACCTGCTCTGACTCATTGAAATTCAGAATTGGGATTCTGTGAAAAAGTGGAATAAAGTTACATTTCTTTGCCACGCCATCAGGTACTGCACTAAGCAGAGTTCATTTAGACCCAACGGAACAGATCTGTTTTATATTTAGTGGGTGATAGCAACAAAACTTGTTTCAGATTATCCAATATGTGTAATAGCCTTTAGAAAGAAGAGCTCATAAATAATATGAACAGGAAAAAATTGAAAATAAATGTCTAGCAATGAAATGGTGGTGTTTCAAAGTCACCCTAGATGGCAATGTTGGCAAAGGTGCATGCATCTATATAATTTTCCTTTTGTTAAAAAAAAAAGTAAAAATGGAGTCCGTGCAGCAGTTCTGTGGAGCACGCTGTACAGCGTCGTGCATGGAAAGCACCTTTACAATAGCAGTTGAATCCATGAGTAACTTTTCCGCTTATACATCTTGGTTTAGCATGACGTCATAAAATGCTTTTTGAACAGCTGTTATTTTGAGAAATACTAGTTTTCCAGCTGTTCATTTTGTCTGCTTTTCAATAGTATGTTGCTTATGAGAAAGTTGACCTGAAATAACGCATACTGTCTATAGGTTTATAATATCATTTGATGCTTTTCCTGGAAGCACAATCAGTGGGGTGTGGCTCTTTCAGCTGTAATGTAACAACAGCTTCTGTCTTTCACTATTAAACTTAGGGGGGAATATGCCTCCTCCACACTAGAAAGTCTTCAAATGCATCTGCAGAGGAACCTTTAAATGTATCTGAATATGCCCTCCACTTCCTCTCCATGATTTTTTGTACTGTGCTGGTAGGTGGCAGCAAATGACTTTCTATAACTTAATGGGGGGAAAAAGTGATGTAAGAACTAAAGAAAACAGCTGTGAAAATTACAAAAAGCATCTGGGCTCACTCACAGACCCACAAAAGCAGCCATTTTCAGCAGAAGATGAAGGCACTCGTAACGTAATGGATTCAGATTGCATTTCCCAATAGGGTTTCTTCCTTTCTAGAAAAGAGAGCTGGAGGATATTAGGAGCTTCTGTAAACTTCTCATGAGGTACCAAGATTGTGTATAGGATATGGACTTGGGTAGTTGTCATTCTGCAAAGTTTTGACTTTGTTTCCTCAGCTGTGGCCAGAGAGTGACTCAAGTTTAATAAAGAAAAGGGCGTTTGTAGTTTGTTTTCTTCTGTGGTACAGAAGGATGGCAATGAATTGGGGCTTTTCCCTGTCCTGTTTTAGGCTATCATAGCTTTACATTGCCCTTGCTTATGCCCAGTCCAAAACCTGTCTTTACCAGCTGGGGATGTGGGTAATCTTCAGAAAGAAAAGTTTAATTGAATTGTTGTTTCATTAACAGAGTAAGTCATATTTCCAAAAACACAGTACAAAGACAAAAATTACCTAAAAGTAAGTGATGCTGTAATAATGTCTCATGCAATGCTTTATGCACAGCTAATATACTCAGTTCAGCTTTCTTCCTTGCATATGATCCAGCTCCAGCTTTCAACAGGTTTCCGTCGTTGATCTTAGTCCTTTTATTGGTGATTTGGTTTATGACGTGCAAGCACATAATTCTTCAGAACTGAAAAGACTGCCCTATACCAATGCATACAAGGTATGCAACAGTGAAAAAAATCAGAGTCCTGTGCTAGAACATGATAATACTGTTAATCTTAAAACTATTTATTGCCACTTGCTTAAAACATCAACATAATAGGAATGAAATCAGTTACTCTAGATTTCCCAAAATTGGGTAAAGATACATAAAGAAAACATTAAATATGTCATACAGAAAGCATAATCATTGCATGTACAATTTCTGTAAAAACTTTGTTTTCTGTGTGTTTGTAGCAAGCAGTTCTTTGAAGAGCAGACGGACTGAAGCCAGGCTGCCTAGAGATTTCTGCATCTTGGCTGATACTTCTTTTTTAACTGAGATTACGCTGTTTTCTGTTATCTCTATATACACTTTTATAGTTTTTTGCCATTTTCACCTTCGTGCTGCTTCTGCAGTGAACTCTGACAGTAATAACAGGCTGTTTATCTTTAAAAATCAGACAGCAGAATCAAAACCTGCAGTGGGCAGATATTAGCTTTTTGAGTCTGATTCTCTCTGCTTCCTCACCATCTACCTTAGAAACTCAAACAATCATGTGTGAAATCTCTTCGTGAATTTTGATTGAATTTGCACACTGGGTTTAAAAATTACTCAGGTGGGGAGGACACACACTTGGTGTGTCAGTGTGTTCAAAGCTTTGTTTCCTTTGGAGGAAACAGCTTTCCATCAGCTTTGTTTCCTTTGGAAATAAGGCTGAAAAAGCACTGTCAGGGAAATTAGGAAACAGTCTAATGACCTGCTTTTTATGCCTGAGTGATTTCAAGTATGAGTACAGAAAAAGAGCAAGGTTACTTCTTGTTAATTGCTATCAGAAATTACAGTGTGACCTTTATATTCTCCTCAGAACTGAATGAGGTAAAAGTAAGGATGATTAAAGCTAAAACCAGATTTTTAGGAATGCCTAGGTGCCATGGGATGCTATCATATGATTTGGGCAGCAAAATGGAAAGAAAAAGATCTTCTTATCAGATTCCTGAAAGTATTGATGAGATTAAAAACTGGACTGATGAGCTAATTATTTAGATTATTATAGCATTTTTTGCTTACTATGAAAAAGAAGTTATGATCAAAAGATACTTGCTATTTCACAAATACAATCATTTCATTTGCAGAAAATCTGAGACAATTAAATTTACAAAACATATGCTTGAGAAGAAACAACAAAATCTGGGAAATCAAGGAAACTAGAACGCATGATCAAAAAAAGAATGGATGTCTCATAAGTTGCATTATTCCTCCAAAATTAGGACATCCTTATTTGTCTTGTCTTGTCTTCCAGTTTTGCTTTGATTTTCTTCAAGCTATTACTTTAAATGCTTTTAAACTTTTTAAATTTAAAAATTTAATTTTAAAAATGCTTTTTAAATTTGCATTACTAAATTTTCTTTCAGTGTTATTTAAAGAAAAAATGAAGAAGTAGGATGCCAATTATTTCACCAGGACACTTGAAATATTGCATTTAAGTATTATGACACAACAGCTACTTCCTTTGGAATAGGGTTACTATTTGACTCGGAAAATTCTGGAGTAAGCTGACGGAAGAATTTGTGACCATGAGAATCTGTGTTTACATAGATATAACCTGGAGGAGACGGGTAATTCGCTGGGCAGATCTCTGGTTTCTTTGGAGTGTATTCTCTGCGATACATAGTTTCATCTTGAAAAGGAGCCGAATTAAGAACTGTAGCATGTGCAGGTTTGAATCTTTGAGCTGGAATGATCTGATGTGGTATGTAATGAGATCTGAATGTGGTCAAATCATAAAATTTTCCTGTGGGTTTTGGAATTTCTTGTTGTTTCTTAGTAATCTCTTGCCGACAGTGGCCCCAAGCTTTAAAGTCTTCCTTCATAGTAGTATTTCCTTGAAAAGGGGCATTGGTTCTTCTCTCATTAGAAACTGGTCTTATGGGGATAGCAGGAGAAACCTCATGCTTAACATAATCAAGACGGCTTGTGGAGTTAAAATCCATGTTGCCTGGGGGTGGAACATACTCTTTTGTTTTGCGGACCTCAGGCAAGGAGACCAGCCATGGCTGAAAACGGTCCTGGAATTCAGTGACTCCATTAAAATGAGCGTTGGATTCGACTTTTGCGTTTTCAGGCTTGCAGCTTTTTGCAAGTTCCCCAGGTAGCCCTTTAAAATCATTCCGGTGGGTTGTGAGATCCTCAAAGGGTTGGTTGCTTGGCTTGTACTCTTCTTTTGCTCTTATGAATTTTGGTTCCAGTTGATGAGCAATATAAGAAGTGCGATGGCTTGTAGTGCTATTGAAAGGCACATCTGAAAGCTTGGCTACACAAGGAGGCTTAAAACTTTGTCTGGGATTCAGTTCCCTGGGAACAAAGTCATCTTGAAACGTAGTAGTGTTTCCAAACTTTGCTGTAGGTGGGTGGTATATATGCTCCACCTTACTAGTTTCCCTTCTTTGAACTTCCCATGACCTATAGTCATCTTTAAGGCAAAAACAAAACTTCACCATACAAGTGTTATTACTTTAACCCAAATTCTTCTGGTGTTAAATCTTGCAAAACAAATAAAATGGATGCAAGCGAGAATGATAATATTATCTGCGTGTTTGTGATGACAAAACTGTCTTCTATCATTGGTGTGATAGAAACACAAAAAATTGTACATGGTGCCCTATTTTGACTGTTTCCTCAAGGAAAAAGAAAATGTTGCATGCAGATAGTTAGTGTGTGTTCCATACAGAAAATAGCCATAAGCAATATCTTACATTTTACTTGGAAGTTTATGTAAATGTAAAAGACTGAAAGGAACCTCATAAGTCAATGGGTTATGTTCATTATTGATTGGAAGAAGCAGAATTCTCTCTTATAATTTCCATATCAACATTACGTCATCTTAAAGCTTGTTGGGATGGTTTTTTCTTTGCTTTTGGGTTTATTACTAACAGACTCTTCTGCTATAGTTACAAAACCTACTGTCCAGTCTAAACTTCTTCAGGGACAGTTGAAATCAATTTGTTCTCTTGCAATCACTGTACTTACTTCAGCTTCAGTGTTTTTTTACTCCTTGATCCTCACTTCCTGTTGAACTGCTGACATACATTTTAAATGAAGCAGTTGCGTGCTCTCTTAGTTGTATGCTGAGACTAGGTTAAATTATTCATTATTTGCTAGCTTACTACTTACATGTGGGCTAAATAGAAATACTTAAATTATTTACAATTGATAAATAGAATGTATTTTTATAAATACATTTCTATCTAACATAGGCCTAAGCTTAAAGAAGCTAGAGAAATAGAAGTCTGGGTTTTTTTGAGGAGCCTTTTTCCCCAAATATTATCCTTCCAACTCTTTCTGTCACTGCACTCTCCTCTGCTTATTTTGCACCAAGCATTCTAATGTCCTGTTTCAATAGCCATATCTGATTCTCGTTATTTAGGTATCTTTTTGATACCACTGGCCCTCATAATCAGGAATATATTGATTTTCATTACTCTAGTATATTATATCTCATCATTTATTTCTAATTTTCACTGGGGCTACAATGCACTACATGTAACAAATCCAAGAACACATTTTTTTTATAAAATTTTCTACTTGTATAAATATGAAGGTTGCTTGCCAAAAAAACTTAAAAGATTTAGTGCCTTTGTGCTGACCGTTGTAATAGAATAATTTGTGTCAAAGCAGATCCTTACTGGGAATATATGCAAGCTATACAGTACAAAATTAAGAAATCTAAAATCAACTTTTTGACCTGCTCTGTGGAAAAACATGTGTTACATGAGCTAAAACTATCTCAAAGATATATTGGCACATTAATTACAACCAATTTTTGCCTGAGATATCCTAACCAAGTGTATGTTAGAATTTCTTTCCTAGCAACGAAAGCCTTAGAGAAGGCTTTTTGTTTACAAACAGTAAGTGTCACCTCTAAACAACTGGAGTGCTGAACATCTTATGGCATTACAACCTGCTTTCTAGTATGTCTTACTCTCTGGCCCAAACTAAGAAATTCAGTTTCTAATATAGATAATTCATAATATTGCCTTCATCTTGCTTATTTGTCTTAAAGTGGCACATATTATTACCTTGATAGGTTGGTATGGTATCCAGTTTTCCTCCTGTAGTATGTTTTCTCTCTAGAGGTCTTACTAATGTCACTGGTTGTATTTTATGAACATTATAATCTTTCTGGTATGTAGTTCCCAGTTCTATCTTTCCCGTCTTTGGTTTATGTTCTTCTTGTATTCGAAAAGGACGCTTCACAATATCATATGGTAAATAATCAGATCTGAATTGGGGAAGAAGGAAACACCGGTTAAAAAACTTATTTTTTCCAATGGAGTCTTTTTTGTAATTTTTCCATTATATGGAAAAACAATGACATAATGTTTACACTGAAATATCAATCTGATGCCATATGTTAGAGGGATAGCAAGGTGGAAAGAAAACCATAGTACATAATCATCTGATGCATGATACAGCCTCTATTCAAAGGTAGATGGTGAAGCAACTTTTTCAATGCTCTGAGTCTCATTCCCAGTTTAAAAATATTCTTTAAATTGTCTGAAAGGAGACCAGAGAAAGTTGCTGTAATTTTACAAAGAAATGATCCAGAAAGCAAAAATCAAAATACTACAAGTGGCAGCATTTACTAATTGCATGAGGAGAATGGAATATAATCAGAAACAGCATTTCACCATTTTTATATGGGCATATAATGTTAAAAGGGTGTGTATTACATATGTAGGTGTTTAAACAGCATATGCAGTACACAAGCAATCTTGCAGAAGAGCATTTGGCCTTTCTATGTATGTCCCTCTTTTTTTTTTATAAACAAATAAAGAAGTTTCGCCAGTTGCCCTTATAGCTTAAAGGAAAAACAATAATTGAAAAACTAAAGGTTTATGCTCCTGTCACATTATTAGTAATGAATGAGTGATGTCTTTTTCAAACTCTTTGAAAGATGTTCTTTAATTTTGTAAGCTTAATATCAGAGTCTGTGCACTGACAGGTCGGACCTGCTGAACCCTTTTACAGTTGGCTTTCTTCAAACTCCTACTAATTTAGAACTGTCTGATTAATAAAAAAATCCCTGTTCCTTTTTCAAAGGTTTCATTTTCCCACTATCTTAAATTCCACAAGTGTTACAGAAAGTTCCCCAGCTTGCCAGCTTTGTCAGGCTTGATGAGACCTAGATTTCCAAAACAGGCTGAAAACAAGAACAAAAATTTTAGATTATCTTTACAGGTTAAAGGATGCTTTAAAGAATGCAAATACGTTCATATGCGTGCTTCACTATTCTTTACGACCTTTTTGTGGTAACTGTATTTCTAAACACAAAATTTATACTTTTATTTAAAAGAAGCGTAAGGGATGCAATGATTGCATTTTGGAAGTGATTGCAAGACAATGTTCAGTCCCCCTTTAAATGAGAAAGTATGAGAAACTTTATACAGTGATTGTAAAACACATTGCTTCAAAATGTTTACTTAAATGTTGTAATTCCTTCCATTTTCCCACGATGCACTTGGTACTCTTGTTTCGGCTTAAGGCTCCGGGGAGGAGAGATGTTGCTATACTTGGGATATTTTTCCACATACTCTGTTGTGAGGCACGGCTGTTGTCCATTACCATAAATCCTTGTGGGTTTATGAGGGCAGCGATGGCGCCTGGGTAAAACACATCAGATGAGATCATTTTGAATAGTTTCATTTAAGGGGAAAACCCATGCCCTATCTACTGGGAGAAGATTGAACAACGTCAGTAGCTTGTGTTTAAAATCTTTTCTGAGTGATAAAACCACAAAATATTGTGCTGATGGCATAGGTCCCAGAGCTCAGTACACTAATACAGTAATAAACAGTATCAGCATGCAAATCCGTCCTCAGTACAGAATACAAAGGATGGATAGAGTTGGTCTCGGTCCTCTAAATGATGCTGCCACCAAGATGCACTTTTTTATCTTTTTTATTAATCTTTAGTGATATTGCTAGTCTTACTTGTGAAAATAACTACACTTCATTTCTCCTCTCATATTGTCTCTTTTTTACTGTTTTCCCTCATTGCTTATCTTTTTATTTCTGTGCATCTACTCAGCTGTTTTCACCCTTTTTGACTAAAATTTTAGTGATGTGAAATCTCACATGCATTTCTTGTGCTCTGCAGGCCATTTCTGATTTTTCAATCCCCCCCTACTTTTTTTTTTTCTGAGGGCTAAATCCTCCATCCCAAAACTATGTTTGTTTAGAAGTATTGACATCTGCTTTTCTTAATAAGTTTTATTTCAATTACACCTACTTGTCATGGATGCCTATTTTGATGACACCATTGTGTTAAAAGGTGTTAAGAGTTATAACAATTTATTACTTATCCCTTGTTGTTTTGTGTAAATTATGCATGAAATACAAATGTTCATATTAAGATTTTCAAAGCAATACGTAAAATGTTAGATTCATTATAATTTGCGTAACACCTCTCTGGTAGTTTGTTTCCAGCATAATTTCAAAATTTTATTTTGGCTGACACACAATTATTAAATATGTCCTTTAAGGAAATATATAATGAAAGGTGTTCCTCCTACTTGTGGCTGACAACTTGCAACACTGGTTCAGATACAAGCAAAGGGAAATAATAAGAAATAAAGCATCATTTTTAAAATGAATCTTGTAAAATTCTGTACATTAAACCCAAATATAACTAAAAAACAAGAAGTGCAAAAGCGTACTGCTTTTACTGGGTACAAATAAATTCAAGTTACAGGTAGCTAGATACCCAAGGAATAATTCAAAGGTCTGCAGAGCAATTTAGCTAGCAAGGTAAATTAAAGCAAGGTAAAATAGAACACAGAAACAGACATGAAGGGCTTCTGCTGTGTAAAGTAACACAAAAAAAAAAAAGACTAAGAGAAGTTATCTGGAACTGGCGATCCCTAAAGCTGGTGTTAGTTTGGGCTGCCTGACTTTGCCAGCTCAGTAGCTCTGAAGTAGCCCTGTCTAAGAAACCAGATCCTTGCAAAGCCTCAAAAGGCTTTCAAAGGTGCTTACTCCTTTTCAGTCAAGCCAAGGGATAGTCACGTCACAATTGAGAGACCTATTCAGAACATAACATGGAAAGGAAAACCAAAGAGGAGGGAAAAAACAGGAAAATGAGTTGGTTGGAAAATGAGTTGAGTGTATCCTATTTCTCACCACAGTGCTTGCCTGCCACTACATTTTTCATTAAATTCAGTTGCTACCTTACTAATATCTTTTTAGTAAATATAAACAACACATGATGTGTCATGTAGCATCTAAAAGTACCAGCTAAGCAGAAATTAAAACCATTGAATAAATCTTTTGAAAGCTAGTTGAAATACAGGGTATCAAATTATAATGGTCTTCGCATATTTCAGGCATACAATTCAAAGGAGTTTGAAACAAACAATATTCATCTACAAAACCTTCATTTTGATAATATTCAGTTTGCTATAAATTGGTCCAGAAAACTAATCACCAAACAAAACACCTTCTCTACTCTGCTATCACCACCAGTCTTCAAAGGTTTAGGTCTCGCTATTTTCTAAGCAATATTGTCAGTACATCCCTCGCCTTGCATGCTACAAACAGAAATAGATACTAGAAAAATAATTACTTGCAGAGTGAGTCTGTAGTTCTTGGTAGATTCAACACAGAGGTGACAGTAATCTAATGTATCTCTCCAAGGCAAGAAGTTTTTGTAATTGCATTAGAATTCACTACTGAACCAAAAACATCCTTGATCCCAGTCATTTTTAGCATATGAAATAATTATGAACATGCACAAAATTACTTGGATTCAGACATGACTGTTCAAGAAGAGCCCACGTCCTACTCTGTGCTGTGAAAGAACTTTCAGTGGGCCTAAAAGGCAGCATAAAGTTACCTTAATATAAATTTGAATTTGACTTGGAGAAAAGATTAGGGTTTTTTTCATTAAATCTATTTTTGGATGTTGTTCAACTGCGAAACCAAAAGTTTTCATTTAGATAATAACTTTATAAAACTGATTACATAGGGCATCACAGCTCTTTAGAGAGACGATGCTAAGAATCATCAATTGGAAAAGACAGACTACAGGTCTGATAAATGAAATCTGTTGCTTACAATTTGGCCAGAACTCCTTGAGTCACTGATTATTTTAAACTTGTTACTTTTATTTACCTTAAGTTCAACCCTAGAGTTACTGGCAATTCAAATGAGTTTGGTGAGAATATGCCTTCCCCCATGACTGACTGATGTCTGCTTTGATGAATTATTATTCTTTCCCTTCTTTGAGGGAGACTATCTTGTGGCTTGTATAAGCTCTAAAAAGAATCTCAGCTAAACAAAATTGACAGTACAGGGGTTCTCTAGTGCCAAATGCTGTTGGTCTGACTATTTTAACAGAATGTTGCTGAATTTCACTTATTTAGGATCTGGCACATGTACAGTGGTTTTTCATATAGCATAGCAAGACCCCTGAAATTTTCCCATGAAGTGTTTTTGTTTTTTAACTGCCATGCTATGATCTGAACAACAGAAGTTACGTATGGACACCGTATTTTTGGGAGTCTGCTTTTCTAGTGTTGACACTAGAGTAAGTCTAGAAGACTTAACAGATTTTTTTTGGTTCACATGTATTTACATGTGATCAGTATGAAGGCTTAAATATCCCATATTTTAGAGAAGTCTTCCTCTTTCCTCTTGAATTTATTCAGGAATCTAGATTTTATGATAATGATAACAAAAGTGCAATAAATGGGGAATGGCTGACAGATTGAGAAAAAGATAAAACAGTAGTTTATTTTTATATCTCGAAACTAAACTTCTATGCTTTTGTATGCTGTGATTATCTTTTATGGTAGACAAATACTGTTCTTGAGTACAGAGGGTTCATCTACCTCAGTGACTTTATTCTCATTTTGGAGGTCAGATTGAACATCCTGTATTTGCTCTTAGATATTTCTATTGAGCCAGTGGTCTGAAGCCTGACTGTACTTGCTGGCAGGGGGTAATTTTGTCTTGCATTAACACATTTGGAACGTATGGGAAATAAAAAAATAAAAATATTTCCTTCTTGTTATAGATCAATCCCAAGTAAGACTAGCTCATAGTTTCTCCACATTAAAAATATACCAATTCTAAAATAAGAAACGGATCTGGAATATCTTAGCAAAAAATACAGAATGCATCCATTACTCTGCACAATGTACTTTTGAGAACATTTTTATGGTTTATTAAAAAAAAAAACCCTCCAACTAAACTTACATCTCTACCATAGCAGCTTGACAATGATCATTATACCGCCTTGGTAGCATCTTATGCTATTGCAAAAGCTTTAACGTCTTAAGCTCTTAAGTCTAGAAATTATGCCAGTTATTAAAAATGGAGAAGTCTCCAGCATTGGACCTAATTTGCAAATTGTTCTTTGAGCATGCTCAGCACTTGGGTACACTTCCAGTGGATTTTGGCGTTACAATTATTTGTTGATTTTGAAAAAATTCACCTAATAGGCACATAAAGTGATTCAGTCTAATAAGAAGGAATTGATTCAAAATATTCTTAAGAATCTTGCAAAAATTATTTGATTAAGAGCCCAAGACTGCAGCCCCTAAGTATGAACACTAGCACACAGATGTGAGCCTTTAATGAGTGGATTGTGTATATAACAACATTAAAAAGGTCATTCTGGAATTTTGGAGGCTCTTCTCACTTCCCTGTAAAGAGAAAAAAAGAATTAAGTTCTGTCTTACTGACCTTCCTTCCCAGTATTTGTAAATTTTTTCCAAGTGTTTTGGGACAAGAAAAATATTTTCCTTGTGTTTTATTTTTTTGAATTAAATAGTAATTATATCTCCACAAAATTTCCTGCAAATAGCTAAATTATCTTAGATCTTTTTCTTTGTTTTGAAATATCTTCTGAGATGTGTATGCATTGTGATATCCAGGTAACACTGCCAAGAGACCAGTCTTCCCCTAAAAACAGAAACACTATAGCTACACTGAAGGAAACACAATGTGCTGCCTAAACCAATAATGGCTTAAGATTTTATTGATTGTAAAAACTTCAGTGATGTTTATTTTAAACCCAAAGTTTTGTGCATGTTTTAATCAGTTATTCATATTATTAAACTGGGGGTTTGAATTGAGAATTTTCAGTTGAGCTGAACCTCGTTTTCTGCTGTGAGACTGTGTTATCTCACCGTCTTTATACTTGAGCCTGAGCCAGGTCTGATATCTCATCAGGAAAACAATGTGTTCCAACTCTTCATTAATCTAGGACTTTTGAAACAAATTTATGGGGCAAACTACACCCACAGTCTTGGCCAAAAAGAACATGAGAAGCTGTACACACTGCCTGCCTCTCATCTCTCTCTACAGATAAATAAAAAAAAAAGTGGCTGATGAACAGCTAGACAGGCTTCCCACAGAGAGACACATAAGGAGTGCGTCTGCTATTCAAACCTCAACACGAAACCTGCAGTTCATGGTGCGCTTGCAGCCATAGGGTTGGCCCTGTACTTCCAATAGATAGGGATCACACTCTTGTGATCTTATGATCTATCTCCTTGAATGCAGTTGTTAGACATATTTTTAGTGTTAAAGACTGAATCTTTGAACCCCAGGATGAGACACCTAGGATGATTATTTTGTGGTTTTTTTTTTTAACTAGAGAAGAAATTGAAAATATTTACAGTACTGACTCCAAACCAATAAACATATACCTGAATGTTGCAAGGTTTAAATCCCTTATGGTTTTGGGAAGCTCGACCTGTAATTTTTTTTACCTGTGGCATTGATAATATTGCTTATAAACCTGTAATAGTAATTTTAAACAAACAAACAAAAAAAATTGCCTGCTGTACTCTCCTATGCCAGCCTCGCTGTGCTTGCACAGGTTTCTGTCAGGGCAGATTCACCCAGAACTCTTCTGAGGGTTCCTTTGGAGCAGCGTCTCTCTCTGTCTCTCTCCCTCTCTCCACAAGGCAGCCTTGGCTTTGCCTGATCCTGAGGTTGAATCTTGGTGGCTTTAAAAGACTATTTCTATTTCTATTTCTATTTCTATTTCTATTCCTTTCTATTTGAATGCATTTAAGATCGTCTTCTTCTCCCTCCTCCCCCCCCCCCCCATTGACCTAAACAT
>JAOXNO010000070.1:32430026-32446307 GCA_028565335.1 Limnodromus scolopaceus
TTTTAATTGCAAGGGTTGTGAAAGAGTGAACGAATCTTAGGGTGCTTTTATATATCTTCTGTAGATCAATGCAGTCACTGGAGCACTCTTTACCTCTAAAGTCTTAGAAGAAAGAGCTGAGAAAGAAACAGAAAGTGAAAGTATTTCACATGCTGCGCCAGGAGATCAAATTTATGACTGGAGCGCTGGATTGGAAGATACTGATGATTCACATCTTTATTTTTCACCTGACCATGGAAATGTGGTGTTTGCCAGTGCAATTGATGGCTGGGGTTTTGGGTAAGTCTGGAATTTAGTTACTAATTTTTTTCTTTTTCTTTTTTTTTTTGATTACTGCAGTAAATCTTAAAGTATTTTCAGTTGCTTCATCTTTCTAAAGATTTTTTTTTTATATTTTTCTGTGATGTGCAACTGTACATAATCAGTCCTAATTTATCATTAACACTGGACAGCTGAAAATACTCCAGCTTTGGCAGCTATAGGACAGGGACCACTGTTTTACTTACACAGCAGCTGCTGAGCCCACTGTAGTGTCTAGCCTAGCCCGGTAAACATAGTATTTTATTAATTGCTGACATTGATAGGCTGTAATAGACTAGATAAAAAACTGCGTGTGTACAGGAACTGTTTCACAAGTAGGTTGGACCGTCCAGCTGCAGGGACAGTGACATTCATAATGATCTTAAGTCAGGCAGCTGGGATCTGGGCAGCAGTTTCAGCTGTCCAGTTCGGTCTAGTGCAATTCTGGGTCACGGCATTACTGTGATCCGTGTTTTCTGTACCAGACTTTGACTTGTCCTTGAAGTCATCCATTTGTCCTCAAGTGTTTATACTCATCAGTCTTAATCTAACTTTTTTTCTGTTCATTCAGGTGCATTTCTTATCTCTTGTAACTTAATATCTTTATATTTCTGTTTCAGCAGCTGCTAAAGAAAATTGCAAAGATGTTTAAGTAAACATATGAATTTGGGGATATAGCAATTTCAGAAAATTTTCTGTATTACTGTATTTGAGTTTGTGGTCAATTCTATTTTTCAGTCCTTTTCTTAGTAGTTGGTTTCAAAAGGGAGCAGGCTAAAGATTACACATGTTCTGATTGCTAGCCACAAGGTGGAGTCATTGTCTTCATCATGAAGATATAATTAAAAGGATGTACTCAGTAATACATTGCATGTCTTTAGTGTTGCAAAACCTTTAAGAAAAATCAGCTCCATGATTTTTAAGTCAAAGTCAAGCTCTTAGACTACACAATACGCAGGGAACCTTATTTATCACAAACATTTCTTATCACTGCAGAGGAAAGGGAAAATAAAATGGGCTATTTTAGTTTAATTATCTGCCGTGAATGATAGTAATTCATAAAAAGAAAAATCAGAGCATAAGTGTGTAAGGAAACTGAAAACAAGAGTGAGAGTCTAATTTGTTGTTTTCAGAGATAACACTTTGTGTTAATTTTGTCTTTTTTTTTATTTTTTTCCCCAAAAGCTTTTAGCGCTTGGTATATGTTGGTAACTGATACCTGCAGTGGGAAATGTGTGATAGATGATTAATGATATATGCTAGGGTAACCTGAAGTGGACTGGTAACTGGTAAGCTTTAGTTGTTTCTTTGTATTTGCTAGGTACCTGCCACTTGAAATGTTTGTCAAGTGGTTTGAACCTTACACAGTTTCTATGAGGCTGAAATCTAAATATTGCTTGTGATTTAGCTCCAAATGGGGGGAAGAAATGGGCCATATATGACCTGTCCTTATGCTATACTGGAGAGGACTGTTAGACTTTCTGTTTATTACTTGCCAATACTATAATGATACAAGATGAACTTAAAAAAACTTACAATGCTTTTTATGGAATATAAGATTTAAAATGTTGTTTGCTAAGATTCCCCACATTTTAATCCCCTTCTGCTTTATATACTGAAACTTTTAAAATAGTATGCTAATTGAACTATCCATGTACAAGATTGTATCTCAGCCAACAACGTTTAGGCATCTAACTTAGACAAGGGGTGTTAGTATGCTGCTGCTGGGTCTAGATCAGAATGTTTATACATTACACAATAGACTAATTTGTGTTAGTCTGTTTTCTATCCCACAAAATGTGCCTACAGGTTGGATAAATAACAGGACTCCTCTCTGCTAGTTTTCTTATTTGTACCTGTCCTAATTCTCCTTTTTTCCCCCTCATGTCTTGAAAATGTTTTAATGTATTTGTTGAAGCTGAAAGAAGCTTGTTGCCTTTCTGATACTACTTTCTTTCTTCTGATGAACTGGCAAGCCCTGGTTCTGATGAATCATGTAATGGAAAGAAAAAAGGAAGATTTTCCTTAATTAGTTTCAAGAGGTACTTCTGGTCTACTGGTAGTGCCATGTGGTGAAATACCAATCAGTGGAGCATTTTCTTAATCAGGGCAAGCCTTGACTGCTGTTATATGGTTGTGGGTTCTGTGTCTAAAGGTATTACAACTTGTCATGGCAGAAAAATTAAGTCATTAGGCAGTGCCAGCCTTATCCAGTGCAATTAGTACATATGCTTTTCTCATAATCCTCACGTGTTGAAAGAATGCCATAAATGCATATGCAGGAGCTGCTGGCACAAGAATCTTGAAGGTTCTTGCTCTGTTCAGAGTTTGGGGTAGTTTTTGGAAAAACATCTTATTTTTGGTCTTAGTTGAGAACTCGTAGCTTATGTCTTGCTGACATGGGCAGGTCTTCTTTTAGGTGTGTAGAAATTTGAGAATTCTGGATTTCAAAGAACAGATTATCAGATATTATTCTGTAAATAGGATTGTTCTTACTGTAAATGTATATATGTGCGGAAGGAGCTAACGTGATAATTTTTTCTATTAGTGCTCACTGAATATTTTCAGCAAGGAAACCATACAATGCTCAGGACTCCCTCCTTAGGTCCTGGGTTGTCTTTTATAGAATAAATTTGAGAGTCATCCCATAAATATTTAGAACTTTTGTATTATGCTTTTGAGGTTTTACTGTGAGGTTAGTACGCAAATATTTATTTCAAATTAACAAGTTCAGCCTTGAAGGTGACTTGAAACAAAATGAAAACATACAAACACTGCTGACATTATGACTAAATTTTTTTTGCAGGTGTAAATGTTAAACAATGTGAGCTAAAGCAAAGACAACTGGGAAAATGGGAGTAAAACAAGGACTTGAGATTTGTGTGTGATTTTCATTTGTGTGTGTCCGTTGCTGAGACTGATAAGCACATATAAACAGCATTTCACTTTTATCAGGATGCGTTTTGTTTCCTTTCAGCATTGAGCATTTTGCCAAGCTGTACAGCCAAAAGATTGGAATCAAGCCTGCAGTACTTCTGAAGACTTTATGGGGAGATTACTATCTAAATGCAAAAGCAAAGAAGATAATGAAAGGTGATCAGGTAGGGAGGTTGTCAAAAATATTACCTGGGTTTTAATTTGTTTGGGTTTTTTTGTTTGTTTTTCTTTTTTGTTTTTTTAATCCTATTCTTCATAGCGTATTCTGAAAATTGACCTCAGTACCTTTTCACTCAATGTCAGTGGAAGTATGAAGTCACTGGGTTAGCCTTGCGTCAGCCCGTGGAGAAGAGAATGTTCCAAAATTGACCATTCAAAAGCTACATGTGGAGAGTCTATTTAACAGTGCTCACAGTTGCTCTCTGTTCACAATATAAGGGATGTCCCAACTTCAAGGATTCAGCATAGAGCGAAACACACGAGATGAATGGAAGACTAAAAATGTAGAAACGAGAGTATTGAGAGGATCTCTGTCTTATTTGCAGTGTCCTTCAACCGCTACAGATTTAGGATATTCATGTTTAGCTTACTATTTAGGATATAGAAAATCTTCTTTGCTTCAGTGAAATCGCACTGAGTGTTACACCGAAACCCAGCCTGAAAAATTACACTTGTCTTGCATCAAGCGTTTCCACCCCTAAAAGTTAAGGGAGAAGGGAGTTTCCCTGTTCTCATTTAGTGATTATTTTTTTGTGTGTGTGTTTTTATAGGTGAGGTTTAATAGTTATAAAAAGGGCAATAACCAGGTTCCATATTTATCAGGCTCTTTTTCTGAAATTGAAACTCTGTCCTTCACTTGTAAATTTCATGTTTATGAAACATGTCTTATAAGACAGGCTTTTGAAATAGTGATCTTGTGGAGAAACAAGTAGCTGTCTTGGTTTTGAATAAAGATTTTACCTGTTCCTGATGAAAATAGTAATTTACAAGGGCAGGATTAAGCCTATTGTAAAACGGAGGAATTGGTGGTAACTACCTGTATGTTTATATTCTACCAGTCAAAAGGAAAGAAACCTTTGTTTGTGCAGTTGGTGCTGGACAACATATGGAGTCTGTATGAAGCTGTTATGAAAAGGTGAGATGATCTGTAAAGTTTTCACAGAATCTTTTTCCATGTGCTATGATCATTTTTTTAAGTACTCAAACAAGAAATGTAGATGCTTGTTATATATTGCTGTATTTTTATTATCTGTTTACTGTTTCCTTACAGAGACAAAGAAAAAATTGAAAAGATAGTCACCTCTTTGGGATTGAGAATTGGTGCCCGGGAGTCACGGCATGCAGACCCTAAAGTTCATCTTAATGCCATTTGTAGCCAGTGGCTACCAATATCTGATGCAGTCCTCTGTATCCTTAAAGAAGATACTGCTTTTTGTTCTATTGGCAGTTCTCAGACTTCAAAGAGTGCTCACATATTTCAATGTGTGATTTGGTATGATTTATTCTCTTTTTTCATGTCAGTGAAAAATACCTGGACCTATTTTCTCACTTGCGATATTAAGTTAACATATCTACAATTAGTTTTATATTTCTCCAACTTCCTGCTTTTGCACACATCCTTTTTCTAGGAGAATAAGTATGAAACTGGAGGCAGTTTAACAGTACACATTCATTATGTAGTTTTATATACAAATTTTAGTGTTGTTCCTGAAGGATAAGCCAATCTCCTTTTTATAATATTAACTTAGGTCTTCTTTCCATGAGTTTCTGTTGATGTTATGTTTTAGGCATACGCATTCTTAATCCAAGATCGACTTCTGCTGTTTGCTGTGTAGATCGTTTGCCCGTAGTTTATAATATAATACATATTATATTATAGCAGTTATGCACAAATTCTTGATGCATAAATACTAATTAGTCCTATAAATCTTGCCCCAGTTGTGCTATTCTTAGTTTCCCAGTTGCACATAGGGTGAGCCTCCCCTACTTAACTATGCATTCTGCCCTTTGATAAATATCAGAAATTGTTGCTGACTTGAGAGGGAGCTGGATGGACTGTAACACAGAGCTGGATTTTAGCTATCTCTTGTTACTGGCAGTTAGTGGATGAGGTTGATTTACAGAGACAAACATTAAAAGCATTTGTCTTCCTTTTATTTGCATTCAGCAAGGAAATATAAATATATAAATATATATCCTTAGCAATGTGTTTTAGCCATGGTGTGTAATAAACTTCCCAGTCCTCTTGACATCACTGCAGAGAGAGTAGAAAAGCTGATGTGTGTTGGAGCGAGAACATTTGATTCTTTGCCACCAGAAACTCAGGAGCTGAAAAGTGGTGAGTAGGTGTTCTCCCATTAACATGAATTTTGTTTCTATCTTGGTGGTTTTGTTTGTCTTTGGATCATAAGATGTGTAGTAATCTCTATTTAGATTTATAGTTATTTTACTTGTAGTAGCTTTATTGGTGTTTGTTAGTGACATGTCATAGTATTATGTCTTATTTTTATGGCCATACATTTTTCTTCAATCCCATATATTTGTGGTTTTTAGAAAATTCAACCTGCAGGTGGTATAAAGTCTAAGACACTGGCACTGGGGATTTTGGAAGGATATGAGGTTAATGTTTGGTTTTTAGTTCTAAAGAGTAGAAGTTAAAATGTAATTGAGAATTGAATATTGTATGAACTTATATATTAAAATAATTGATTTTTAGTCAGTAGGGATTTCAATTTGGATTTCATTTTTACAAATATATTGATTAACTAGGTCCAGGTTTTGGTAATTTAAAATAAAAAACCTTTTCTGTTGAACTTATTGTTAAATAGTTTGTGTACTGAAAAGAAGTTAGTAAGATATAACTTAGCTGTTACTACAAGCATTGTCATTAAGTATTTCTTCAACATTTCCATAGCTCATAACATAATATTATTTCATAATATTCCAGAATGATAAAAGATTAGCAAATAAAACCAAGAGCCAAAAGACTTCCAAGGCAACAAATGTATTTTGTTACCCAAATGAAGATATAAAATCCTGATATTTTGAAGTTAGTTTTAAGTTTTGCCATTGACTTCATCACAATTTCAAGTCCAGTTCTGGCAGTTTCCAGCTTTAACTAGGAGTTCCTCCTCAAAAAGGGTTTAGTAGTATATTCAGACTGTTGTGTTGAACACCGGATGTCTGTATGTAAAAGTAAGCAAGAGGAAGTTTAATAATAACAAAGTCCTGTGCTATAAAATTGTAATTGGGACTGGAAAGACTATGTTCAATGATTTAACTGTGCTATAGGCAGTAAAAGAACTGTATGTAGACAGTAATGAAAATAAGCTTGGTGTACAGGATGCTTGTATTCCTTTTTCTGTCTTTGAATAATTTATAAACATAAACTCTGTGTACATGTATGTCCTTTACAAAAATGTAATGCCTTGGAAAGGAGAGCAACTTCTGAGTTTGTTTTCCTGAAAGACAGGTGATAATTGCTGAAACTGAATGAAGTATTTAGCGGAATTAAAAATCAAAGTTGAAACTGATGATATGGATGTAATGCTCAGTGGTGAGCAAAGCTCATAATTCTCCATGTTTATGTAGTAATTTCCTCTGTGCGTTAGGAAGTTCTATATAGAATGAAGTGATGTTTTTCCCCCAGAACTGGTAGTCTGGAAAATAATGTTTCCTAAATGATCTTTTCAGGCAGACTTGTAGGGGACAAATATGCCTTATATGTATGATTTTATTCTGCAAGCATTCTTTCTGACTGAACAAATATAGCAGAATACTATTTGGTTGTAAGGTAGTAAATGTTCTCTAATATTTCAAGAGGTAGTTTAGTAAAAAATACAGGAAGATACTATGCTTAAGATATTAACAGTTAAAAACATTTCTGAACTTGTGTGTGTAGTGAAAGGTGTTTATAGAACAGTGTTTTGAAAAGACCTTCAAGAAATCTAAAGGAATGAGATATCAGATGTCAATTTAAGATGAGATATGAATGTCAAATTGACAGGCTGTTAGGAATTGTTTCCCAGGGGTGAAGCAACTGATATTCTCATCCTTCACTAAATATTTACAAACATTGTATTCTGCAAACAGTATTCAACACTGTATCAGTATAAGTTAATTAGAAGAAATTTGCTGCTGTAAACTCAGATCTTACTGCTCTTGGTTATGAAAAAATAGTGTGCTTCACATTTAGTGAATATCTTGCTAATTTTTGGTTGTAGTCTTACACTTTGTTTACCTAAGCACTTTACAATATAGTCTTTTCATACATCAGATAAAAGGCAGACATGTAGGAAAAGACTATTTAATTTCTGTTAGGCGTTTTGAATGGTATTGTGTCTGTTTTGGATTTGATCATGTGTTCCAATAGTTTATGGAACTTTTCTAAGTGTTGAGTGACTTTTGTGTGGATCTGTCATCCTTTGAGGAATATCCATTCTTGCAGTTAAGTTCTGATTTTGTGACCACATGAGCAGGACTTCCTCCTTTGGTTTGGAAGGAGGGAGAATACTTTTAGATGCTGAATATATAGCTTGATCTTAATACCAAGCTGCTCTTTCTTTCATTCTAATCTAAACCAGCCTATGAACTCAGTTTTAAATACCAAAATAATATGTTTGGTTGTAGTAAGTGCAGTTTGTTATAAAGAGTTCTATTTTTACAATTTTGCTCGTTTTATTGTGAAACAGGCTTGAAGATATGGGCAATGTTATCAAATGATTAAAGTAATTTTCTACTTTTCCTGTTAGTCTTTAGCATATTATCCTTTGAAATAGCAACTAAACAGTAATTTCTAGAAAATTAATGGAGAGCCATAGTTCTATCCATACTGTTGGGGAAAAAATAACTTTCTTTTATGTTTTTTCAGCTTTTATGAAATGCAGTAGTGAAGAAACAGCCCCGGTTATTGTCTTTGTTTCCAAAATGTTTGCTGTTGATGCAAAGGCATTACCACACAATAAACCAAGGTAAGAAAATGTAACATTTACCTTTCTGATCTCCATTAGATACTTTTAGGTAAAAAAGTTACATTGCAAGCATGAAGGAATTGTTTTAGACCTGAGAAAATAATTCACTAATTCTTCAGGTGTAATAAGTTTTTTCAGCAAGTAGAGATTATCTGAATGAGTTCCAGAGATGATTTGTTAAATCGTCTTAGGTTTAAATGATTTAGCAGATTTGTTGTGGAGTAAAAGCCACTTTTGTTGGAGAATACTTGTGTCCAAATATATCATCCTAATGCATACATTGTATGCGGTTTTAAGATGTTTGGTTGAAAACACGATTCAGTTGTAATGCTTTCTTTGTTTTTCAGTAAGGTTTTGTTGATGTGATCGTAACAGCTTGTGTTTGTACCAAGAAACGTTTCCCATCATATCTGGCATAATAGCTACATGATCACCCAGTCCATTACAAGTGCAAAATAAAATGGGTTATTTAAAGTAGTCTAAACCTTGAGTAACTTTTTGCAATGAACTGAAAGGCATTAATGTGTTTCAAAAGATTTTCTTCTGGGAGGTTTGGAAGATTTTTTTTGTTACAGCTTTTTGTTTAATGACCATCTTTGAATGGTAGATTTAATTTCCCTGAAATAGTTAAGTGGAACTTTTAGCTGAAACCATCTGCTTTTTAACAGAAGAAACGTTCTTTTATGATGAGTTTGTAAGAATGGAGTTCATCTTAACTTTTTATCCCTCTAAGCCTCTGAAGCATTTTCAGTAGTCGGCTTCTGTATTAATTGGCCATTTCATGTTTTTCAGTGAAGCAATACAGAAAATATTAATCTTTCTAATAAATTAGACTTACTGTGACTGTTAAACATTTGTGCAAAAAATGGTACTGTTGTGGTAGTAATATTTGAAAGTTTTACTACTTTCTAGATTTTTCACACACTTCCTAGATTTACCTAAGTTTTTTCTTATCAGGCTTGTCTACTAATGTTCCACCAAAAATCTTTCCTGCAATGAGTTTGAACTCAGGGAAAAGATGCATAGCACTTAAGGATTGACCAGACACTAGATGGAGCAGTTTTACTTTGAGTTCTATCCTTAAATGTATCTGAAACAAGAGTCCTTGCCCAGGTACTGGTGTAGCACAGCAGTGCCATTCCTGCTTTGTCTGCTTTCTTGGATATATACTCTAGTTATCAGAGGAGACTGCACAGAGACATAGAAGCAAAGGTGGCTTTTACATATATCAAACACAGAAAGTCTTGGACATATTTTCAAGATTTTAGTCATATTTAAAAAAAAAAAAGAAAAGCTAGTTTCTGCAAATCCTGTTCTGTAACTACAGCTTGGGATTTCAAGCAAAAGACTATTTATAAGAGATCCTGACTTTCCCAAAACTAATGGATAGCTCTTAGCCACATGGATAAACTCTCCTTCTCTCTCTCCTCTGATATTCATCTTATATTTTTTTCTTGGTGGGTTTTTTTCTGCTCTTTGTAGTCATCCCCCTTCAGGAGGGGAGCTGTTTTACATGTGTGGTTATATGCCATGTGTTAAACTTTTATTCTTTTAAAAGAGAGAAAAAGTTCCCCCAATGGACAAGATAATATTTTGAAAAAAATTCCCATGTATTGTGGTTCATAATATCTGTATGACCAGCTCCATTTTTAATTTTTTTTTTTTGGTGGATGATGCATTCAGTACAGAAGCTTATGCATTGTGATTTTTGGTTGTATTTTCTCCTTAAATAAAAAATGTGCTGCTCTCAATTTTATTGGTTTTCAGAACCCAAATATGATTGCATTTTTGCACTCTGTATACTGTATAACAAATCTGTAATTTTGATCATCAATCTGACTTGAAAAACCTCAAGATTTGTACTGAGCTGACTGGAGGATTGCAGTTGACTGATAGTCCAATTAATGCAAAGCTGATCCAAAAATCCAAACAAAATTTAGATCAATTAGGCTTTATGAGATAATGTTGCAGGAGAGTGACGACTTGAATTCTTTCTGGGAGACTTGAGGCATATTAGTGATGACTGTAGGCAATATGTCCTTTCTCCCTGTTTATTCAGTAAATTGAAAACTGCAGTGTCTTGCTCTGTAATTTGTGTGCAAGATATTTCTTGCTAGCCTTAATATTAAATTATTCAATTAATTACTAATTGGCTAGTATTAAAATGAAGTCACATGACTGTTTTTTCTTTGGGAATAACCAGTCATTATCAGCACCCTGTAATTTTGCTGATTGGGTAGTATTAACAATTTTGTTTTGAAGTAACAGTTGAACTCCATTTTTTTTGAAAACTAATAATACAGTTTTAATTGTTGAGATTCTACAGGTAAACAGCTCTTGAAGAAGTCAGGAAAGGAGGTTAGCTTTAAAGAGGAAGGAAAGCTACCTCTGTGAAACCAAATATACAAAATATAAGTGTTTTAAAAACACAGCATTGTGTGTGTTCCTAAGCATGCTTTGAGTTATATTGGCCACTGTATGGTATTGACAGTTACACAGTGAAGATTGTGCTTACCGGAGTTGAGTGTTGGTTGTGTGGAGTGTGTGAGATCCGCATTCCATGAAGATGTACCATAAGAATGACTGAACATAGGGAGAAACAAAGAATACCTACACTATCTCAATTAAGAGTGGCTTCATGTTCATCTATTTAAGAATGTTGATACATGTTAAATGCTCCATTTACATGTTAATTTTGAGGAGCCATAACTGTGTTCTTATATATTCTGATGTTTGACTGGTGGACCTCTCTGCTAGGTTATTTGCATCCTTTGTGGGGGTTAAGGGAGGGGGTGTTTTTAAGCATGTTAAAGCATGTAAAAAATCTCAATTTTTTCTCTAGATTTTTTTTTTTGCAAGACTTATAGTCTTCTAATTCCAGATGAAAAAAAAGTAGAACCATGCTGCTGTCTTTTTATTTTCTTTTGTAAGGTACTACTGGGTAATGTTACCTTTTTGTAAATTTCTTAGAAGTTTCAAATCTTTACAGTTTGTCTTATTTCTGCCATCTACTTGTAATATTTTTTTAAGCATAGGTTGGGAAAGCTCTTCTAAGTTCAGGGTTAGATTTTTAATTAAAACAACCTCCTTTGAGACTGCTGTTGGGAACTAATGCCTCCTAGAAGGTGACTTTAAAAATTAATAGATTCTGTACTAAAACTGCTATGTCTTTGCTTTCACAGTTTAAATAACAAAGTTTGTCAGCTGTTACAACACTAGAATACATGCGAAAATAATTTGTGGTCAGGTTACAACAGATTGGCAGCTTATATTTATCTTTCTTTGGAAAGATTTGCAACTTTTATATGGTACCAGCATGTCCCAGAGTTTTTATCAGGTTTTCAAAATTGAATTGTGCAAATATTATTATGTCTTCCAGTTTCTTCTGTCTGAACTTCTGAAATTATTTACTAATGCCAACTAAATCATATAAGGTGTAATTTTTCTGAAAATTGCTGACTGGGCAGAGCAGACAAACAAATTAGGACTCCTGTTAAGAGATTGTGGTGTGATGTCCTTCATGGTAGATACTAAAATATCTAAAACCAATGCCAGGAGGAAACAGGGCCATATAGGCTTCTTTTGGAGCTACTTGCTTTATGTAACGAGCCCATGGTTATTTGATGATGCCTGTGGTTATTTATTCTTAAGTATTGCTGTGTGCAGAATTAGGTGTTCATTCAGCATATGCTGTTTCTTTCTGTCCTTTCCACTAGAGTTTTACATTGAACAGCAGTCTCAAACAGAATGGTTGAGTGTAGGTGTAGAAATAAAGGCAGAGCTTGGCATTTGGGTACAGAGTACAAATGTTCCAGCTTGCTCTTCCTAGGGCTCAGAATTCTGTATTTATCTAACCCAGTGTAAAAGAGAAATAGTTATGATCGTGTTCAAGTAATTTTGGTTGTTGCTATGTGTATTTAATATAAAATACTGAGAAAATGTAAATTGTATATGAGATGTTTCTTATTAAATCCTCTGCTAACTTTGTAGAGCTTTAAGTGTAAATGTCTCGCTGATGGAATGCAATGCCAGCAATAGGAGGCAAACCATCCCTGTTACTTAAAATCCATCATTCTTACAATCTTGCTGAATAATGTAAATAAATAGAGTACATTAAAGAAATTCCATTTCTACTTTTCAGTGGTAATAAAGAAAAGTCTAGATAACCTGATATAGTAAAATTATATTTCATGACTGCACTAAGGGATATAAAACTTGTAACAGCCTTACCGCTTTCCTTAGATAATACTGCTTCTTTCTCCTCAGTCATTGTGAAATCAGGAGTATTTTTTTCCTTAGGTGTCACCATGAAGTATGCCCTTTCACAAACAATACTGCATGAAACGATAATGATTGTTTCTTTGTTTAGTGGTACAGCTTGTTTGCATGTCTTAAACCAACAGATTGTAGTGTACTTCATCTGTTTCCTTTCTAGTGTTTCCTAAAAATTGTGTTGGAAAAAATGTAAATCCTGTGATTTTTGCCCAACCTTCAGCTAAAAAGACATTGCATTGTCTTGATCAAAAGAAGAGAACATTTATGAATCTCTAAGTTCTGTGAGAAGTTACTATCTTCTTGCAAGTAAATGAATTTTTATGTTTAAAGGCAATACGACTTTCAGTGACTACGGTGTGATCTGAACCCATCATTTTCTGTTTGCATTAATAGTTTGTTTTATGTTGTAATTAGTGCATTAGAAATGAATATCACATGAGTCATCTGAACAGCCTGTCAGATTTACAAGTTTGCATCTGAAGGTGGCACCCAGTTACATTATTAATAGAGTAATACATACTTTTCAAAAATTAAAACCCCTACTTATGGTTATTGTGAAATAAATTTCATTGTAACAGTATAGATTTGAATGCAGCTATGATCTTTAGAACTGATCTAAGAGAGGAATATGTAGTAATTGATGAAATCTGAGTATCTGGACATAATTTAGTTTCTGTAATTGTAAGCTTAAGAGAGAAAAGCTTGTCACATTCTGAAATAGTCTTGCTTCACGTTTCTTCTTTATTGCACATTAGTACGTGAGATAAATCAAAGGTCAGTATATCAGTCGAGTGTTTTTCAAGGCAGTGTATGACAGCTTGGTATTGATATCTTAGTTTCATTGCATATCTCAGAATGAATGATAATTGCTATACATAATATAATATGAAACAGTTATTGAGTATTGCCCTTTGCAGGAACCCTGTAAGATTATTGCATGAAATTCTATGGAAATTCTTATTTGGATAATTTTCAGTTGTTCATTTTGTGTATGCACATTTGTTTCTACTGTGAATTGCCTGGTGCTTTCAGTTGCAAGACGGGAAATAGTAAGTGTACTTTAGTTTGTGAGTGGAAATATTTCCATGGACATGAAGTAGTTTAATCCAGAAATTAATGAATTTAAGTAGGATTAGGAAGACCACTGGACATACTCTGTGCTGATTTACAGCAAACAAGATGCACTTGAGAGAGCTGTCCTTAGGGAAGCTGTTGTCAGAAGTCTTTGAGTGCCGTATGGTGGGCAGAACAGGAGCCAGTGATTTAACTAGATCTTAATTCTGAAGAGCAGAATAATGAGTAATCCAGAATATTCTTTATAAATTACTTGGCTTTAAAGATATTAACAGAAATTGCCCCCTTAGTTTCATGAAGTCAAGCACGTGTCCATGAGCTCATGGAATTTAAACTGGTAAAAACAGTACAGAGGAAAGTATTCTCAGCCACTTCAAAACCTTGTTCATGGCACGGGAGATGCATCACAGACTCTTGTTGATGGTAGTATCGATCTTTTGGAAATAAGTTGATGTTCTGGCTGTGATGCTTCCTTTTTAAAATCGTCTGAAGGTTAAAAAGTTTAAAAAAAAAAGCAACATAACACTTTCTATAAGAATCAGAGGCCAATTTATGTTTGGGTTTTTTGTTTTGATTATTCACTGTGATTTTTTGAAATGTTTTAGAATTAAGTCTCTCTTTGATAACATAGAAGGCTGGAAAAGCTATTGTACTCAGAGAATGCATTACATGGAGAAGTTTAGTTGTCATTCAGTTTGAACTAAATGAGTTATCCCGGGGGAACGTGGGACTAAAGAAGGACTCAGCAGTAGCTTGCTTACGTTACCTGAAATATGTTGCATTTAATCAACAATCTACTGAATGGTAATAGTATGTATATTTTACTCTTTTCCACATTATTGTTTCCATAGGATTTTCTTACTGCATGGTTGAGGTTGAGTTAGTAATAATGTGGTTACCCATCTATGTCAGCTCTAGTACTTGTGCCGCGTTCACGTATATGGTGTCTGGATTCTGTAGCACCTCTCTGGAGGCAGAGAATCTCTCTTTTTTCCTTCTGCTCCAGAATTTGTTTTTTGTGTGACTGCATGATCCCATTTTTCTCTGCCAGTATTAGGAGTCTATAGATCTTTTCCTATGGAGTGAAAAAAAAGGAGGGAGGAAGGAAATATGGTAGGGAAGATGATGAGAGAATCTTTCTTCTGGTTTGGTCAGCATTTATTCAGAATTGATTTCCCTTCTGATTGGTTTTGCCAACCGGAGAAATTGAATAAATCGGGGTATAATGTAAAACTGGTTTTGTTGCAGATCCAGTGCCTTACGTGCATTAATCTTGTTCTGTGTTCTGATTGAGTGTGTTACAATTCTATATAAGGATTTATTTGACAACATTATCTTTTTGTGGTTTCTAATCATACTACTGGGAGTGACTAATTTTATAGAAATTGACGCTAACAGAAACCAGGATGGAAGTCTAGGTTGTACCTACTAGCTAAAGTCCCACCCACACTCAATCTGCTTCTTATCAAATTGAGAATATAATTAACTGTGCTTATATGTATTGCAACTTACTCCAATGCACTCAGAATTTTAAGGTTACGTTTAACATTTGTGATTAGGGCTATCTGGCACTGAAATATACTGATACTTTTAAAAATACCATGTAAAGGGAAAAAAGCAGGCAACCTTTCTTCTTTTACTCTCAGCATTATTTACACAAATGAGAAGTATTTTTGGACAATAAAATGTGTTGGAATGCATACATATGTCTTCATGTGTATACTATGCCATCATATATAGACTGCATTTATGACACCCTTGGCTGTCTCATCTATACTTTCCCTTTCAATCTCTCTCCTATGGGAATTTTTCAGACATTCCAAACCCTTAAATAGTTTTGAACAGCTGCCTTCAGGAAAAAAATATCATCATAAAAAAGTTTTCTTCTCCACCATCTGCTTTGCGTTTTGTATTATTCAACCTCTCTCTCTTTTGTAATAAAATAAACAAACCAGAGAAATACCACATTGTCCCAAATTTCAGAGATATGTATTCCTAATTCTGTCACAATGATTGTTTAAGAGATGATTTTTAAAAGAAAAAAAAAAAGAAAAAACAGTTGCTGAGAAGTTTGTAGTAGCAATTTTGTCTTACTTTTTGCCTTTTCTATGACACATAATGTGTCTGTCCCAGGTCCTGAGTTCTGAAAGTCTGTCCTTCAAATTCTGACATTTTGTCATGGAGGCCTCCCTTAGGTAATTTTTAGAGAGTTTTTTAGTTTATATATAGTTTTCTTACTCTTTTTAGTTGAATGTTTGGATTCATGGTAAGCACAGTAACCATGTTGGAAATGATTTCCTCATTCTAAGAAGAATTTTGATAAAATGAAAGGTCTCATTAAACATTTTTAAAATAAGTCTCTTACAGAACGTATTATATACAGAAAAGCATCCATATTATGCTATAAAAAAATATTACTGGCAGTGATTTGGTCTCAGCCACATAATCTGTTCAGGGCTTTCTGCCCCTAATTAATCCAGTTAAGGGCAGGGTAAGTGTCCATTAAGTGCCTTTACTGGCTATACATAAAAACTTTGACCCTTAAGTGATGGGTTGTTTCCCTGTTTGGGAATTTCACTGAATTTTTAGAGTTGGAAGGGACCATAGAGATCATCTAGCCCAACTCCCCTGCTGGAGCAGGATTGCCTAGAGCTAGAGCATGTTACTCAGGAGCATCCAGGCGGGTCTTGAAAATCTCCAAAGAAGGGGACTCCACGACCTCCCT
>JAOXNO010000070.1:32450223-32515478 GCA_028565335.1 Limnodromus scolopaceus
CCTGCCCATGGCAGGGGGGTTGGAACTCGATGATCTTTAAGGTCCCTTCCAACTCTAATGATTCTATGATTCTATGATTTGCTCTTTGCCACAGGACTGGGTTTTTGGAAGGAGAAAAAATATATTCAAGTGTATTTTGGTTTTAATATCTAACTTTGGAAATGAAAATGCTTTAGAATGTATTTCTTAGCTTTGGAATAGTTAAGGAGGTTTTGAGGAAGAAGTTTTTATCAGTACTAAGTGATAAATATCCAACACTGGTTGTTTTACTCTGTGTAGCTGTCATCCCAGTGTTCTGCTACAAATGATATGCCTTCAGTACCTCATATGACTTGCTGTACGTTGGAGAATCTCTACTTGCTTATGGGAAGAGAACTTGAAGATCTTGAAGAAGTGCATGCAGGAAATGTTCTGGGTAAGATGTAACTAGTGCTTAATTTCCTAGAGCTTGAACCTTCTATCATTCAAAATACATGGAAATTGTCCTCATTTAAGAAAACTTAAATAAATCTATGAATGTTTTTATGTATGTTGTGTGTGCAAAAAATGAAGGCACTTGAATTAAACAGTGATTTCTGTGAGCTTTGAATTGCAACAAGGGAAAAATTTAATGAATAGGTGAAAACTAGGGATTGCATTAGCCTGTTATCTTCAGTTTGGAGTATTGCCAGGTAAGCATCGCTGCCAGGAATTGCCAAAGGCAGCAGTAAGGTCTCATATTTTATAAGTTGCAAAGATTATTTATAATATTTTCCCAACTCTGGAAATTCTGTAATATGACTTCTCTAGTGATGTGGATAATTATAGTTTTATTTATGGGTCTGCTTGAATTATGGTGCTAAAAAATTATTTTTTCTATGGCTCTGGCAAATTTTGAGCATTCTCCATGGACAAAGTTCAAAATGATAAGTCATCCTAATCATTCAGTTGTGCTCTTTTGTGCCAGATTCTGAGCTGGTTTGCTCTAGAGTATGAATAGCATTCTTTGCTGGTTTTGTCCTTCATTTGTTTTTTTTTAGTATCAAAACTAGTGTTTAGAAATTAGAAAATGTAAGCTATAAAAGTTGCTTGGTTCTTTATTTTTTTTCATTTTGTGAATGGAAGTGTACAAACTACAGCAAAGCATAAGAGATTTTCATGTCTATTGTCTACTTTTTAGACATTTATAGTAATATATAGTAAATTATAAATAGATGTACTCTGTCAGGGTATTAAATATGTGGTCTGTTTGCTTCTAAAGATGATTAAAAGTTTTGAAAAAAACTCCAAAAACTTCCACCCCAAAACACTCTGCAATAAGAGTGAAATGGTACCATCTTTGTGTTTGCCAAGTACTCTTGGAGCTGCCTCCTGCAGAGAAAAATATCCTGTAAGAACTATATTTAATGTTAAGAGTTGAACCAAATTTCAGGAAATGTTTTTGTTACCAATTAATTCTACCAAAAAGTTGTGATTATTCCCTACTGCTGAAGGCTGCTCTTCAGTAGGGTCTAGCTTTTCCATAAAGAAAAGCATGGAAGCTGAATAATATCGAAGTTCTAAATGGTAACACAGTATTTGTCATATTTAGAAGAACTCATTAGAATTTTAAGATCAGAATTAACAGTCAGAGCTCCTAGCCTACTACGTTAGGTATTTCACCTTTTTACCAGATTGCTGTCTAGTCTCTTTATATATTGACAAACCAGGTTTTAATTTTTGCCTAAAACATACAAGCTAAAGTATAAATGCTGGGTTTTTTCAAATTTGATGTAATTTTCAAGCATTTTTAAAAGTAAGAGCCCTAAATATCTTCTTGTTCATTTGTTTCTCCTATTTCCCTGTTAAGCTTCAATGTTCATTTACATAAATTCAATAAACACCTCTACTGATTTGGTGGTGATTTACCACACTCAGGAGAAAACGCAATACATTTATATGAAAGGAGTCTGTAACAAGGGTGATGCAAGACTTTTATTATTCCAGTTAGTAACAATGATTTCTGTTTCAAAGGCCATTTATCTTCCAGCTTTAAAGCGTACAGCAGTGATTTCTCTCCAGCCATATAAGGAAATTGCTTGTTCTATTGTATCTAGTAAATTATGGAAGCTTATTTGAAAGCTCTGTAGTTTTACTCTGTATAATTAAATTATTGCCATAAGGAATACACAGTTAATCATGACTGCCTGTTTCCACTTTAAAACTCATGGCATAGAGGTTTTTTTCAGATTTTTTTTTTTTTTGAGGGTGTGGAGTTTTTTTGCTATTATTTATAGGTTGTTTCTTACAAGGAAGAATTTGCTTGGTCCTAGTGAGCTGCCTTTTTATTTTTTACACTGGCTTGTGCAAAGATTTAATGATCAAAGACATGGCTTGATACATTGGTTGTTTTACTGAAGATGAAAAGATTTCATCCCTTCTTCCTAGTGTTCAATTAATATTTCCTTGAAATACTAATCTCCTTTTAATTACTAAAAATCTGAGAAACTTGTAGCAAAATATTGTAAAAGGAAAAGGTAATGAAGCATACTGTATTTGAACTACAAAGCCGTCACACAAACACAATTCAAGAACATCCAGCTGAAAAGCAATACTATGGCCCTGTCTAATACAGCCATTGCTGTTCTGGCAAGCTTTGGAAAATTATTTTCTGGTATTACTCCGAGTTCCTGGAAGTCAGAATAGACAAACTGCTTTGCATTAGTTGATTTGTATTGCAAGTTTGCAGCTCAAATGTTTTGTCAAAAGTATTTGTCAAAAAGCTTTAAGCAGTATGTCATTTTCAAGTAATATGGCAAATACGAAATACTATCTCCTTCCACATAGCTGTTTATAATTCACAATTTTTCTCTTTTACAGTCTCCGTGACTACTATACATTTTTTTTAGTCCTTGAATAAGAGGTGAAATATGATTTAAAACAAGTGAAAAATTTCTTGGGGACCAAGGATAATAAAGTCTTAGCAATAAATCTTCTTTTAAAAATTATTTGTCAGAATAGTCTATGAAAAGAGTAAAATTCTTGTCTCTGACAAAAACATCTGGTTTGTAGAATTTGTAATTTAGAATCCCTATTGATTTCTTCATTCTGGGTTACTAAAAAGGCCTATGTGAAGAAAATGCTTTCTGAGGAGAGAGTAGTGTCTTATTTTTCACTTTTATATTTCTCCCTGCACTTCTGTTAGAGATCCTGTGCCAGCAGACAGGAAATTATACTTGGTAACTGGTACTAATACTAGGTTCTACTTCGTACTATAAATGAACAGAGACCTTGCAGGAGGAGAATCTATTTAATGAAGCAGCAGATAAGGTTATGGGCCTAAGATTCCAAATGGCGCTTTTATTTAGTTGAAATTGCTGAATGAAAAACATGATAGTCATTGGAATGGGACATGGAAAGTATCTTGAAGTTTAATTTGGAAAAATGTTGAAGTACTAGTCCAGAAATAACTCATGTGTCTCAATGTACTGTTTCAGGAATAGCTTATTTTTCTGTATTGTGTCACAGACCTTTGGCACAGGATGCAGCTGCTGAATTTGAAACTCCTTGTGGTCATCAGGTCTGAGAGTCCTGGGAGTGAGATCCTTGCCTTGCAAATGGTCTACCTACTTCTCCTTTGCAGCACCAGCCTTCCCTGTATGGCTCTGTCCTCTCTTCAGGGCCGTATGGACTTCTTTACCAGCTTCACTTGTCTTGCAGTTGGGCTCTTGACTTCTTATCTTAACAGAAACAGTGTTACCTGTTTTGTAAATTCTAACTAGGTATATCAAAGGCAAGCTTAGATTCCTCATATGGAAGTTACTCTGTGCTCGCAAACATAAAGTGTGGCAATTACGTATGTCACCTAAATCTATATCTCAAAGTCAGTTGAGATCTTTTGATTCCAAGACATCTGGGGCATGTTTTGTGCTCAGCTTTTGAAAACTGCTTGAATATCCATTGGAAAGAAAACGTATTGTAGATCTTGGAGGCAAGTCTATGTGCTATTTTGAAAATATTGTCCTCCTGTGTCTTTAAGGAGAAAACCAGTACTTTAATATTAAATTCCAAAGACTGCTTGACTGATGTACCGTTGTGTGTTTGTAGTGACATGATAATAAATACTATCTAGTATTTAGTGCTAGTCTAGTGCTAGTGCTATGCAAATAGCAAGCTACTGTAATCACCCTACTCTCTTTAAAGGTGTGTCCTCCTTTGCTGTGACAAAACTATATCAGAACAAGGCTATCTGGCTATCCAGATGTCTTTAGCTTCTTTAGTCTGAGAGTTCTAGAAGCTCATTAAGCATTAGGTTCTTAGGTTCTTGCTGGGAAGCTCTCCCATGTTGTGCAGGGAAGATCTGTGGTGCTGGAGGTCCTGCTGCTGTGCAGGCATCCTCTCCAGGTGGGCCCTGTTTGACAGCAAGTGAAGCCCTGGCTGTAGTGTGAAATCCATTGAGCTCTAGTTTAGTGATCGTACCTCTTCTTACTAGTGCTTATTTTCTCATGTGAAAAGGAGAATGAGAAATGGTCCAGTCATGTAACGTTAATTGATTTTAATTTGGATGTTGTATGTAAGTTCTTCTGTTTGCCAAGTACTGTTAGGTATTGTTTAATAGACTGTAGAGACTGATAATGCTGGTACACAAATATAAAAACTAATATGAACAGGGGTTTTTTTTGGTAATGAGAGGTGTGGGGAAGCAGTATTTATTATGTCACTGCGTGAATGAAAAAATGTTACTACTTTACCAGGAGGGAAAACAATGACTTAAATTGAAACAGTGTTAAAAGTTTCAGGAAGGAGATTGTTACATGCAGGTTTTAAATTATTTCGGTTGTGTTTCTATGTTAAGAATATTTCCTCTGAATCAAGACTACCTCTATTGCATGGGTGTTTTCAAGCATTAAGTTTGAATTCTGGGGAATGCAAGAGGGAGTGGTGATGATTGATTTGCTTGTTGCCCTGCAAGAATCTCTCTCTTTTTAAAAATGTTTATGTTTTTATTTATTGAAAACAGGCAAAGGAAAAGTACAAATACAGGAGAAGTGTCATTTTGTTATACTTGTTCTGATATTTTTGTGGTTGAAGTAGATAAAAAGAACTTAGTTTGGTGATCCCCAAAGTTACAAAGGAAAAATTAGAAGGTAGTATGTGAGGAAAAAGTGGCCTCATAACTAAAGATTGAGCAAGTGCGTGCCCTCCAGGTGCATATAATAGCTTCCCTCCTCCCACCTTTTTCTTATTTTTCTTGATGCTTCCCTGTAATTGAAGGGAAAATGCATTTTATATTTGTTCTGGGCAAAAAAAAAAAAGGGGGGGTTAGTAACGAAAACAACTGTTGGAGGTGGTATGAAAATGTATTTTAAATAGCAATAAAGTAGTGGGTTTTTTCTTATAATATCATGCACAGGTAAAAGGCCTAGGATTTCCATACAGAGTATTGACTCTTATTTCTAAGTAATTTAAGCAAATGGTGATATAAAAACCAAGGAACATGTTTCTGAAAACACTGGTTTAGATATAAGTGCTAGCATGTTTAGGTACTTGTATAAGTGAATTTTTAAACTTGGCTCAGTGTCATGTTTTTCTGCATAAATAATGGAAGCATCAAGTGATACATTTTTGTTAAATAGAATAAAATTTATCTCAAGGCGTGTTGCGCATGCACACTCATGCATCTGCACACTCGAGTTAAGAATAACATATAAAAATTGACACATATATTACTTTTTATGCACAAATGCCACAATAGTCTTGTGTGTGTTTGTTAGCATAGAAAAGCCAGATTTTTCTTAGAGCTGCCTATATGCCTATGTAAGTGCTTTTTGTGTTTTGTTGAATACTATTAAAAGCAAAGCTTTTTCCCTTACCACAAGATTTGTAGTGCTTTAGTGTAATGCTCATAGGAGGCTAGATGATTTCCTGAATGTTTTGAAATGCAGTTAGCTATGTGAATATCAAGTGTTTTATTGAATTAAGAGCAATTGTTTCTTTAACTTACCAAATGACATTGTTAAAAGCAGGAATCTAGAAGTCACTTCTGTTGCCAGCTCACTGTGAACTGACTTCCAACAAGACAGACTGTTGTGTACCTTGGTTTTTCCATTTCTAAAATGCTTGTTTTCCCATACAGTGTTCTTTCATGTTTTAATTATTTATAAAGCACTTACACAATTCTTGACTTGTAAACAATATGACACGGGAAATGTATGTGATTACGGATTCATACTTCTGGATTTTTTTATACCTTTCTGAAGATAGGTGCCATACAGCTGCAGTCAGCATAAAGAGCTGGTATAGCTAACCTCATTACAAGGTGTCTGACAAGCATTTTGTTCCTTTAGGACTTCATCGAACAATTTGAGAGCTTTTAATAAGCAGCCTCTGTTAAGAGCAAAGAGCAGCTGCGAGCAGCGATGCCATTTTAAAGGCCCAGAATGGCTTTCTAGGAGTGATGCCAACTAGCAAGCATTACCACCTTCTGTGAAAGCCCTAGGAACAGTCCTGCTGTTGCACCAGCCTTTTATTTCTGTGCAAACATTTGGTGGGCTAATTTCACTCTCCGAATCAGTAATGTGATTATTTAAAAAAAAAAAAAAAAAAAAAAAAGCCAGCTTGAAGTGATTCCAGCTGTATGGGCTGTCTCGTCTCGGTACACTATGATCAGAGAACACAGGAGGGCAGTCTTTCTCAAGAATGTTACTAAAATTTCCTGAAAATAGTGAATGAAACAAAGAAAACTCAAACCTTTGTCTTCCTTCTTGGAATACTTACAATTTTTATCGCTAACTGCCATCTTATAACCCCAATAAAATAACCTTGCATTTCTAACAAGACTATAGTAATCAAGCAGTATTCAGGAAAAGGTATATAATTGAATGGATTGTGCTATTGAATGATGTTTTATCTTGTGAACTGTTGAGTTTACCTGGCATAATTGTATCTATATTGACTTCCTACCCAGTTAATGTTTTAAGAATAGTTAAATTGTTGAAAAAATTAAATACGTTCAAGTTCTTTTTTTGAGCTTAAGACATAATAGTTAATCTGTTGTTTGGCCTCTTTCAGTGCTGGAAACTGAAACCATTTTCTTAACTCTATTTTTGCTGTAGTGGATTTAGTCCCTTTGCAGTTACTGCTGTTTGCCGTGTGTGGTTCTAATGAGGAGGCTGAGTAATTCGTATTGCTTTTTGGGCAATGTAACAACATGGTGCGCAGCTAATGAACCAGTATCAAATGAAATTAGAAGTGTAATTTGCTGATCATCTGATAAGTTTCCTTTACCCTGTTTGCCTTACCATTTCTGCTGCTTCTTTTTATGATTCCATTTCAGGGGATTTGACTGGACTAACGTTATTGCAAAAGAAATAAGTGATTCATTACCTTGTTTTCAAATGAATATCAACCTATCACTGGAGAGGGAAAAATATGTCATATCTTAGGTCAGAAGTATAGCACTAACATGCATCTTTATTGACCCAGCTACATTTTTTTGGGGAAGGATACTTTGAATGGTTAAAAGTTTCCTTGTAAAGCCTTTTTAGGTTGAGTGTTTTTTTAATTTATATTGAATAATCTAAATTGCTTTTTTTTTTTTTCTATTTTTCTGACTGTGGCTTCTTAAGACTATAAAAGGAAATAATAAGTGTAGTAATTCTTTCTGAAGAAAACCACTTCTAAATTCTCTAGTGCTTCTGGAATGTTCTCTGCTCTAATTTTCAGGAGTTTATTATGAGATCTTAAAAATGTGTTTAGTCTTGCCATTGGAATACAAGGAGGTTTTAATCGTATTTTAAAATTGAGCTGTATAAGATTATTTAAACTAAAGTCTTAATACATTCATTTAGCCAAAAAATGCCTTTAAATTTGCTCTTGACCACTGTTAGATTATAACCTCAAAAAATTCAAATAATTAAGTTTTTGAGGAAAGGAGGGAATGCAATGAAACATTCTGTATCAGTTTTATAGCAACTTTTAGTTCTTATTATCTGTAAAATCTGATCATTCAAGTAAATGAAAATTAGATTTCTAAATAATCTTCCAAATATGAGGCAAGTGCTCCTGATTCTTTGGGGTTGTATGCAGACAGATACTTGCAGATACTTGAGGTTTCCCAAATAGTACCAAAAGGAAAACTGCCCAGACTTGTCGGTGTTTGTTGCTGTTACTTATATGCCTGTGGGCAGCAGTGGGACTAACAAGAATCAAGACAATTTCATACCATTGCTGCTTGAAGAAACTCACAGCACGGCAACAGGCACATGCTCTGCAGCTACTTAATAGAAAAAAATCTAGAAATAGACTGGAAAGAGGGTTTGAGGTGCAAGCAGGCTCTGCTTATCACCCCTGTATTTGCTTCAGAAAGAAATGGTTTTTGGCCTTGGGACTTCAAATTTATTAGATGCCTATTATTACACTAATATACATTGATTCAGGGCCAGTGTTAAAGGGGACAGTCTCCCTTTCCTCATGTAAGGGTGGAGAATTCACTTATTGAGTCATTGCCTCTGGGCAGATGTTACTCAGCCTTTCCATAGCTGTTTGTAGGTTTAGGTCCCAGACATTAGCTGGCTTATCTCCAAAATTCGCAGGTCTTCTGTGTGGGTATTTCGTTGGGTGTGATTTTTCAAGTCTCTTTAAAATGAGAGGATAGGGATTTTCCCCAGAATTTCAGTTACTTTCTTTAGTCAGCATTAAATGTATTATTTTTAGTCTCTCTATGAAACCAAATATGTCCATGTATAAATAAAGGGAGAACAGTTATCTACAGAACTAGTCATATTTATTACTTGGCTAATGAACCTCTTGTTTTTTCCAATACTTTAAAAGAAAAAGAGTGTTAAAGTGGTTATTATCACCAATGTGAAATGGTAATAGAAGCCTTAAGGTGAAATTTTGAGATGATTGGCTGAGCTCACATCCATAATGTTGCATTTGGGATTTTTTTCCAGCACACTGAGATACATCCCTGTTGATTTTGGGAAATTACCTCACATTTTCATTTGAAAAGCCTGAAAACTGTAGCCTCCCTTGATCTGCTTATAAAAATTAATTGGAGCTTGCTTTTGTGTTTGCTGTTTTGTTTTGGTTTGTGGTTTTTTTAAGCTGGTATTCTCTTTAAAACTAAATGTCAATATTGTTTAGTAGGTGGCTGTTTATAGTATAGCTGTGTGCTCTCTGCTTTCTCACGATGTGGTTCTAACGGGAACCAGGTAACTTGCCTTGATTGGTTGAAAATCTCTGAAGAGACTTCAGTATCCTTTACTAAATGAGGGTCTCTGATAGATGAACCAAAGTGACTTCGATTTTGTGCTCAAAGTTGTCAGAATTCCATTTTTAAGAATATCCTGCCTGTTAATGCTGCTATGAAATATTGTACAATGAAGTGGGAAACATCAGTTCAGGAATGAACTTGGACGCTGGGGCACTAGAGTAAACGGCTGAGAGATTCAGCAAGCATGCCTAATTTGAGGAATTGGTGTTTAAAGTTCAGTTTTCAACAAAGGTGTAAATTACCTGATTTACCAAGGATCATTATTTAGACTACATAATTGAACCTTTTGTCCCTCTGTACAAAATGGTATTAGGCTTGTTTTCCTACTTCTGAGTTAAACACACTGGAGAGTTCCCTTTGCTGAAGTAGTTTGCTGTAGAACTCAAACTTTCAGAAAGCTGTTGTAAAGGTATGTTTCCTTTTTAATGTGATTATGAGTTTTCTGAAATTCAAACAGAACATGCAGTGTCATTGCAGGAATAATTGCTTTAAGCACAAATGAGTTTGAAGATATATGCCTTATTACATGTTAATTCATGTATAGAAAATTAGATGTAAAAAAGACACCATAAATCAAAACTGTTTAGGAATGTGTGCAATTAGCAATGCAGCAAAGAAGTTTTATTCTTAAAGGATTTTTAAATCTTTTTTATATCTTCTGTTTATTTTTAAAGGATTTTTGAGGGTATTTATGGAAAATACATCTTTCATGCAAATGCGATGGTGTACTAGAATCAGATAGTGACATTTTTGAAAAGAAATGTGTACTTTTAATCAGTTAGCTATTCCTTTAGTTGTTCTGGTCATATAAAGTTCAATTTCCATCAGACTAATTAAGCTTTTCAGCTTCATTGTAAAGGTAGCCAATTAATGCACTCAAAGGTAGTTGTAAAATGTAGGTATTTGTCATAGTATTAAGCCATAGTATACTTCGGGGCAGATAACTAAATAAAAATGCAACTGTCTCATAGGTATCACTTAGGCTAGACTGTTAAACTTAAGTGTGGAATTGCAAAGATATTGAAGGGTGTAAAAGCTTGCATTAAATCCTGAAATTAGAATCATAGAATGGTTAGAGTTGGAACTGACCTTAAATATCGTCTAGTTCCAACCTCTCTGCCATGGGCCGGGACACCTTCTACTAGACCAGGTTGCTCAAAGTCCCATCCGACCTGGCCTTGAATGTTTCCAGGGACAGGGCATTCCCAACTTCTCTGGGCAACCTATTCCAGTGTCTCACCACCCTCAGAGTAAAGAATTTCTTCCTAATATCTAATCTAAATATACCCTTTTTCAGTTTAAAAGTGTTACCCCTTGTCCTATCACTACACTCCCTGATAAAGTGTCCCTCCCCATCTTTCCTGTAGGCCCCCTTTAAGTACTGGAAGGGTCGCTTTTAGGTCTCCTTGGACCCTTCTCTTTCTTCTCCAGGCAGAGCAACTTGAATTCTCTCAGGCTGTCTTCATAGGAGAGATGTCTCCAGAACTCTGATCATCTTCATGGCCCTCCTTTGGACTTGCTCCAGCAGATCCGTGTCCTTCTTGGGTTGGGGGCCCCAGTGCTGGATGCAGTACTCCAGGTGAGGTCTCACAAGATCAGAGTAGAGTGGGAGAATCACCTCCCTAGATCTCTTGGCCATGCTGCTGGTGATGCAGCCCAGGATGTTGTTGGCTTTCTGGCCTGTAAGCACACCTTACTGGGTTGTGTTGAGCTTCTTGTCAACTAGCACCCCCAAGTTCTCAGCAGGGCTGCTCTCAATCTGTTCTCAGCCCAGCTTGTATTTGCGGGATCATCCTGACCCATGTGCAGGACCTTGCACTTGGCCTTGATGAACTTCATGACGTTTGCATGGGCCCACCTCTCAAGCCTATCCCGGTCCCTTCCTACAGGCATATTGGCTACTCCACACAGCTTGGTGTCATTGGCAAACTTGCTGAGGGTGCACTCGATCCCACAGTCCGTGTCATCAACAAAGGTGTTAAATAGTACCAGTCTCAGTACTGACCCCTGAGGAGTGCCACTCGTCACTGGTCTCCACTTGGACATCAAACCATTGATCAAGCCAGTTAGTGCAGCCAGCCAGCCAATTCTTTATCCATCCAGTGGTCTTTCCGTCAAATCCATGTCTCCAATTTAGAGACAAGGATGTTGTGTGGGACAGCGTCAAATGCTTTGCACAAGTTCAGGTAGATGATGTCAATTGCTTTTATCCATTTGGATAATCTTTGTTTTCTGTATCTTGGAGATATATTTCAGATGTATGTGCTTCTGCATTCTTAACACAGCTTCTCTCGTGCCAGGCCTCGCATACAGTGCTGATTTTTTATCCTTCTGCAGTCTCAATCAGGACCATGTGCTTTTCCCAACACATCCTTAAATAACACAAATTACCATTAGTCATATTAATGGTACAAAATATTTTAATTTCTGATGTTTATCAGTGCTGAAATATATATACCATGTGTACCTTGGCAGGTAGAAAAAGCTTGTGTCTAGAAATTAGTTTAGTTTTCTCAAAATGTTATCCTCTCTGTTCCCTGTAGGAGGCAGTCAGTGAGTGGTGGATAAAAGTTTGTTTTTGTAGGCAGTGTAGGTTTTGTTGTTTAAATCTAGTTTGTCACTATTTTTGCTTAGTTCTTGACTTCCGAGTAATTTCTCGTAAATCTTACCTTTTTCAACTTTAGTACATCAGGAAGTTGTTTTCCGAAGATGTGATTTTTAGCAGTTTTTTATAATTTTTTATAATTTTCTCGAATTTGTCATGTTCTCTGTTTCTGTATAATCTCTCTTCCAAATTATGCAAAGTTGAAAATCTTTTACATGGCTTTGTTTGAATAGGGCTTTTCACCATCTTTAAACAAATATCGTGTGAACAAAACAGTTCTGAAGAAAAAAAATTGGTGGTTTTCTTTGTTTTATCAGTGAGTTTCAGTTTCTCATGACATATGTACAAGTGATTATATTTTAAGTTGACTATCAAATGATCCCAGTATTCAGAGTATCTGAGTTATGATGATGATTCCTTGACAAATTAGGGTAATTAGAAAACTGTGATGTAATATTCAATCTATTTCTTTACCAGAAATAGAAATAGGAACCAGGTAACTTGTTTTATTGTTTAAATTGTTTTCTTACTCCCATTTAATGTGAAGCCAGAGGGCACTGTTTTTCGTA
Organism: Limnodromus scolopaceus; assembly: GCA_028565335.1. NCBI lineage: Eukaryota > Metazoa > Chordata > Aves > Charadriiformes > Scolopacidae > Limnodromus > Limnodromus scolopaceus. Next base: position 32,462,633 of record JAOXNO010000070.1, read on the forward strand.
CAATACAAAAATGTGAAGTGTGTAGCTATTTCAGTTTTGGGTAAAGGTCTCACATGGATTCCCAGCAGTGTCAGCCTAATGAAAACTTTGGATTATGGTTTTTAATGTGCATTTCTTCATGCAGAAAATCTACAAATGTTTTCATTCTAAATTAAATTAATCTCATGGAGTATTCTGAAAGCCAAAAATCTGCAACTAGTGTGGTGCCTACTTATTAGCTCAACTCAGCAATAATGTACTGGTTTCAGAGGCAGTGTTAAGTAACGCCACTGTCATGAAAACATCTTGTTTAGCTTCCTTTTTTATTTTGATACTTCCTTTGTCCTGAGAAAAGCTACTGTTTTGTATGAAAAAGAGGTGGGAAAATGTCTCCTCTCTGAATGTTTCTCTAACTTTCATAGCTACAGTAATTGTCTTCTGCACAGAGTAATAGCCAGGCTGTAGAAATGAGGCTGGACCTCCCTCAGCTGTCTTTGGAGTGTTAACATGGCTCTGAAATCTACCCTTTTTCCCCTAAGCTCCCCACACCAAATCTTAGTGTTAACCGCCTGGTTTCTCTTTGGATTCCACCTTTCTCTCTGCCTTTCTGTCTGTTAGTCTACCTCAGCTTTTTGTTTTGATTACCTTAGTTATCCAGTGTCAATAAAGTAAGACTGTATGAACATATTTTAGTTAACCACAACCTAAGCAAATGCAAAAGCTCTTCTCCTAACTGGCATTGTTTATGCAATATAAACCACTAATCCGTGAGGGCAATTTATTTGAATGTGTTTTGAATTCCTGCTGGAGCACTTCCTAATCTTAGCCAGGCCTCCTGTGTAACGGAGAGAGGAGCAGGATACACGCTTTCACACCCGCATGTGAAGAAGTGTTTGTCTTATTGTGTAATAGACCTAGTGCCTGTAGTATACAGCATTCTTGCAATAAATACCATCTGTGGTTGTGAAATGCCTCTACTTCTACATTTGAACCAGCCACAAAAGCCTTTTATTACTCTGTGTGTTTCTCTTTTGCTTCCATTGTCTGCTGTTACCAACATTTCTTCAAGGTGTTCAGAAAAAGCAAGGAGGGGGCTGCAGTGAGGGCATGGGAGGCTGAGCAAGGAAACCCACTTTGGAATGAATTCTGCACATAACCTCGCTGAACGCGGACACAGCGGCAGAGAACCCAAATCCTGTGTAACAAATGGGAAGGTTACAAAGTCAAGAGATGGTTAATAAAGGCTATGTTTTAGTGAGTTATTTTCTAAATATTTTCCCGAGATTTTGATGTTATTTCATGCTTCACATCAAATTGCAAAAGTATTGTGAGGGTTGTTTGGCCCGTATCAGGGTGTGAGTCATGAAGTTGGCTTTGTCTGGTTTGTGAACTGTGGGGGGGAGTTAAGGCAGAGCTATATTTAGGAGTATCAACTGATGTCAAACTGTGGAGCACTGCTAAACAACAGCGTTAAAGGGGCAGCACTGGATAGTTTAGGCTCAAAGTTTAGATTGTTTGTAGGCATTTATCATTTGGTAAACAATTGGAAAAGGTGATATTTACTAGAAATATTCTTCTGCAGAGGTTGCAAGCCAAGCAAGTGTGAGTTTCAACTCCATTTATACTTACCCAGTAATAGCTATTCCATTGCCAAAAACTGTGTGAATTGAAAACAGCAACCATAAGTAAAACTTCTAGTTTCATCTTACAGCATCCAGAATCTGAATTTGTAAGTAAAGAATTGTCTAATTCCAGTTACAGGTAGATAAGGGTAATGTTTGAGGGACTGTTCCCATTGAGTTTTTGTCTTAAGATGCAGAGCAGCTGCTGACTTGACTTGATTGTATTTTGAAATTTTGGCATTGATATGTGGAACCAAATTTAGGTACCTTTTTATATCTAATTAAGACTAAAAGAAATATATTTCTTTTCCAACTTTTTTTGCTCCCTACTACCTAATTCTCTCCAGCTAGGTCTGGTACGTATTTGGGCAAAATTCAAGCCAATAATTTTAGAAAATGAGAGGCTCTATGTTTCCAAGGCCGTTCTTCTGTCATAACTGTCATGGACTGTAGTTAGTGTTTTCTGGGGGGTAATGTTCCTTTGTGCAAGCATGTTTTGGTAGATAATTCACCTAATTTGGTAGTGAGCATTTTGTGTTGCCATCTCTGTTTCTGTTTGTGGGAAGACAGTGAGATCGCAATAGGAAAATCACAATGAATTTAACTCCAGCTGAGACGCGAGTGAAAGTTTTCCTTCCAAAATGGAGATATTTCTGTCACCCTAATGAATTTGAAGTGGGCAGGTTTGTCAAAGGCGCTTGGTGTTGGTTTATTATTGGCTTGAATGTAGGCAGACCTGAGCCAAGGCAATGTACTGGTAGGGAAATAGAAAATACACACTTGGAATGTATAAATTGTACAGTTGTTTAAGTTAATGTATGGAGGATAAATCAGTTTATCTCTTCACTGGCTGAAGAATTGTCATTGCCAACTTTGATAGAAGCCTCTTTCGGTGATTTAACTGGATTTCTGAAACATAATATTGAGCAACAAATATTCACTTAAATACTTGGTGTTTTCCAAGTGTCACATGTTAAGATGTGTACAAATCATGCTTTATGCAACACTGAAGTATTGGGTCAACCACTCTGAGTTGCATGACTGTGAACCCATTAATTTAAATGAACATGTGAACCTGCTGGTAGTTGTTACGTCCGTTATTGCACTTAGACATCAGCAAAGACATTCAAACCAATTCTACCCTCTTTTGGCTGCTGGAGCTGTTGAGGACAAGGACGTTGAAAGCACCCGTGATGAGTTCCACAAACATCCTACACGGTTCATTGATGCAAAGAGCTGCATGTTGAGAAGCTTTCAAAACGGGACCTAAAATGTATGGAATCCTGATGGTCACATTTTTCAGAGCTTTTCCACAAAAGATTGTTTTGTGACGTGTACAAAAAGCAAGTTCTCTGAGCAGCGATACTAACAAAGCCTGGATTTCTGTGGACCGGTGTCCTTAAAATCCTCAGCTTCCCTCTGAGCTACGCCTGTCCTGCAGTTGTGCGTGTCCCAGTTGGCCAGCCAGGATGCTCTCGCTGGTCGCCAGGCAGCTGCTTCCAGGCGGGATATATAATGATCGTGTTTTGCCTGCCCTTTTTTCAGTGAGCTCACCAATTTTGGTCTCCCTTCAGTACTCAGCCATTGATTTTACATAACTTGTGGAAACTTAATTATATCTGAACCCTCTCCTCTCTCTGGCTGGTGAACTTAGTGGAAGTTGACGGCATGTTGTTGAGGGGAGACTGTGTGATTACAGGAGTTGCGTTTACTTTGGAAATGAGACTAAAAACATACTCCATTTTTAACAGATTCTTTTGTGTACATAATCCCATCAGGAAGTATGACATACTGTGTTGGAAGCATTGCTTCTCAACCAAAAAAAGTCATTTAAGTCAACAGCCACTTTCAGGAGAAATGCTTTTCATTTTTAGTAGAAAAGATTCATCTACGCCGAACTCTTCCCAAGCATTTAAAGCTGATAGCCAGCAGTGGGAAACGGCCACAGTTCTTTTGTTCAGCAAAGCAGCTGAGGTTCTGTGTTTTAAGGTTTTGCTTTGTCTTGAAGCAGCAGCCGAGTCGCTGCTGTTGCCTGTGGGTGACATGCGATACGGCATCTGCGGGCTCTTCTGCTTACTCAGCAAAACCTCCGCCAGGCTCATCTGGTTTCTGAGGGGGCAGCGGTGGGGCATGGAGACAAAATAACTTGTTTCAGGACCATGAGGTGTTAGCTCCACTTTCTACATCGATGAGAGCAAAAAAAGTTCTCTCAGCTGGTTTTATAAGATGCTGGTTGTTAAACCTACGCTTCTGGTTGGCTTTGTCATGCCATAGGCGTTTCGCTGTGATTAATGTGTTGAATTGCTTTTTCTTGGACAGCATGTCAGGAGCAGTGTCTCTTAGAAATGTATTAATGCTTTCTTAGTTGAGGGAGTGAAAATTGGGTGAGAAGGAAAATTGCCTTTTTATTAGGTTTGTTCTACTCTGTTTATTTAATATCCTGAATTGGCTCTCCCAGGCTCTGACAAACGCCAGCGCTGCTGCTGGGAAGCCAGAAGTGGGGGCAAATTTGCTCTTTTTGCTGGCAACTGGCTGCTGAATCATCCCAGCTGTATTTGAGATGGGGTTCTTAGACTACCTTTTGGGGTGGGGGTCTCTTTCCCTTTTATCCTCTAATGCAAATGAAGCACTCAGTGACTGGTGTTATTACGGTTGAAAAGGAACTAAATGGTAAGGGTTTTACAATTGTGGAGATGTTAAAGCTCCAAGCTCCTTTCCTGGTGTCTTCTGTCAGTATGAGGCCATTCCCTGTTTTTAACAAATAAAGAGTGCAATGTTGGGGATGTTATAATTGCATGTAGACTGATGGGATGTAAATAAAACTAAATCTTACTAGTTACCTTTTTGCAAGGGGGCATTAAAAATCAAGATTAATTCTATTTAATTCATTTTCTCCATTTTTAAATATAGGAACATTTTAAAGCCCAATTCAATTATGTGGTCTTCTGCACTAGTCTTGAGAATTCTCATATTTTAGGAATGATGTGCATATTTATTTCATATGCATTCATTTAGGAATGCATATTTTTTTCCCATTTTCTTCTTGATCTCAAGCTAATAAAAGTTAATATTTTGCAATATTTTAGGAAGTCAAAGTTATATGGACTACAAATTACAGTAATGAGTCTCAATGATACATTAATTGAAGTAATCAGAAATTAGGGGGGAAATGGCAGTCTTTTCCATTGGGGAAGAAAGGCTGGGGGAGATAACGAATAGTAATCTTATTTTTTGGGTATTTTTATATGTCTTAAATAGGCATGATTTTGGTATGCTTAGTTCACACAGATGCAGACTGCCAGAAATACTTAATGTGAAGATGACTTGTAAAATTAGTGATTTAAATACAGTTTTAATAAGAATTTTTTTTATCGCTGTGACAAAACCCCTATTTTAACCAGAATAAGAAGGTCTAGCGGAACATTTTCTCCAGAATTTTATTGTTTTGTATTTCTTAGGTACTTTTGTCAATAATTAATGTGTGTGTTTTGAAATAACTTTCTGGAGTTCCATCTTTACTTTTCACTAAAGATTTGTCACTATTCTAGCTAAATTTTATTTGGGGTATTTGAAGCATATCTCCACCTTTCAATCTGAGATCAGTATCAATGGCCCAGTCATAGGTTTTCGTGTGGCAGTAACTTCTTTGTTTCTTTTTTTTTTTTTATTTGAATGCATTTTCTGTTTATTTTGGAATTTATTTTGCTGTTAAATTGGAGCACATGATAAATAGAGAATTTACATTATCAGTAACTTCCTAGTCTGCTGAGATAACAGGTATATTTAAGGCATTCCCTGTTCCCTCTTATGCCATCTGTTTGTACACCCATTATGTCAAACAGTCCTAAGCCGAGACATTGGAAAGGTGCATTCTTTTATTGGAATCTTTCCTCTAATTATTCCCCAAAATATTATTGCTGTGAATGAGCAATGAAATATGAATGAGCTATTTAAAGGCTTCTTTTAGCTTGAAGTAAAATTTTATATTACTCTTTATCTTTCTTGAAAATTATTGTATTTAAAATAAACATTGACTTCTGCATAATGTAGACTGAAATGATCCGTTATTCGTGGTACTTTGGAACACTTCAAGCCATATTTTCCAAGGCAGCAAAACAAGCAAACAGAAATCACTTACAGGCAGATGTAATGGGAAGGTGGGAGTGTTGCCTTTAAAGGAGAGCGTTAGGCATTGGGTCAGGTCTTGGAAAATTGAATTTTAATTAGTTACTTGCATGTCTTACAAGTTAGCAGGATAAATGGTGAATGACTCAGTAGGGCATTTCCCACAGGATATTGTACACACTTGGTAATTGGTATGCTGCTTCCACTTGTGATGTCTGTAATATCCTGGTAACTGATAAGTCTATCTTTGCATTTACCTGATGTATTGAAAGATAAAGGCCTTATATTCTTTTTTAACTGATGGAATGTAAATCAAGTATATTGGGATTCTACAGTTAAACATTCTAAAATCAGCACAAGGATGGACAAAATTTAATGAGCTTTTAAGCTAACTACCATTGTCTTGTGTAATCGGCACTTCTAATAGTAGATTCTAAATTCCCCATCTACCTGGGATCTGTAACGCAGAACTTGTAGCAATATATTCATGGAGCTTTTTCTAGGCAAACATGACAAAACCTCCAAGACTTTTACAGATTAGAATGAAATCCTTGCAAGATCAGTGCCTGAAGGCCTCATTAATTTTAACACCACTTATAATTGATTCTGGGAAGTAACAGATGTTACTTATATTTTATAATCTTCAATTTAAGAAAACAGTATATACATGAAGTCTGCCCATTTTCAGGACACGTTACTAAAGCTGAATAAAACTGAATAGAACCTAAACCAGCATTTTCTCTTAATGATAGGTTGGTTGCTAGACTATGCTATAGCTAGTCTGATTTACGAAGAAATCATTTGATGTTAATTGTCTGTTAGCTGAGATTAGTTATTTTGCTCTGTTGTGGGAAACATTTGGTCAAGAAATTAGAAGAATCCAGTTTGCTATTGTGCTCAAAACCCCAGTGAACTTTAGATCTTCAGCCACTTGCATTTTGCCTCAAGTGCTCTCATAAGAATATTAAAATATTGTATGGGGTTTTATGTCTTCCCAATGTCAACTTAAAATGAATGTTGAACTTTACTACATTTTTTTTAATAGAAAGGTTTTGCCTCTATCTCCTTTTCTCTAATGTTAAACACTTTTCATGCTCAATCTGATAGAGTACAATGGATTCAATGTGTCCCATCAGCCTCAGGCTGCTGCCTCCCCCTTTCCTGCTTTCTGAAGTTCTGTATACATTTCAATGTAGGTGAAATATTTTGAAATTGAGAGGCGATTGTTTTGATTAATACTTCCAGTATATAATATATTCATGTTACAGACTTAAGAAAAGAGGATCCTATTCTAATAGATTTTAAGAACTGAGCATGTGTGTGTAGCTGTTGTTATTAATGGTGGTCATGCAAAAGAGTACAGTTATGATTTCTCTGCTTTTTTTCTGATGTAGCTACTGTGATATATTCAGTGAGCCAGTGAGGTTTATTTGAAAGTATTTTGAATTTTCTCCTCTTTAAGTAATATAAGCTATGGGTTTGCTAGAGGACTGCTGAAACATAGAGATCTGTCTTGTTCTTCTACTTTGTAGATGAAGAATCTTAGGTCTCTTAGTTCCTTTTGCAAACTTAATTAGGTATTGATAACAATAGAGCGAAAGCATTCTGCCCAACACTTCAGTGTTTTCTTGGTTTTTAGTGACATTTTGTCATGGAAAAGATTTATTATCAATTGGTAATTATGTACAAAACAGCTTTATGATGGGTGAGTAGCCCCATCTTTCTCTGTCTTCCACAAGGCAGACGTCAACATTATAGCTGAAGTCTTGAGAAGTTTCAATATAGGAATCACAAACGAAAGAACTTTTTTCTTAAATACTTTTCTCATTGAACCAGTAGAAATCATCAGGAGATGACTAGCATGGGTTTATCTGTGGGAGGCTTTCTAGGCTTACTAGAAATAACCAGAGCTACACCTGTGAGACATTTCTCATCTCCAAAAAAAAAGAAAAAAGTCTCTTTAGAGAGTGTAGTTAATGCTCTGTTGTCTGGAAGGCTTTCTTTTTCCTGAGAGGATTGCTGGGCAAAAATTTTTTCCCTTGCATAGGATGTTCCATATGAATTCAGCTGATCTGTTTTCCAGAACAATATGCAATTTCATGGATTTATTTACAAGAGCACATTTACTACTAATAATAAAAAACCCAACAAATCAGCATTTCAAAGGACATTTAGATTATCAAAGTAAATATGTTGAAACAACCATTCCTAAATTCCATTTGTTTGGGACAACAACCGTGCTGAAGTGCCTCTGAAGTTCTGGTAGTCATTTTAAAAAAATTAAGTAAATTCAGATGTGTTGCTGTCAGGTCAAATTAAAATAATTTATTCAAAGTAATTATAAATCTAAAATTTGGTTTGTGTTTCAGAAACCCTTGAAGAGTTTTATATGGTGCTAAATGCTTTCCACATGCTGTAATGGAACTATTAATTTGATGTACAGGGTAACTGAAGCGAGTTCCAGTGCCTATGTGGTCACATTGTGCAAAGATCTGTCCACATCTTTACTGTTGCTCTGTATCACTGCTTTCAAGTGATGTCAAGTTGAGCTGGTAAATGGAAAGAAATGATAATGTGTGGGCTAAGGCAAAATACATATACTGCTGAGTGTGTATGCTGCTGAGTAGAACTACTAACACTTTTATAAAACCACGAAAGGTACCATTTAGTGCCTTTATCAAGAACAATTTAAAGTTAAAATATTAAGGGAATTTAAATCGGAGTAAAGATTTCCTTTTTTGTGAAGCTATGAGTGCATTGATTTCGTAATACGTAAAAGGAATGGGGGTAGGTTGCTGATGTAAGCATGAACTTTCTACCTTGCTGTGCTAAAATGAAGTTTAACCATAAATAATTTGAAATCAGGATCATTTGCTTCAGTTTCGAGCTCCAAAAATTAGTATGGCATGACAAATGAAATAATTTTGTAGCATAAGAAAAATATCATTATCTGAAATACTTTTATCTTCTGTATTTATGTGCCTCATTAAACAACTTAAGGAAATCAATATTTCATTTTGACTACACCTATTTGTAAACCCAGAAGTCAGATTTGGAATATTAACTTATTTTGGTTTAGTTCTGTTTACTTTGAGGAAAATTTGTGTTTTAGCAAGGAAATTCTTGACTTGGCTTTGGTGTCTGCTTTTTCTCAAAGACTTACTGCAGGTAGTTCTTTATCAATTCATTTTTTTTATTTTAAAGATGTTACTGTTTAATGTAAAGGGTTTTTTTTTATAGTTTGCTTGAAATTGTTTTTAGTCTAGTCTGAGAAAAGTATTGGAAGGTTCATAATTATAATTGTCAACTCAGCCAACAGTTAGGAATCATATGTTATCATGCAGTCTGTGTACTTAATCAAATATATGGTATTTTTTTCAGAAAAATATCGGCAGATGATAAATGATGCTTGTACTCATTATATATGTTAGCACTACTCTTCAAAACTGTAATTGTGCAACAGGAGATTTTAGTGGAACACGCTGTTAGATCATGTTGTTGCTTTCCTTGTAGTTCCTCTAAAAGCAGACAGTTTTGTTCTTTGAACTGCTAGTCTCTTTCCTAAAAGAACTCAATGGGGTGCCCTAGTGCTTTTTCATCCTTTATTACTCGATGACTCAGTAGTAAAGCATTGAGGTACTTGTGTCAAAGTTGAGGTGCTTATTGCATTTAATGTCCTGTTGTGTGATTGTGTCCATTGGGGAGAGAGAATTCTTTTATAACAATATTAATAATATGTTATTCTCAATTTGCGCTCAAACTGCTGTGAACCTAAAAGTAAAGTTCTACAATAAAAGTAATAACACCTTTTGTGTTGAGGAGCTGAGTTCATGTTTCTGCTTGGTAATCTCTAGCAGATATTTAGGTAAAGCTTGTTTCTTTGAAACTCATGGAGAAACTAGGACAGAGACTTTGACAGTCTGTTGGATAGTGGTGATTCTTGGAGATTCAGCTCAGAAAAAAACACATTGGGAGAGAGAAAATTAAATACAAAATAAAATGTTGAATTAACTTTTTCTGGAAAATGATTGGAAAGTACTGAAAATAGCTGAAATCATGCACATACTTCACAATATTCCGTTTTCCATACAAGCAATTTCACTTGCCTCAGAAGCAAGTAAGAACAATTGAGGGGGAAGTGCAGAATTACAGATGAGAAGAGGAGGCTCACCGGCAATCTCTGCTAACATGTGGTCTGTATTATGGAAAAAAGTTGATGAAATCTCAACTAGAATGCGGTCTGTGTCTTGATTTACATTCTCTTCCTTTCCAGAAACAGTTTCTAATATAGAAAGGTCAAGTTCTGCCCTCAGATGTCTCTATGCAGTGCCCATGAGACTCAAGAGAAACATGCTTAAAATCTGAGGCGATAAATGTATAATACAAGGTATTCTTAAACCATAGTAGCTACTTGTCCAAAGTCTCTACAGTTACCATCATTTAATCCCAGTAATTTGTAAAACATTTTAAGATTCCTCAAAATAACAGGCATGCTATTGTAACAGAGTTTAATCCTACAAAAAGCCAGTTTCCCCTTGCAAAATCCCTCCTCTTTTTTCTTTTTGTTTCCTTTTTTCTTTTTAATTAGGGGTAGTAATAGAAGGAGGGAGGCTGAAGCTCAAAGTATTTGTGGAAACAGTGAACCAATATTAGTCACCCTAATAGGCAACAGTGTGCTAATGATATAGTCTTTTCTAGGTGTATGCTGGAAATTGGGAAAAGGAAAATTCTGTGGAGAGATTTGAAGGAGAATGATGATTAATAAGGAGTTATTTTCATTAATTTTTTGATGGATTTAGTATAATTTGACAAACACATTTTGCTTTTCTGTTTGTTTTAGTTGGCTTTTAGCCTATTTACTTTAAGGAGAAACTGGAAACATTTAAGAACCAAGCTTATTTTTAAAGGGGATTTGTGAGTTTATTTTCTCGTACTTGTTTTTTAAAGCACCTTTTCAAAATACTTCTTTTCAAATGTGTCTCACTAGGGAGGAAAAAAAAGTATTACTGGCCAAAGAAGATCATAGAGGTCTTAGTCTATTTGTACACTCCCTTTGAAACAAAAGGCACATGCTCATTTTAAGATTTCAGATTGTGTAGATCTACAAAAGTTTGCATCACACCTCCTTTTACATGAATTACTAATGAGCTTGCCTGGTCTTTCTTCACTGATACAGAGTGCAGTGCATGGAGCGTTTCAACCAGGAGGCTTTGCATATTGTAAAGTCTTAATCTTTTTAAACAAACAATGTTGATAAGGACTGATATATTTCAGTGGAGGCAGAACCTTATGGGGAAGATTAACATTAGCTTTTTGCTTTACTGGGTTCCTTACGGTGTTAGTCCAAAGCTTGACATGTCTCCGTTCCAAAGCAGCCAAGGATTCTTAAGTGGTGATATCATCAGTGAGAGAAGATAAAGATCCACTGAACTAATGTGCTGAGGCTAGTAACAATGTGGCAGAAGTTAAAATTTAAACAGCTTTCATTCTTCTTTGTTTGATTTTCACACTGCAAACTAAATTATATCCTTATCTGATTCAAAAAGTTATGCATGGTGGTGATGTCTGCTTCATTTTTTGCATCTTGAAAGAACATTAAATGCTAAATCTTTCTACATCAAAGGAAACTAATTACATATATCTTGAAATTGATCTATTATGTGTTCGGGTCTTTATAGCTGAATTCAACTGGAAGAGTGTACTTTATCTTTAAAGCTACAAAATTAGTGTCTAAGGTGTAGTGGTTACCAGCAAGACACAGAAGCAAAAAGTAAATGGAGACTTGACTTAAATCTTCTACTCCTTTTGAAAATTTCAGTCATGATGTTCTTATCTATTTTTACCATTTAGTTTCTATCACATGGTGAAAACACTGGTGATACAAGTAGGTATATACTTGATTTAGCATTCTTATCTTTTAGGGCAAGTAATAGAAAGGACTCAACAAAAGAAGGACCTTTGTAAATCTAACATTTCACTGTGTAATAACTCTTCTTGAAATGACAAACAACCAAACTCAGAAGGCATTTCTTAACGTTATCTCACAGGCTCTTAATGAGTTCCTTATCTATTAATAATTTCTAAAATTATATCTCAACATAATGTTTGAAGTCTTGCCTATTTCTTTTAAAGATGGTGTCAAGTTAGTAGAACTAATGCTGGTCTGTCTGTGTGTTTCTGTCTGAGTGTTAAGCTTTGTAAAATTACCTTTCTTTCAGTGAAGTTCTTGGCACATAGAGACAAAGCCCTAGAGAGTGGTATTTTTCAGTGTTCCTTATATTCAAATCCAGTTGAGTTTAGGCACAATGTTTCTTTAGTGCCCAGTAGTATGTGGGAATGCTTCTTCAAAGCAAAAATACTATTCTGCAGTAGGAGCAAAGCTTTTGGATGGCGAATTTAAGGAAAAACAATCTCGTTTCATACTTGCTATCAAATCTCATATGATATCCCGTGGTAGGCTTGACTTTTCAGAGTGGGTAGATTGCTTTGCAGTACTTTACACTGTAATTCCTTAATCACAACAGGACTATGCACAAGAGAAAAAGATACTTATAGTAATAACTGTTCAGTAGATACAGCTCTTTGCCTTACGGTATAAAATCTGTAAAGGTGATTTGACTTCTGACTGATAAGAAAAGGCTTTACTACCAAGTCCAATGTTAGAAATAGTATTACACAGTATATAGCAAAGTATGGGATATTTCTAATAAGTTTCTAATAAACTCTTGTGTCTTTGAAGTTTACACACACCCCTGAACAAGCAGAATTCAGCATTTTCTTTTGTATAGAAATTAGGTGACACACCACAGCCAGAGTTTATAAAAAGAAGCAATTTCCTGATCAAGTTAAAACTCACATTTAAAAATTCCTATAGATATTTTTAAATCTTGCTTCTGTTAAAAATAAGTGAATAAATAAAAGCAATGTAAAACAAACTGCCTACTGGCACGCATGTTTATTTGTATGACATACTGCATACTTTGTAGACTAGGTTGTTCTTTGAGAGATGACTATTCAAAATACTTTTAGTATTTCAGTCTTTAAGCTAACCTAAACCAAAAGAGCAGTAGTTTGTGTCACCTTCCTTGCTTAAGCAGTTTTTCCTCACCTTTGGTTCCTTTTGTTTTGAAAATTATTGTACTGCAAAAAGAAATGTGAAGTAAAATGTGTGTGTTATAGTGATGTCTGTCTTCAAAATCTGAACAGATCAAAAACAATCTTAAAATGGGAGGTGTATTTAGAAGATTAATTTTGGAGTGACTTTTCTAAGTCTGTTCAAGTGATTAACATATTAATATACGTCTGAGATCTGTGATCTCAAGTATTGTGTGTAAATTTCAGTGGGATCAACAATAAGTAAATTTGATTGATGTATCAGCATAATTAGTAGAATTCTTCCGTTGACATGTCATGGGGTACTTTGGAATTAGTTACCTTACATCTTTGTCTAATATTCAGAAAATATGTTAGGAGTTACTTACTTGTGTTATGCAGAAAAGTGTCCAACCTTTAATCTTTATGGATTTTTTTGGCCAACATTAATTACTAAGAATTTGTAAATTCATCAGGGCTGGACACTGCTCTGTGCAAGCTCACACAATTAAGCCATTAGAATGCTCAGGTTATAAACCTAACAGATTTTATGAAAACTGACAGATTTTTTTATATGTAGTGTGTTATTGTTGCCAGACACTAGTATAATTCATGTACTTTTACGTTTGAGCGTGAAATAAAAGAGCAGAGAGCTTTAAATTTTCTTTATGGTAGTAAGAATACTGTAATGTTTCAAGAAAAGAGTGAGTCTATCTGAAGTAAGATTTTGAACTCGATTTCTCTGGTTCACATTACACTGTGAAAAGAAACTGTTCACCTCCCACTCTAAATCATTTTCCTTTTACCAGCTGGAGAAGATCAGAATAAAATGGACCCATCCCTTTTCTGAGTCCCTGGTGGTGATGATGATCCAGCATTTGTTTTTCATTCAAACCACATGTTGAATAAGTGAAAAAGAGGAAATACATGCTGGTCATAGGTCAGGTGCGACCCAGAGTTTATACAGATTTATTTTCTTTGTAGCATCTGCTATCCTGCATTTAAAGCCATTGAATGTTGCTCTGCTTCCAGTTATTTTGAGACAGGTTGTCTTAAACAGCGACATTTTGAGTTTTGGCATATCCTACTGGCCAGACATTCAGCCTTCAGAGCTGTAGAAACAGCCTGATTCTGCAGACTAGCTCTTCAGAATTTGAACTCCCTCATGATCTCATAGGGTGGAAGCTCACCCTCTTTGTTTCTGGCCTCAAATAAAGACAACTAAGCCAAAAAAGAACCTGGAAAAGTGTTAGGGTGATAGCGGGGAGCTGGGGTTAAGAAATTCTCTGGTTATCACTACTTGGGCATGTAGGAGAGGAGGGGGAAGGAGCACAAATACACAGCAATCTACAAATGTGAATTTAATTTTTAAGCAGGTATAGATGATGAGCTAAACGTTTTAGTTTTCTTGTGATAAGTTACACGTACACTTAATTTATACTTCATTAGAAGTACTGCAATGCTTATTGCTTATGATTGAGGGAGAATTGGCAAAAGTGACTGTATATATCCGTATCAGCTTTATTTGTTGTCTTTATTACTCAACCACTTCTCGTAGTGTTTTTATAGGTCTGACTAAATTATGAATGATGTCCTGTTGGTTAGGAATTTGAAGGCAATAATTCCAAATTGTCTTAAATGTGCCAGCCAGTGAGCCAAGACTAAATATGCATTTACAGCAGCTATTTTGCAGATTTATAGCTAATATTTTTTTCCATATTTTTTTTCTTATCACTACACTTTAAGCTCAGTTTTCTCTAACTTGCCAGTATTGTAAAATATATTAGGATTAGAATTAATAGTTTGCTATAGGATAAGTTAAATTTTACAAGAGTCAAGTTTCAGAGAAGGGGAATCCAAAATGGACATAGAGGGGTGGGAAGAAAAAAAAAGAACTTTCTTCACAATAAGAATAATTAAGCACTGGAGGAGCTTGCAAACAGAGGCTATGGAGTCACTATCATTAAAGGTTTTTCAGACTTGACTGGACAAGGCCCTGAGCAACTCTGTCTATCTTTGAAGTTAGTCCTGTGTTGATCTGGAGGTTGGACTAGATGACCTTTGGAGGGCTTTTGCAATCTAAATTTTTCTAAATTTAAACCACCAAAAATAAGTCTGAGCTGGACAAAGGATTGGACATATTAGAAGGGAAAAAAGGTCTTCTGTCCTTTCTGTTCTTTAGGGTTATAAACAAGCCTTTTTAAAATACAGAGGGAATGCGATGGGAACTATGAGACTGAATATCAAATGTCACGCCAGAGATCTGAGTATCCAGATTATGCATAAATATTTTAACAACTACTTTATATGAACAGTGAGGACTTTTTGAATCTGATTTTTGTCATTAGAATAATTTCAGGTTTTTTAGCTTGATGATCATGTATTTAGTCTCATTTAATATGACAGTGGGTGATTTTTCGTTGTTTTGCTTTTTTTCCCCAATATCTATTAGGAATAGGAGGCCTGCAAGATTTTGTGCTGAAATCTGCCACACTGTCAACATCACCAGCTTGTCCACCATTTACACCTCTCAACTTTGAAGCCACACCGATTGTGCGGGTAGCTGTGGAACCAAAACATCCAAGTAAGTTTAAAGGAGAATGGGAAAGGTAATGCAAATTCAGTGTGGCAGCAATGCAGCTTCCCACCTTTGGCTGGTTTGTGTTCTATCCACTGAATCAGAGACTGACCCAATATAAAACAAATAAATATGTCATCTAGAATGCCATACTTTGTCCTTGTGAATTCTTCTAGCTGGCTAGCTCATGTCTCAGGAGGTGAGGAGATACAGAAGACCTTGTTGTGCCCTTTATGGGGCACAACAGCACACTTTGCTGTTTCATAAGTAATACACTATGTGATGCTCAGGGTTCAGTATTCTTTTACTTTGAAGGTAAGTATATCTTTGGGTTTTTCACTTCTGTTGACAGAAAGTTTTTATGCTACTACATCATCAAGCTCATGATATAGATTTGCAGTACTGCTTCTGATTGATTATTGCGTGCACACACACACACCCCCTCAACCAGAGAGTAGTGTATTTCTGCCTATAAATGAATTTCAGCTTATTGTCATTTGTCATTGTAGTGTTAGTAGAACCAAAATAACTGGATTTATGTTCAATTAGAAAATACTCTAAACACTAAGATAACATGTTTTTTAGAAAGTGATTGGACAACTTAGTAGCTATTTGTCCCACGTGTCTGAGTAACAGATAATCATATATTGTACATCCTGCATTTGTTAAAGTAGTTTTGAAAGTCTTGGAAATTACTGGTTTTACTGAGTGTAGTATTAAGTTGAAAATGTTAAAGGAATGTAATTCTATAACTACTGACTGATTTTGGGGTATTTTTTTTTTTCTTAAGGAAAAGAAGCTGTACTATTCTTACACCATTGCTTAATTTCTCCTCCCTGGTAACTTCTGTGGCTGTGGTTTGAACTAAATCTTTTAGAGGGACAGAAGTCTCAAAGGTAGCTACACTTGCAAAAGTTTCCTGAAAGTCAGCTGCTGCTTGCAATAACAGGAAGACAAGCAAAATTTGGCCATTGCAGACTCAAGTTGAAAGCGATCAATTGTCCAATGAGCTACACAGAGTCTTGAGGTGGCCTTAGACTGTTGTCTCGTGTGGGTGCCCTGGCTTTCCGCAGCAAACCTACCTCAAAACTGCATTTGCTTATTTAGAAAAATGACTCAAATAAATGCAAGTTACTTCCCTATGTATGTTTTACAAAATTACTGCATGTCTTCACATTCATGTCAAAATCTTCATCTATAGCTACCTTAAGCTCTAAAAGAAGAAAAAAATCCAAACTATTTGTCCTTCTCAGTGCAGAAGATGTGATTGAAAGTCTTTGTTCAACTGTGTCGGCCATGTGAACTAACACTGTGTTTTTTCCACTTTTTGTTTATTTTTATGTCTGGTTTTCAAGGATACTTTTCTATTATACCCTTACAAGCTTACAGTATCATATTTCTTTTAATAGTCTCCAAGTGAATGACAAGTTTAATGTCATTCTTTCTTCTGTATATGAATATGCATTCCTAGAAAGCCTGTGGGTATTCTTTACCCCATACGTAAAATAAGAAAAAGGAATCATAATTAATTTTTTAAAATTGTATTAATTATGAAATGCTTCTGACATGAGGGGTTTATGCATAGCTTTGATGTGATCTAGCCAAATTTGACTCAGCTGTGGATGTTCAGTCTCCATTAACTTTAAGGCAACTTTTTTAAAATACCCTCATTTTAGGGACAGCTGTATTTTGTTTCACTGAAAATCTCACAGACTCCTGATTTTTCCCCTTTTCAGGTTGTAATATCATTAAAGCTTTTCAGTGGCTAACAGCTAGTTTAGATCCTTCCTGTGCTTCATTCACTCTTGTGCCTTCTAAGTAACCTGTGTGGAATAATTTTTGCTTTTATTTTAGTAAAATTAACATGTAATTATTTATGTCTTTGGACGTTTTTAGCATTAGCAATTTACAGATTGCTACACTTAGCCGTGAAAGGTATTGAAAAAAAAAATACAATTATTTACTGAAAGATTACTTTAAACAGTTGTGAAGGAGTGAAATCATGACATTTTTCATCACTTCATATTGATAAGATTCTGGTTTTTTTCTTGGTTGTGAGCAGTTTGAGCTGTATCTGTATTTAATTGTATATAAGAAGCAAGGTAACATGTCGTAGTCAGTACCTAGCTTAGTGTACTAAACCTATTGCAAAACTATGTAAAACAAAAATATGCAATCCATTCAAATGTGTACCATGGTTAAAATTGTATAATGTGAATTTTATAATCAGTACATAAATTCTTGGCAACAAATTATGAATATAGCTTATGTCTTCAGTTGCTGCTCTTTAACCACACCACTCTTTGTGATTCATAAGCAGAAATTTACCTACAGAAAGACTTTGGAACTTAGCTGAAAGTTTTTGAGTATTCCTTAAACACGTATTTGTGTTCAGACTTCCATAAAAATGAGTGTTACTGTTTCTCATTTTAAGTATATCCTCCTTCAAGTATTCCTTCTTCAGTATTACTTTGTTAATAATGCCTTATTTTGCCAGGTGATATGCCTCAGCTGGTCAGAGGAATGAAGCTTTTAAACCAAGCTGATCCGTGTGTCCAAGTTTTAATCCAGGAGACAGGAGAGCATGTGCTTGTGACAGCAGGAGAAGTTCATCTTCAGCGTTGCTTGGATGACCTGAAAGAAAGGTTAGAGGGTCAAGGAGGAAGAAATATTTTTAGTTCAGTAGGTGTCTGTTGTATTTCTTTGTCAGATGCATATCTTTGATTTATGTTCTGGTAAAATAGAAGCTTCACTCACCAACAGTTTTTACCAATGGATCATAAATGTACCTTTTTGTAGCTATAAAATTACCTACAGTTGGGCAGAAGCCACTAGGTCATCACTTTTATACATCTTATACATCTTTTGGCCACTTTCTAGAGATGATAAATTGCAATAGGTTCAGGAGTCCAATTAAGAATGTAATGTACCATTTGTGCAAAATAAAAACTGTGAGGGGAATCATGTCTGATAAATGAACTCTCAAAAATTAGAAAGCAGCAAGGCTAAAACTCTGTGTGTGTACTCTATCCTGTTCCTTTATTCTTCATGTTGATTTTTTTAAATGTTAATCTCTTCACTTACTTGTGAGCAGTATTTTCTGCAAGCATAAATGCATACATTTAGTATCTTCTAATGTTTCTTCGAATAGTAGAAGAGCAGTTGTCCTAAACAGCCCTTTCCTATAACTTTGTTAACTAAAAAAATGCTGATACTTCTGTCCACATGCATTTACTGTCATTTTCCTTCTAAACCAAAAAGCAAACCTGATGATGGATGGTTGAATGTCTGTCTTACTGTGCCAATACTCATTCCAGTTAATATCAGGCACCAATCATTTTTTATGGAAGTTAGACTGGATCACGTGTAAAATTGGATGTATGTTTTAATGGTTATTCTCATTACAACTTAGAGCAACACGTTTTTACCACTTTTAAAAACATATTATTATTTATTAATATGCATCACTTGAATGTAAGGTGTTAAATAGAGCAAAACCATTTGTGCCTGTCTTCAGCTGCAGTTTGCGTAACAAGATGTATAAATGCCTTTATTATTGGCATTGGTCAAAATCTAAAAAAGAATTTAGTAAAATAATATTTGTGTGATGGGGAAATAGGATTATAGCGAGCAGCTAGTAGTAGTCCATATATTTACATTCCTAACCTTTTATTTTGTTAACGTAATTTTGGGTTTTTTCTGAGTTGTCATCTAATTTGGCTTTTGTTAAAAGAACTGTAAACTTCAAGAGTGACCAGTTTGTGTCCCTTTTTCGTATTCCTCAAGAGAACATTGTCAGTGTTCTGAACTACCGAAGCACATAAATGCTCTGTGCTTCTAGCATTGTAAGCAGAAACAAGAAACACCTGAGGGCACAGGTGGGCTCCCACCATTGACCAACCTGGACTTCACATATGGTTCATGTTGCCTTTTTTCTCACTTGGGTACCAGCTGTCAGAAGGAGTTGGGAGCAAGTGTGTTCATCAGCTCCTGCTCCTTCTAGCCGTCTATGAGGGCTTGACATATCGTAGCTGCCATACCTCACATACTAGCTCATGCGACAAGAATTGTCCCTTCCTTCTTTCCCCAGTTTGTGGAAGGAAAAGTAGAGAACAGATCCCTGTCTTGCACCATTTCTTGTGGATTCCATGTGAATTCTGACAGTTGTAAATTACTTCAGCTAACTATTGAAGCGTGAAGGGGAAAAGTTGTGGTCTGAAACATTAGTTATATTAGCTATACGTGTGTTTCTGTACAGATATTTAGCTTGTTCTGAGTGCACTTAGTTTGGAATAGCACATTGTCTGCTAGTGATCAAGGCAGCGTATAATACCCTGAAAATATGACCTATAAGTTTTTCCCCCAAAATATTGAGAAGGTTTATTCAAAATGCTTAAGTCACACTTGAGGTAGTGGGGCAGGATTCTGATCTTAGCATCTATCATAGTTATATCAACTGGGTTTTGAAAAGTTGGTATTTTTGGAGTAATTACAGAAACTGAGGAGGTTCTGCTGAGTTGAAACTACACTGAATTGTCTTTGTCAAGATTTTAATCAAACTTTTCCAAAGGCACATGTTTAATTGTAGCTTCCCAGTGTGTATTTAGTAAATTATGTTCAAGTGATACTTGTTGTCAAAGATTTGAAGAGACATAGAAACAAATAAAAGATCCAAGTAATCCATGTTTATCTAAATGATTAAATATGGACGTTCTGTTTAATTTCCCTAAATTTATTTTTTTTTTTCTTCCTGATTAGGTCTTTTTGAATAGAGTAATAAATTGGACCTTTTAACTCTGAACATTTTATTTTCTGCATTTTACAATGGAAATGTTTAGAACTTTCTGTCCAAAGAGTATTGCAAATACTAAGCATGAGGGGATTAAATTACCCTGTTCAGAATTAGAAACAAAGAGAAGGAAGATGGTGCTAATAGTAGTGGGGGGAGTTTTGTTTGTTTTTATTAGTATAATACAAGTGTGTGGAAAAACTGCAAAAAGGGTAGATAGATCTCTTGATTTTGAGCCCCATGGAAATAAAGTTTACAATTACATTTGCTTTTTCTCTGCAACTTTCATCACTCTGCCAAAGTTTACCAGAACTTAGGAAATTTTGGTTAGTCCTTTTGTTGTCATTTAATGAATTTGCTCATGAGTGGTTAAGCAGGATACACAACTCTGAACTTTGAGTCTGTCACATAAATGTAATAAATCATTCTTCCTTTTTTCTTGCTTTAGATCATGAAACTGTTAATAATAGTGCTTATCAGACCAAAGGACAAAATTGTTTCTGTTAACTTCATGCTGCTTGCCTAAGTGCTTCAGTTCCATTTCCTGTGTCATAACACTTGGCAGTTTTTATTCAAGCTTAGTTACAAGAAAGATCCAGACACAACCCTAGCTTGAGGTTTTTTCTTTGAGTTTCACATTACTAATAGCTTAGAAATATAGCTTAGAAATATAGCTTAGAAATATTAGACTAATAGCTTCTGAAATAATCTGGTTAGAGCAATTTTTGGTGCAATGAATTCTACCTCATATGAAGGTTTAGTGCAGAGTTTAATAAAAGGGGTTTTTCAAATAGCAAGCTTACCAATCACAGAGAAACAGAGATAATGTTAATCATCACTGTTGGTAAACTTGTGCAATATTTCAAGTAACTTGCTTTAGAACACCTGGGTCCATGTAGTTCGCAGTGCAATAGACAGAACCATTGGTTGTTTCTCAAGGATCAAATTCTATAGATTAAAACTGATAAATTACTTTAAGCTGTGTTTGCTTGGATATAAATACTTATGATTTCAGGTGGAAGCAGTTGTGGGTTTTTTTATTGCAGGTACTAGCTTTCAGCTGTAGGTACTATTAATTAGAGCTGAGACTTGATGCCGAATAGTGGCTATTCTAAAACTGATTACAGCAAAGTATTTCAGCTTTAAAATGAGATAGAAGTATGAGTGTTCCTTGAAGGCATTGTATTAGCCTCACAGACATGCAGTCATGTAATTAATTCATCTTTTATGTCATGCATCCTGGAACATGATTTTCATTAATTTTGTTTTTGAATGTAAACTGTAACAGCATGAAAATCTAACTGCATCTCCTTTACAGGGATCAGTGACTTATCCATATCCAAAAACTAACTTTCTATTTGTATATTAAAATAGTTCTCTATAAACATTAATTTGCAGGAATGTTGTATAAATAAAGGTAAATAACATCTGGGCCTCAGAAGCAGGTCATTCCAGTTTTGGTCTTGTTTTCTTCACGTGTTGTGAAAACAGAGCCTAATTCAGCTGGCACTGTCAAACATTGTTTTTATACCTTCATACCCAAAAGATAAACTAAAACCCATTCTCCATTGATCTGGTGCTAGCTTGGTATACCACAGGTTATAATTGTAGCAGTGAGATAAAAATCAGTAGAGTATAATTTTTATAGTTTATGTAAGTAGAAGAAGCTGTTGCAAATCTTTGAAAACACAGGATTACCGTTTTAGCAGTGGTGTAGGAATCTTTCACTTCCAAACAAGTTGTGTCCTGGAAGGTTTTGCTCTGAGACTATTGTTTTTCATCTTCGGATGAGGTGAAATATACAGGCTATTTTTCAGATCTGATGGGAAGCTTTCAATGTTCCAGTATCTTCAGCTGAGTAAAATCCTGAATGTATTTGAAAAAGATGGTGATTATGTACACTTAATAAACATCCATTTCACAGTTCTTAGAAAAACAGGGTTTTGCCATGGTGCCATTGGCAATTTTCAACTCCTGTGATTACAGTAAACAGAAAAATACCATACAGGACATTTTGAAGTCATGAAGTTGCACTTGAAGATAAAACAAGTGATCCTCTATGAATAAATATAGAGATGTTTATTAAATATATGAAAGAGCTAACAAATCTGACACTTTGTAGCTAGGTGGTAAAATAACACATTGGCATACTCAAAGACGTGAAGCTTATACTTTTAGAGTATTTTAATCACTAGTAATTAATTTTCCTCATCTTGTGAAGTACCCTTTAAAGTGTAGTGAAGGTTTTCCTGCAGAGTACTGACTTTGAGACAAATAATTAATAAATACAAACTAACCTGAAAAAAATTTAAAAAACTGTTGGTTAATAATGTTGCTATGAAAAAAATATACCAACTCCTTAATAATCACACTTCATTGCTTTTATAAATACCAATATTACAATATTGTTGAAGCTTCTGTCATTCTACTGTATTGTCGTCTGCTGTACTTAGCTTTTTCTAGATATTTTTGTTTCTATCACAGGTTTTCTTCACTGTGTAGGGTGTTTCTCAACGTAGTTTAAAAGGAAAAAAGGAAGCTTTTTAGGTTGTGCCTTTCAACTCTTGACCCAAAATAATTCCTTTAAAAATTGCTAGTATGCTCACAAAGTAGACTGTAAATTATGTTTAACAGACTGAACTGCACTGGTAAAATATTTTTTTTTTCCTATCTTTTAGTGTAGAAAAACACCAGAATCTTCACCTACTGTCTCATACCCCATTGCTTTCTGTGGTCCTTTAAAGGCAAAGATTGAATTTACCTTTTTTTCATTAGACCAAAAATAAGATTCATTCACAGCATTAAAAGTTTATTTGCTTTCTTCTGTTAGGAAGTTTTATTATCTTTGAGACTTTTCCAATATAAACTCTTTTAACAAACTAAGAAGTGTTTAATGACCTGAAATAATAGGGGTTTCTGGTATAAAATTGATGGTTTAATTTTTTGTCTGTAGTTAATGGTCAATTTATTTTAATTATCTCCCATATTTTCTTCTGCTTATATTTTGTATAAAGCTGTACTCACAAAAGTAACTTTATTTTTAAAAAATTACCACTTAATTTTCATTGAAGTCACTGTACAATATAAAGCTACGTGAGATGTGTGAGGGAGAGGGACTGTGTTTTGCTTTATAGCAGAGAAAGGCTGCTACTAATGACAGGTCTATACATGAAATAATTATCTGGCATAATTCTATAATGAATGCGTCCCCTATACTCAGCTATTTCACTTGAAACCTGTTCCCTTCCTCAAGCCAACTTGAAGGCATTCTAACATAGGCAGTCATTGACTTCTACCTTCAGAATAGTGCTTTGTATATTTACGTTTGTTACAAGATCACAATTATGAACGATCCTTTAGGCTTGCAAGGAGAATAGTGGCTAAGGTTTCCACTAGCTAGTCACAATATGAAGTCACCAGGGGACTTTTATCCCCCCACATTAATCCTCCTTGTGCTTCCGTGCTGCAGCGCTGGCTTCACGCACATGGGCAGCACAGTACTGTGTGCAGATTGGAATCTGCTGTGCATGGAGAAAATGGGGGAGTGTCAGCTCTCCAAGCGCTCTGAGCCCTAGAGTACTTGATCTGAACCCATCTCAGTTAAAGAACAACCATACTGGTTCAAACAGGTCATCTGTCTTGCTCGGTATCATATCTCTAGCAGTGTGGCCCTAGCACATGTCTGGGGAAGAGTAAAAACAGGGTAACCATGCTGCTTTCCTGGGCCTTCATGGTTTTCAGTTCAGGGACAGTTCAAGGCCTGTAGTAGTTTGATTTGTCAGCTAATCCCCATCAGACTTCCCTATGCCCTTCATGATTTTGTAGACCTCTATTATATCCTTGAAACATTTGAAGGCTACTTGTACTTTCATACCTTTGATTCTCCATATTCTCATTTTCTTCTAGTTCTGTCATATCTTATTTGAGGGGAGAGAAAAACAGCACGTAGTTTCCAAGATGTGGATGAACTGGTGATTTACACAGAGCCACAGCAATACTTTCTCTTTTATTTTTTTCAGTTCCTTTCCAAATATTTCTGAAGACATAAGAGGCAATGCTTCCATTTTGAAATGCGTAATGCTTTTAAGAGTTTGAGTTTGAAGTGCCTTATCTCATAATCTGTATTGCAGTCAGATTTATTCATGAGCATCTGTTCCATGTTAAAGCCATTGTCCTACCTCCCTCCCCCCAAGTTTAAAAGTATTTTCATAATTTTAAACTAATTTTTAAACTTTATTTTATAGGTTTGCAAAGGTACAGATTAGTGTATCGGCACCTATTATACCATTCCGAGAAACAATAACAAGACCTCCAAAAGTTGATATGGTGAACGAAGAAATTGGCAAACAGCAGAAGGTTGCTGTCATACACCAAGCAAAAGAGGAGCAAAATAAAGTTCCAGAAGGAATTCAGGTCGATTCAGATGGGCTTGTTACAATATCTACCCCAAATAAACAAGCAACTCTCAGTGTAAGAGCAGTGCCCCTTCCTGAGGAGGTAACTCGACTTCTTGAAGAAAACAGTGACTTAATTAGAACTATGGAGCAACTCAACACATCTCTAAATGAAGATAAAAAAAACCACGAGATAAATCAGAAGACTCTTGATAGGATCAAGGAATTCAAACAAAAGTTGGAGCAAAATCTGCAGGGAAGAAAGTGGAGAAATGCTGTTGATCAGATCTGGTCATTTGGACCTCGGAAGTGTGGGCCTAATATTTTGTTATATAATTTTGAGGGCTATAAAAGGTCTGTGTGGCAGTGCCTTGGGAACACTGTGAGAGAAGTAAGTAAATACAGAGACTTTGACAACAGCATAGTAAGTGGATTTCAGCTGGCTACACTTTCAGGACCCATGTGTGAGGAACCCCTCATGGGCGTTTGTTTTACAGTGGAAAAATGGGAAATGAATAAAGTTGGAGAGATGCTGTCAACTGGTAGTCAGGATTCAGGAGAATGTGATGCCACAGAACATAAACAAAGTGAAGACAGTGCTCTAACAAGCAGTTGCACTGATGAAGTTTGCAGTGTGAATGAACACCAGGACAGCAGTCAAAGTGTTCCAAAATCACCTGAGAAAATTAGTAAACACAAAGGAGAAGTTTTACTTGCAGATTGTTATGGTCCCTTCTCTGGACAACTGATTGCCACCATGAAGGAAGCCTGTCGTTACGCTTTGCAAGCAAAACCACAGAGGCTTATGGCAGCCATGTACACGTGTGAAATTATGGCTACTGCGGAAGTTTTAGGTAAGACAGAGAAACCTTTGTCAAGAATTTGCTTTCTGAGTTCCAAGGAGAAGTTTTATAAATTAGACTGAAGCAGAAAGTGTAACTTAATTACAAGCTTTGTCAGGAGTTTTTTATAGTTCTCTAGTAGGTTTGTACAATGACTCTCTGATGACTGTATGCTATTCTAAATGTAAATTTAGCATTCTTATTGCTTGTCTGAAACATGCATAAATAGCAGTGCTATGCTTTTTTGGAAGTGCAAGTTACAAACTATTTCTTTTTTATGAATTTTTTGTGATGTCAACGTCAGTAAATGCAAATACCGATATTGTGCTTCATGATTAAGCATTCGTTCCATGAAGAGATGAAGAAACCTATCCTGCTTGTAACGTGAATGCAGAGTCTTACTTAATGCCATTTCAAGATGTTTTAAGTTAATACAATAATCAATATAGAAATAAAATCAGAAAAAAGAGAGAATCTTAAATTATTGTCACAGTCCAGTTGGTAGACATTTTTTTTCAGTAGCACCTGTATCCTTCTGCAAGTTGCTCACTTTGCAAACCCCACTGCATAACAAATTTGTGTCACTTATATTGCCTTACCACTTGCACCTACTTAAACTTGTTTTTATGACCTACTTACAACACCTCTTAACTTACCCTGACATTTGGAGTTTTCCATGGGAGTTGCTTGCAGACTGAAGCTGATCCAATGCACCAAGATCTTCTTTAAAACTGACTTCTATTGCATTTCAGCTGTCAGGAAATTACTTTGACTATACTACTTATGACAAATTATAGTATATCCCACACACAATAATTAAAGATTTGGTTATTTGTTGTAAAAATCTCAGCTGTTGTGCACACAAGCATAATGATAGCAGTTATACAAAAACAAATTGGTCTGAAGAGCAAAATTTACAACTGTATGTAGTGAAAAGAAATGCCTTTGAATGAGCAATTGTTTTGTACAGTTGCATGATCCTGTCCTTTTCTGGAGGAATTATTTAGCAGGCCTGGTAAAAGGTGTCCTGCAGTAAGCTTATTAACACATTACCTTAAACCACAACTTATTATGACATAGAACTTCTTATTTTTAAACTAGCTTTAATTATTTTTTAACATGTAAGAATACCTATCAAAATTAGATTTTGTAGTGTTAAACGGCCCTGTTCCAGGAGCACATTAGCACAATACTCTGAATCTCTATAAGCAAGATAGCAATTTTCAAAACCCATGAATTGCTATTTTTGAAAATGCCTGCTACCAAAAAACCATGATTATTTATAGTGGTGTAATTAACATGCATCAGCTCATCAATTGTGCCATAAAACCAAATGGAAACATGGCTTTCTAATGCATATATATATATAATAAGCGTAATTTAGGACTCAGACATGCAAGCAGATTAGTCCAGTCTAATGAATGTGAGTTGTGTGGTAATAACCATGGACATGCACTTAGTTAATTACAAATTCATGGGTTTAATTTTTATTAGGGAAGTTTAAGCTAATACGTTTTATCCTCGTTAGGGCAAGTGAAGAGTACGCATGCTGTCCATTAAGACTTGGCCGTTGATACGTGACAAACAACTGGCTTCTGTAACTTGTGTTGCAAGGTTATACATGTCCAATGTAACGGGCATTGGGTTTCCACTTGGCTCCTGCATGCACCCCATGTTTCCCAGTAGGTTATACTCTGAGCATCTCCTTCCTACGGTTAGTTCACTAGAAAAATCCATTTTTACACACTCCTGCTTTGTGGAAGTTCTGTGTAAACTGCCAAAAGCAGAAGAATGTTCTGAACTAGCACCACACATGTTTTATTATTGTTATTAGCTTTTGCCCGTTGATATTCCTACCTTTTGAGCTCTTCTTCCCTTCTCTTTTGTGTTCTGGACTTTTAAAGCTAGACTCTCTTCATTTTACTAATGTCAACGAAAGGTCAATGTAAGTTGGGAAAGGACTTTGCCAGACAGTTGTAGCTTTTGATTTATTTTGATAGCAATTCTTATGTCTTTTTTTTTTTTTTAAATTAAGTTATTAAAATTTTAGATGACAGCATTTTAGGGGGGACTTCACATCAATTCATAGTATTGTCTCTGGCTCAGCTGTGTAAGTGAAAACATGCAGAATCCAAAACAGAAGAGCAGCTTCTCTGTCCCTGGTAGCTAAGTTTATGGGGACCCTGAGGTTCTTCCATACGGTGGTCCTGTTGTCCTTCCACAGTTATTTCTTTCTAGTGTGAAGCTTCATTTTTTTTTTAGTACACAGGGAATACCGAAATTGTTTAGCATTTTTACGTGGTGTACTGAAGTATCCCTTAGTAAAGTGATGAACAGGACTTAATATAGCTTTGAAGTGAACTTATTACACACAGACTTACTCTGTATGTTGCAGTACATTGAAGCTGGTTTTTAAGTAGTATCATATTTTCAAAATAACTGTTTTAACTATTTTGAATAGGAGAATATTACAGTATTTCTTATTGATTGATGCTGCTAAATCCATTCAGCTAATTAGTGTAGAGGTAGAACCAGTGTATCCTCAGTGTACTGTAGTCTGCCCATAGGGGTGAAACTGAAGATCTTCTACAACTTCTTTGTGATAGCGCTAACAGAGACAATACTCCAGACTGCTTGGATGAAATGCATGTAGCTAGAAGCCATTTAGTAAGCTATAAATTGTCTTCTGGCTTTTATGTTTTCAAAGTATAATCTTCAGTGAATTATGGCCATAAAATATGTGCACCTAAAGTGCTTTGTGATAAATGTTACCTTACTTATCTCATGGATATGCATGCAAAGTTTTCTAAGTCCACTTAAAACAATTAGTAAAATAAATTGTTTGAATTATAACATTAATAATCTATAAAATGGTTTTGAACTTACTTGCTTTAACAAATGGCTTTAATATATACTGTGTGATACATACATAGTGTATGTGCAGTGACTATAATGTGATGTTCTTTTGCAATGTGTATATTTAAGCTTGCATTTTAAAGCAGATAGTGAATTGTGAGCTCTGCTGAGGTATGACGCTTTCGTATCTGAGAATTTTCTGGACTCAATGAAATTTCCATAGCCTTGAAATTGCTTAGTTATGTTAACAAAGGCGAATGCATGGCAAACTCAGTGACTTATCATCAGAATGCCTTAATCTTTTTGTGATTTTAAATATAGAATATAGAAGTATTTCCTCGGTTTCCTCGTGAGCAATAAGAAGATTATTGTACATAGTAAAGGTGAAGTTCAGTCAGAGGAACAATGAGGATGTCCTGGTAAGGGCATGAGCAGATAAAATTGTCAGTGATAGTAGAAAGAACACTTAAACCCACATTTTATTAGAGAACTCTAAACTCTGAAATAATTGGTGCTGAACTGATGCTCCATTAACTGCATCTGACAGGAGTATTTAACTATACTAGCTGTGTGCTTGTGCTGAATTTCCTGAACAAGGATCAGATTCTGTGTTTAAAAAATAAAGGCAAATAAACCCACTCCAACATTTCTTCTGTATCCCACAAGAGGCTTACAGTATATATGCAAATCAGTATAAGTGGTTATAGTTTTTAATGATAGCTTTCTTTCAAGTGAGAATAGGTGACATGTATTATGAAGTAATGTATATTTCTAATTTTTCCAGTAAGAGTCAGTTTTGCCCAGATGTTTAAAAGGTAGCAGTACGCATTCATGTTTTTTCAGTGCAATATAATAGAAAATATTTGAACCTCTTAGAAATGGATATAAACTTGTTCTTCGCTACAAGGTACTTATAAAGTTTATTAGTACATCTAATACTTATGAACTATACACATTTGTAAATTAAGGCATTCCTAAAACATTTTTAGTGCATAAGTTTTCTTGTGTTTTTATTATCTTGATCAATACAAATGCATTTGCTAGTTTTTGTCTGTAGAATACTTAGCCCCTAAGTTTGCAAAAACATTTTTAAAAATTAATGCCTACTGTAAAGTCAAACATGGGTGTTTTTACAGCTATTTTCATGATATATACACTGTATTTCAATGGATTGAATATTAATTTGGAAAAGAAAAATAAAAATTATCCATGACTAATTTAAGCCTGAATTAATTAAAAAAGCTAATTAAACATAATAAATATGTAATATTTCAGATAAACAAGTTATCTTTGATTAGAATAGCACTGCAGTATCTGGGACAAGTGCTATATTAGGGATATGGTGATCCAAGTAAACTTCTAAAGGTAGCTAAGATACGATTAATGAAATACAGTAATACTTCATAGTAATGTTTCTTGAGTATTTGGTTGTAAGAAATAAAGCAGGTTAGGCATATAATCTGGCAAGCTGCCGTTTAAAAAATAGCCATATGATTGTATAAAATGTACCTAGTGCAAGTGCTATCTAGATCCAAGCAGTAGTACTAATTTATTAAATGTTACTCATATGGATCTGCACATGGTACTGGCAGAATATATTTGTTTGAATTTATTGGGTCCACTTAGTTGATGCACTTACAGGGAAGAATTCTAGCCAAAGAAATTATGTATTTTACTTAATGCTGACATAAATATTTATATTTTTCTCGTCATGATGCAAAATATAAATATATTGGTAAGCTCATCAAAATTATGTCTTTGCAGGTCGTGTGTATGCTGTCTTGTCCAAAAGAGAAGGCAGAGTGTTACAAGAGGAGATGAAAGAGGGGACGGATGTGTTTATTATTAAGGCAGTCCTGCCAGTAGCAGAAAGCTTTGGTTTTGCTGATGAAATCAGGAAGAGAACTAGTGGCCTGGCCAGTCCGCAGCTGGTGTTCAGCCACTGGGAGGTAAAAATATCTATTCACTCCATCTGTTTTGGTGATCTATTTCCTGTAGATGTGGCAGACTGGAATAATAAGTGGAAAAGGTTAAGTTTTGGTCAAGACATTTGACTAATTCCTTTTTGAAATGAAGAGGAAAAAAGTAGCTTTATATTAGTCTTACTGGCTTTTATAGGTCTGCTGTTCAGAAATGTATTTATATTTTGTTTAGATGGGATGCTTTTTTATTTCAATAGAAAGTAAGTCCTTCACAAATGAAACTGATTGTTCACAAATGTGTTTTGCTGAATTTTATATGCCCTTTTTAATGAGTTCTCTGGTAAACTTGTTTGGGAGATGAAAAAAACAAAACCAAAACACATAAAAGTCTAACCTACCACTAATGGAAAATTTAACTACAAATCTAATACATGTGAAAGTTAACCTTTTAGGGGCTAGCAGAACCTAGGTATTTTTTTTTTTGTCCTTATATATTCCAAGTCAACATATATTTTCATACTTAAAGGCAAAGGGAATAGATTTCATTCTTCCAAAATTAAGTCTTATGGCAGTAAGTGGAGGTCCTCAAAATCGTCCCCTTTGGTCACCTTTGTCACTTAAGAAACGAAGAGGTGAAAGTGAAGGTGTAAAGGAAATATGCAAGTGGGAAAGCTGGTAAGGAGTGTCATCAACTGAGAGTGCACTGTATGTTGTTCCTATGATGTGGACAGTAGATCTTCAAGGAGAAATACAAAAAGCTGTAAATCAGAGTTCTTTGTTCAATACAAACAAACCTGCATTGTAGGGCTCCTCAGAAGACTCCACTGAAGGAGCTAAAAATGGGTTCAAGGGCAACAGTCAGTGGGTATAAGCTTTTCACATTAAATTTTTAAAATAACTCAAGCCTAGGTTTTTCTATTTGTTTTATTATTTTGATTTTTTCTTTCTTTTTTTAGTGAGGTGTTCCTTTATTTGGTGTTAGGACCGTAGAAGTTTTGTAAAGGGATTACAAAGTCTTTTTTTGTTTGTTTGTTTTTGTATCATCTTCTGATTTATTTTGTGACCTCAAATGTCAAGTCTCTGAGTACAAACAACTACAGATTTTTGAGGTCAGTGGTTGCCAGCTATGGTCCATTTACAACTGTTTCTCTCCAAAGTATGTGCTGGCTTTGCACGTGGTGTGAATCCTTCCTCATTTCCTGTACCTAAATTGTCTAGTAGATAGTAGCTGTTAAATACTTAACTAGCAGTATTTCTTTGTTAGTAATTGTTGTAATCACCTCAGGAATTTTATGTGGATACTAATGGAAAAGGAGGATCTCTGCAAACCAGTTGAGTCATGTGCAGTTGAGAATCCTTGGAACAGTACACTTGGAAAAGCACGTTATGTCTTCTTTGGCAGTGGTACCTTACTGGTGTTAGAAAATGCAGTGGACTAGGGACTTATCTCTCCTCCCTCAGTATTAATACTGATTCATTTAATCTTCTTGTAACTAAGTCTGACTTCACAGAGAAACATGGAAGGGAAAACTAGAGCACTCCCTGAATGAAAAATTTAAAAAAGAAGAAAGCAACCCCCCATAGATGGTGTATGCATAAAAATCTAGATAAAGCAACAACTTTTTGAGTGTAGGGATCTAGGTGTAAGCCAGTAACAGATGAAGTACCTCACATCACTGAGTGTTGGCAGTGTTGCATACAGTGGTTTTGTCAGTTTTGGATGTTCTCATCTGAAGTGCAGTTGGTGAGGTTTTGTGGCTCAACTGGTCTTTTGTCTGAACAGCCTCCGATATCAATGCCCTAAAGGAATATCAGTAAAGACGTTAATTCCAGCTAACTATTCTTTTGTGCCAGACTCTTTAGGATTTGTAGCTGCTGTACTCCAATACTAAGCAAAAACATAAAGCCCTTGCCTCTCTGACCTTCCCTTCTATCCCCAAAACTTGGTATATATGTTCACTTTGCCAGATGTTACGAATTTCACATAAGAAAATGTTCACGCATAATTATAGATATGCATAGGAGAGGGAGATTTGAACAACTGGCAACATTTTCTAAAATTGACCCTCAGGAGAGATTATATTTACAGCTAGTATGTTAAAATGTAGTGGTGGTAGGAGAAAAATGATTGTGTAAGCCAGTCACCTTTCCACCTGGCAAGTCTGTCGTTGGGGAGAGTTGTTTTTTTGTCACATTGAAAGTCATGCTCACATATTTTTGTGACAAAATAAGCCTTTTACTAAGCTGCTAGCAATGTTGGCTCTGTGCAATGATGGCAGAGGGAGTGCATTCTACTCTCACATCATCAGCAGAATTGCTAAATAAATACGATTTTCAGAATCTCTAGTGGTAGTATGACAGAGAATGCAGAAAAAATGGTTTTGTGTTTCAGATCACATGAGAAATTTGTAGAGCTTTTCTCTGTTTCTTTTTCTCTCTGTATTCTGATAAAAACAAAACCCCCAAATAAATAAAACACCAGGTTTCATTGGGTTTTAGGCTTGACTTTGGCAGTGCTGTCACTGATGAATTATGATGGTATATGTACATACATGATAACCGCCAGCATTTTATTTGAATCCCAATTATTTAATGTATCATTTTTAAAGATAATATGATGTGAACTCTGTCTATGTAATTTTATCCTATTTTTTTCCTTAGTGCTAAAGATGGAAAGGGAGTGTGGTAGCTACTTGTTTCTTTTTTTTAACATTTCCTGAGTTAACGAGTGCATGGTTGCTGCTTTAATTGCATACTATCCAAACCCTTCCATGACGTTCTGAATTAATTCTGTTAGTGGTGTTTTCTCAGTGTGCTTGGCCCATTAGCTGGGTACCTGGGATGTGTGTTTCTCTACACACATTGCTTCTAACGTGTTGTTATCCTCATTTTACAGATAGTGAAATAGACACTTTTGAATCTTTTTAAACTTCTAAACACTTGACCTCATGGAAATCACATGCATAAAGAATGTTTAAAGAAATGAGATCTAAATTAATTTTTTTATTGTTCTTACATTTCATTAATGTGACTTGTAGACTATAAACACAGGAAGGTCAATGATAGAGCCTGCGTTTAAATAGAGCCATTTTGGTCTCTGTGGAAATGAAATTACCATTTTTTTCTCTGGTTAATGAATGTATTTTGTGTAGTTCAGATTACCTCAGCCCCAGGGAATGTATCGAAGCCTATCTTGTCAGATACTCCTTATTCATTCGTTTCTTCTGTCATGCTTATATAATTTATTGCTGCCTGTAGAAGATGACACCAAATAACCGTTAGTGGGAGCTTTCAGTTTGGTCCCAGTTAAAACAAATTAAATTTAAAAGTAGTCCAGTATTTTCCTGTATGATATCCCTAGGCAAATGTTAAATGTATTGGGTTTACTTGGCCTTATTTTCTTAGATTTCTATACAAACTGTCTTCTGAATTCTTCATTTAAAATATATAACTTTGGGATAATTATTAACTCCTTGTATTATTTTTATCCTTGAATTAATAATACACCTTCAATTAGTGTTATGTTTTTTCCTGAGCCCATTTCCTTTGTTCTCTTGTGATTCTTTGCAGCTACATCTTGCACTCAGTTATGTCATTTTATCTTAATCATAAGGTTCTTTGAACAAGAAGAAATTTGTGATTGCACAATGCTTAGAATAATGGAGCTCTAATCCCATTTGGGAAATCTGTGTTATAGTAAAAAAAATAATGCATGTGGTTCTATTCAGATGCTGATTGAATTCTCAGCAAGTGCGGAAATTGTCAAACATATCTACTTGTAAAGTTGTGAGATGAATAGTACTCCTGTTAACTTGCATCTTTTAAATTGCATTATGATTGGCTATTAAACAGGCTTTTTTCTGGGGGGAGGGGAGACAGGGGGCGTGGGCGAAATGTAAACACATGTTTAATCTGAATTATTTTTTAATATCCTTTCTAAGAAGTTTCTAGAATGTGCTTTAGGGATCTGGAGAAAGGTAAGAGAACAACTCTATGTAATAAGTGGTAAGAATATGAGCCATTCTGAATCTGGACATTTTATATGCTGAATTTTAAGTCATTCCTTCCAAATTGTAGGTCATTTTACAACTCAGAAGGTGAGGGCTTAATATCAAAGTTGCTGGATGAGATTTAGGCCTGCATTAAATGGAAAGCAGACTATAGTGATGAGAGAGACTCTGAGATTAATCTGTGAATCTATACTAGATTTGAACTGTAAATTTACATACATCATTGGGCCAGTGAGATGTGAGGTGTGTAAATGAATTTAGGAGTAACATGGAACATTTCAAATATGAAGACCTCATTTTATTGGCCAGGACATGTGAAGCTAATTGAAATAGTAAATAAAAGTGGTAGTGCTGTGGCTTTTATTTTCCTTCACAATACCTGTTTTTTAAGTAATAGGAAAAAATGTAACAGTAGAGCCACACGTCTCCTTTTTTCTTTCCAATTCCAATTTGTAGCTACTGACTGAAGTCAAGGCTAAAGCTCAGCTGTCACTGGTTGAGACACAAACAAGGATGATGCTCTTGAACCAAAATAAACTTGTGTGAGTTTATTTTATAACTAAATGTGTAAATTTTCATTATTACAATATTTATTGGAAGAGGAGTTCTCATACCTGACCTCAGGCGGTTTAAGGCCTTGGCCATCGCCTTTATATATTGTGAATGGGATCTCTGAATTATGAAATACTTCTGGGTGCTTGTTTTACTTTGTAGGCAACCTACACTCCTAATAGATCTGTGTAGATTAAATGTCTAAAGTTTGACTACAAGTTATTCCATATCCCCTTAAAACTCCTGCTTCTGAAAGAAAATGGAAAGTTATGAATCTGATTTTTTTTTTTTTGTTTGAAGCTTTTGCAAGATGGCTATGGATACAAAATAAGTGAACTTTTCTGTTGGATTTCTAGCTTCCATTTATCACTTGCTCTCTCTTTTTTTAATATTGTATATATAATATTAAAATTGTATAATATATATTGTAGATATAATATTAAAATGTCTATAAATTATAATTTACAATCAAGAGCTGTTGAGAGAAAATACTTCTCTCAAGTAGAGAGAGAAGAGAGTAGAGAGAACTCACAAGTTTTCTCAAGAGAGAAATACAGAAAGAAATAAAATTGGGAGATTTTTTTTTCAAGTTAGTTATGAAAAGAGCAATCTGTTTTCACACTTTCTTTTAAATACCTGTATAAAAGTATATATAATAATCTTGAGAAATTATATTGTGTTTATTTGATACATAAGTTCATCTATAGTGATGCAAAGCAGCAGCATTCTGTGAAGCCAAGATTTGACTACAAGGTAATCAAACAATTGGCAAAAAGGAAGGCTGAAAATCAGTGTGGTTTTTTTTTTCAGGATGTGGTATAGAGATTAGCTATTTATGAAATAGGCAAGCTGGTACACAAAGTATTTGGTACAATGTGAAACTTTGTGTTTTAACAAAATAATTGTGACTTTTTTTTTTTTTAGGTTGAGAACATTTATGTGTAGGTGCTTCTGTAAAATTCTTTAGCATATTGCAGATATTTCTCCTCCCACCCTCTGCTGCTTAATCCTCATGCCCAGCATGATGTTTTGTGGAAACGTTTCAGGTGCTCAGCACTTCCCACAGTCACTCAGGACTCCTGAGCAGGAAAGGGGGCGATACCTGCTTTCCGCTGTGATGGAATGGATGCAGCATAATGGGGAAGCTGAATCTGCAGAGAGAATATTCTCTTCTTTTCTGAATACGAAGCGTTTAGGGCCTGGAAAGGCACACACAGGAATAAGATACACATTACGAAAGGGTTTTTCACTGAATAAAACCAGTAAGACTCCATAGTTGGTTAAACAAGAGCCAAGAAAAGAGACAAATTTGTAGAATCTTTCCTTGAGATTTTGAATTGTGGTTTCTTTCAAGGACAGGCTGAGATCCTGGCTGCTTTGAAAGCAGAATGGCAAAACTAGTGATAAGTTTTTACCTGTTCTTCAACTGTATATTGCTGAGCGACAGTATTTTCCTCACTGTAGTACGGAAATCACTTCAGAAATGGTGTTCAGGCTGTTGTACATTACAAGCTGTGGCAGCTTCATGTCATATACCAGCATCACTGCGTTTTAACAGGGGTCGATGGAAAGCAACTGTTGATGTGGGGATTGCTTTCGAAGTTGCCAAATGTCTTGCAACAGCACTCGAGAATCTATATTGTTCTTTCATTTGGAAGTAAGGAATGACTTGAAAAGCTACCTCTCCATAGCAGCACTAGCATGGTGTGTGTTTTAGGTGGCAGTGCACTGCCAGCGCTGCTTTCCTCACCCCATAGCTGCTGGGGTTAAATACAGGAATCAGCCAGTCACTTGGGTACCTCTGCATTACGCTGTGTGTGATACTCAAGGAAGGGGTTACCAACTGAGATAATGGGTCTTTTTGGATCTGAGGTCACAGACGGAGTGTAGTCAAGAAATCAGCCTCTGTCCACATTTGAGATTGTTATCTCCATGCCCCTGCTTCGCATCCAAAAAATGTATGAGGAACTGTTTAGGGCCCACCCCAATCCACCTGACCTCAACCTTATTGGGTCCATTGCCTGGTGTTCTGTTTTCTGGAAGCACACTCTCAGCATCCAAATGGCCTTACACCATTTGGCGATGCTCAGTGTAGATGCACTTTTACAGCATTACCCAGTGTATTAGCAAAAACCCAGCAGATAACAGTTTTTCAAGGTCACGTTTCACATAAAACTGTGCAAAGTTCTGTCATTTTACCTGAAAGGTATTGATAATTTCCATTTGACAGGGCTGCTTCAAACTTCTAAGACATGCATATCAGCTCTTAGTTGTATAGTCTATGTCATTACTAAGTGATGGACACCATTTGAACTGTGAATGTTCTTGAAGTATCTTTCCAGCATCAATTGTTCTAAGGTAGAAAGAGTTCTGATACACTGAAGCCTGTATCATCTTTGAAATTGTGCATAATAGTTCTTTTGAAATTTTTTTTTGAAAAACAGCTTCTGGCATAATGTTTTTCCTGGCATGCTAAGGGCTGCTTGTGGTAGTGCCCGATCACACTGAATTTAGTGGTTCTTGGGATTTCTTATTAGCAGTTTACAAGGGCCATGATGTTGCTTGCTGGTCTTAAAATCTTCATTGGACAGTGTACAACTGCTCTTTCTATTCATGGTCCAACTGAAGCATTTTCCACACTGATGATATTTGGCTCAAAAGAAATTTTCTGTCCTCATCAGGCAGTAAGGACCAGTAGGGGAAATGCTCCTAGGAACATAGCTGTGTTCCCAGATCCGCCTGACCTTTGGGTTGAACTAGGCAGATCCCTTCTGTTTGCTTTTGATGCTTCTCAACCTTGTTTTGCATAATTAAGCTGCCTTAGGCAGAGACTGTTTCATACCATCATTTTGTGAAATACACTAGACAATGGGACCCAGATCACTATTGGAGCCATCTGGGTGCCACTGAAATGCAAATAATAAATCATCTTCAAATTAAGGCTTAAAATTTCAAGTCCTCTTGAATTGATCTGTTTTAACTCAAATCTTACTGAAAAGTTTGATTAGCTGACATAATAATTTGCAGAATTTTGTATATGCTGTATTGTCTTTCACTATTAACATAGTCCACTCATAGTGTTTGTATTTGTATGGATTAATTATTACAGATATTCAGATTGTGTCTCTGATAAAGATACAGGCATTTATTGTTTGAATAATTAATGCGTAGGTTGTTCGGCTAAAAGAAAATGACAGCTGTTTTGCCCATGCTACTCTGCATGCTGTTACTAAACAAGTCTTATGAGACTTCATTGTTTGGGTGTGTTGGTTTGAATAGCTGTGATATTTAATGAAACATCTTGCTTTAGAATGATCTCTTTTTCTCAAGAACATCGTTGCACTTAGAGTACTTGAAGTAACCTATTGACTTCTTTTGAAGTACCCAATCCCAGCTGACCTCATTATAAACACTGTTTGATTTATACCTTGAGTGGACTCGTAGTTCTGCAGTGAGCTATGGAGCATGCTCTTCAGCATGTATTTGTTGGGGTTTTTTTAACTTTTCTTTTAAGTATAATGGAATTCCAGTCATTTGCCTATAGTTATATATAAACAAATTCTGTCACCTAAGACTTGTGTATGTCGTGCACACTTTGGAGGAGTAATCACGGGTTCATTCTAGGCTGTTTGCAGTTTAGGTCGATATTGTCCCAATCAGATTATTCTGGTGTTGAATAATAAATAAGCATAGGCAAGTGGCTGGTTTATGCTGTTATGAAGAAAAATTCCCAAGTGCTAGCAAAAGTTCCTGAAGAAAAGATATGCTATGTTTTCCAGTTGTCAGATCACACACGATATGGTGGCGTTTTAAAATACACTTTACCATAATGCTAACAATACCATCATGTCATTGGTTTTACAGTGTCTCTTTCTCTTAATGTTGGTTCCTCTTGACGTCTTTTGTCTGTTATACTTGAGATATGAACACTTTGGCTGTGATAATTTGCTTGTTACCCGTGCTTAATGGTTCCCAAACACACATGGCACACAGGCAGAATGAAAGAAAGGCAAGGGCCATTGATAGAAGCTTAACTGAATTGCTTGAGTCACTTAAAGATTTTTCAGCTGTGAAAGGCATGATATTTTGATTTTCCAGTTCTGTTTCAATTAAAATTTTTTTTTAGGAGTGTAACTTTTGGGAAAAGCATTGTTAAGATGTTATCGCATTTCTGTTTTAAAAATGAGTCTTAGGCTATATATTTCAGTTTTATCCTGAAAAAATAGTGTTTTGTACTGAAAAATAGAAACTTTTAAACAATTTCAAATGAAAACTGACATGAATATACAATAAAAAATGTTTTGGGGTGTCTTTTCTGCTTTGATCCTGTGGATCTTCCAGGATTCCACAATCCATGCTCTCTTACATGCATACCTCATATTCCAGAAGTGCTGGTCCATTTAGAATCTAATTAATCATTTAGGACTCTATCCAAACAGATTCCAGAGTCATGCCTATGTGGTTCCCATGAATACAAATAATAGCTCAGGGACTAAAAAGCTTCTCAGCTCTGATTCCAGGAAACCCAGACCCACCATTCTGACAGCCACCATTGTAAGCAAATTGATGAGAATGCTTTTGGAGCATTATACGGAAACGATTTTTTCCTTTTGCTGGCTTGAACTGTGTTAAGAGAAGATGGGCAATGATGGATGCCACCTGCTATGTTCATCTGCTTTGATCCATTAATACAATGTGAATAGAAGAGGGACAGTCTCATCTGTGCCCTCACCTTCACTTACAGAATCAGAAAAAGAAAACCTCCTGCTTTTTTTGTGTATCACGTCATCAGTAACACCTCTGCGTAGTTATCTTAGAGTTACACTAACATGGCTATTTGATGACTTCTTAAAGGAGATGCACAGTTGATGCCCCAAGTTCCAGCTGACTCAGTAGGTCGGCTTCTTCTTCCTTATTACTCACCATGGTGTGGTAATGCAGATCGTGTGTTCCAATTAACCTCATCTTCTGTAGTGCGTCTGCACCATTCAGATAGGCATGGTCCTCTAACAGAAATTCTCAAATGCAACCATAACTTGCTCTAGAAGCAGTATGTAGTGCCTGAATTATTTAGACAGGTTGAGAATGAAAACTAGCTCCTGCGGGTACTTATGTGGCTTTTGAAACCTAATTTATTGTCTCTTTACAGTGCTGCTGTGCATCATGTAGCAGTACATGGGTCACCCAGGATTCTGTAGCACCGTTTGCAGGTTTATCCTTGCTGGCTACTAGATGCTAAATAGCACATACGTTTGAGCCTCCTATTACGTCGGCTTTCCTGAGAGCTAGAAATACCTGCTGAAGCATAAAGAATTATTATCAGTGAAAGAAGTATCCAGTACAAAACTTCAGTTAACATTAATAGAAAAAGTCTTTCATAAATCATTAAAAGAGCCAGTCTGTCAAACTGGGGGATTTTCTTAAGCATCTATCACTACACTATCTAAATATTTACAGGTAGATTAGATCTCTAAGTTCAGTTTTGTATACTTTTGGACTCCTTTGTTGTATTCATTCTTCAGGAATCACTGTTTCACAGTTTCTCTCTGGGCATAACTTCTGGGTGTCAGATCTCTTGCTAATGTGAAAAAAAAAAAACTTCATCAAAGCGGGTAGTAGCAGCCTTTTAAGTTATCATAGTTTGTAGCAGTATCATCTCCCTCAGCAGTACAGTCTGGAGCAAATCCACTGAGCATGAATCACCTTTTCTTATTCATATGTTCTTGGTCTTTGAAATTTTTGTTTGTTCAGCTCTTTAGGCATATGGTGAATGGGGAAGTCCCTGGTGCTTTTCCATCATTAAGATGTTCAGTATGAACATTACTACAACTTCATCAAGTCAATATGGAATTTTTGCCCAAATGTTGGGAAAACACGAGTAGATTTCACTGCCCCTTTTCTTTATTTCTAGTGCATGGAATAATAGTAAAACTGCCAAGCTCTCCAAGAAGGGGAACCATTCCTTTTTATTGATGTAAGCTGTCAAGGAATCACCTTTATGTATTTAGGCATTGGCTATAAGGCCCTGTACAAGACATCAGAATGGATATGACTCAGGCAGATTCTTCAATGTTAAGTATAAACGTAGAAACATTTGGAAAGCTGAGTTTCTTACTGTTTATTTCTGAGCTCTGCTTGCTTTTGGTTTTCAGCCAGACAGCCCTATGCATAGTCATTTACCACCTAAATAATTGAGATTGAATGTCACTTTCAGCACATGAGTAATATTCCACTTAATTTATCAGGACTATATATGTAGTTAACTGTAACAAAGTAGAACTATTTTTGTTGGTTTAGGGATTTAACCATACTATTTTGCAGGATTGAACCTATGATGTTACCTAACAGCCATCTTCTGCCATAGTCGTTTTCCTAACTCCCCATAAAGAGTAATTGGTTCAATTGTGTTAGGTGTTATTTAACATGAGCTATTAAATTAGGACTTTACAGTTGTTGATGTTTCTGGGGAAAATTATCCATCTTAAGCCATCATATTAAAATTCCTGTTCTTGCTAGCTTGGATGACTTAAATAAGCTTTAAGAAATTTAGCTTGGTTTGAAATACAGTATGATAATTAAAAGTGTTTGTCAGAAGAAAAAGTTTATAACGTTAGAAAAGGTTTATAAGCTAAAATTGGTAGTTTAGAGAAGTTTGTTCTCTCCTTGTCAGTCATTAATGTTAGTGCTAATATTATATATTTCAGAAACGATTACAGAATTGATGTCCTCAATTATTGCCATAACTATCACAATTCTTACAGTAAATAATACTTATCCCACTCTTTTTTCCATGAAGATTTAATTTAAGAAATGGGTACAGTATTACCTTTGGGTTTTTTTAGTAAAAGTATATTACCTGTAACTAAGTCTGATGAGGAAATCTATAATCATTTAAATGAAATAAGTATTTTTGAATTTTGCAACAGAACCTGAGTAACATAATGTGGACAACTTTATCCTTTCCTAATGCTAGTGTTTAGCATTCTTGGATGGTGATCTTGTTTTTAATGCTCATTAACCTCAGTGTGTTTTACTCTGTTTTGTGGTTAATTGTCCACTAATGGGAAGGAAAGTTAAATCTTGGGACTATAACCTTATACAGTTCTGGTTGGTCACCCATACATCAGTTCATCAGGGGGAATTTCCCAGATTTGATTACACATATAGGTTATACGAGCTTAAGAGTTGATGATCACTTTTAATGATTTAGGAATAATTTCTGATGCCTGCAACAGATTAACATATGAGTAGAACTGAGGTGGGTTCTTAGGAGCTTAGAATTGAAAGGAGGTACTCCTTTTTCTTTAGGTCTTAAAACGTTTACTTGGAAACCTAAAACTTCTTAAAGTAATATGATAGTCACTAACAGCAATAGCATAAATTGTTATTCTTGTCTAGCTAGTTAAGCATTAAGCCTAGAATTTATGTAAAATCTACGGAGTCGAAAGGTAGAGAGTAAATATCTCTTCAGACTTTCTTGGAGAATTAAAGGTGTTGTAGCGTTGCTGTGCAGGATGAAACGAGGAAAGCTTTTAAAGATCTTGTAAGATAACTACATCTTTGGCGTATGCTCTGTGGTAGTCTGAGAAGTGTGGGGTATATAGGATGAACTGGGGATAAAGACACTACCACTTACTCTCTGATCATGTTAAATCTGAAATCTCTTTTGGAGGAGGGCCCCTTAGATATTAAGCTGCAAGAACAGCTCTACTAAATATGTTAGCACCAGAAACAATGATTTTTTTAAACCATCTGTCCAACTCATAGGGACTGAAGAACACAGGGCACAGAAATGAGCAGAAACCCTCAGTTCTTATAAGTTCTGATAAAATCATAGTTAGATAATATTCTAAATAAGGAATTCCATCTTGAAAACTGAGAATTTCCTGAACATTATTTGGCATTGTTTGCTGACTGGCAATTAAATTTGCTTTTAGAAAACTTTGTATGCAGATAAATGCAACTGAATTTGGAAAGCTATTGTGGGCTTCTTAAGGCTACATAATGTATCTTAACTCTTGTTTTCTGCTTAAGTAGCTAATTGCAGGCTTTCCAGAAAACTCTATCTGCTCTACTTTCATATTGCTCTACTTCAGAGATTGATTACCTGAAATGTACTAATAAACCTTTGTACTACTTCACTGTTTTGTGTTGTTTTTGTTTTTTTTTCTTTATAGATCATTTCAAGTGACCCGTTCTGGGTACCAACCACTGAGGAAGAATATTTGCACTTTGGGGAAAAGGCAGACTCGGAGAACCAGGCCCGCAAGTACATGAATGCAGTAAGAAAGCGAAAGGGACTTTATGTAGAAGAAAAAATTGTGGAGCATGCTGAAAAGCAAAGAACTCTCAGTAGAAATAAGTAGCTGCCTCTGCTTCCTTTCTCTCCTGACTCAGCTAAGTGCGGGTGGATTATTTTCTATGCAGCCGATTGAAAGTTTCATCTGGACTTTGTTCTTTGACGCCACTTTTCTTACATGCTACAAGTTCTGTGGCTTATGTTTTAATAAACACAAGCCTTTCCAGCTTTTATACAGAGAAAACATTTAAGTAAAATATGAGTGTATTCATTGCATTTGATCTCAATTTTTAAAATTTACTGCCCTGTTGAACTTTCTGTCACAGGATTAGGAACTCCTAATTTAATTTGTTTCTTTCTGATTTATCACATGTAATTACAATTAGAGCTGGTTAGCTAGTTTGTTGCAAATAAACTATGCACTGAATTTAGATCCTTAATGTTTTTGACTCTGTTTTTTAAAATTTATTTTAATTTCTGTAATGTATTTATTAGTCACCAGTACTTTCCATAGTTACCTATATGCGAATAGATGTAAGCCTATTAGGAGTTTCTAAACTATTGATTTTATTCTGTGCCTCATGTAAGCAGTCATCTGAATCAGTAATGTATCTTCTTTAAATCAGAGGGCAGAAATAGAACATCTGGAAGACTAAGCACTGCAAACCTAGCAAGATTAGTCTTTTTTCCCTCCTCAGAACACATCTTATTAAAAAGTTCATATGATTATCCTAATCAGAGCTGCCATCTCTGAATTAGGCACACAGCTACCTCTGCCAATCCTGTGTGAGTGTTTACAGACTCTTGCAGAAATTTTTCCCCATTCAGCCTGTTTTCTTGAATTTGGTGAAGGGAAGCACTTGCAAAAATATACAAAATGTCTTGCTGTTTGCAGGTGTCTGGGGTGCAGGAGGCTCCAAAATGATTCAGACCAAGACTAACAGGAAAAAAAGTCCTCAGAGGGCATAAGTTTTAGTTAAGAAAAATGGAAACCTTGGATAGAAGAGGAGAAACGCGATGCATGACTTATCTTCTTGTTTGGCTGCTTAGGTTTGTAAAAGGAAAGGACAAGAATTCTAGAAGGCTAAGACTGAATAGATAGGTGTCCTTGAAAGAGCCTCTGTATTTAGTTAAATGAATGGGAAGTAAGTCCTTAAATCTTATGCCAGCTGATTTTCTGCTACCTTTTGTCTTTGCTAATTGCAATGAGTTCTGTTTCAAATACTCATGGAAATGGATTGTCTTTTTCTTGCCTGAATATAACCATTTCTTTAATTTGTGATTGCTTTGTATTCTCCCTTAGCACCTGCTTGGTG
This sequence comes from Limnodromus scolopaceus, assembly GCA_028565335.1. Lineage (NCBI taxonomy): Eukaryota > Metazoa > Chordata > Aves > Charadriiformes > Scolopacidae > Limnodromus > Limnodromus scolopaceus. The sequence continues at coordinate 32,507,009 of JAOXNO010000070.1, forward strand.
TTTCTGAGTAAATATTTTGTGTGTGTGTCAGTGAATGAGGCAGGCAGAAGTTACTTGTGACAGTTTTCTTTCCTATAAGAAGTAAAACTGATACTTGTATCACAAATGGAATGATTTTGAATGCTTAACTTTTATTTTAAATACCTTTTCCAGCTTGTTGGCTTTCATTATGGAAATGTTTCCTTTTCAGATTGTATTTATGAATTATTCAAGCAAATTAAACAGTTGCCTTCCTTAGAAGATCATTTCATAGATTGCTGTTGTTTTGCAAGGGGTGTCAGCACAGCGGCCCTGTTAGAGCTTGACCAAACATAACTGAGGTAGTTTGGGCACTGCAAGCTGGTATCACCGAGGAAGGCATGGAAACTTACTGCAGCCTGCAAAAAACAGTCGAGACATACATGTTTGTAATGGTATCTTTGCTAATAGAGCTACTCTGCTTGCTGAATCCAAGATAACATGAGGGATGTCTGTCCCACGGTTACAAAGGTGCTTGAATAGATGATGTAGAGATGGACAGGTTGGTCATTGTTATGACTGCAGAATTGTTAACTCTAATCTGCTATATTTGTGTAAGCAGAAAGAGCATTAACATAGATTTAAAAAGATTTAACAATAACTTTAATATTCTGTTATGGCGTATATTTGGATTGCATCTCAAACAGCATAAAGATGATGATTCAGGAAATTTTTCACTCTGAGGGTGGTAAGACACTGGCCCAGGTTGCCCAGAGGTATGCCCAATCCCTGGAGATGTTCGAGGCCAGGCTGGATGGGGCTTTGAGCAACCTGGTCTAGTGGGAGGTGTCCCTGCCCATGGCGGGGGGGTTGGAACTACATGGTCTTTAAAGGTCCCTTCCAACCTAAACCATTCTACGATTCTATTTGTAACGAGCAAAAGCTCCACTAACTAGCAGAAAAAAATCAAACCAACCTGCAAGAAGTGCTTACAGCAACATTTAAGATCTGTTTTCTTTAGCAACAGCTACTAGTGGGAAGAGAATCTAATTGCTGTGCCATGAATTTCTAGTCATTTTTCTCTGGATTATTCAAAAAGTAACTTGATGTATCTGGTTTTCCCCAGCTTTGTTACACTTATGTAACAATATGACATAATTTTGGAACATCTCTGCAAAGAGTGATAAATAACTTACTGATGGAGCAAGTCCTGGAAGGATTTAATTGAGAGCTAGCCATTATATAATTTCATTTTCCATTAACAGATTTATTGCTAAATATAATACATATTTAAAATAATCTATGTGTGTAAATGTTCAGTAGATTTTTAACTTTCTAAAAACTATGCACTCAATTGATGTGATTTGGCTCTACTGACTTCAGTAGAATCAAGGCTCCTTACAATTGATAACGTGTGAAAACAAGAGTCAGCTTCTACGTGGTTACATTTATTAGAGAATAGTAACTATTCACTGGGCAAGCCATGTGATAATCCAAATGATTCCACTTTGTAGGAGAAAAAAAAAAACAACAAACCAAACCAAACAAAAAAAAAGGAGCTAGATTTCCCCAGAGAAGAATAAAGACCAAGCAGTGGCCAGCAAGCCTGTTTCTCGTCTGTGGCCACACTTCTTTTATCTTCTTGCTTTAAAAAAAATTTCATTTTCTCAAGTGCTAGTAATCTTAGGTGAGTCACCTTTTTTCTTTTTTTTCCCACATGTGTTTTTCTTTCTTTCAAAAAACTTCACTTATATTTAAAAGCAGGAGTCCAAAAGAGAAATCAAAGTATAACTGGAATCTGTGCTGTGTTTTCTTTCCTACCCCTCTTTCTGTGTTAGTTTAGGACTGTAGCTGTGGCCTGAACGTCACAATTGATGAGGACAGAGACACCAGAAAAGCACAATATTTCTGTGCCAAAACATGTAGTTCCCCAATTGTGACTGAATACAATCTCTTGACTCCCCACTAACCTTAGGAACTAACTGTTCTTGTTTGAGACACTAATATTTGGAAGCTTATTCTGTGGGAAATAGAGTGTGTCGCTCCTTTATAAAGTCAGCTGCTATGCTAACAAGGAAGAAACATGCAACATTTGAACCGTACACACTAGTTCTGGGGAAAGACCATTCAGAGCATGGAGGAGTGGCTTTGGCTGCAAATGATTTTTGGAATTCTTTATTAGAGAGCAGGTTCTGGCAAAATTCTTGGACTCCAAATGGTCATTGTTTTGAAACTCTTCTTTAACAATTTGGGATCGGTTAAGCAATCACAATTATAAATATCCTTTATATTTCTCACAGTGCATGGTAGAACCCTCTGCTTTTCTGTCCATGGTGTTGGGTTATAAATATATGGAGAAAGCCATAAGAAGTCTATAGGAATGTTGTGAGCAGCACAGTTCAAATATCTTGGAATCTTCTCGAATAGCCCTTCCAGTAGGCTAAGAGGGGAGAGGTGGGTCAAGCCAGGTTTTACAATAGGTAACAAATAAGTAAAGAGATTCTTCTCATGAAAAGCTGTGGGCAGGAAGATTCTTTAATGCTACTTGAAGAAACTTTAGCTGATCTTTCAGACAGCCAGATCAAAAGGGAACCTTAAACGACAGAGTTTGGTACAGCTAGGCCTGGCATATTGCCATGCCTGAGAAAAATTACATTTTTGTGCGTGCAGGGAGTCACCTGTTTGTGCAACTACCCAAGACCCACAAGGATGAAAGAACCTCAGCTTTTGCTAAGTACTTGCTTGGTTTTTGTTTCCACGGACTGGGTGAGGGGAATAAATGTCTCCAGTGTAAATGAGAAACACAGTCTTCCTTCTCTAACACAAGGAGGTAAATACACTGTATTTGGCAATTCTGGGAGTAAAACAGCAGCCTTGATTAGAGAGGTGTTCATCAAATATATCTGTCTGAAACTTGTTTCATTTATAAACCTAGTGCCAGGTAAGTATCATTTACAGATGAGACAACTTGAAGAATAAAAACTTGCAGGTCTGCATAAAACCTTCCATGGTGTGACTTGGCAGCAGGACTCAAACTGGCACTTCAGGTGACTTTTCTCCTGGCCCTGATCGTATCAGTCTAAATTCTTTGGGCAGGTAATCTAAAGGTTTTGCTGCTTCCATTAGGGTTTATACTTTCTAAGTTTAGTTTGGTTCAAAATGCTGTGTAGACTTTTCTGTGCTGCTTCCTAGTTTCCTTTGGACACAGAAATAGAAGAGCATGTGGAGGAGAGGATGTGAATGAGCTGGATTATTTTGTCAGCACCATTTTTTTTTTAATGCTTGGTTTGAATTCTCACATAGCTTCTGATTCATTTTGATTTCTTGTTCATACCAGACTGCCTGTGAAAACTCAAAGAGTTGAAACTAGGCAAGGGAGTATAGTTCTCTTTGTTGCATCATGTATAGGATGAGGACAGTCAAGAAAATAGTGATAAGGTCTTTTTAGTACCTATTGTAATGTTGACACATAGTCCTTTAGTATTCATAAAATGTTTTGAAATCCTTCCTTGTAGGATGTTAAATGTAAATATTTTTTTTTTCACTGCATACTACTAGATCACTACTTACAGAATGCATAAAAGAAATTTCTGACAACTGACATTACTTTTGATATGTAAATTCCATGGAAATTAAACTAATTCTGAAACATGATTTTTAAAGATCAAATATTTATGTAACATTTCCAGGTAGTAAATGTTCTCTTAACAATGTAATTTGAGGGGTTTGCATTGTTGTTATTCTCTTATTTTGACTATAGCTAAGATTTTCTGTGGATGTAAAAGTCTTCCTTAAATTTGTGTGTAAGTTACCATTGACAGTAAAAGTGACCTGAAAACAAATGTTTAAAGCTAAGAAGTATTTTAAAAAGCGTAGTGTCACAGATGAAAACATGGATGTGTCAAAGCTTTCAGTTTCAGACAGGGATATTTTCTTCTGTACCCCCTTCTCCCCCAACAGATACGAATCTTATAAGAATATGCAGAAAGCGAAATAAATATACATTCTTGTCTGAAACAGCTTTTTTAATTTTTTAATTAGTAGTTTTTGAGTGGCAAGCTTACATTTGAATTCTTCGGATTCACTTATGATATCTCAGCTGGGACTGAGGGGTAAAAGACTCACGCGTCCATGTGGTAGCGTTGCCAGGCACAAGGTGTTTTTAAGAAAAGCTGATGCCATTTCCACAGGAACAACTCGAACTTCTTTGGAATTTCCAGCAGAGTGGGATTCAATGAAGTTGGGGAAAGGTGGGCAGAATGTGGAGTAGAATCTCTTATTTTAAACCGTGCATAGATATGTCTCTAAAATGCTAAAAAGTGCATACATTTCTTATTCTGCTATTCTTCACCAGTTTGCAGTTTCACTACTCAAATTTGCAGTATCTGTGATTTGCTTCTTCAGCACAGCCCTGACTTAAGAGTGTTAATGTGAGATGTCTGCAGGCCTGGCTGGTTTTACTGGTGCTTAGATGAATACTTTACATGCAAGGTAAAACATTTACATGTAAATACCATTTTAATTTAACAGTATTTCTGAATTTTGGTCTCTTATCTACTTGATGCGACTTAATCATATCCTCTCTTGTGAGTATGTGCTTTTTGACTTGTTTTGTGTTAGTTTGGATCTACTAAAAAGTAGGTAAGTTAAAAACTAATACTGATTCTTATAGTTTATATTAATAAACTGAACTGAAAAGTTGGGGGGGGGCATTGGTCTTTGACAGCTGTATCATTCCATGATTATAAACTCCTGCAACTCCTGACTAACAGGAGGAAAAAATAGATACCATGAAGTAGTGTTGTTTGGGCTGTTTGGCAGAGACTTCTGGTTCAACAGATGCTGTTTTCCTACAGATTTATTTATTTATTTATTTATTGTTAATTTAGCCTTCCTCCCCCCTCTACTCATCCTTTCTTCTTCATTTCCTGTTTTACCAAGGATCCAACTCCATAACCCCCACTGATTCTTTAGAGGAATATTTTTATTATAAAGTTACTTACTTCGTTTTACTGAAACTACTTATCTTTGTAAAGACTTGCTGATTCTGGAATTTGGAAAAAAAAAAAAAAGGAGCAAAATTCAATGGTGTTTTCCTGTTAGCATTTTTGATGGCCGTATAAAAGGCTTGTCCTTCACCCTTACAGAAGTGGCATGTCTCACTGTTGTCCAGTGAGATATCTAGATGCATTTTTTCTTCCAGAAAAGCTGCTGGCATAAAAGGATAACAATGAATAATAATCTGCACAGGCAGCAAAAATAAGACTTCTGTCAAAAGAATCTAGAGCCTTTTTAAACCCTGCATTTCCTACATGCTCCCAAACACGTTTGCGATCCCCCGAGAGGGAGGGGAAATCAGTAATGTTATGCTACTTTTTGTGAAGTGGTCACAAAGCACAGCTAAAATATGCATCTTCTCAAGTGGAATTACAAATGGGAGGCAGATTGATCATCATCACCAATTCAGTGCTGGCTTTTTCCCATCTGTGGAGAGCTCTTCCCAGAATTTTTCATATGGTTCTTTTACACTATAATAAATTAAGTCAGGTAATGAATATTTCTGAATGATTTATGTCAGTGTAAACTGCTACCCTGGAATATTCTTTCATTTGTTTTGCTGTAGCAAAGGCCTCAGACTTAGAGACAGCTCTGAAGAAACTTTTGGGCTGTAGTGATGACTCCAGGACAGTTACGTGTATCATTGTCCCCTCTGCCATATTCTGAAAACAATAATTCTGGATTATAACTTTCTTAAAAAGTAAGGAAAAGCCCACAATCTTAGTGTAATAAGAAGGCTGCGGAGTAAGCAACATGCTTTTTAGAGGGGGTTAGTAGAAAATAGTCTCTGGCCTTCTAACTTGGTGTGCCCTACGAAAGCAATGTTTTTTCTGCAGTAGTGATTTCATAGCACTTAAAAAAGATAACGTTCATCAGCCTTGAAATTGTAGGATTCAAGAAAGCAGTTTGGAGTGGCCACTGTGTGATACAAGCCTAAATGCTGTCCTTAATGGAGCTATAAGAAGGTTGATCATGATGGAGAGGCACGTTTAATCATGCAACTTCAGGAGTCCTACTCCTTTGCCATGTCTGAAGGCGGTGTAACTTTTGGGTAGACTTCCTGCCTGAGTACTCTGAGATTTTACTCATGCGTTGTTCAAAGGGAAGGATGCAAAGTCAAGGTCAGTCGTAGTAGGAGCAGGGAATGAAAAAAAAAAACCTCAAAAATTTTCCCAGCAGGAGTGATGCAACCATTAATCTGTGGTTTCTGTTTGCCTTTAATATATGTCTTTGACTGTAAGTCCTTTTTAAAATTTTTCTAATGCTCCCTTAAATGATGATTTTATAACAATCAAACTAGTTCCAAGGGCTGATTTATTTGCTGGGTGAAACAGACATACCAGAGCCAGCTGCTGCTGAAATATAGTAGCAGGTATGCAATGGAGCATACCTGCCGCTAATTGTTTTCTGTCTTTCATCTCTTGTCATGGTAGCATTTACCTTCAGGAGGTCAAGAGAAATGTCTCTTCAGAAGAGAAGAGCTGGTGTTGCTTCACGGAGTGACTGACAGAAGGAGCTGTGTAAGCGGCAGCTGAAGCTGCGCTTCCCCTGGAGACCTGGCACAGTGTGTTCATGACAAGTGCTGCTATCGCTGGTCTGGGGATTGAAAGCTGATCCTATTTATGAATCCATGTCTTCTCCTTGTAATGTTGCTGTCATGCAGCATGAACAGCTTAGGAAGGTTATTTTAAATTAACCTTCCTGTGTTAAAACAATGTCTAGTCTGTTCCTATCACATCCAACAGTGTAAGCATCAAGGCCAGTGAGTAATTCAGTTGCAGCTGGTGCGAAAGGGAAAAGCTGGAGAAGAAATGTAAAAATGCTGGGGAAAAAAATAACATCACACTGGTATGGGTGCCTTTATAGTAACTGTTTTAATTGCGTAATGAGATTGCTTTGTTGCTCTGGAATTGTTCAATAATAGGTAGTATGCTCTATGGAGGATAGGCTGCCTTGACAGGCAGAATGTAATTACCAGTCAGAGCGTGCCTTCTGTATAGCCTTGCCTCTGCGAAGGAAAGCATGAAGAAACAAGCCTTCGTAGCTTGTTTCTCTGTCTCCTTCACTGTCCTGTAGATTTCACAGAAGCCCCTTGACTTTGTCAGGCTCATCATTTCAGGGAGCATGGTGGAAGGGAGCTGTGCATTCCCAGCAGCAGCAATTCCCTGGGTACCAGTTTACTGACTGTATAGAAAGCAGTTCCAAATAACCTTTTCTTCCCTTTCTGCCTTTCAGCAGTGAATCATGGCTTCGATTGAATCTTGCTGCTGGGACAGGTGGAGCCTGAAGATCTGCATGCAAGTATATTTTGAAAGGATGTTTTTCTGGGATCCACAGGCTGCATGAAGGTGGGAGGCCCACCTTACAGAGCCATGAAATTACAGAGGTTACTCTCCTCTCATGTAAGAGAATGCTGTCAGGGAAACTCCTTAATTATTTTTTTTTGTTCTTGTGGTTCTCTCTCAGTTGGGTACCCAAAAGCACATGAAGAAGCATCTGCCAACTTGGGCTGAAAGAGTTTGGGCTATAGAAAAGGGAAGTGCTTTCTAATAGCTGTCACTTTTGCTTGAGCTTGTCAACATCATTTCTTCCAAGCCAAAGAGAAGATGCTAAAACTGTGATTAACGAAGGAAAGTACCTAACTGTATAGGCAAGAGTTGGTGGCTGACAGGCTGAGCTCTGCATTTGCTTTAGAGCTTGCAGGTAACATATTTCTCAGAATTTCTCTCATATTTCTCAGAAAGAATGAAACTATGCATTTCCTCATAGCTGAATAAAAAAAATGGCAAACAGCTGCCTCTTCTAAGCATGTCTGAAAGGTGAAATAACATTAAGGTTCCCTTGCTTTTGTTGTATAAAGAGATTTACTACCCATATTAGCAGTCTGGACTTGAGCAATGTCATTGTCATATGATGTGTGGTTCAGGCTTAGACAATCAAAAGAGACAAGTTCTCCGTTCCATGCTGTGGCCCTGTTAACCCAGAGAGTGTCTGGCCTGTGAGCAGGCAGCGAAAGGGAACAGAGCCCAAAAGAGTTGAAGTTGGATGTTAGATTTAACCTTGGTTGGAAGGAACAAAGGAGCGGTTCAGTGAAGAAAGTCATTGAACAGTGGAAAGAATCGCTGAAGAGTATGAAAAGCATACGTGCTTTGTCAGATGTTTGGGTGCAGCCACAAGACTGGCATGGCATTGGCACCGGTGTGACAAATTGACTCCCTTCTTTTGCAGCTGGTTACATGGAAGTGTGGTGCATAATACAGCCTAGCCTTCAGGTTTTAGTACATACAGATTGAGATTTAGGACCATAATCTGTCTCATTTTGGGTAATTCAGTGTGGTTTATGTGACTTCAGTTGAGTCCTGTTTGATTTGTCAGACAATTTCACTGAATTTCACTGATTTTTAGAGTTGGAAGGGACCATAGAGATCATCTAGTCCAACTCTCCTGCCAAAGC
>JAOXNO010000070.1:32515836-32549491 GCA_028565335.1 Limnodromus scolopaceus
ACTACTGAAAAGAGTCTGGTTCCCTCCTCCTTCAGTCCGCCCTTGAGATATTTATAGGCATTAATAAGGTCTCCCCTCAGCCTTCTCTTCTCCAGACTAAAGAGTCCCAGCTCTCTCAGCCTCTCCTCATAAGGGAGATGCTCCAGTCCTCGAATCATCAACAATGATCTGGTTTCTGTGCCACTTCCATTTTCTTCTTGACTTAGGAAGAGACAGGTATCTGTGATAACGCTGGCTGAGCCTTTTTCCTTTATAGGTTTGTTACTGGAGAGCAGAAATATGTCTGCAGACTTGTGAGCACTCCTATAAATAGCAAAGTACTGTGCATGCTGTTGCCAACACCATGTTTTTATGACAAATCTTGTGATATTTTGTTTTTCCTAAAAACCTCAGGTCTTGTATTTCATCAGAATCTCTGTTTTCATTAAAAAAAAAAAAAAGTTTCCAGCTTGATGTTGGCATCAAATTAGAGAAAAACATGAAAATGTTTGCAGCTTCACCATGATGGCAGAAAAAACCAAATGCATACAAGAACCCCCAAATATAGTATTTTACTTTAAAAGCAGCAAACAAAAAATCCCAAACCACCGACTAAATGAAAGACCTGTGGTTTTGAAGGACAGACTCTTAATGTCTGTGTTGTGGTCTTTTACTGTAACTGTAAAAGTGACTTTTGTAATACTTTTTATAAAGTGGTGGTGGGTTTTTTTTCATTGCAGATAAGCTTCTTGCAAAATCCTTATTTATAAAGAAAAGATGTTGAATCCTTTGGAAACATCGGTCACTTTATAAAACAAAGAGCTGCTAATAGTCCCTGAACAGATGCCTTTTTCTCTTGATTTAATTCTTGATCTGAGTCTGCATGATCCAAACAAAGCAGAAGGGCTGGAGGCTGACAGTAAATCTGCTAAAATATCGAGCTGTTGTGGGGGAAAATGCTAGTCTTGGTTGTTCCCTCCTTGTTGGATGTGTGCTGAGTTACCCCTGCTTTTTATCAGGGTAAATGTTTAAAGAATAGTTTTTTCTATTTTAATTTTTAGACCTTGGATTTCGTTTTATAAAGATTTTCTCAAAATACAGCCCTCCTTTAGCCTCTAGGTTGGCTCGGAGCAAACAAGTTGTGTGTACAGTGCTTTTGCTAGTAGATTGAAGCACGTAGGTTAAATCCTTCAGGGACTGGGCAAGTGATACCAAATGAGGCTACAAACTGAACTAGAGCTTTTCTTCTTTCCCTGGTTCTTATGAATTGGCCTTTCTTCTTTGCTCACCAAGAGAGAGAAAGACTTAAAACATTAAGTGTTATACAACATCATTATGCAGCACTTCAACAACAGGGAGAGAAGTAAGTTGTTGTGTTTAATATTTCAGATGTAAAAAATCAATTTGAAATTATTTCAGATCAGCTTTAATCATCCCGAATAAGTAAAGAAAGGGCAAAAAGTCACAGTGTAAGCTTTTCATTCTGCTTTTGTTGACTATAAATGCTGTTGTAGATGAAGCAGTCATCAGGGGCAGAAGAGAGAAAGGTGATTACTGCATAAATGGACAAACTTCACTTTTGAAAGTTGTGCAACCAGAGGTAACATTATAGAAGAGAAAATAAGAATTTGTAGGTTCAAAACTTGTTTGTTGCTACAACAAATATTATTTTGGAAAGGTTGATGATGTTGTTACAGAGATTTGCAGAAATAAGGATTTCCTGATACTTAGAGATTGAAATTCTGCAACTTTTGTTAATTTCCAAATCAAAGGATGTTTTCCTTTGGAAGGATTTTGAGCTACGTTGGTTTTATGTTGTTATCCTCTAAAGAGCTGGGGTTTTTTTCAGAATTACAGCAAAGTTAGGGGAGTTTGTTTATTTTGCATCCCTTTTATTCAGTGGATTTAAACAAATCTTTTGTATCATAGGTATGTTTTCAGTGTTTCAAGGCAAAGACTGGGACTTCCCCTATTATGCCATATTTCTTCTTCTGATGCTGCTGTATCAAACCTCTTGGTGACAATACTCATCACTGACTTATAATGACGCTCCAAAAGAGCATGCTGCTTTTCTTTTGAGGTACAAAAATAGGGGAGAACGTCCCAGGAACTCATCAAGTTATCAGAAAATGTGTTTTTTCTTTTCCTTCAGCCTTGGCAAATGTCTTTTTGAACACTACATAATGTGCTGTACAATGTTTTTTAAAAAGCTAAATGCATACTTGTGAGAAGTGAAATGAATGATTTGTGGATTGTATAGCAGAGGAGGAACTGGTGGCAAAATCTGGGGCGGTTTTTTTCTATGCTGATTGCTCAGGGATGTATTATAATACCTAATCAGAAGTCATTACCGGTTTATGCAGCATTAACTCATACAGCCTTCCATACATACACCCCGTTGGGTCCCTCAGATGGTGCTTTAATGGACCACATTCCTGAGGTCAACTGATAGGGCTGCATCATTCACCTTCACCCACACAGGTGATCTGCAAAGTGAGCAAACATTTAACTACCGTGAAAGAAGTCCGAGACTGAGTTTCCACTCTCACACTCTCAGCACTTTCTGCTAAAAAAACAGCCTTGGATTTTGCTTGCTTGTTTGTTGGTTTTTGGGTTTTTTTATTAAAAAAAAATAAATATTATTCTAGCCTTCTAGAAGGAATACCCAGAGGCAACATATTCCGTACAGGGGTCTCTTTCCTCATGATGGTTGGTCTTCCAGCACACCAGTATTAATCAGTAATGGAAAAACCTTATTTTAGAAGCTCTGTAGGCTGTGCTGGGATGTTGTGACAGCATCAGGTGGGAATAGCTGTGAAGCATGTCTACCACCTGGAGGAGCATTCACTTGAATAATCAAAACGTGCTACAAAATGTTTGTCAGGCAAAAGTATTAGAGTTCTGGTACAGAGCAAATGGAAGGAGGATGAGGGTTGCTCATATGCTAAAAGAATATGGGTATTCAGAAGTGGGTCAAATTTTATTGATGTGTGTAAAAAGAAAATAATAAGTTAATAATTCCTTTTCTTAAGATGAATGTTTTGAATAGTGAGAAAATCCTTCTCCACAGCTGTAAGATGCATTTAAATCACCCAGCGGAAGCAATGATCTATGTTCATGTAAATGTGTTTTGATGTCCTCTTAGAAGTTTAAATGAAACACCCACATCCAGGAAGCTTGTTAGCTCATGCGGGAGCACAATTGCAATTCTTCATTAAGCATACTATATAGGACTACTTTTTCACTTCAGAAGCACTGAACTTTGGCAATTTATATTTATTTCAGATGAAAGAGGCAAGCCAACAATTTGACCCTTCTCACTTCTAAATAAGAGGAGACCTTGTGTTACAAATTTTTCATCATTTTTATTAACTTTCTTAATTTTTGATGAATTACTCATTCCTGTTGCAGATGATTAGCATCACTCCCTGTTCTGTAGGCAGCTTTTCTTTTTACCACAACACAGCAACCTCCATCCCCTATATCCATAGGAAAATGTTGCAGGGGGTAATCGAGATACAACCAGTAGGATTCTGTAGAAATTACTCAAGAAATAACAAAAACGTGTATGTTTTCTCAGATAGTATAAATGTGTGTAATTCTCTTTTCTTGGTAGCTAACCTTAGTTAGTGTGGTAACTCTTATATCAAAGAAGTTGAACTGATTTATTCTGGTTGAGAACCCATGGAGAATTTTATTCTTCACACAGATTTGGATCTTAATCGGCCTGTAGAAGTTTAGGGCAGGGAAAAGCTGTATATTAAACCTTACATGAAAGTTCAAAGGCAAATTCTCCTTTTTTTAATGAGCCCTGTTATTTAGCTCCATGTAGGTACCAGTGCTTCTATTTGAAATAAAACCAGGTCTTCTATTCAAGCTTACATATGCTTGTAACATTTTCTTTGTAGTGTTTTAGCAAAAAAAAAGTGGGATTGGGACCCTTGCAGAGTATGCTTTTTCATGAGTGAAGCTCAGAGCAGAATCTACAGCACTCTACTGTATTACATCAGAGAAGGTGCTGCCTCTGTAGCTCTTATCTAGTGCTCAGCATAGGCTTTTACATGTAGGTCTGTTTGATTATTGCTCCTTGGAGCAGATAAGTATATGGAATGATCTCACTCTATTGTGAGGATAATTTGTCTTTGGGGATTCTGACCTTCTTCACATTTCAATGACATCATCCTTTTTACAGACTGTAAATCACTAATGTTGACTCCTGGCCTTGCTAATAAAACCTGCAGAAATATTGTATGGAATAACAACAGGCTGATATTAATATTGTCAGATGCATAAGTAACTTTTAGCTGCTCAAAACTACTTTTTAAAGGTAGTAAATTTGGATACCCATAGCCTCATTTAATGTTCCTGACATGTCCAGTGTATGCCAACCCATATAGTATGTATATCTAGCTGAGCTGTCACTTAGGTGTTTTCTTTTAATTCCTTATTAATTAGCCTGAAACACAACAGCAAAGAGAAACTCTTCTCCACCATGATCAACTTTTAAATTGCAGAATCAAAATGTATCAGTTTACCTGCAGCAAACAGCCTTCATTTATAGAAAAGGCCAGTTTTACATGAACCAAAGATGACAATTTTCTCATTTAACACAACTTGTTTTCAGTGGAGCTTCTTGCAAATGTTTTGGGTTGTTTTTTTTTTTAATACCTCTGAATAGTGCCTGTCAGTTTCTCTAGTAAATACTTTCATGTTATCATCCAGGATATTGCAAAGGGTGATGAACTGGGGTTTTTCTGAGTCTGAAGAATGTAACATTCTTGCCACAGCCTATTACTGGGTTGATGCAAGGAAAGCCTCTTCCCTTTGCTGGTCCTTCCATGTGTTGGCTTGTGTGCGTTTTACCTTTGGGGAATATGGGTCTTCTGTGTTATTGGTATTCATTTCTAATGCCCAATTAATGCCTTGTATAATGGCATTAAAATCAACCAAATCAAACCAGAGTTTTCAGATCACTTGTGTGCTTGAGAGCAATTGGTGTACAGTGACTTTCACTCTTTCTGCTGCACGTGCAGGCAGTTCCCTGTTATGTTTGTACAGCTTTTCACACGCCAGAGGAAGATAAAACAGTTCTCAAGAAGATATGATTGCAGGATACACACACTGGACAGTTTGGGAACTAGTTAGAAGAATGAAGAAATTATTTTTGACCATTTTTTATTGATTTTTATTTTGGGCTGGCACGTGTCCTTTTTGGCTTATTAATGTGATCTGTGTCCTATCCTAAACTAAAGGGGAAGTGGACAAAAATGGAAGCTGCTTGGCACTAACTGCCAGTCTGTACAGGGGTGTGCATATGCAATTTTTGTGAAACTCTCATCTCTCGGATTCATTTGCAAAGGAAAGGCATCATTTCACAAACCCTGCACTTTTGATTACTAATCACAATTTTAATAACCACATCTCCACTTTGAGTCTTGTTCCAGGTCCCCAGTGATACCATAAATGTTTTAAAAAACTTGGCTGGACGGTAGTGAAATCCAAGTGTGGAAAAGATCAGCTTTGCCCCCTTTTCCTTTCCTTCCTTCCAGCTTGCTGCTTTCCTCTTTGCCCATTTTCCTTTATTCCTTGTTTTCTTGGGAAGCTCCATAGCTGTAGAGTATGTCAAAAGACCAGGAGTATTGCATGTTCTTTGCCAGCAGCCGGTGTGCCCTGCATTGGTCATTCATTTGTTTTGCAGTACTCTCCCCCAGGCTAAAACTAACCTGAAATCCTCACTGTACCCTTTTCGTTTTAATGTCATTCTTTCAGTTTCTTGTTTGAAGTATTGTTTTTTTCCATAAGAATCCATGGGAGGTATTTGCCATTTAAAACATTTAAAAATGTTTTTAAGGAAATATTGATAACACCTATCTTTTCCTGAAAAGACTGAAAAGAAAAAACAGTGATTTCCCCCCCCCCCATAAGCCCAGGTATTTCCATTCAGAATTACATTTCACCTCAGAGATGTGTTTAAAATGATCTGTGCAGTTTGTGTTTGCTTTCTTTGTGTTCATGATTACGTGCTGCAGACAGCGACTTCTGGGCCTTTTGGAGCTGCCGATCAGAAGGCAAATGGGAGGGAAATATTCTGAAAAAAGAGAACCAGACTGTTGTCTGTGTTGTGCTCTTTATGTATTTTCCAGCTGGTTTTGCTTCTAACCTTCAGTGTTCCTCGTGGGACACTGATACAAATCTGCATTCACTTTTTTTTCCTCATTGTATATAACACACAAGACCTAACGTAAAGCAGTAATTTGCAATATTAGGAAATGTGGCTCCGTGTCCCTGTCCCCAGTGTGAACATGCACATTTAAATATGAATGAAAGTGGGCCAGAAGCCCCTTGAAGCTTGAGTTTGGATGCACAGACTGCCTCTTCTGTCCGGTTTAAGTACAGTACTTTTTTTTTTTTTCCTTTGCCAAGCAACAGCTACCATATGGGCTGAGCTTCAGCCAGTCAACTACTAAATTACAAACACTCTTTTGACTGCAAATTGAATGGAAAAGGATGTCAGTTATCGCTTTCCTCCTGTGGCCGCACCACAAGAGCACCTGCAGTAAAAAAACTGGCATTCATGCTCTGAAAGGCACCACATGCTTCTATTGTTGGCCGAACAGTATCTAACCTTGGCTGCGCTTACCCCGCTCCTGTCGCAGTGAGGAGATGGCAACGATAAGAGCCTCGCTTTTGAATACGAGTTCGCTCAGAGACACGTCTCGGCACTTATCCCCCCTATTCTGTTTCCGCTAAAGGAAGTAAAAATCTGCTTAGGAAGATGGCTATCTCTGGTATCCTTCAAAGAGGAGGCTTTGACTTAGCCACGTTTGCCATATTTATTTTGAAGTGTGTTACGAAATTCTAACTGCTCTCTCTGAAAACTTCACACTGTGACCGGTTCAGCTCACTTATAGGATTATCTGGTTTCCAGCCTGAATGCCAGAACAAACCAATTCTGTTTCTCGCCCGTGCAGAGGTAGCCCGGGATCCGGCCGTTCCTCTGTCCCCGGGGCAGGTTTGAACTAGAAGCCGCGCGAACAAAGTGTGCGAAGAGGATTTGAGCGGGGAGGAACGGATGGTGTCTGGAAGCAGTGAACTGGGCCATCCGTTAAGGGAGACAGCTGCTAGGCCAAGAGAGGTTCCTTATATCCCGGTATGTAATATGACAGCTGAGCTGAGGAGCAGGCTGGGAACGCGCCGGCAGCTGCTGCTGTCAGGGGCCTACCAGCCCTTGTATTCGAGGAAGGCTGGTGAAACTCTCCATCATCTGCTACATCCATTAACTCTTCCTTTCCTAGAGAGAGAGAAAGAGATGTCATTATTGAACTAGCCAGAATGTTTGTTCAGTCTGTGATTTGAAATTATCTGCCTTATGGCTTTTGTTCAAAAACTCCTTAAAGTTCAATTCCTACAAACATAGATTCCACTCTTGGAGCACTAGAGGGTAGTCATTAGGTCAAGGCTCAGTGCACTGAAGAAAGTACTACAGTGCTAAGGAATTTATGGGGTGACCACGTAACATTCTGAATGTTAATTTACAATTACTGCTTATGACTTAAAATTGTACTGATTGGAGGCCTTGAGCATTTCTTCCAATGTTAAAACCCACAATACTTAAACACAACCGAGTAATTCTAACATTAAGCTGGCTGTGCAATTGTGGTAATTATCTGGCAGAATATAACATCAAAGAGGTCATATATTTTTATATATCACACTGTGTAGTTGCCCTTCTCCCCAGAACTGAGTAGATGATAGAAGCTACTGCTGTTTGAATAATCTCAAAACAAGATGCTGATGTTCAAAAGTTGTTTTTAGAAAATGCTCTCTGTCTTTAGAGGGTTTTCAAATCTTCTCTTCTGAGATGGTAGACGATACCTTGTATAATGAACATCGTCAGTTGGTTCATCCTTTTTTCCTCTCCCAGCCCTGGGCTTTCTTTTAGCATATTAAGACTACCTTAACTAACATGCGTGGAAAGTATTTCCACATGCTTACTAAGCTCAGAGTCAGAAAATTAAATGTCTTTCCTGGTGTTTTTTTGGATATCCATTTGTGCCCTCGTTTCCTATCATCTGTGCAGCACTAAAAATTAATAGCCCAGGTTTCCATTACCTGTACCATTTATGAATGTTTAGCCTTCACTCTTCCCTTCTTTCTGATTCTGAAAATGTTGTAGATAAAGCAGGCATATGTACAATATTTGTTACTTTTTCATAAAACTTGTAATGTGTGTTTTTTTTTTATTTGTGCCATTTAAAATGCATTTGGCGAGATGCTGTGGCATAGCTGGCAACTGGAAATCTTGTAGCTGCTTCACAGTCAAGGTTGCACCTTGTGTTTCATGGTGAGCTTGTTCTTCACATCCTTCCTAGATTCTTAAAAAATAATTTAAGTATGGTACATCTTCTAAGGAGGCAAGTCCAAGTGTGGGATAGACATACGAACATGAGTGCATGAAAATTTTTTGGTATGGATAAGATATATGTCTCTGTTTCTGCTTCTCTCAATAACCCACCACCCTGGGCTTGTACCCAGAGAATCACAGAATGGTTGAGGTTGGAAGAGACCTCTGGAGGTCATCTTGTCCAACCCCCATGCTCAGGTAGGGTCACTTAGAGCAGGTTGCCCAGGACCATGGCCAGCCAGGTTTTGAATACCTTCCAGGATATCTTCCACACAGCTCCTTGCATTCGCACGCGTACCCTTGCTAGACATGTCAAAATCTTTGAAAAAAGAGATTTCTCCAGAGAGGCCTTCTAAGAGCTGCTGGACCATAGAAGGTCTTTTGTGCCAATCTTACCTAGACTGTAAAGATTTCACTTGGGGGGGTACACAGAATTCCTAAATAAACAGAAAAAACATGCACATAGGGAGGAAAGCATGTATAACTGTGAACATCTGTTAGGCCTGATCGCACCTACAAATAATTTCCTCCTGTTTAGAAGAATTCTCAAACCTGAGAAAGTCTCTGAAACATGCAAGTGGATTCAGAAATCTTTATTTCTGCTGGAGTCGGAGGTTGGAAGCATGGTATTTGTTTGTTAAATACACTCTATATATGATATTAGGAGAGACAAATCCTATTCCTATCCAGTGTCTTTTGATAAGCTCGGTGTGAGTTTGCATTAAGATATGCTTATTCTGAATTTACTTTTGTTTAGAAATATTTTGAAGTTAGTAACATTTTTAATTTTTTTTAATGTGTCATATGTTGCCATCACTTACCTTAAGTCAAGCAGCTGCTTTTATATCCTGTTTTTCTGTCTCTTACTAGCTGTGTGCCTGCTGTGGGACTTCTTCCTGCAGTCATTCTGCTTTGGACGTGTCAGTTGTGTAAACAGAGAGTGAGGATAGGTGTTGCTCCCTTTGGACTGTGTGAAAGTGGTGCTGGCAGCGTAGAGAGAGTTGGGTTGAAGTAACTTTCTGCCATTGGAAGAATAAAAATCTGAAAATAATAGAGGTCTGAATTGCATCTGGAGGTAAGGTGATGGTTTTTTCAAAATCTAAAATATGGGTCCTTGCTTCTTCCCTCGCCTGAATTCCAGAAAGTATGATTTGTCTTTGATTACGGATGGGTTGAGTTTTTTTAAAGCAAATGTTTTTGAGTGGGTGATTTCTTTGGTATGCTGAAAGGAAATAAATATATTCGAAAGGGCTGAGAATTTAACCCCAGAGAAGTGCTAAAGAAAAGCTAGACAAATTCTTGTACTGACTCCATGAACCCTTTGAGTGACAGGTTCAGCACTGTCACAACAGCACCCTGTTTGCCTAATGACACTTAGAGTCATCACAAAGTTCTTTAAGCTTTTGTCAGGGCTGGTCTGTGGAAAAGAGTTACACAGGCAGAGTGGTGCTGGGACAGGAGCCGAAAGTTAGAACGGTTCTAACGCAGGCTCTGCTGCCATGGGAGGAGGGGAAAAAAGCAAACCTCTAGCAAGTTACACCCCTGCTGACAGTTCCCACAAGGCTTTGCTTTAACTTCTGCTTGCTCTCAGGGAGGCTTTTCCTGCCTTTCAGTCATCAGACCCTGAACACTTTTCCTCTCTGGCCTCCTCAAAACACCCCAGCTACCCCAGGGAATAATAGCAAGTCAGTGAGTCGTCTGCAAAGGGCCCCTCGCCTGGCAAACCCTCCAGGGTCTTCTGGCATTTTAACCAGATGTTACCTACATCACCCAACTCACGATGACAAATGTTTCCCCAATATGTTTTAAGGTATAAAATACAGAACTGGAAGAAACATTTAAGAGGTTAATGAAATGATTTGTATTTAGTGTCTGCTTGTACTGTGCAACCCAGGAGCTGTCCCTGACAATGCTTTAAATAAGCTCATGCAGCTTCTGTTACAAAACAGAAACCTGCAAAGAAGTAAAGTGGTGGTTTGAAAAAGAAGGTGGCATGGGAGGCTCTCACCCTCCATATTTCCTAACGGGGTGTCAGTAGCCTACCAGTGACACCATGTTTCCTAGAGTCTCTTCCCTTTCTGTTTACAACATTTCTCCTGACAGCTGAGAAGGAACAAGTTTCCAAGGGCCCAAGGTATTTTTTTCAGCAGCACCCAGAAGTCTGGCACCTTACCCTGACCTTGTAAGCCTGCAAAACTGGCCTGGAAATTAAATGGAAACAGATTCTCTCTTGAGAGTCCAGCTCCCTCCTATTCCTGGTTGGGCCAGAAACGCTGTGTGAACAGGCAGATTTCTTAGCAGTATCCTGGCACTTTTTTATCCAATCCCAGCCAAAACCAGAAAGTGTTAAAAAAAAAAAAAAAAAAATCTATAGGAAGTGGGAGGAGAAGAGAGCACTGGATATTTTTAAAACACAAATCTTATCTGAGTTTTGAGAAGAGAGTTTTGGGTCAGCTGCTTTGTCTGACTGGTTCATCTACCCCTCTCCTAATCCCTGTGTTTACTGGAGAGCTTTGTGGTTTCCTTCCTCTGGTCCCCTTGGTTATCTGGGTTGGCATGGAGCCTGGGTTCTGCTTCCCTTCCCCCTTGTGCACCTTTGTGTCCCCAGCCACTGGATCCTGCAAAGGAAAGTCTTAATTCTTCACACAATTTTTTTTTATTTTTTTTTTCGTGATTTGCAGCTACTCAGGGGCGCCCTTTGCAGGCTGTTGTGCTCAACCCTCAATGCTTTGCCTTCAGCTTGACCTGTGGTTTTTGGTTTCCTTCTTTTTCTTTTCCTTTATTTTTTTTTCTGGCTGCCCTGAAGTACACAAAGAGCTGCTGACAACCCACAGAAAACTCAGCAAAACATTCCATGCAGAACACTTGCTTGCCTTCACTATCCTTTCCTGTGCCACATTCATTTTGATTGGGAATAGCTGAGAAAATGAGACCTCGTCTTCTCCTGCTGCTTTCAGACACAACATGCAGGTCTGGACCTAACTCAGTCTCCCCTGCGTCCAGCCCAACCTTTCAGCCCTATGACTATTTCCATCGGTTCCTCATCAGGAACTTGTTCTTCCATCAGCTCTACAAGCCAACTACTTTCAGCTTTCTCTAGTTCTCATTTCTCCCCCAGGTTATCCAGACAGCTAATCCTTCTCTCTTAAGTTCAGCTCCTTCATTTTTATGCTTCCCATTAGCTACTTGTTCACCTTCTCCTTTGTTTTGAGAGGTCTGGCAAAAAAAGCCTCAGATGTTCCAATACGTGGATGTTTCGGCACTTTTATTTGCCTTGTAGGTAAGTAATGATTTTGTAGGCACTTAAGGAGCCATCTTCTAACATGATCGTGTCTTGTACTTTCCCAGCTCCTCAACTTGGCCAGTGCTGTACCAACTCCCAGGTGGTGTTAAGCACTTTAGTGTAAGCCACAATGAAAGACATTTAGCAGTGCTGAGAAAGGTGATATGACAAGCTGAGCCCACCTTGTCTCAGGCTGCCTTATGTGACAAGCCTGGAGAGGTGGCTTCTTTCCTAGTTAAGGAATTTCAAAGACTCGCTGGTATAGATATCCTCCTATTAAGAGTGGAAATTTTTATATTAAGTAGGGTGAGGTCAGCAATCTCAAAAAGTTTTGAGAATCCTGTCCACAATTCCTTGGAACCACACAGATTGCAGCTACATGTAGATGGCTGCCTGTGCCACACAGCTGTGTGTCCCTTAGGTACCTTGCTTCACGCTACAGAGATTTACGTGTGACTCCCATGTTAACACAAAACCAGCCTGAGACAAGAGAAGCCAGTCTAAAGGTACACTGGTGATGATTTTAGAAGTAATTTTCAAAATGAGGAGCTCTGGCTTTGAAAGCCAATTGGGTGCTCTAAATACCAAACCAGGTAGCCCTGTCTTCCTACCTCACAATGTCTGCTTCATGCACTGGAACTGGTCTTCACCCTCCAGATTTCTTTACTGCAATGGTAGGATCTCCTTCATTCTATTATTAATAACTATGGTGGATTTTATTTTGAAAACATTTTCTCTATGTGCTCCCATCTCTCAGATTTTATTCCAAACCAGTTTTAAGGATTGCAACCCCTGCAGGAGTCCCTACAAATCTTATGACTGGATCTCATGACAACAGCCTCTTCAATGTTGTTGATTAATCTTTGTTCTCTTGAAGGTTAAGAAGTTTGCACAAATAAGAAAGCCCTCTCTATTACTCAATAACCAGCCCAACTTACATCCTAACACTACAGTGGAAAATTTGACTGTTGTGGGCCAGAAGAATCTAACCGTGTTACCAAAGGCATTATGCAAGACTAAATGAAGT
This sequence comes from Limnodromus scolopaceus, assembly GCA_028565335.1. NCBI lineage: Eukaryota > Metazoa > Chordata > Aves > Charadriiformes > Scolopacidae > Limnodromus > Limnodromus scolopaceus. The sequence continues at coordinate 32,528,530 of JAOXNO010000070.1, forward strand.
TACATTTTCTTCAGACTATTCAACTCTTCTGCATAATTTACTTAGTATTTTAATCATCTTTTTGAACAGTCCCTACTTTCTGAAAGGTCAGAAGTAGCCTAAAAATAGTTACCATCATCTGATGGCTGCTTTGCTGGATATGAGATTTGATTCCCAATAGACAAGATTTTCACATCATAAAACCATAGTTCTCCTGGCAATAATTAGTGTCCTTACGGACAGTCTGATACAGAAATGCAAAGCTTGACTGTGTGCTCTTTGCTTTTAGAAAGTGCTATTTATATGGCAGGCTCTTTGGGGCAGGGACTGTCTCACGTTATGAATGCTTCATACAACTGAGTCTTGAATTGGTTGAGGCCTGAAGGCACAAATCTGATTCCAAGAATAGTATGATTGAATGGACGTGGAGACTAAGCAACTTTCTCAGTCCTAGACATGACGTCAGAACAAGATTGAGGTGGAAGCGGGAGAACTTGTACTGCGCAGGCTATCTGCTGTTTGGGTGGAAACAGGACTTCATTCTCTAGGTTTATCAATGAGTCACTGTTAGTGAGTACTCCCAGTTCACTTAAACTTTAAGATCTTTCTGAGCACAGGAATTGCTCTTAAAATCTTGAAATAGTCTATTTCTTTTTTTTTTTTAAATACCAATGAGAGAAAAGTTTTACTTGCTTTGATTCTGCAGTGACTGCTGTGGTTGCTGCTGGTGGTTAGTAGCGAGGATAGATGCAGTAACAAGTGCCAAGTGTTAAGGTCATTGTAAGCTTAGGATTAAGGCCTGAGAAGACACTAAGTGAGCCAGATCTGTTCACAGGAAATGAAGAACTTTTTGCTATACTTGTTTTGACTGAAAGAATAAAATCCAGTCTTATATAACTCTTTGTTGCTTGATCAGGACATCTAGGAGAAATGCAGATAGGCCTGGCAGGCAAGCTTATAAACATTAATCTTAAGAGTTGAATACCCAGACGTTTACTGGATCCAGGAAAGTGATAAATATTTTTCTGCTTTAAAACTGAAGCATGGTTATTTCTATTAGCCAAGATCCTACTGTTCACCCATTGCTAAGCAGAATAGAGCATTAGCAATGAGGAGCTAAGGTGGCCCCTAAACTAGCAAAATCTGTTGGACCCCCACTACCACCCCCCTCAATGTTCTGCACAATTGCACCTCAAGATCTTATTCTTTGAAGGTCTTTGCTGATGTCCTCACAGGCTGGAAGTTGCAATATCGTTTCTGATATTTATTACCTGACCCCATTCTTCTAAAGCTGTCGTTTCTTTCCCTCCCTCTTCCTTTGCACTCAGCTTCATGGGTGGTAGGAGAAAATCAGGAAACCCACCTAATGTGTTTTTACTCCTGGCCAGATGGGAAAATCTGTATCTGGTTCCAGAAGCCAACCTGTTTGGTTCAGAAACCTGGTCTGACAGTTATGCTGCTACCACCCAGTGGGCAAGGCAACTTTCAGCAGGGAGAGCCCCTGTGCCTGCAGGCAGTGTAGAAGGAAGGGCTGGACTTGAGGGGGCTCAGAGCCAACTGCTCCCTCATCCCTTCTGCTCCACCAGCACAGCTCTACTGGTGCACACCATAGGTCTGCCTGGGCCAGCATCTTGCTTCTGATGAAGGCCAACAGTTTTTATATATATATTTATATATACACACCCACATATATATAAAAGCTTCTGGAATCAGGCAGAATTTTCCCATCTGCCCAGGATTTTTATTTATATAAATATATATTTATATAAAAATAGAGTCAGCCTCCTAGCTCTTGTGTCTCCTTTGTATCTTCTGAGCAGAAAGAGGAAAGGGAGATGATCTAGTCTTCCCCCAATCCAACCAAATACTAAATGAGGATGTGCAACCAGAATGAAGTTTTTAGATATAGATGAGTTATTTATGCAGTTTTGGTTGTTGCTGTTCAGTAATTAATGTGGAGTGGCTGGGGGAACCGCTAGTGCTGGTAATCACATAGCTCTAACAGAGACATCACCAGCCAGCAGGAGTAGCTGTAGGAAGATAATTTGAGCATATAAGGACAGACACTTGCTACTGAGAATGTGTCTCTGGTACAATGTGTGCATCCTTGAAATAGAAATGAATAAGCTTGTTGTCTGGATTTGGAAAAATAATATGTGTGTGTATGGCAGGAAGTTGGGCCTGTAGTATTTGACCTGGCTCCATCTCCTGCTCACCTTCACATACGGCTTCCCCTACCTGCAACAGCACTGTATGGTGTCCCCTGCGCTCTCACAGGTGTTATTAGAAACACACTGGGGACATTTGCTGTACCCTGACTCTGTAAAATGGGTCATGTTTCAAAATGCATTAGTACCTGTGGGTTAGTGAGCCTCCTCACTCCTTTCGAGCCAGGTTCTGCTTTGAAACTCATGCTTTTTAGCACTTTTGAAAAATATCTGGCTATACCTGTCTGTTGGCTCCCTTTTCTTCCCCAGGGTGGATCACGATACTTTAAGAGCTGAAATAGCAGTACATTGGGCATAAAATTGTGTTTAATGCTGTGTTTGCTTCCATGTTTGGACATGACCTCTTTTAGTCTGGATAAGACCACAGGGAGAATGAAGTTTAATAATAAAGTGGAATCACAGGAAATATAAAGAAGATACCACTATAGGTCATTTTGTGCTACACTTTCATCCAGGCAGGATTGAACATAACTCTGATTTCTATTCCTGACAGGCTGTTTGACATTTCTGTCTTCTATAGCAGTTAGACTCTGGTTTGTACTCACATGCTGATGCAATAGCTTCTGCTCAGTTTAAAAGGAAAGGAAAGAATATTTGGGAGTCCTTGATATGCATCTAAGCAATAACTTTCTCTTGCAACCAAACCTCACTGGCACAGGTCATTCCATCAGCGCTCAGAGTTGAGTCTTGTAGATGAGCAGCATTTAAAATTTACAGAGCTTTTAATATGCCCTGGGCCAGCCAGTTTTCAATTACATTCATGCCTGCTCCTTCTCTTTGATGTACAACAATTAACCCTTTTGATACACTCTCACAGCACTACTTGTGCCAGCGATGCTGTGTGCTTGCCAGAACAGGTCAGTACACACCAACACACTTCCCAAGGCAAGGAGTCAGCTGTGCACTCAGCTGGTTCCTTTGTTGTTGTTGTTATTGTTTTAAATTCCGTTAGTGAGGCAGGAAAGTATTATTTTTTTGAGGTCTTTTTTTTTAATGGCATTTGTCATGGTCTAGGGCAGAGCAAGATAGTCTTTTCTTCTGCTCTGCTACCACGCATAAGTGGTACTTGGGCATGTCCCCTTCTTACTGGGAACCATCAAACTGCAGGGAATTATCAGCTTCTCTCTGGGCACTGGCACCAGCTGGTAGCGTATGGGCATATTTATCTTCATTTGATGCCCCTTTCACCCTGCCCGTTCTGTGGCTTGTGCTATATTTAGATTAGATATTAGGAATAAATTCTTTACTGTGAGGTGATGAGACACAGGCACAGGTTGCCCAGAGAATCTGTAGGTGCCCCATCCCTGGAGGTGTTCAAGGCCAGGCTGGATGGGGCTTTGAGCAACCTGCTCTAGTGGGAGGTGTCCCTGCCCGTGGCAGGGGGGTTGGAACTAGATGATCTTTAGGGTCCCTTCCAGCTCGAACCATTCCATGATGACTTTATTTTTCCTTGTTTGAAAGGTCTGCTGTTGCTATTGTTGTTTGGCAATATAAATGGTTGGAATGCCATATGGGTTGAGCTAATGGTCCCTTAGTTATGATCCCTAGCAATCTTGACTTGATTTGGCAGTGAAAGCAATTTAAGGAGTGAACTGCTTATTAAAATGACCTCTACTGCATGTGTCTGTACTCAGTAATGGATACAGATTAGCCAGGAGTTATTGTAGCTTTTGATAATGGATTAATCCTGGAAAGCTGAACTTCTTTTTTCTTGGGAGTAGCTCAGAACGAGCCTATGGTTGCTGCAGGATTCTGTGTTCTATGTCCTCTGAAACATCCCCTTACTCCAACTCCTTAATGGATCAGTGCATACAAAATCTCTGAAAGAGACATTCACTACGCAATTGTAATGGTACCTTTTAGCAGAAAATGCCCTCAAAATAGAGGCCTAAAACCCACCTAACAGTTTTAAGGACAAAGGAGCTGTGAGGTTTAGAGTAAATGGAGGCCTTACTTTCATTTTATTCTGTATTGCACATGGAAGCATGCCGGGACAAGCACGCCCCCGTTGTCCAAGGAGCTTGTGACAGCAGTTCTGTAAGTAAGGCTATTCAGTTTAAGAGTGTTGATGTTCTTGGGAATGCATGCATGTACCAGCAGAGGGCACGCAGGCTTCATTAAATGGGGACATGTGCTAATTAATAAATCTCAGAAGTAGGTAGGCGTCTACCTGCATCCATATCGTTCCCAGACAAAGCACTCATTCAGCTGTGCCGAAACTGCCCATTCCACCAGGCCTTGTGTTATCTGAAATAGGCAGGAAGCGAGGGGGCACGAAGCACATGTTGGAACTGCATAATCCATAGCCAAACGGTGGTCATGTTTCATGTTGATGCTTAGTCAGACTGTGCCAGCGATTAGGGTTGACTAAACAGTTACTGTACCTCCCGTTTTTTCCATTGTGCAGCATCTGCTAGCTCTGTTCATCGTTAAAGCCCCGATCTAGGCAAGTGACACGGAGTGTGCATCAGCCCCAGAATGATCGAGAGGAAATCAGGGAGAGAGAGTCAGCAGTTTTTATAATGTATTAGCACAGGATTATTGGGAAATGTGAACTTAAAAGGAAGGCTATCTGCATTTTAGAAACCAAATCAAAGATAAACTGTACAGTATACTCCTCTGTTTTATCCTGCCCAGTGCACTTGCAGTACATTCATAATCTTCATAAAGGAGAAAATGAATTGGTGAAATAGGCTGTTTTATGATAATATCCCATATGTTATCAGATTCATGCAGGCAGAATCACACTAATGAAGAGAAATTGCAGTTTATGTAGGGCTTGCAGGCCTCGCTTAGGCAGATTAACAGTGGCGAGGGTAAGAGGCAGCACAGCCTTGGCAGGCTGCCCGAGAGCTAATCAATGCAGATGGAGTCAAAGGGACTGCGCGTCTGATTCCCAACAGTTTCATCTCGGAACAGGAATGACTGTATCCATCAGTGCTCCTTGATAAGACATCCTCTAAGCTTGTGGTAAGAATGAACCCATTTGGGGAGGCAGAGGCTGAGCAATACTAAAAGCGATGACTCCACATGCGGTGCAGGGGAGAGGTGGGTGTTTAATTTTAGCTGCTGACCCGATTTCATGCTGAATGACAAGTATCTATAGGAATCCTCAAGGGCTAATCAGTTGCTATGCTAGTGAGGCTTTTGGAGAAATGCATTTAATTTTATTCAAGTGATGCCTTTAAGGAAGCAATTATGATTTTAGCTCTCAGAAGTTCTGACTCCTTCAGGTTGATGTCAGCTAGTGCTAAGCTGAACTTCTTCCATGTCTCATGTTGCTGAAACTGAAGTCTAACTCAGCTGTGTATTTAACATTGCACACACTAATGTTCTGAAATACCCTGATTTTCTTCGGTGCTGTTCATTTTTTTTCACCAACAGGAAGGCAGATTTGGTGCAGAATCAAAACAATTGAAGTCCTTTTGCCATTTGCTTACACATCCTGAAGTGAGGTTTAGAAAATGAAGCAACTGCAGAGCCTCATCGCTGAGGAACTGCTTTGCAGAGGGTTCTCCTTTGTGGCTTTGTGCTTGAGGAAAGTACACTTGTGGTGACCCAGGAGAGGGCTTTCATTTTTCAAGAGGAAGGCTGGCAAAGATCTCTCAGTCCACATATCAAGTCCCTTGTCATAGAAGACACTCATGAAAAAAATATGAGAGTTGGGCCCACACATGGGGCAGATGCTTTGCTTTTCACTGGTGATAGAATCCTGGCCACTACAAACATTAGTCACTTGGAATACTTCCCTTGGCATAGTGTGTTTCTAATCAAAAATGAAGGCTGGTTTCAGCCAGGAGCTCAGCATCGAATTGTCCAGTATTATTGACTGTTTAAATATAAAATAGTAGGGCTTTTACTACTGCTAATAACATGTAGGAGCGTGCTCAGTTGTTCTCTTCGTACTCCATTCTGCTGCTGTTGCTGGTTTATGTATGTAGGGTTTGGATCCAGGTTTGGTTCACGCCCGTCTTTTCACAGTCATATTGATTGATTTGGAAGTTTATATTTGAAGATCACTTCGCATTATCCCCCCCTGCTTTTGACTTCAGTGAAAAATGGCTGGACCCAAACGCCAGGCTTTGTGGACAGGATCTGTTTGTTTTCTGTGGCTCATTGCTGACTGGAACCTCATCTGCACGTTTGTATTGGCTTTTTATTTTCAGTTGTCTCTGAATCTGTCCAGTGATTAGTTTGTTGACAGATGGCTTTTCCCTTGAATAAGATACAGTGACTAGATGTTCTGAATGTCCCAGAAGGGCTCTGGCATTTGTCCTGAGGACAATGAAAAACACCCTGGTATTTTCTGCCTTCTCTGAATCTGCCTTTCAATTGTGTGTTGTATGGATTCCTCTAAGGATATGGAAAGAAAAGTGTTAAAATGTGGTTATAGCAGGAAAAGTCACAGTTCAAAAAAGCCTTTTTACTCAGCATACCTGCAGTTTCTGTGTATTGCCATTCACACTTACTTGTTTCAGTAAGTAAATATGTCTTTTTACCACTGTTTGAAGCTAACACAGCAAAACGAGGATAGATTTGATTCCACTTGCTTTGTTTTGACTCGGTTCCCATCCCTTGCACCCATGCAAATGGTTTGAGGCTCCGGGGTTGCACAAACAATGTGGACAGTACAATAGGAAGACAACAGGGTTTCCACATGGGTATAGTGGGAGCTGTGGGACATTTCCTCAGTGGTGATGTGCAAGGAGAAAAGAGCTTAATCGGACTCTGTCTCCAATTGGAGTCTGGCATTGAGTCTCCAGGGATCCAGGAGAGGAGGATCCCTCTCCTTGTTGTCGCTACGTTAACCAGTCTTGAAATGGAACTGCTGAAATGCAATCACTGAAACCGAGCATCCTGTGATGCTGGGACTGGTCCCTTTTCCAAAGGGAAAAGAATCTTGAAATTATAATACTTTATATAATCTCTTAATCACAGCTCTCATGAAACAAAAGCTTTCTAAGAGCATCCTTTCTTCAACAATAACAGACAAAAAAATCCTCATTTAAGTGCTGAACCCACTGTGCTGCTGCAGCTGGGTGCAAGGGACAAACTCACCCTTTTCCCCGGGGACAGTGATCTGCAGAAATCCACCCTCTGCCTTTTTTCTTCTCCCCGCACCCAATTCTTCAGCTTTGCAGCATGTGAGTCAACTTGTAAAAATGACTCACAAGCTCATTCCAGCCTTCTGAATTGGGAGCCCAATTAAAATACTACTTGTAATGCACATATTGAAGAGAACGCAAAGTGTCTGTTCCTGAGTGTCAGGCATTAGCATAGCATATCTGAAGGCCTGTCTTGAGCTAGTCTGATACTTGCCAGCAGGAAACCTTGTGTTTAATTAAGATACAAGTAACAGAAAAAAATATTTTGAAACTTGATTCAGGTAAAAAAGTATATCATTAAACTATAAATTTGGTTAATTATAAATATATAAAAGTTTATTAGTTTTTAAAAATATTTCTTTATTTACATACAATGCCATTGTTGGATTGAATGTTTTATTTATAAGACAATGAAAAGGGTTTTTTTCCTGCAGGGCTACAATACCTGGCAATCAGCTTCTGCTGCTGCTGGTTTGACTTTTGAATAGACATTGTCTTAGGTTTAACTTGGTGTCATGTGGGCAGGTGCCCCCACAGAACTGCAGGGGTAATTCTTCACAATCTCTTTGGCCTTCAGTGAGCCTTTGTATCAGGACCAGCCAATCTTTCTGACATTACCACCCACGTACCAAAATCCTCCCTGGAAGGTGATCTCATGGAGGAAATGGCAGTAGCTGCACTGCAGCACCAGGGCTGCTTTTGAGTGCACTGCAGGTCGTAGAGTGACTCAGTAGTGTCATTCCCAGTTTTCCTGACACATTTCCTGTCACAGGTGAGGACTCGGTCACGCTGCAGGTCCAGTTGACGTAGTCCCAGCATCGACTTGTATTTTGACTAGTCTAAGTCATACGTAGTCCAAAACTAGGCATCCTCCACACCAGCACCACATCAGCAATCAAATTTTTGCCAGCAGGAAAAGGTCTCCAGAGAGTGCATGAAGGCTGAAAAACTTGTCATCCAAGCTCAGCAAAGATGACATTTGTGTTATTCACATGGGGTCCTTTAGCATTACTTTCTGGCATATGCATCACAACACTTTTACCTCCAAGATGTTTCTACGGCATCATTGTGAACCTTAGGGCAAGAAGGTGAGAGCTGCAGCAAAAGGCAAGGAATCACATGAGGAAAAGATGTTTCAGAGTGTGATAGCTCCCTGGTGTTGTCTCCTCTATCCAGCCACGGCCCTCCTTTTCACAGGCTTCTGTGTAATTGGTGCAGAAGAGAGGTCATAACTAGGAGCAGCACTTGCCCAAATTCTCCTCCCTGGTCCCATACCACCATTGTAATTTATGCCCAGTTTCCAGAACAGTGGGTATAAAATGTAAACTGGCAAAGTCTGTCTGTAAGCCTGGTGGTACCACGTTACCAGCCTTCTATGGGTGAGCAAAAAACCCCAATCTTACATTAAAGACATTCACTGACAAAAGCAACAACCTTAAATTAGAAGTATTTAAATAAACAGCTAGTCTGGCTTCAGTTCTTATTGAAAAGAACAAAATAAACTGGCCACTTGTTGTGGGAACTACATGCACAGGAATATATTTTTCTTCAAATACGAGTCTAGTAATTGTAAAGATGAAGCCTAATCTTTGTTTTAGCAAAGTTCATGCAAATCAAACATGCACATATTGTTACCACTTATCAGTATGTAAATAACATATATGAATAATTGCCAGTAGGTGGTAGTGTGTGTTTTTCAGATAAGTTTGTAAGTTAGTCCTGCAAGTGTTTCATGTTTTAGGTGATTTAGAAAGATCCTGTCATCTATCTTTAATGTATGATCTCAAACCATCATTACTTTGAATTCAGTCCCTGGTTTCACTGATTTAATAGTCCTGTTTCACAAACATCAGTCCATCTGAGAGAGGCATATTTTGATTTTCTTTTTCAAGCTTATGGACAGTCCTAACTGGCAACATTTTGATAAGGGCCAATTAGTATGAGCTCTGAGAATTCAAATGCATGTATTCATTGGAATGATTGGATTGCTCTCTAGTGTTTCATTTTAGGAGGAGAGCTTTTGATAAATAAATGCATTGTTTTAATGATTTATAAATTTAGAATTGCTCTGTCATAGAACCTGTTTTGAGAATTCCTGAAAGAGCTCACTGGAAAAGGAGCAATACAGTTACTGGACATCCAGTTCTTTTGAGTGTCTCGTCACCCTTGGTAAAGAAAGGAAAGAAGTCACCATCTGGAAGAGACATGGGGTTTTGGTGGAAACCATTGCTTCCTTGGCCCCTGTGTTATTCCTTGCTGAGAGTAGCCTAAATCACCCAACTCATCATACAGGCAGAGATGCCCACTCTCCCTCCTGTGAGAGCAGTTACTACTTCTCCTGTGAGCGTGTCCCTGGCTGGACATTCATCCTTCCTCAGGTAATGACCAAATGACCACTTTTGCAGCCCTTGGTCTCTTACTGCCTTTGTTGTGCTTCTGGGAAGGGACTGAATGTTTGTTTGGCGGAAGAAGGGGATGCCAGTGGTAAAGATTCTTTCTGTGGTGTTGCCTGCCAGGAAGCCAGGCAGAGGTCGGGAAAGGCTCTATAAATATTTCTGTAATAACTCAAAGACAGTTAGTGTTTTGGTTGATCTGTTTTTCCTGGGGTATATGAGACTGCTCTTCTCTGTGCAGGTGTCTGATTCATGTGGGGCTTCCTTTTTCTTTCTTTTCCTACTTGTTTCCTGCCTCTGCAATTGTTGCTTGCACTTGTAGCACTTTTACTCAGCCCGGCAGTCCCACTGAATGCCATTAAGTTATTTGTGCAAATGCTTTTCATCATGAATACGGTCTGCAGAGTCAGACCTTTTGCTTCTTCCTTCTGCTTCTAACCTGTCCCTCCCAAGTTTCCTTTCTCATTGTTTTTCCTTTCACTTATGTCTGCCTGCTGTTCGAGCGAGCGAGCAGAGAAGGAAGTGGGGGAGGGCTGCTTCTGCAGGGATTTCAGTGCAAATAGCTGCATGGCTTCTAGTTTCTTGAGTAGATCAGGGTCTTCTTGGCGTACAGTCAGGCTGAGAGAATCACTGATTGCCAGATGAAGTTAATGTGTTTGTGCCACCAGTGCCTACAAGCTACGCTGGCAGGAACTGTAGTGACAGTAAGGAGGGGAGTAAAGGGGCCTTCCCAGAAGCAGAATTAGTGCAGCCCTGAGGAGCTGTGCAGGGGAGACCTGGGTCTGTCTGAGTCAGTTTGAACAGATTCCCATTGAGCTGAGGGAGCCGTAGTCCTCCTGCACGTGGAGGAAGGCTTAGGCATATTGATGAGCCAAGCTACCAAACCAGAAAGCTTCCATCTTCAGTGGTGAATGAGTCCTGGTGTCGCTTTACTGCAGCTTGACTAATATTTATTTCTTTACATAATATTTCTTTTTGTCTCAAAGTAATGCTTCTGTTCTCCGTTACTGAAAGAAAATGCAATGTGATATACATAGGTGTTGGAGGCCATCACGTGAGCTTGCAGCCTGCTTCCAGTCCCATGCAGCCATGTCCAACCACTCGAGGATGGAGGTGAAACGTAGTTAACCTGCCCTGGTTTGCCTTCCTGTGTTGTCTGTTGTTCTTAGCCTTGTCCCTCGGGATCTAAGTTGACTGTGTGGTAGAAAGTGGGATGGAATCCGATTTTATGAGGAAACTATTCTTACTGACTGGAAATGGTATCAAGTTAGACATCCAAAGTTGGAGTCCATTTGGGAAGTGCTGACCTTAATATTTCTGTTCTGCTCCCTCTTTTTCAAATGGCAACTGCTAGAGACATCCATGATACCCTGATGTGTGTCCTCCCCAATATATAAATGTACCTGTTAGTATATTGGTAACAGAAAACAGATTAGTGAGAGTGGGTTTTGTGCTTGGAGATGGAGTTTCATGAGAAATGTAGACTATTGAAGGGAGGAATCTCGGGGTCGGAAGCTGGTTGTATCCTGTGGAAGGCAAGAAACCACAAACTCAGTAGTAGAGAAGTGTTACAGAAATGAGAACAGAGTTGTTAATTTAGCAATTGAAATCAGCCATGCTGGAGGCTTTTTAGTTGTGCTTTATTTGTATAGAAACAAATAGTCCATCCTAGAGCAACAGTGTCTCTGCTGGATGTTTCTGCTGTTGCTTCTTACTGGGTGCACTGGTGACATCACGCTGTGTGGTGATAGATCTCAAAACTCCTTTGAGTTTTCTATTCAGAATTAAGGGGAAGAGTGGGAGGTAGCTTTATCTAAGTGCACGCAATATATAATCTGTGAATGAATACAAAATGTGAGCTAGGTGGGACATTGTTCCTGTAACAGGACCAACTCATCAACGCTACGGCACTCTAAAAAAAGAGATATTCCTTCTCAAACTGTGTGTAACATGGGGTTGTGCTCAGAAATGTACCGCATCTCTCACACACAAATTCCCTTGAATATGGCTGAGCTGCCTTTGTCCTTCTCTAGACAGTCCCAGAGTGGGGCACAGCGCTAAGGTTTTTCATCTGAATCCCAAAGTGCTTTCCCTCTGGATTCAGTTCTCCCTCTTGAGTTAACATGGCCTGAAATACAAGAACTAAGAACATAATAATTGTTATTTCCATCTTCCTTTCAACATTTTTCTTTCTGCTAGGAAGCAGGAAAAGCATGAGGGTGACACGCTTCTGTTCACACTCTCACCCCTGCCTACCAGAGCTGCAGTAGCTGGGAGGCTTTGGCAAGGCAGATTTGGCAAGGCTGAGCTGGGGTTTGTTCCACTACATCTTCCCAGTCCAGCTGTGGGGGAAGTCCTGACTGGGAGCCTTTAACACCACGTGTGACGCATAAACCAGAAGGATGTAAACTAACCTCCACCTCACTGGCTGGAAGTAAGAGAAATAGTTCTAGAAATCCATCAACTTTCACCCAGGACCTTTGCTTCCTGTTGTAGACAGCGCAAGTTAAAAGTACAATTGGGGCATTGGGTTCTTTATCTAAAGTACAGTTTTGACTGGGAGTTACTAAAAGGCAGTAAAAGTGGAAGCATATTTGCTTTTTTTCAGAGTCCCTTGTCGATGATTGCCATTTGAGGAACGAGGATGTCGAATTTGCCACGTTGCACAAAGTTATGGCAGCTGTTCCATATTGCTAGATTGGAAATTAAAATGGAGATCTATTCAAATCGTCTGACACTTCCAGCAAGCTTGAAAGCAATGCTTTAAAATATAACAGAACTCTAATTTGGGTCCTGAGAGATAGTCAGTAACGTTGAAAGCAAATGGCTTTTCCCAAATGGTCTTTAACTACTTTGTGTCTTTTCCTTTTCCTTGCTAAATTCTGCTTTCTGTGGCAGCCGTGTGATCCTGCTGAAGTCAACAGGATTGCTGAGAATGTCAAAGACCAAATCCTGGGCGAGAACATTTCAGTGGGCCTAGTCTGTTATGACAATAAATATTTTCAGGAATGTTTAAGCTATGCTAACCTTTAAAAAAGAATGGCTCACATTTCTATTTTCTTTCTTCATAAATGTGTGGTGCCTGAGTCTTCTTAACAGTTACTTCATCTAAAGATAAGACTGGATTTATCTGTATCTGTAGAGGGTAAGGCAATCTCTTGGTTTAGGAATTTGTAGAGGTCAGCCTTTGCCTGTCAACACAGAGTCAAATCTAACTTTTGATCCTAGTGCTGCTGCTTTAGTAACACTAGTTTTATAAAGGCTAGAAAAATTCATCACTTAGGAAATGAAGTTCTTTGAGACATGCGTAATTCCAGACCTATGCTTCTGAACTCGAAGTTTATCCAACTTGATTTGTTGTCACCATAAAATATTATTTAAAAGTATTAACGTTTTTATCTGGTAATTCTTATTTCACAGAAAGAATGCACTGTTGACATCTTTTAGCATTTTTTTGTTGTTGTTGTCGTCCTGAAAATGCCAGTTCATCACTCATACTGAGCATTAATCACTATGGTAAATGCAGCATTGTGATCTGTTCAGGAAATATTTGAGGAGGCTTTATAAAGGCACTCCATAAAAAAACCCCAACATACCAACAGACAAAAGTGGTCTGTGTTTTTCCTCGTGTGTGAAATTCACCTGTGCAAAGCTCAAATAAATACGTGACAGACTCTTCTGCTAACACAACCTCAATTCCACTGCTATCTGTTCTGTTGTGCTTCCCACACATCCTGTAATGACGAAGATGCTGTCTTCTAAAATACCATTTGCTTTTTCAGGGTGGCACTAGAAACTGCAGAGGGCTCAATGGGCCCTGGGAAAAGCGATGTGCTATTGATTAATCTGTCCTCTGAATGAACCCTGGTCGAGAGCCGAATTTCCAAAATTCTAGATGAGAGAATCTGTATACAAATAATGGCAGGAGGAGTGCTCTCTGGCATGATGTGACTACAGAAATAAGCAGTTCTTCAATGCAGCGTGTGGTTTTCTAATTTCCAGTAAAATGGAATGAGTCACACATGACAACACCATTGCCACTAACCAGTGTGGCATGGCGTCTGAAAAAGATAGCACTGGGAGGGTGTGAACTGCAGAGCAGATGATGGGGCTTGAAACATCATGTTTGCTTTGGCAGAGCAACCAAAATCTTGATGCTTTCCCACAATCTGCTCTGAGGATATAGGTTTTGCTGTGCTGTATCAGATTATTACTCTGGGAATTTGTGTGTCCTGCCTTTGCCAGTGGACAGCTCTTGATGCTTCAGATAAAGATAAATGCCCAGACTCCCCACAGGGGAATTCCAAAGTTAGATGGTGTTTCTTCAAGTAGGGTTTACATTACAGCAGAATTACCAGGGGAGGTTTTCTCTCTCCGGTACCAAATCATAAAGGATACATCTACTCAGTCAGGCATACAAAGGACCAAGACAGCTCTCAAGTCCAGGCTCACATACCATACATATTATTTATATGCAAGTACATGCTCTGGTATGGGCCTTAGGCCGAGTTCACTCCAAAGGGAAAGTCCAGCCATAGTCATGTCTTAGCACAGGCCTGAGACTTTTCTTCCTCATGTTTGGAAAGGTGCTGCTTGGCTGCACGGGAGCAAAACTCCCAGTGACTGCTGCTGCTGTTGGACTCTGAATCTGACAGGAGATGATATGGACTCTCAAGAGATGAAGGCCCAAATTAAAGGAATTAAAACCAAACCCCTCCCCTTGATTTCTGCTGTCAGGCCTCTAGAACTGGGGATCAAATCTTCTGGTGTTAATAAACTGGAAACTCTGAAACTTTTCATGCAAAGTGCCTCCAGCAAAACTGGAAGCATCTGTTCAAAAGCAAGCTGAAAATGACCTGTCACGTGCTTGGTCCCTGTATCGGGACGTTAAGGTTGTCAGCTTGGTAGTCATGAATGACTTGTGCTTTCTGGGATCTATTATACGAAAGTGACATCAGACACTTTTTCCTTCGAATGTCTCTCAGAATGAATACTTGTTAAAGGCGGGGTGGGAGGAGGGCACGAGTAATACTTTTTCTCCTCCTGACACATCCCTGAACACAGCGCTGCAGAGTGCTGTATTTAGGCAGTTAATGGTGATGTTCTAGGTACCCAGCATTGTATTTTCATTGGTTTATGTTGCTTCCTCCCTGTCAGTATTGTCCACACTGAGGGCTCAGGGAGAACAGTAGTTTAAGCTGCAATTTAATTCCCTGTAGATGGAGATTTGCTGTGACAGAAATGCCTGTCGTCCGGGCAGTCTCTCACATCTGCTGGAGGCAGAAGAGTATGTGAAACAATAACGCTGCCAGCAGATGTGGTTCTGTAGGGACAGTAGTGTCTGTGGTACGAAAATTCTCTCCCAAAATACCGATCTGTGGGGACAGTAAGCGTCTGTGTCAGCGACAACTTTGCAGCATCTGCTGGGACAGTAATGTCTGTGATACGTAAATGCATCTCTGCATCTGCTGGGTCAGTCAGAGAGAGATGTATTGTGTATATCCAGTTTTAGATGTGAAAATCTCCTTCACTTTCCTCTAATTTGGGGGTTTTGTTTGATTCTTCTTCCCACAGAGTTAATAGACCCATCCTATGTAAGAAGGGCTAAAGGTATTCGTGACTCTTTTGCACGTAGCACAGACATTGCCACATTTCAGCTGCCAAGAAATACTGCTACATTTTCTCCTACCATAGTATTAATCATTAATGGCTTTGTTCTCAATGAACAGCCCGAGTATCTTCAATGATGCTCTTGTGAGTGCTAATGCTTTGTGGTTGCAGTGAGAGCATCACATGAGAAATGTGTTTGTTCAGAGCGGAGATGCACCACAAACACAGTGTTCTGACCCAGACCGGATTTCAAGCATTCCCAAGTACAGGTGTGCGCAGATAAAGATTTTTTTTTTATAATTTGGCATCTTCTCTAGGTTAGGCACTGGGCCCCGGTGAGGAAAGATTGCACTGGAGACAGTCAATTTTCCAGCAGCGGCAACTCCATTCAGATGTCAGGGCATTTTGCTACAACAAAGGCTGATGTTGACATTTTTTCTTGGATAGAGACAGATGCAAGAGCTTCTGCCTCAAGGTTATCCATTATACAGTATATTAACTAGATGTTTTAACATTGTGCTTCCTGCAGAGACAGAAATGAATGATGATTAATACTTATCAATTAAAATCTAATCTTTTCCCATGTGTATTTATATGCTGAACTTCAACCTACAAGGCAATTCTGTGACAGGAATTAGATATTCTTTTATTGGAGAGCACTGGGATTATGGTCAGGGATGTATTATTCACTCATTTATTATGAATATTGCATTTGTGCCTAGATTTTGCCTAGGCATGGTATATAAACAAAGTCTCTGTACAAAGGAATTTATAAACAATTAGCAATAAAGGGACAATTATTTTCTCTTCCTTCTCGTAGCAGCACTGAGTAGAGGGGGGAGGGTTAGAGGAGAGAGGAAGCAAAGGTTGTACATGTTTTATGGCCATAATTATAATTACCTATTTCAGAGATTAAAATTAAATTAAAATTTAATTATAATTTACTATTTCAGAGATTAAAACTGATGAAAAAAGGCTCAAGGTTATGAGCTACCTCACAGATCTATGAGTTATCTAGCTCAGGCTAAACATACAGATATAAATCTCTTTTTTTTTTTTTTTTTTTTTTAATCTAGCCACTGTTTAATAGACAGTGCCCACAAGTGTGATAGGTGCTTTACAGCCTCGAGACGCCCGTGCTGCATCACAAACCGAATGCTGGCCCAAGGGCCATGGTAACAAAGAGCTCCAATCCCGCAGCCGCGCGCAGAGGAGCACTCCACTGAGAGCGCTGCACACAGGAGCAGCCTGGAGGGCTGGGCTCTAAACACATAATGCGAGAGCAAAGGAAAAACAGAAGTGGTTTTCATTTTGGAACTCCGGTTGGCACGGTTGTTAAACGCCATTTAATTCAGATATACTGTGCGATAACCCTTGTTTGTAAGCGAGAGGCAGAATGGAAAGATAAATGAAGGAGGCCACTCACAACCCTGGTGGAGGGTTTTAAAGCGGGCAGGTGATCTGACTGGTTAGTTCTGATTTATTATAAAGGCATCTTTATGCTTTTTGAATTGCCTTCCATCAGTCATGTTAAGCAGAACTGCATTCTTAGAAGGCAGTTCATCCCCTGCACACATGCACACACTAATCACTCATGTCAAACTAATCGCAAATGTGTATGAAGAAAGTACAGTATGTGATGACTATTAGAAAAATCTTTTTTGTTTTAGTATACTGGAAACAAGCATTTTAGTTTAGTAAAGCCATTAGCTACTGGTATAAGTTTACAGTACTGTATCAGCATTTTCGGAGATTGATTGTGACTGTTAAAGGACTGAGACTTTTTCTGGTTTGTGGAAAAATTGCTTTTCACAAGTTGTCCCAGAAGATCTTCATTTTTAAAAAAATATTTTGCAAATGAATTCTATAACAGGGAGAGGTGTAGAATTATGGGGACGAAAGCACATGTGGGGAAAGTCATCACCATCATCTTCCTGTTTGTATTTTTTGACGTGACATTCCTTATCACAAGAGAAAGAGGCACTTCTGCAGCTTCCCTACCCCCTGAGCTTCATTCCATCTCCGAGAGGAATCACAGAGCCACTCACTGGTCCACCTCCATTTTATTTCTTGTCATTTATTAACACAACCATACTCTTTTGAGAGCTCTGCCCATCCCTTAGTATAAAGCATCCGAAGTGGTTGGAATGACTGGTGGAAAAATAATAAACATTTTCAGCTGCAGTTGTTCAGATTCTGGACGAGGTGTTTATAAACATCTTGTCTAGAACTGTCAAGAGGCGGAGCTAACATCATTGAAAGATGATAAATTCTGACACGGTGCTCTGAGATTTCACTGCCACTGAATGTAGGTTAATATGGGATTCAATAGGAAATCTGGCTTGTATATTGCTACATATTACAGGAAAGGAAGGAACTTGTCATTTGTCTGCAGATTGCTAATTGCAGCTTATTGCACATGCAAAAGGTTAATTTGGGTATGTTATCACAGTAATCGCATGCGCCGCTTCAGAATAAACTATACTCCTACTCTTATTGATGATCTAGCCTGTGGGAATTCGGGACATTATTTTGTAAGATTATGGCAAATAAGAATTTTACAGTGAAAGCTGTAACAGTAGGCAGCAGTGTCCCTAAGTGTGAGCAACTGGGATAGGCTGGAGTTGCAAGTCTCTGGTATGAAATACTTTTCCTTTGACCCTTAATTTAGCTATTCCCTGATGAGATGCATGTAATTTATTCTTTGTGATGACACATTGAAAACAGAGGTCTCATCTATTCTAAATGAAAATTATATCTTATTCTTATTATTGCTAATGCTTTGTATTTAGAGTCGTATTTAAAGGCCTCGGATTAATTCATGACCTCTGCGTGCCAGGTGCTGTGTATACACACACAGTAAGCTCACGGCCCCAAAGACCTTACACTTTAATTAAATAAAGGATGGAGGAAGGAAGTTTTATTACCTCTGTCACAAATGGGAAATGATAACAGAGAGAAACCAAAAGGACTGAGAATTACACTCCTCCTGCAATGAGTCCTGTATTTGCCTATAATATATCCTCCCTTCCTGCTTTTGTTAAGTTGCTGTAAATTGGTAGGTAGATGGTTGGTCTCTCCCCCAGAGATGGAGTTTACTATAATTCTGCATATGTTTCAAGGTTTTATGGAAGGAAAGGAGTTATGCAGATAGGTAACACTTTAATTTAGATCTGATTAAGTTATTCTGAAGACATATTTCTGTGAAGTAAGTAGATTCATAGGAATCTTGTGTGCATTGCTTGTTGCCGTACAAGCACGCTATTGCATAGATTCTCTGTTCCCAAGGGGGGCCTGCGCTGCTGGTGCATGCGTGGTTTAAGGTACATCAGTATAACTTCTTTATTGTTATTATTATTATTCCCTGTAGTTTGCTCTTAAATGTTTTCTAAAATAGTAAAAAAGCAATAGCCCTCAAGATGTTGGACTATTCCACAGGATTCATGGGAGGCTTGAAACACCAGTGCACACTTAGTCTCCCAGAAATCCATCTCCTTCTCCTCCTGCCCCTGGAAAGTATCATGCTTATTCTAGAGAGAGTGCTGAGATGCATTTTAAACAATTATAATTAAAACTTTTATCTTAACATTAAAAAATAAAGCTAGATCTGCATGAAATCTTGCTTTGAGAAAATTTTTCCTGAAGAGGAGCATAAGCCTGAAGGTAACTCCTGAAGGTAACTTGTTTTCCTTTTCTTCCTTAGTCAGTAGATGAGTGCTCAGTAGAGAACAGTGATCTTGGGCAGAAACACGATTGGAGTTTAGGCAGATGGGGTTGGAAGGGGGAGGGAGAAAAAAAGGGGACAATATAAGTCAGGAGAATAACCCAAACAAAGGACAGGTAATATCCAAATACAACCCAACCACTCTCCTCACATCTTTGCATTTCAGTGTTTATGCCCCTCTGTTGGACATCAATAACAATAATGCTCTGTATTGACGTGTCTTTCCCTCATCTCTGTCATGCCCTGCCCCTGTCTGGTAGATGGGTACAGTTATTTTCTGTCTCACTGATTTTAGAGTCTTTCAGTTAAAAAGACTGCAAAGAAGCAGAGTTTTCATTTTTATTTTATTTAATAACAAAGAGCAGTGTTTAAAAAAAAGATGCCTAATGCTGAAAATCATTAACAGCCTTCTGGATCCTTGAGGATCTATAAGTAATCTCTCATTTACCTCCTGTGGAAACCATTGCTGCTGCCTATCGACGTAAAGTGTAAATTTGTAAAATAAGTAATCTTTTAAATATGAAACTACAGAATTGCCCTAGTTGATGGGACAAGCTAAGCTCTTAGGAAAAGCACATCACCAGTGTATACCCTCGCCAGAAAACAATCCACTGGAGCTTTGTTATAAAACATGCAAACATCCTGAGGAAGTGACAGTAATTTGCAATAAACACTGCAAGTAAACAATTACCTGTGACTTGTTACACTTGTTTGTACAGGCAGCTGGCTAAACAGAGCTGTGTGTGCTTGTAAACGTCCATCCCCATCAAACTTGCCACTGGAAAACAATTACTTAGTATCTGATTTCTCTCAAGTAAGAAAAAGTCCCTCTTTTGTACCTGGCAGCTGGCAAGGACTAGGTGGATGTGGCTGCTTAGGGATGCATGGAGAAAAGCTGGAGAAATAAAACGCAATAGTGGTGTCCATATGAGGACGGTGAAGGCCCTTCCACGTCTATTCACCAGGCTGAAGGACGGTTTTTGTGGCAGGATACGTGGTGACAAAGCTGTTTTTAGGGGTTGAGGGGTCGTGTGGTGGCGAGAGGTGAAGGGAAGGGATTTGGTCCTGCAAGGTCCAAAGCAGAGGCGGGTGCGACTCGTTTTCTAGAGGCTTGGCAGAAGTGGATGTTAAGATGTTGGTGAAATCTGAGAAGTTAATGTGTGATGTGTTCTTCCCTTTGGGACTCTGACGGAGCAGAGAACGTTGACGCTGCAAGGCGAGGGAGGCCGGGGAGCGCAGTATTTGCAGTCTGGCTGCAGACTGTAACTGATAGGTGCCTGTCACCCCGCTCCAGCCCCCCGCGGGCCGGCCCGGCTGGCGGAGGGCACAGCCCGGCTCCAAACAGGGTGGCACCTGAGGGATTGCCGTCACCTCCACAGCGCCGGGGCCTCCGGGCTGGGGCCCGCGGGCGCTGCCTTCCCGCTCCTCAGGAGACCGCGGCCGGCGGCAGTGGCCGGCTGCGGGCCCACAGGGCTCCCGGCTCCGTCCCGCCGCGGGGGGAAGCCCTGTGTAGAGGGTGCCCCCGTTAACACGCCGTGCGAGAGGCGCCAAAACGCCCCCGCTTTGCCCGCTGAGGGAGCCGGGCCTGGCCGCGGCGGGTCCCGTCAGCCCGGTCGCAGTGCGCAGGGCGGGCAGGGCCGCGCATGCGCATCCCGCCGGGGCGGGCAGGGCCGCGCGCTTTAAACCCGGCTAGCGGGCACCCGCCGCGCGTGCGCCTTGCGTCTGTCAGCGCGCGGCCTGTCATGGCGGCGGGCGGCCGCAGCTGGTTCCGCGCCCTGGCGCTCGGTGTCTCCTTCCTCAAGTGCCTCCTCATCCCCGCGTAGTAAGGAGCTTCCCCGGGATTTGGGGGTGGGGGAGGATGGTCGGTAGGGCCTGTCAGCCCTCCTCCCGGGGCGGCGGGTGGCTTCCACCGCCTCTCAGAGC
>JAOXNO010000070.1:32560347-32602966 GCA_028565335.1 Limnodromus scolopaceus
CTTGTATTGAGGTGCCCAGAACTGGACACAATACTCAAGGTGTGGCCTCACCAGTGCTGAGTACAGGGGCACAATCACCTCCCTACTTCTGCTGGTCACATTATTTCTAATACTCCCAGCGTTATTCATATAGCCCTGGTGGGCTTTTGTTGAGGATATGGAAAGGAAACTTTGGCTAGAAATTTTCCTGCCTCCACTGGTGTAACATCACTAACACTTGAAAATGGGATGCCATTTTTAAATGGAGATGAAAATTTTAATGTTATAAAGGAGTGTATGGCACTGATCTAGTAGCCCCCATGTGTGTGGCTGGATATTACTGAACAAAGCTTTTCCTGCAGGAAGGAGGATGGGAAGAGTGATGTTTTACATCACGAAGCATCAGAAGGGAACTGATGTGAATTTGTTCGTAATTTATATGGATAATAAGATCTATTCTTACTACTCATGGCTGGGACGCTGTTTGCATAATGATATGGCTACAGCTGTGCAGGTCTTAGACCACATGTTTTAAAAAGGCAAGAATAGCTGGAAACAGTGAAATTCGTCTGAGCCTTGCTGTAATTAAATACTATGAAATGTATACCTCATTTTTCATAATGTAGAATACACAGTTGACAGTAAGGTGAATGTACTTGCTGTCTGTACTGCTTTCCAGAGACCAACCACATTCCTAAATGACACGATACACTTTCTGTTGTTGCAAATGTAAGTCACAAGATATTTTTTGGAATTATTTGCAACTGTTGCACAAGGGCAGGCGGGAGGTTTAAAGCTTCACAAACATTCATATTTCTTTCTCCTTATGTCATTTCTTTAAAAAAAAAAAGAAGTCAATCACATACAATTATGAAACTGCTTCGCGTTTGACGCAGTTGAAGATGTTTTCAGGCCACAAAAATGTAACTTTCTATGAGTAATTTGAATTAAAAACCCACTCCGGCAGAAAATGTCCTCAATCTTTGGAGTCACATGGTTCTTGGAAAGCTCTCTCTTGGCTGGGCAGGAGGTCAGTCTTTTAAGGAGAGAGTCTGTGCACAAACGTGCAGCACTGCTAATGAGAGGAATTTCACACTTCTCTGCTCTGTGTTCATCCTGCCGAGTGCTGTCTCTAAAGTCTTTTGGTATTAGATGTTATAATAGATGCTGGGCCATTATGGAGCCGGCGTAGCAAAACGCTGTAACTCTAGCTAAAGAGATGGCTTCCAGAAGGTAGGGTCACCCACTCTGCAAACATAAAAAGTAATTAAAAGTAGGGTCTCCTCTTTGTCTCTGAGTGTGTCTCTGCTATGTGGCGGCCCTTCCTTTCCCCAATGGTGATTTTGAAGCCAAACAGCCCTTTCATCATCACTTCGGCTTAGCAGCAAAGTTGTCTGTCAATAATAGCAGGCTTCACTTCTTCCCCAGCTAACTGGTAGTCAGACAGCCAAAGAATGGCCTATCCAAAATTAGGATATGCTCAATGCACCATCCGCTGGTGTTGTTCCCATCAGCCTAATTATATGACTTTTGGGTCAGACAATGTCTCATTGTGTGGCCCTTGGCAGCTACGGGACGCCTAATGCTGCATGAATGTCTAATGCGGAGTTTGATGGCTATGACCGAGGCTGCAGTTCCACGCTGGAATTGAAAACATCCGTGTAGTTTCCATAGAAAACCAGGTCAATGGTGCTTCCATAAAGCATTAGCCCCAGGGAAAGCTATTGGTTGCATGTTGCCTGCACAAATCCACACAGGGTGAGCAGTTTACAGTGCATTTCTCTTTCAGGTAAATGACAATTAAGGAGTCAGATTGATTTAGTTCTTAGAGACCTATTTCAGAATGCTAATTTATTGCAAGCACCATCCCTCATCCGTTTATCTTTTCTTCTATTTTGTGCATTTAAGAACACTTGTGACATACCTTATGAACATTGCAAGCACAATGATTATGGCTTTGTACTGGTAGGTTAAAAAAAAATCACTTTATGTTTTCTTTGACTGTAAAATTTTAGGTAGAACTATCCTATCTTTACAACACTTCCTGTAAAAACTTGCCTTTTTTTACAGGCAAAAGCAAGGTATGAATGTAAAAGGCAATTCATTGTATATGGAGGCTGTAATATGCTTGTTCATTTCAAAGGAGAATGTATAACTAATTACTTTTTAATTAAATCTCTAATGTCAACAGCTGTTTTTAAGGGATCTTTTTAAGCTACATTTATTTTTAGTATTGCTTAAGATCGTCTTTCTTTGCATGCATCTCCCTTCATGCGTTATTGTCTTTTAAAAAGTTTTCCTTCTTTTAAAGTATCAACTACTGCTGGCATATATTAAAGGCTAAGTGCTGGTAAAATTAGTTTTTTAAGATGCTAGCTGTGACTTTTCTAAGTAGAGAGCAAAAAGATGTGACACCACCAAAATGCCATTTGTTCTCTTTTTCTCCCATAAGTAAAAAGTTTCAGTTCCAAAGCCCCAGTTGCCGAGGTTGGTTTTCAGCTGACAGTGGTTTATGTCAGCTGGCTCTTATCAGCTCCTCTACAATGCCACTGCTAATTACAGTAATAGCACAACTGTGTCTTCAGACTGAGTGATCCATGCTGATTTAATCCTTTCCCCCTGCTAAATCAACAGCAGCATCAGTGAGTATCCTTTCAACACATGAAAAAAACTCAGCTAAATTTAGGGCTTCACCTATCAGGGCTTGGTCCTGTTGACTTTCCTGGAAGGAAAGTGCTCACCATAAAACTTCAGGTATCATTGCAGCTTCTTAGTGTTCTTGATTTGTCATTTCCAGCCTGGAGAGGAATGAAAAAGGAGTCTTTGCTCAGCCTGTAGAAGCTTGGAAGCTCTGTCATGGGAGTCAGCAGAGCCTGCTGGCTTCCAGCCACTGCAGGACTTCCAGGTGAGCTTTTTGTTGGGCATTAAGGTCAGAGCCACACCAGTGATCTCTGTCCTGGCCTGGTGAGACCCAGGTCTGTGGCTCAATGTCTCTGCTGTAAGGGGACCCAGCTCTACCCTGCACCTCTCCACTTCCACCTGAGCAGCCCTTACCACGCTTCTGTGGAGGAGGGATTTGACCGCTCGCTGCGGTTGGGCTTGGCACCTCCAGCACCCTGGGAGGTATGGCTGTACCTGTCTCATCTATGGTAAAGTCATTCAGGGACATCTCCCCACCCTGTGAAAGAGTTAAAATCCACTCTCTTTCTGCTCTGATCAGAGGGGCTGGTTTGTGTCACAGTGGATCTGTGGATAGCCTGGCTCTGGCTATTTCTAGTGCTATTTCCCTGCAGTTGCTGGGTTTCTTGTAGTTATGGGATCAACCTACAGTAAAGACACCCTCTGTAATCTCCTCTGCTACCCCTGTCACCTCTTCTCTTGCTGAACTGCATGGTTTTGCATGATTCAGAGTCTTAAGCGCATCAGAAATGGAGGAAAGTATTTAAGAGAGGATTACTGTATTGCTGCGCAAGAATACATCGCTAATATCAGTTTACTATCTAAACTTTAATTTGCTGTAAACATCAAAGCCCAGTAATCACGAGTGTTGGTTTTGGAAGGTAGTTCCATTATAGGTTGGAATTCCAGTGTATTTGCTAAAATTGCTAAATTTGCTAGATTAAATAAGAATTCATTATCTCTTTCAGGGAACTAGTCAAGAGGCTCAGAAGGACTTGATGTCTGAGGCTAAGATAATAACTGATCTAGTGGTAGTAAAATAATGGCAAGTCAGAAAAACTGGTGAATCTTCTTGTTAACACCTGCAAATGCATGGTGATTATGTTTTTCATTGATAAATGGGGATTTGTGAGACCCATGATTTGCGAGAGCAGAATTGACCCTTTGTATTTTACTGTTAAATTTCTCTTCGCTCCTTATAAGTGCACTGCATCTAATTTTGATCTCAAGCAAGCATAAATCGCAGTTAACACTAGCGACATCACTGTAATTGCACATATCTGAAGTCTGTGTATTTGAGAGAAAATCAGACTTGTTCGGTCAGATTCCTCAGAGGGGGACTCTCTGAAAGCAGAGCAAATTCACAGGAGTGATATGAATTATCCCTTGCCTGATGCTGCTGTAAATGAAAGCTGAATCTGACCAGCTTAGTGCTGTGGCTTGAATAGTATTTTTGATGAAGCATGGCCCAGTGCTCTCTACAGCAAAAATGCCTTTTATTTCAATAGTGTAAAGCAATCAGAAATACTAAGATGTGTAGCATTTCTTCAGCATGGTGAAGGGCACTCCTATGTCCACTCCTGATGGATGGGTCAGCCATTCTTGGAGCAGCAGACAGCTCAAGCTATTTTAATGGATTGATAGCATTACTGAGCCTAAAAATGATCCTTGGGGTGCTTGCAAGCATTTCTGAGAATATTACATCAAGCAAAAACATTTGCTGTGGTGTTGTGGGATGTACGCAGGACAAAGGGTTAGAGTTGGGCTTGCAGCTGTGCCTTCTGATGCGAGTAAATCACTGGATTTCTCCTCTCAATGTAGTTATTAAACAGGGAGACAGTCTCGCCTTGCTGTATTAGGGTGCTGTGAAGGTAGGTTAACTTCTCTTAAAACATACTTAAAATTCTGGATTGGAGGGCATAATGGAAATGCGAAGCATCTTGTTATGTTATAAACCATGGAATTAGCAAACGTTGTTAATCCCTCGTGTTCGACAATAATTTCTCCGTACAGGGACAGAAAAACAGGGCCAATAAGAGACGTGCCACAGCTAGGCTGGCGGTGGCTGCAGTGAAACAGCATTTTGATTTGTTGGTCTCTCAGAACTTTGCTTAATGTGTTACTATTTCTTCTTGTTAGAGCTGATTGAATCGCATAAAACTGAATTCCAGGAACTGAATAGCTACATGGCATTGTATTAGGAGACATACCAATCACTCCAGGATTGCTTTCCTGATGTCAACAACACGTACTGCATACCAACATCCGCACTCTACCAGAGATGCTCTTCTATATGTCTGGAAAACTGCATGACAATTTGTGCAAGATGAGCAAATCTTGCATGCTGGGTTATTGAAAAGTTGAGTAACTTGACTGGTGTTATTTTCAATAATATTTACCAGCAGACTCTATATATTGACTTTTAGACCTGTCGTGTTGAATTACTGTTACTCAGATAGTAATTGCAAAATTCTTTTTTGTTGTTGTTTTTTTAGTGTTTTCACAGGTAACACTTTTACTTAGCGGAGAGTCATATAGAAAACTCCTGTTCTTCTTTACCCAGCCTCTCTCCTACCTTTCACCTCTCAGGTCGTGGCAGTTCACAGACAAGCTGCAGCCGGTGAGTTGGGCAAGGAGACCGTGAGGATTTGCCCTGATGCACTGAAGTAATCAGAGTATCAAAAGTCCTGGTGAATCCTAAGCTGCTCAAATCAACGAGCACTTTCTTTCTGACCTCAGTGGATCTGGGATTTTCCTGCCATGTACATTTGCTGCCTGGACAGCAAGTAAAGGTTTCTTTGCCTGTGTGATCAGGCACATAGGGCTTCACAGAGGAGGCGTGTTCTGTGTGGCTGATAACTTGGGGAATGTGTGTTGTCTCTAGTCAGAAACATGCCTTTCCTGTTGTGAAGGCTATTCGAGTTATTTGTGTATAATATCATGAGCTGGAAAAGAAAGGGGATTTGTGCCCTTTGAAGAAGCTCCTCCAGATTTGTTTCTGCCTCTCTTCAGTGTGATGCACCACTATTTACATTCTTTTCTACCTCTTTTTTTTTTCCCCCTGCTTGCTCCTTTCTTCCAGGCAGTTAGAGTCTGGCTTTGGTCTTGCTGCTGGATGCGAATTTTTGTTTCAATGTGCTACTGGATTTTTTGGTTCTGGTGCAGAAGCCAGGCTGTCTCACAGTGGCTCCTCTTTGCATTAGACCCTGGCAGGTCTCTCCTGCACTGATGCACTTATTAAAAGCTTAGTTATTTATTCATTACCTCTTCACTATCTTTAGGTATATGTCAGGACTTGGAAATGATCAGTCATGTTTTTTTCATGTTGCTTTGCTCTTTTTGTTCTCTTGTATCAGTATGGAAACCCATGGTGTTGGTACAGGACTTATCCCTGGAAAACAATGTTTCCAACCCATTTATCTGTACAAATTACTTTTTTTGATTTTGGATTTTCTGCTAACATTGAAGACTCCAGGCACTTTCTTTTTGTCTTACTGACACCAAAATATAGCAAAACTTCTCCATTTACAGACCTGGCTGATTTACCTGACTTTTTTCATTGCTATGGGAATGTTTACAAAAACTAGTCCGTTTTCAATTATTGCTTGTATTGCTTGTATTATTGTATGTTATTTATATATCTGCCTTATTTTTTTTCTTTTACTACTTGTCACCCTCTTAAATGAAAATATTTTGGAAGGCAATAAAACTAACCTGTTACAATAGGGCCTATTTGTGCTGTAGGGCTGGAGCAGTCTGGCTACTCCATTCTCCCGCTCCTGTAGCTGAGAGCGCCCTGCAAAATGGAAGAAGCAAAGCTGAAAGTGAGGAGGGTGCTCTGGGGTTTGTGAACGACCCCCTCCAGTGCTGTCCTAAAGCTCTGGCTCGTGCTGCAGGGTCTGCAGGGACCTTTGTTTTGCAGAGCGCCTTCAGCTGTGTTCTGGCTGGAAGGTGATGCACCCATGAGCTGCCCTTGGTCCAGGAGGGGACGATGTGCCTTCAGACCTCTACAGTGGAAGGGAGAATAGGCATGATGTGGGTGGCGTACTGGTGAGGAGCTTTGGAAAAAGCTGCCTCCTAGCAGGGATGCCCAGGGGTGAAAGCATGGTCTGATGTGACAATTTTGCTTCAGATCGTGTTTTCTTGCAAAGTTTTGGTGCTAACCTTGACTGAGCAGGATGAAGATGATTTAAAGAGTGGACTCCGAGCTGCAGCCCACTACACATCCTTTTTAAACATTCTGCTTCAGCAACGGAGATGTAAAGACCATAAAACTACAGTCCTCAGAGACCAGACTGGAGTGTGTGTGGAGGGCAAAGAGGGCTGGAGGGATTTCTCCCTCCTTTGCTGCATCACATAAACAGCAGAGAGAAAGCCAGGAATTAGAGATTTCGGTGGGAAACAGCAAATAACACCAGGGAGAAAAGGCCAAGCCGCAGATAACCATGGACTTATCTCATGACAAGCAACTACTTGAGTGTGTTGAGCGCTTGCACGCACAAAGTGAGAAGTGAAAGACAGGGAAGGCAACTAGGTGGAATAAAGGTTTTGAATCCAGACGTTCCAGTCACACTGTGAGATGTGGTTTATTTCAGGGAAATGAGCATTTGCAATCACCCGGATCCTCAGCTGGTGCCTACATAGACAGGTGCTGCTAAACCTTCTAAATTAAAATAGTTTAATTTTGAGGGGAAAACCTACCAGAACAAACCAGTCTGTAGACACTCTTGTGCATGCAAATGGGAAAGGGGGAGGGAGGCTGGCTTTAGAAGCACAAATGTAACAGACATAGCAAAACAGAGGAAAATGAAGGTACAGAGGGAAAAGACAAATGTAGGGTAGAGACAGAGAAAGGGCTCTTCTTGGAGAAGTCACAGCAATGTAGTGACTGCACTGAGAACCACTAGCATTGCCCTCTAAAAGCTGCTTGGTTATTGGAAGCTGAGGGGAAATTCCCTATCAGATCAATCATTGCTTTAGATGGCACAAACCCAGGCAATTTCTATGCTGTAATTTAATTTTTTTTTGTTTGTTTTGGTTTGGGTTCTTTTTTTTCTTTTTGGCATAAACTGTGATTAGGCTCCAGGGAGTTCCTTAGGTTTTGAAGAAAATGGATTCAAGGCAGCACTGGGGCACAGCACAGGTACGTTTTCACAGGTGCCATGATCATTAGTAAGGGGCTGTTCACAGTGCGGGTTATCACCTGGTAATATAAATTTGATCTGAATCAAGAGGCACAGCGCAACCACACTTCTGTCAAATTAGCCAGGGTGAATTATGCAAAGTTTGTGCAGCTTTATGTTTTCAGATGAGCTTTATGCTTGCTGTGGGAGGCTGGCTGACAGTGAGCCAGACAAGGTTAGCAGCTGATCTGGTGTGAAGTCTTCCAGTACAGAGTTGCCCCATTAAAAAATTTAAAACAAGTCTGCAAAGTGAATTTGCATTGGCCCAGCGCTTCCCAGCCAGTGGTCACAACATTGTGTAACACCATAAAAGCGGGTTTAGCGTCTCCTCAGGTTGCCGGCACAGCTCCCTGAGGTTCAGTTTTCCAAGGCGTAAAGCCCCTGGTGACCCCAGCCTGAGCAGAGCAGGAGCTCAGCACATCCAGGGGCAGCCTGGCAGGTACTGTAAAGGCATGTGTGGGGTGTGGACCGGTTGTGGCTGTGTGTGGGGAGCCTCAAATTGCACTTGCAACTTAATTGTGGGGAAGTGATTGGTTTGGGGTTGGGTTTCTTTACATAACTGTATGCAAGTTAATTCTGAAAAGATACCTGCAGATGTTTCCAGTACAACAAGCTAGAGAAGAATGAGCTCACCTGAAGCGGTAGGTTAATATCTGAGTTAACATTAAATCTGGTTGCATTCCCTGGAGCCAACTGTTAAAATCTCTGCTGAATTCCAAATGAGCCTTAAAGGTTTCCTCCAGCCAGCTTTGTCTCCCCTCCATGCCTCCTTCTAGAAACCTCTGGCTCTGAAAGGGACTTTTCCTTCTCTTCACCTCCTTTCTCCATGTTATATGTTCATGCTGTCCTTCTCTTCACCCTGTTTCAGCTGCATTTGCCCCACTAGTAATTAATCTGACAACTGAATTTATGGGAATTAAGATTCCTATAAATCAAATGCAAATAGAAAACTGATGGTCACACAAACACTTGTGGATGGGGCCAGGTGGAAAGAGACTGGCATATTTCTTCTAGGGCCAGAGTGTGATTCTTCTTTGCTGTCATTAATGTAATTTGCTTTCATTAATGTAATTTGCATTCACTTGAATGATGCCTTTCTAGGGCCTGGTCCATGAAAGGTACTTGTCTGACTGCAGTGGGTCACTCGCTTCAGAACTGGAACCAGTACCAGGCCTACTTTAGATGGGTGAGGATGGCCAAGGGAGTCTCTAGTTGCTGCTTGCTAAGAGAAGCATCGTTACCAGCCTGTTTTGTGGGGAGGGAGGGTGTAGCATCCTGGGAACTGGCTGGGAAGAGCTGGGGGAGTCTTGAATTTGTGAACTTACAACTCTTCAGGGTGCAGCATCAATTAGAGAGGCTGTCTCATAATTTTAATCTCTTCTGGGATTGACAGGGTTTCTTAAAATCAGGAAGCCTCTAGTAGTCTGGGCTAGAGGTGCTTTTTCTTTTCCTGTGAGCAAGTAACATCTTTGCTGCCAGCCACCGATGTTTTCTGCTAGTATAGCTATACCAATGGCTGTAAACAGGTCCCAGGTTGGCTCATGTTTTACCATAATTTAGTTTTTCCTTAACACAGATTGTTTTTTCAGTTCTGACTACCAGAAGCTGTGGAAAAAAAAATCAGATTAATTATGTGTTTCTCATGGTATCAGTTTAACTTAGTATGATACAATTTCCCCCTTCAACAAAATGGATTGCTGAAAGATGTATGAGAACAGGTGAACATTTTCTGTCTGAACAACTATACTGGGAACTATACATTTTGCATAGGTCTGTGGTATCTGCAGCTTGGAGAGCTGAAAAGGAGTGTGGTAGGCACTATAGTAACTTAGCAGTGTAAGAAAATCTGTTTGAGCAGAGGATTTCCTTGGCTGGATGTGAATAAAACTTTTTCCCCAGACACCCACAAGGAGTAGAGTGAAGGGACTTTCCCTGTCATGACTGTGAGCTGGTACTTGCCCTCTCTCCTGGCTCTTCAGGGTGCCTGGGTACCAATTTGTAATCCTTTGAATTGTACCTAAACTGGTGCCCAGAGCTGAGGGAATGGATATCCCACACAGGATCACTGAGCCTGGCGTATTATTCTTCAGTCTCTCAAAAATGGAAAGTCATTAAAAGTAGGATGATGGATAAATGGTGTTTAATCAAGAACTAACTTTAAGTGGGTTCAATTGTGAAGTATCAAAGGGGTAGAGAGGCTAATTTCCTTATAATAAATGGCTGCACTTAAATTTGGTCGTCATAAAAGGGTAATCCATGTTTTGTGGAATAACGATCTATCAGTACTAAAAAACCAGAGCATTAATTTTCATTGGTATTCCCCAATTTTTATATTTATGTCAGGAGAGGTAGGTCTCTTTTCTGCATAAAAGACAATTTAGAACAAATAGAAAAGCTGGAAATATTGGTATGGGATTTTTAACCCACCTGAGTGTGACCCTGATGCCGTTTCTCTGTGGTTTCTCTCTTCAGTGCTCTGTCAGCCAGGATCTGAAGGCGAGCATGAGCTGCCATGGTCACCTGCTGCTGCACCGTGGGCTGGTAGAGTCCATGGGGAAAGCTGTTGTTCTAGAATTGCTCTTAAGGCACTTTCCATGCCGTTCATACTTAATCACTGCTAGGAGTAACTGAACAGGTGGCTTCAGGATCTTCTGTTGCTGCAGCTTTGGTCAAACTGTTCCATATGTGGATTTATTAAAAGATATTTAACCCAGAGGTTGGTGTTTGGTTGTTTTTGTTTGTTTGTGTGTTTGTTTGTTGGTTTTTTAAAAAAAAAAAAGCAGTGACTGCAGGAGAAATTTCTCCTTACATTCCTCCTGGGAAGGATTACCCAGGTGCGTGTCACATGGCTGCTCTTGTTCAAATCTATAGAGGCAAAGGGGAAATCATGAAATCATGGTGAAGGTGGCAACTGCTTGGAGGTGTTAGTCTTTTCTCATGGTTAGGTGAGAGCTGGGGAGGGCATCTGGTGACTGCTTTCTCTTCGTGTCACAAGAAACAACTGCAGGGCAAGCAATTGACAGAGAATGTGTTTTAATAGTCCAGGGTGGTATTGGCTTCCATATTATCTTTTTCACCCAGGAGAATGCAGTGATCATTAACGACAATAGCTGATTCATATAGGAGACAGCTTCCTCCACCCATCTGCTGAGTTGTACCTTGCTCCAGTGGAGCTGTTCTGCCTGTTTCTGGGGGTCTACTTGACATCAGTAAAGTTTTCAGAATTTGCCTCTGAAAAAAATGATGCTGATCTCAACAGATCTTAGGAAACAGCAGACTATCCTCTGTGAAAGAGGATTCACCAGCCATACTGAACAAAAATGAATTCTGTAAGAACGATTTTGGCTTGGCTATTAATCTATAGAAGAGCTTTTACTAATGTTTAAACTATGTGCTCTATTTGAAGTGAAAGGAAGTTGCCCAAGTAAGAGATCAGAGTCTGTTTTGTTGTGCTTTCAGTTTCTTTGTGAGAAATGTGACTTTTCCTTTCCCTCTCTGGAGAATGTGTGTCCCTCCTTCCTCTCGGAGCTGATCAGCACTGGCATCTGTGCAAAACCTTCTTGCTCTCGTTTCCCCATTGGGAGCTTTCTGACCTTGCTGCCCGTATTTGGTCTCTAGAAATCACCTTTCTTTCAAAATCCCTCAATTAACTGTGAGTGGTGCCAGGAAAGAGCCTGACCTTGTTATACCTTCTCTGAGCCAAATCTGCCTAATGGTGGAGGGACTCTCTGTATGGTTCAGCTTCTGGCATTTCTTTCTATTCTTCCCAGATAAGCTGACTGAGCTGGGAATGCACTTGGCCATGGCTCAATTTAAGCTGTACATAATCACATGAGAAAAACAAAAGCGAAAATCCAGTGAAAGTGTGGTTTCTGGAGCAGGCACTTAACTGGGCTGTGACAGATCTGCTTTCAGGTCCCAGATCTGCTACAACCATCATCTGTAATTTTATGCAGGTCACTTAACGCCTCTGTGTCTCCCTTTCTAGTTTGGTCAAATGGAGGGAGCAGTGCTTCTGCTTTGACCGATGGCTGTGCTTTCTGTAGGCCGTCTTTTGAAGCAGGGCTTCTCTTTGTTCACCAGCTACACAGCATGACGGTGATAGGATCTTGCTTGAGGTCTCTGCAGGCTCCAGTAATAATAACGCAGACAATCAGTTAACTGAAACAGAAACAAGTATTCAAACAATATGCCTGTGAGGTTTCTCTCTTCATTGGGTTTTACTGTGGTGTATTCTTTGTTTGATTTACTTTATACCTCTAGGAATATTTATTTAGCTTCTTTATGACATTATGGTTTTCTTAGAAAATCAGGATGTATGTTCTGAGTGGTCAGATGGATAGTGCTTTATTCTTGTTGCTTCTCATGTAATAATCCATAGTCTTTACAAATACCTACTTCAGGCATAGAATGTATTAAAATTCTTGCATAGTTTTTCCTCTCTCAGATAAGATGAAATACCTTCCCCCAGCCCTCTGTTCGGGCTGTGACAGCCACGTGACTCCACGCTCAATGCCACTGCGATTGCCAGACTTTCAGCATGAGTAAGAGAATCTAGTTAACAGCTCATGTGCACTTTATTTTTCCCTTTCAGAGGTTGTATCTGGTGACTGTGTGACTGGAACAATGAGGCTAACCTCAGTTTTACAGTAACAAAGCAGCTTTGAGTTTTCTGAGTAAAGTATATTTTGACTGACATACAAGTAGCTGTAACTTTGCTGCACAATGGAGAAAATGACTTCATTTAACAGCTTTCTGTGCCAAGAAAGAAATAAAACAGTTCTGAGAATGTTGAAGAGTTTTTTCCTGTTTTAATTTTAAACCTAAAAGAAAAAGCAGTTGCCATATAAGTCTAAGTCAATGGAATATATAAATCTTTAAAAAGGTTTCATAAAGTAATAATGACTTTAGTATATGTACCAAATGAGATTAAAGAGCTACATTTGGTTCTAATACAGAGTTTCACATTCAAAAGGACCATCAGTTTCCTGTTTAAAATCTACTTATATTGAACTGAATGGAGTTCAAACATAATGCCATTGTATTTCAGACATTTATCTTAATTTAAAACAGCTGAAAAACATTAATAACAGAGCAAGGAGATGTGAAGGTTCAGGAATGTCTCCCTTCTCTACTTTTCAAAATAATGAACTCAGATATAACGTACTTCTGCTTACACTGTTCTGCCACTCTTGTAGGAGACAGGGTGCAGAGTCACCCCATTGAAACCATAAGAAAAGCAGTCTTTTTTAAGGGGTGAAGGACATGAGGGAAACTTGCTTCACAAGGTGTCTGTTTCTGAACAAGTGGGTTAAACAGTGATATACAGTTTTTACTTACAGCATCTTCATGAAGCATTTGCAATACAGGCACACTAAGCTGAACCTCACAGCACGAACACTTCCTCACTTTTTGGCTTCGATCCCAGGCTCCTCTTTCTCTCCAGTGCAAATTTTCCCTTTGCCATGACTGTCTTTAAGCATATAGTGTCACAAATCATACCACTGTACATTTTACATGTCCTTTGTATGAATTTCACCTTCTCTATTGTAATTTCACAGAGGGATTGTTAATTCTGTGTCAGCTGCGTTTTTCAGAATTGTTAAACTTCTTGAAGCTCTGAATTATTGTCAATAAAAATCAAAGTTTATTTCTGTATTCCTATTAGTGTTGTCTCTCAGGAGGAGGTGGTGAGTGAAGAAAATGCATGGGCATTTTCTGATTTTCTGATGCAAGGACATCAGAGAATCAGTTTTAGTATAAATACTTGAAATACACTAATTGGGGATGGGACACTTTTGTGCTAGGTGATGTACAAACACAGAGCAGAGATAAGTCCTGCCTCTGAAGGTCTGTAACATAAGTAAGCTTTACAACAATTTTCCAGTGAGTTTTCACACTAGAATAAATTACCTCAAAACCCTTTCAGAATGATAAAGGAGTCTAGTTTGATGTTCCACTTATGTGGGAACACCTTTTCCCCAAAGACTCCAGATATCCCACCAATCAACATATCTGTCTAGTGGAATAATGTGAGAATGTAGTTTTTATTATCAGGATCTTCCCAGGGAGCCTTAGGTACTTTGTAGTGCTATATTCTTTGCAGTTCTCAGAATCATGTGCATTAAAGGTTGCTTAACAGCTGGTGAGTCACACAGCTTGTTCTTTGAGCTCGAATGCTCCATTAGGACACATCCACCAGAGGTATTTTAACCTTTGAAAAAATCAATACAAGTGGCTTAAGCATTCTAGGTTTTAAGGAAAAAAAAGCACAAAAAAACTCAACAGAAAACCCTAAATAACAACAAACTGCCTGCATGATGTGTAATAAATTAAGCTCTGTTCTACTGGGTGCTTCTGAGGAGTGTAGCATTTGCTAGAGAGCAGCACAGTTCTGGTCTAAAAAGTCACTGTCCTTGGGCACCAAGCGAAGCTGAGCCTCTGGAGGAAGTGAAATGTCTTCTGCATTAAAAATCTCTAGTTCATTCTGTTTAACATTGCATGTGGGGACAGGAATGACACTTGGAAGAAGAGTACTCCCTAATTTCACTGGGCAGTTGGTCCCTTTCCCTAAACCATGAACTGTACTTATTGCAGATAATTGCAAATATGGCTTACGTGTAGCAAGCCACAGTGCTTGACTAAGTAGCCAGGATGAGGGAGGAATTCTGCGGGCAGTATATGTTTCCCTCTAGTTTAAATGTACCTGATGTTAAATGAGTTGAACTACCCTGTTTTAGCCAAACTTCTTGAGGAAATGAAGTATACGCTCCCACTTTGCTGGTCAGTGCCAGTGCTTCTCCCCTGTGATATAACTTGGTGGAGAAAGGCTGATTTGAATCAAGTTTGACTGTGTGATGAAGGGCTGAAGGATATTGCAGTCCTCCAAATTTCACAAGAAGAGGCAGTCCGGCAGCGGGAAAACAAATCAGTGCTCCCTTTAGGGAAAATACTGCAGAATTAGCTCAGTTGCATTATTAGACACCCGAGAATCCAGCCCTCCGCCACGCACACAGAAGACATAACTGAGTGAAACCAGATTTCCTAACTGCTGTCTGTGGACTGATTCCTTTGCATGAAAAAGCAAAGTGGTTTGATCTTTCTCTTATGGTATACCCTCGGTGATTTCATTCCTCAGTAAGTCTCCTCAGGATAAATAACCTGGTTGTATCATATCCTAACTCCTGGATTTCCTCTGCTTTGGTCTTTTTGGCATCAATTTTCTCCCGAGTATGAGGTGGAGAGGTCTCGCAACGCCTCCCATCCTCCGAGCCAGCCGGGTCAGGATGCGGCCACAGCTCTTCCCTTTGCATGTGGCCGAGGGCCGCGTTGGTCACCGGGCTGGCTGGGAGCAAATTTGGGTGACTGCCTGATGCCGTGGGTAGTGTAGAAGCTGTCGGTGAAACCCTGGCCAGACTGAGGTGGGCTCAGGATGCTGCCGCAGCCCCCGGATGGCGAGCAGAGGGCAGTGCCCAGGACAAGCTGCTCCTTTTTTAGGGACACGGTCCACAGCTGCCAGGCAGTCTCCGTGTCCCAGGTTTCAGGCACTGCACGGGGTTGCCGTCCCCCTGCTAGGAGCGGAGCCTGGATCTGGTGGAAGAACAGCCATTTCGCTGTGCCGGGGAACAGGCTGTGCCGACCTCCCTCGCGATGGTGCGTACCGACTGCGACATGCTGTTAGGATTTGTTAGGATTGCTGTGAGGCAGAGCGCAGGGAGAGGAATGCGATTTAATACGAGGAGAATTTTCTGGTACTTAATGCCACCAGAATGTCAGAAGAGTTAATGGCAGATGTGGTTGTGAAAATGTTCTGTATTTTTAGACAACCTTTAATTAAGACACTTTGTATGTAGCAGCGACCAAATAATATGCTGCCACTTGAAAGCTGTCAGAAGGGAAAAAGTGTACAAAGCTTCTAAATGCAGCCCTCTTTATTTTTATCTGAAAGTGAATTAGGAAACCTTTCCAGTAACAATAACTGTCCTTTCACATGAAATGATTTATTTAATGCACACTGTAAATACTTTGGGCATCTATATGGATTTATACTTAACCCCTTTCACATCACGTTGTTTAATCTAGCCTCATATTAAAATGATTACATCTGAAAGCTGAATGGGTTTTGTGATCCCAGCTTTTTCTTCTGAGAATAATGTTTTATATAATTATTTTGATACAGCAGAATTTTTTTTTTCATCCTTTCATAAACCTTTGTAAGGGGTGAATAGGCCTTTCAGGGTTTTCATTTGGATTGAATTAAGAGAAAAACAATGTATACAGTACAATTCCATTTTGAACTTGAAAATGCTTTATTAATAGATTATTTATTTGCCTGTAGGGTTAGAAAGATGCTAACATGATAGAGGATTCTCTAATAGAGCACTAATTCTTACTTTGATATAGCAGAGATGTAACATCACGTACACTTGGGCTTGGATGGGAAGCAATGAGGTTTCAGTAAATCACGATACAAAAAACCTGAAAGAACTGTATAAGCATCACTTTGACGTTCCTAGAATTTTGATACCCACCACTGTTAGGATGAGCACACAGTAAGTAGCAATTAGATTATTAGTTAGCCAATATATTATGCACATTTACAGAATTAGATTGGTTAATGTACTTAAACTGTTCACAGGCTGCCATTTGAGGCAAGCAGCAGGCTAATTGAGCACTGTCACGTCCCTTGTTATTCCCTAGCAGTGTGCAATGGGATGAACAACACCCGTCCAGGCTGTGAGTGGAAGACACAGGCTTTAAGAATTGCAACAGCAATACGTCCTCAGCGTGCAGGCAGATATTCATTTACAGACTCGCTCTGTCACCTGTGGAATTACAAAATCTCTCTAAGGCAGAATCAGACCCAAACCAGCCCGGCACAATTTTACCTTCTGCAGGGCTGTTTATATTCAGCTGGAAGTGCACAGGAGTGCAATGCTGGCGGGCGTGCTTACGGTCTGGTTTCTCAATTCAATTTCACCGTGTCTCCTTCATTCTTCGTGTTTTGTTAATTTTGTTGGTGGTACACGCTTTGATATGCTAATGTGTAGGGAGACTTTGCCAGCGGTTGCACAGGGGGAGACAATCTCCAAGCCTGGAAGGCTGATCAGGATGTTCCTGCAAGTCCACATCACTGTGCATCACAGCTAACAAGTGCCATCCTGCTTTCTGCTGTGTACCTGTCACCAGCTCATTGACACCTTTTGTAGCAGCCTGCTGCTTACTGAAATTGTTTAAAGCATCTATATAATCCTATTAATATGTATTCTGTAGGAATACAAGTGGAAAAAAAAATACTAACAATATCTGTAGTCAGTGGTAATGCTGAGAGAAATTTACCTAGGTTTTCAGGTTCTGGCTCTTGTAAGCTCAGGTGCAAAAGCTCGCTGACATGCTCTTGTGCGTGGTAAGGATGTTAAGAAAAGAGATAAGTGGCTACAGGTTTTCAGAAACAGAGGGGCTGCAGTATGTGCAGGTCGATTTGCACTTTTGCATATGGCTACAGACTGTTTTAGTAGTGTCCTGCAAGTGAAGAACACGCAAAAAGGCAGCAGAAGAACATGTCCTATTGCTAAATGCACCAAATATTATTATTTTTTAAATTCAAAAGCTCACTGTAGTTCAGTCAGCTTTTTGTATTCTCAAACCCTTATTTCTTCGGCAAGCAAAGGACACGTTACCCAATTACTCTATTTCCACAGGTGCTTTCTAACACATCATTTCTTCATAGTGGATCAGAAACCAGAAGAGGAAGAAAAGGGAGGATCCATTTCTCATGTTATTTTTCAGAGAATTTCTTCTAATGCCTCTGGGAATGGTGCCACATATCTTGAATATCAGCATCTGAACCAAATCTGATGTCTTTGCTCTCACTGAATAGCACTCTATTCTGCTAGTAGGCCTACAAAAACGCTTGAAAGCTGTTAGTCACAAAAATAGTGCTTTAGGCAGTGATATAGACTAGAGCCAGAAATCAATGTGATTAAGAGTAGTGAGGGTGATAATGATTGTTACCAGAAGCATAAGAATTTGTCCCTGAAAGGCTCTTTTTGAGCCACCTTGTATTGGTGGTTAACAATGTTCAGGTGAATATTATTTCAGAAAGACAAATTTTGCACTGAAGGTAATGTCTTCTGTTGGACTGGCTCATACAGTAAAAATCCATGGTCACAGCTGTAGACACATAAGGCTGATACTTCAACCCTAAACAAAGAGCATCCATTTATAAAGTGTAGTATTCTTATTTCAGTGGCACAATAATCTTCTAAGCAGTGTCAGTGTGCCTGGCCTGACAGGCGTGCTGGTTCCCCGGGCTACCTGGGTTTGATTGAAATCCATCCTGCAAGAATGACTGGCGAAGGGAAAGGGGAGAAAAATACAGACGCATCAAAAAATGGAACAAAGAGACAAGATCCCTGCCACGTTTGGTAAAAATAAAATAATAGAGCTGTCACTGTCCTGGGTTGCTAATGAATTGTGATGGATGGAGATACCTTCATTAGTTTTCTGTGAAGGTGACTAGTGGAGACCAACTCCAGCTCTGTTACTTTGGTGTAACCAAAGGGGTGTGCCTGTGCTTCAGTGGTTGCCTCAGACACATATTCATGAGCTTTAATAGAGATATTTTGACAATGAGTTCACTGCAGCTGTAAAGCCAACTCAAGAAGCCAGCTAAAAACTTTGGTGATTAACTTGTGTTAAGTTATTACCATTGGTTTCAGAGCTGGTTTAAAACTAGCTTTGATAACATCTATGGGAGTTACAGTGTGCAGTTGTATACCTAGTTGAAGTTATTACTAGTTATGCATGAATCTACATATGTTGTAAAGGCAGGTATTTTTCCTGTTGTCGCCTGAGCTGTGAGGGCAGAGCTAAAGGAAGGAGGAGTTAGTTGGTCACATGTTGGATTTTGGCATCTCTAGCCGGCAGTCAAATAGCTTCTTAGAAAGTGGCATCTGCTTCAACAGACTCAATTATCTACTTAAAAATGACTTGCAAGCTAGCAGGCAAGTTTAGCCTAGTGGTACTGAATAATAAAGCTGTTTATGCTATTTTTCAGTATTTGTTCAATATCACAGAGTGCTCATGCTTGACTCCAATTGTTGTTCTGTGCAGCTGAATACCAAGGGGCTGTGTGGCAGATGAAGGTGATCACTAGAAGCCCCATGGCTTGGTGTGCTTCAGCTGAGAACCTGCTAACGAACCTATAAAGCCATTTGGTCCCCCCAGTGCTTGATGGATGGGTGGTATAGTTGTAGGGTGGGGTGTATTTTGGGGTTGCTTTTCTTTCTTTCCTTCTCCACCTCCACCCTGTTTCCTTTTAGTCTTCCTTCCTCTTAGGGCTGTATGGTTCAGCTGAGTTTAAAGGTGATTTGGCATGATCTTTATGCCTTTATCCAGGCTGCAGTATACCTCTGAGGACATAGTTTTTAGTTGTTCTTTATTCTTGTTTCCAGGACTTTTTTCCTCAAAGAGGTGCTGTAGTGGCTTTTCTGGCAGGATGTTGCTATTGCAGAAGCAGAGGTTGTGGGTCCTCACCAAGAAATAAATGTCAACTCTTTGCCATGAGGCACTGTGTCTGCACCTGCGTTACTTCTGATGTGTGGTATCACGACTTAGTGAAGAGAGTTTGACAGATGACAGCGCTTCAGAGGGTGAGTTAAAAGCAATATGCACTTGCTTCGCTAAACTGGAAACACACTTTTACTTACAGTACCTGCTAACAAAGAATTGCAATGACTAATCTTCATTTAGAGGCTTTAGTCTTCCGCTGTATGTAGCTTGTCATTTGAAATACATCCAGAGAGACTGACTGTGTGCTTAGTAAAGCCCTGCGTGATGCCAGCCTGGTGCTCAGAGATACAGTGTCTGTGTCTCACAGGGGAGTCCTCACTCCGGCTGTCAGATGGACTTGAAAAGTGGGCATCTGATTGCGCTACACAGTACACGTGTGGTGTATGTTTTACTGAGTCGCAGTGTGCTCAATTGCTTTTTGTTAGAGGCTGCTGGGCTGGGTTTGGGACTGGTCCTTGCTGAGCACAGCTTTCGTCTCTGGCTGCTCTTGGGCTGGAGAGCCAGGGTAAAGATTGAGACTTTGGCTGACAGGTACCAGTGATCTACTGCTATTGATTATTCCCAATGTTGTTATCTTCTATATTAAGCTTTTGAAATTCCCTCTGATAGATACTTCTTGCTGGATCCCATCTCAGAGTCTCTTCCAGTAAAGCTGATATGCCCTGGAAATCCATTCAGTCAGGCTCTTACCCATGTGAGTGGGAGCAGACCTTCCTCGTGGAAATAAGCAGACTTTTGCCGAGTCAAACAGGAGGCATCTTTGAGCTCTCTAGGGAAGCAGCTACTAGGAGACATATCCAGAGCTGCACTTGCCTTCACCACAGTTGGTTATTCTCTGTGTGTTTTTAGTGAACACGAAGCTGCCCATGTCTGCCCACAGGATGGTGGCACATGTCGGGTGAATAGGGGGCAATCAGTATAGCCTGTTCTTTATTATCTTTGCCCTTGAATTTCCTGCTTGCCTCCATCTGGACAGCAATGCTTTCTCTCAGCTTGTCATCCCTTCAGAAATCTCTTTGTTCTGTTCATGCTGGTTTTTTAAAACTTTTTGGCTCCCTGGTCTCTTCCAGCCCCTTTGCCTACATGGGGCAAGTAGTTAAGGATATTGCATGATGCTGTATTGAACTTCCTACCTTGCTGCTTCCAGAAGAGCTCCCTGCCACCCTCCAAAGTACTGTGGCTATCAAGCGCTGTCACTCTCTTCTCGTTGTTGTACCCAGAGTGCCTTTGTGCTGCAAGCTCCTTGAAGTAGAGGAATTTCTTGTCATTATTTACCTGTCTGCTGTGAGCTGGTGTTTACACTGGTGCACTGTATCAATGATACTTCTAGCCCAAGTCACAAAATGAGACATGCCATACTCGACACAGGAACACATGCTCTTCCATTAGCATTCATTATTTGTGGTCACAGTCAGGCAGATAAAGATTGACATTGATAAGTGCCTGAGGAGAGGAGCTGTGCACCAGCCTGCGCCTTGCTTGCTGCTTTGATAACGCCGTGATGAGAAGGGAACAGCCACGCAAGTGAGCGGTGGCTCCCTCCTTGCGTTGGCTGGCAGGTGTTTGGCTGTCATCTTCTATTTTTCCCTTCGGAAAGGCAACACTGGAAAGGAATTCCCATTAACAAGTCATATTTACTTAATTAAATCACACTTAGCTGGTAGCTAGTAGCCAGATCACTGAGACTACCTCTCTAAACAAATTAAACCAGATTTACTGGTGCATTTTCTTTTTGCTACCTCTTTCTTATTTGATATGTATTTACTTTTCTCTTAATTTTTCTTTGTCTTTTTTATTTTATTTTTAATTTTTCCCTTTTTTTTGGCAGTGCCTAAGTACCCTACACATGGACCAGTGTCTGCTATGTTCTAAAGGCATATAGTGCAGCTCGGAAGGACTTACAAGATAAAATATATGTTACATCTCTCTTAACATGGACTGAGAACTTTCTGGGGCTGAGGCTTCTTTCTTCTGTTTGTTTATAGGGTGCTGGCTGCAGTGCAGGTCTCAAGTTCATGTTTTACAGGAGCTACTGGGCATACATCACAGCACTCTTGTTTCATAGGTCTCTTGATATATGAATGGCCAATTTTAATTGTTTGAATGAGCTCTTAGTGCTGCATTATCTATTTATGTAACCTTTCTGCTTGCAGGTGAAGTATCTGTTGTCTGCTTTAAAAAAAAAAAAAGCAATTACACAGCAAGGATTTTTGAAGAAATTGAATTTTCCGGCTGCAAAATTCTCCTTTAAGGATAGTCAGGAAATGGGTATCTAATCAGGCTGCTTCAGAAATGTCAGCGTTCTATGGCTTCTAGCCACCAAATGGGTTCTGTAGAAACTGTACATATAGAATAGGCAGACTGTGACTTACGAGCCCAGGAATCCAGTGAGCACATTTGTACTGGGACTGTTTCTGGGAGGTCGCTGTCATCTTTGAGAGGTGACTATTGATGTAAGTAATTAGAAATTTTGTGTTGCTTGGGGATGCCAAATGAAAATGGGTTATTAAACAGGTTTTACTGGAAACTATTTATGAATAATTATCTCCAGAATAATCAGATACATTAAAATAAAAAGAATAGATATGTCATTTAAAAAAAAAAAAAAGAGATAGGATCAAAAGGGATCTGGAATTAGCATTCCTCATTATTTTAATGCCAGAACATGCTTCTGTACTATTAATAGAACTTAAAGCTGCTGCAGATTTTTCTGACTGCATTTCTACAGCTTGAAGAATCATAATCATCCTAGGGCTGAATATCCTTTTTTTTAACAATAGCACCTGTTTTACCTTCCTTAGTTTGTCTCTCAGAACAAAAAAGGTCCTGTAAGGTCATCTTCAGCTCTATCCAGAACCAGGATATTTTTCTTTAGCTTACTCGTCATAGGCCAGGCAGA
The DNA here is from genome assembly GCA_028565335.1 of Limnodromus scolopaceus. NCBI lineage: Eukaryota > Metazoa > Chordata > Aves > Charadriiformes > Scolopacidae > Limnodromus > Limnodromus scolopaceus. Next base: position 32,582,662 of record JAOXNO010000070.1, read on the forward strand.
CAAGGTCTGAAATCTCCTGAAAACTGAATAGTCAGGTATTTTTTTCCCACTTATAAGCATTTTACAGTACAGCATTTTATTTCTTACTCTTTTAATGGTATTTCCTTCCAAATACATTTTTCTCCCTATGTAACATGTCATTAAACTACAGAGCATTTCAGCCTGGACTTTCCCCAAGCATTATGGGCCATTCACAGCCAGCCCTGTGAAGTCGGCTATTATTCCTCATAGCAGGGTTTAAAAATAATTGCCCAGCTCCATTAAAAAAAAAAAAAAAAAAGGCAGTTAGATAATGATTTAGTCTATAAGGTATATTTATCTGTTACAGAGCTTGGTAATGATAAAGACCTATTTGCATACCAGGCCAAAATTGTGAGACTGATTATTTCTGTGTGCAGGAGGGGCCAGCAGCACGCCCGGGGGTGCCGCCTGGGGGATGCTCTAGTGGGAGCACCCATGGGTGCACCACCCCACCCCTGCTGCCAGCAGGGACCAGCCCTGGTCCGGGAAGAGTGGAGCTCTGGGGGCTGGGGTCGGAGCCCACGCCGAGGCGTCCGCTGGAGCGGCAGGGATGGAGCGTGGGCACAGTCCTGCGCAGGCACCTCTGAGAGGTCGTTTCTCGCAGAGAGGTTTTGGGAAGGGGCCTTTCCAGACACACGCTCCTGAAAACCTTGTAAAAGGATGATGAAAGGGTTAGGGAGACCAGCCCTCGTTTGTGTGAATGCTGTTGGGGCTTTTTTTTGGGGGTTGCAATTTAACAGTTCTATTTCATTTGAAATAAATGACTGCAGTTTGGATCTGATTCAAGATGATGGAAAGGCTGCTGTTGCTTACAGTGAGCTTTTCTAACGGTTATTTTAGAAGACCTCCCCTCCTCCCCCCTGCCCACCCCCCAGTTTATTAATTAATTCTCTTAGTTTTACTTTTAATTGCTGAGACAGAAATTCGATGGGCTGAGTGGCACTAAATCATTCAGAAGTTATTTGAAAACTATGTTTTCATGGGGAGGTGGGGGATGTTATCCTTTCCTAGTGCACTGAATTAATCCTAGAAAAATAACAAAAATTAATGTAATAGGAGGATATAACCAGGCAGCCACAGTTGAGAACAGGTTATTTTACTTACTTGCCCTGTGATTCTGTGGTAGAAATATGGGGTCAGGTAATAAAACCAGAACACACTCCCACTTAAATGAATGGAGCCATTCATTTCAAGGACGGCTTCAGGGTTTTTCAGTCTAGCAATGTAACTAACTGAATTCCCTGCAGGCAGATGAGCCAGTGAAGGAAAAATGTTCGGAATAAGGATTCCAGGTTATGTGCTTTTGAGTGTTAGTTTGGTGGGGTTTTTTTCCCTTTCTCTTTACATATTGAGGCTAATTACCCTGGTGGAGCTGGGGAGGTGGTGAAGGGGGGAAAGCTGGGTTTGGTAGAGAGGATCTTTGTGAATGCTTCCTCCAGGCTGCAGAAGCAATTGAACCACTAGAGCTCTGAAATTCAACTAGACTCAGTAAAATGTGAGCTGCCTTTTTCTAGGTGTTCGGAACAACCTGACGAGAAACCCACCACTCGGAGCGAGACCAAAGTTCTTGGGATTTAAAAACATAATAATATTGTTTCATTGTTAATATAATAATATTTTAAGATAACCATAATGAGCTCATTTCTCTGCTAGAGGCAGGTCATAAAGATAAGCACTTCTGGAGCACTTCACTCATTCCAAGTGCTGCTCTGTTAACAATAGCATCCGTGATGCTGAAAGCAGATACAGAGGGCTCTTAACTTCTGTTTATTTCTGCAGAAGGCTGATCCTGACTGTGGGAAGACTCCTACTAAAGACTAGAAAAGGCTTCATACTAGCCTTTTCCCCGCTCAAGATAATGGTCTCTTTCTCAACAGGTTTTCAAAAGAGGGGAGAAGGAACATATTCTATGGTCAAAATAGAACATTACAGGAAAATAAGGGTGTTTCCGATGAGCACATCTTATGGGTGCAGCTCCCCTGTTAGAAAGTCAGTAGCAATGCAGAAACACGGCATTATCCTTTGCGAGCACAAAATGCAAGCAGTGCATCATCACCCTTGCCCTGTAGGACCTTACTTAAATTTGCACTTGTTTGTGATCGTGGGGAGTGGTGAGTAAGTGGGTACTGCTCTGCATTTTTGTCTCTGAGTCGCTTGGTCTGTCCCCTTCAGCAGCGGAGGGCAAAGGGAGTCAACAGGGCATTTTTGGATCATCCACAATGTGAACCAGGAAGAAGGCATCACTGTTCTTTTCCTGAAGTAAAATATCATTTTGTGCAGGAGAAGTAGCGAACAGGATCTAGCAGATGGGACTGTCTCCTGCAGTTAGATATCACTGCTGCTTCACCAGACAAGGAAGACACTTGGATGCTCACCAGTTGTTGGATTTTTTTCCCCCCACTCATAAACTCTGAGTGTTCCCAGTTCTGGTTATCTTAAGTGCCCACTTTGTCCTCCCTGAAGAGGTCGAAAGGGACCCTTCACAAATCAAGGGAATTGCATAGGACATCAGCCCTACCTAATGTGTCACAGATCCATTTCAAGGAATTAGGAAAGGCTTTCCTCTGGGCTGGCACTGCTGTCATCTGCTATTCCTTCTTCCTGTCTAGCCCTCTGGAGAGCTGTCTCCATGCTCATGAGCTGCAGGATATAAGGTGGACTTGTAGCATCTTTAGCATTTCTCAGGAAATACCAATCAGACTTTAGCAACCGCTGAGCTTTTTATATGAAGTTGGAAAGACTGGGCTTTCTTTTCCCCTTTTGGACACATTTCATTGTGTATATGATCCCTCTTTACGGATGTCTCAAGATAGCAGATGTCTGGTGAAATATGAGTACAAAAATGAATGAGAAGATGGGTAAAGAGGTGGTTTTATTTCTGGTTGTATTTCTGAGTGAGCTTAAACTTGCTCATTTTGTACCTACAGCCATCACAGCAGAGCAGTGATCTTGGCCCAAAAGTATGTGAAAAGAGGTGACGCTCCGGGAACAACAGGAATGGGAGAGTGATTGCAAGGGCAGGGAGCTCAGCCTTCAGCCCTGCGGAGTGTCACTTATGTCTGGGTCATTCCTGGTAAATCTTCAATCTGTTTTTGAGGCCATCCAATGTTGGTGTCTCTCCAGCTTTCCCAGCAGTCTGTCCCTGGGTTTCCTTACTTCCATGAAACTTTTTTCTGTAATCTCTAATGTATTTCCTGCAGTATGAACCCATTACTCTTTGCCTTATCTGCTGCACATGTGGTGAAAAGACGCTTCCCTTCCTCTTAGAAATGTAAAAATTGTCTGTATTTATTAATGTTTCAGTTTCTTCTCATTAACCTCCCTGTTCATGGTTTTCATGCTAATCATTCAACCCGTTGGCCTTTTTTATGTCCCTCTCTTAATTTTCCTTTTTCTCTTGAAAAATAAAATCCACTTTTCACCAATGTGAAAAACCAGTTGGAGGAAAAAAAAACCCCGAATGTAAGATGAGTTTTGCAAACCCTCACACAGCATCTCAGCCCTTTGTCTGTCTCCTCTGTTTAGACAGCAAGCTCTTCAGAGGAGGGGCTCTTTTCCTGTGTTTGTACAAGTGCTTAGCAGACTGAGGCCCTGATATAGCTGGGTTCCTTAGGGGCTATCGTAATGCAAAATAATAATGAACCATATGTTGGTTTAGCCAGGAAAATACTAAAGCAGCAGGCCAGTAGGCAGATTTTCCCTTAATGGACCAGGTATTGCTTAGACAATGCAGACCATTTCCCCTTCTATCCGACTAATAATACACTTCACTTCTAGAGGAAGTAGTCCTAGGGATGATGACGTATTTTAAACTTTGTGGGCCTTATTGTTCATCTAATTATGTTGTAGACATTTAGAAGTAAGTTTCTGGAGTGTTTTGCAAAGCAGGCGTTCACGAGTTATCTGTGCTCTGAGCCTCGTGGGGCAGCAGTTGTGAGGTGGTGCTAGTGTGGGGCCAGCCCTGACCTCATACGTGGCCCAAGTGGCGACGAACATTGGCTTGGGCTCAGCATCCTGCCAAACTATTTGCTTTATTGCTTTTTGGGTTACTTTTTGTTTGTCACACTGGCAGAACAAGGTTGTATCAGCCTGCAAACAATTGCACGGGTGTACCCCTGGTAGCCAGACAGAGTTATCAGCCCATTTCATGTAGGGACCAGCCTGGAAGTTATCAGCTTGTTTGTTTGGGGAATCTGGTAGGTGTCAGAACTGTTGGTTAATTTTGCAGCTAGATGTAAATTTCAATTATTTAATTTTTTTTTTCTCTCTCCAGAGATAAGTTACCAACATGTTTTATTTCACTCTTACCATTTTTGTGTTGTTATCATCAAAATATTTTGAGCAAAGTTTTAGTTGTGTAACAGCGTGTAGAAATGTTGACACTAAGATGACGCATTTCAACTTTTTTTGAGAAGAAATAACTCAGAATTTTCACTTCATAATTATTTTTTTCTTTCAAAATGTCCTGAATCAAAGCGAAAGGGACAAAAGACCCTGTGTAAAAAATATTAGAAAGGATACCAAGATGCCCCGGTTTTCAGGCAGAGGCATTGTGGGACCCTTGGAGGCTCTCAGGTGCTCTGGATGAGCCTGGTAAGGTGATGCTCAATGCTGATGCCCATGGGTGCCCTGTCCTGGTCTGGCTCTGCTAGGAGATGGGTGTAAATTTGCTGGAGTTTTCTAAGGCTGCACCTCTCTTTTGTTAGGGCTCAGTTCATCAGGAGTTGCTGGGAACAGGGGGAGGGAAATTGAGGGTTTGCTGCTTGGTAAATCCTCCCACTTCTCTTCTCCCAGTGGAGGCATTTGTGATAATCATGGAGAATGCTACCACTTCAGCCTGCAATAATAACCACGGAGCAGCTCTCTCGCTTGTAATTGCTTTACTGCCCAGGGGAGAGAGAGGACTGTTTTCCTTTTATCATTGTCTTTGGCATTGGGTTTGGTTTTTCCTTCTTCTGCCAGTTAAATATTCCTACATATCATCATCTCGATTCTCCTCACTAAGTAACACATGGGGTTATTTTTAGGCAGCAATGCAGGGCATTGTGAGTCTCGAGATGCTGGGGTTGATATTTATGAGTAAATTCAAATGGAGTATGATATGTGTGGTCCTGTAAAGTGCAGATCTGTTTGAATCGAGAGAAGTATTTTAGTGGATTTATTGTTGCCTTTGATATGCTTTTTATGTGTTCTTGTCAGAAGCTGAATTAAAAAAAAAAAAAGTGCTGCAGTTCAGTGTTAGCCTGTAAAAACATAAAAATCTGGCAGAGAAAGACCTGTCATCATAACTTTCATCATGTTACAAATCCTTACTTTGCCACATCTGCTCATTACATGGGACAGGCAAGAATTGAGAGCAGCTGAGCTTTGAGAAATTCTGTTGCAGAAGGTAAAAACTGATTAAAAGGTCAGGAGATAGCTTCAAAAATTTTCCTATGGTCTTTTCAGTTCATGAATTTCATAAGCATGATACCGGTAGACTGCATTGCTGCATATGTTTAGATACAGATTAAGCTGGAGAATGAATTACAGTGAGGTGTAAAATAAGTGAAATTGAAGCTGTACAGCAAACACACTTTTTAAAATGGTTGGTGTTTTTGTATAATAAAAGGAAAAAAAAAATGCCACGGCCATTTTGGGAGCACAGTGGGTGAGATCAAGCACAGAGTGGTAAAGTTAATGGTGCTATGGCGATTCATCTTAGCCGATGATCTTGCCTATGGGCTCTAACTCTGCAACTTGGTCAATAAATGTGATTGCAGTTATTATGTTTAAGAGTAGCTATGGATTTTCAGTCAGAATGATCTTTGCTTTTGTTTCTACCATTATTCTCTTTCCATCTGAAATATAGTCTTCTTGCGCGAGCACAGATGTTTGGCTGAGTCTCCTCTCTGCTGTGAGCTGCCTCTGAAGGCAGAGGGGCAGCTCCCGGGGAGGCGGGTGGGTAGAACCCCTGTGTGGGCTAAGCCCCCCGGGGGTGCTGCTCCTGGGGGCTGTGGGGCAAGCGAAGGGCTGCCTCCCTCCTGCTGCTCTACCTGAGCAGCCTTCTCTGTTAGCAGAGGCTTAGAAATTCTCTGCAATGATTCTGAGATTAAAAGAATGATAATTTTAGTTTGATGTCTAATTTTCTCTTTCTGGGAGATTTTAAGCAAAAGAAGAAAAAAAAGTAAGGTACTAACATAATCCAAGGATTCCAGAAGCTAGGAATTATTATTCTTTTAAAAAAGCCTCAAACATTGTGCTATTGGGTAGTTACCATAACAAAGAATGGAAAACAAAGTGCTAGCTGTGTTTTCATCTAGTCAAAGGATTTCAGAGGTTTCATACCTTGTGCATAGATCTCCAAGGCAGTTTGCTGGCTGGATTTTAAGGTCTTTGGCCTTTCTGAGTCACCTGGACAAGTAACTTCACAGCTGGATGGTGTCAGTGCCACATATAGCCCTCCCATAGCTCTTGGGTTTTTAATGACGGTGCACATAGTCCTGTGTTGCAGTTGCAATATCCTCTTAATAGATAACATTTTAAAACGTACAAAGAGATACATTTGGTATAAATATAGCTCGCAGCATGAGGCACTGAATAAAACATTACTCTTCACTCATCGGAGAGGATCATGCATAACTTACTCTTGGATCTGCTTCATCACTCAGGCGTTAGAGAGTCACCCCTAATTTGTGAAAACATATGGCTTATTCCACCCTTCCACACTGAGAATTCGTTCGAGGCATGCTTGCCTGCAGTCTTGTGTTCACCATATGGATCAACCTTCTGCAAGTTGAGGTAATTGGGAGTTAAGGTAAGGGGGGGGGGGGTGTAGGTGGGCAGGGAAGTGTGTTCCTCCTCCTCTACTGAAAACAGAGGACATCTCTTCTAACTCTTGGCTTCGTTACAGCCTGATGGACTGAATCTCAGGGAAAAAAAAATCATGAACCAGGCAAATAGCCAGATTACTGAAAACACATTTTAGCCAATAACTGTGAACTACAGAATCATTTAACTTTTTTAGGCTACATCTTGATTAACTACCTAGCAACAGTGCGTTAGGGAAAACTTGCTGTGGATCCAGTGAGAAAATATGTGGTATGTCACAGACTTATTGTCTCTTCTGAGCCATAGTTCATAACTTCCATCCACCCAGAGGTTTGAGCTCCCATTGTTCATGCTCAAATTTGATGGAATAGACAAATCTTAGACTACATACACTACAATTTGGCAGGAGTCTTCCTCAAGCCATGCATTACTCAAGCAGGAATGAAATACATACATATTTTCACCAGTTCCTCAATCTCATTTGCCCAACAAGAGACAATTGATTATCTACATAGAACATCATTTGAGTTCATATTACTTATAGTGGTCGCCCAGTCAAGTCAATGACAAATTAACAACCCTGTTTACTTGTTCTTGTTCATTGTTTTGACTGCTGTGATTAAGCAAGGACTTATTTTTCTGTCTTGGCTCGGAAAAGCAGTGTGTGATTTGTTCAGGTTTTCCTGCTTGCTCTAATGCTGGATCTGCAGTACTCTGCTCCCCTGGAGCCTCAGCACGTGGTCAGAGTTGGACACGTGTGTGAGTTGGACAGGTTGCACTCCCCAGGGGCAACCCGCAGAGTTGTACGATAGGCACGATCATTACAAATCGCTGAGGTGGTGGCTCCATCTCACTTTTATTGCAGTCCTTCAACTACCCTTTCTTGATTTTTGTACAAAGAAGGTGAACTAGTAGCTCATTTTTTCAAATGCAGTTTGAATGTGGAGACTGACGTGCTCGGTTTTGCTCTGAGGTCCTCTGTAATGCCAGTAGTACTTTATCACTCTATCATGGACCTGATTGTAACATTCTGGTATGTTCCCAAGTGGGGAAGAAACGTAATACTGGCTTAAGACAACCTTATGCTATTGAAACTGGTTGCATACTTGGGTTAGTAGCAATGGTAACAGTCTAAACATTGTTTTAGAAAGCAAACTGCAGCTTTATCCTACACTGTTGTACTGGTACAGAGCGCCTGTGCAGCAATCTCTGTTTCGTCTGATAACTATGACTTCATCCTGTTTCTGAAACAAAACTTCATTGAAGTTAGTCCTGGATTGGTACTTAGGTACAGAGCCATGTATCCATCCAAACTGAAAACTGAAAAGCTTTCTTATGGTGCTGTAAGCCCCTAACAGTCCATTTACTGGCTGTGTGTAAAGCATGGAGTCTGCAGTTAAAGCTGTTTTCCCTGCCCAGCTTCTCCTGGGTGTATGCTTTTATCATCTTGAATTACCAGAAGCTCTTCCCATCTACTACTTGGGTAGCAGAACAGTGTTCATCCAAACTCTGCATGTGGATTAAACAGGAGTTTGCTCATTGCCTGTGAGTCCACCCAGAACAGATATTTAAGCAGGAGGGGCATACAGGGCTAAACTGGGGTCAGGGTTTGCATGTGATTCCTTCCAGAAGAGTGAATTCCCATTTTATCTGTTGGAAAGGGTTCCCTGTAGCCATGTGCATGTCAAAACATGGAAAGTGGCCACCTGGTCATATGTGAGTCCTTCTGGATGGTCCCTCTTTGCTTAAAGCTGGTTGCCCCAGCTACAGGGGACCACATTTGCGTGAAGGCAAACCCATCCCTTCTGTCTCAGAGGCTGCTGCCGTTTGCTTTCTTTAAAGAAATCCTCGTCCATTTTCTGGGCCTGTCATTCATCACTGCTAGCTTCTGCCTGAGTCAGATTTCCCTCTTTCAGGGCCGGCTTTCATGTCCTGCTGGTTTTGGGAACATTGAACATACATGAAGTAAGATATGACTTGTTTCAAAGCTGAGAAGGATAAAAAAAGATGCCCTGCGCTGGCAGTGCCTCTGAATAGCTTTCACAATTTCCTCTCCCCACCACCCCCACGTATACTTTCCCTCCTGTGCATTTCTGCAGTAATACTGTGCAGGGCTTTGCCTTGGCAGCAGTTGGCTGTGTCCTCCATCACCGCAGTGCTCCTGCACATGGTTGTGTATCCCAGGGAATCTCCTGTCACTGCCTGAACTACAGGGTGGGACAGAAGGGCCAGTGGAAGTATTTGGTGCCTCAGGACAGGGAGATCTTTTTTCTACTGCTCTGGGAATCCTTAGTAGTACATGAGCATGACTTCAGCCTGGGATCCCAGACTCACTTCAGTTAAGGGTATATATGATAAGATTGTGCCTGTCCTGATCTACCCTCTTTATTTCCTTCTCTTAATCATAGTGTTCAAAATGATTAAAACATATTAAAATGCAAACCAGCACCATAATCAAACAGAATGTAATAGCTGGTTTTCATGAAATCACATTAAAATAAAAGATAAATAATTTATGACTAAGTCCCTCAACAACTTTGGATGGCCATAAAATGACGCTAACAAGCTACTGCCCAAACCTCAAGAATTTGTGTAGCCAGACTGCCTGAGTCTGGCTCTCATCTCCAGGCCTTGAACGTGTCTCAAATTGCAACATGCTCCATATGCCTTTCTCTGACAATCTTATCTTATAGCCTGTAGTTTTTATGCATATAGCTTCAAATTTTAAAATAACTGCATTTGTATGCATGTGAAGATTTATAGGCATACTGAAAATGTTCATTATTTTACAAACACAAGTTTTTATTAATGAATCCTTACAAGCCACCTGTGTGCCTGGTTAGTCACACCCTTGGTTTACACAAAGATACATCAGGGGACAAGGAACAAGAGCTCATGCAAGGTACGAAGGAAAACTCTGGCATGGCTACAACCCAGGTTACCAAATTAGCAGGTTCTGGATTATTGGTGTTTCTGAAAGGTTTTGGCACCAGCATTTTCAGTACCTGCAGAATACCTCTGAGACAGGCAGGTCATAGCAATTTAAAGTTCTTGGATTTTATTTCTTTTCAAGTTTAATTGAGCTATAAATAAGCATCTGTACCTCCAACATAAAAATGAGACCGAATACTTTTGATGAGCATAATGAATATTATCTCTAAAATGGGATATGAGTATGTTCATAGATGTAAATTTGCTGGGCTGAATAGCCTGAGAATACTTCAGGAATGCTTGAGGAGCTTCTTTCTGTTCAGATTACCAGTTTTTGCCATATGGATGGGTGTAAATGGAGATTGATGGGAGGAGTTGTTATTGTAATGTACCCATTAAGATGGTTCCTTTGTTTCAATATGTAGATTGCATTTTCAAGATGTGAAGCTAGTTTAAACAAAATGAGATGTATAGAAGCTTTATGTTCTCCTTTCTCTTCATCTTCTGCTCAGATCCATAGAATTTTCTGGGAAGAGTTAGTAGTTCATAGGGGTTATAGCATATTGGTGCAGAACAAAATTTCAGTCTTCATCCCTGTTTTGAATGGAAATAGCAACATCTGATGAAAATATATTTTAGTGAGAAGGGTGAGGAGATCATAATTTGATCAGCGTACACTTGTTCATCTTAGAATAATTCTTGAGCTAAAATATGCCATTGGTGTGTAAAGAATTCAGTTCACTTCATACCGTGTAAAATACAAAGTATATCAACCTTGATTTTTAAACCTTTTATTTGGGTTTACCTGCCAACACGTATGCAATGCAGTTCTGGGACACACATGGAGAGCCCACCCCTGCGTATGCAGTTTCGGAGATTCTTTAGCGATGTTCCACAAGCTCTGACTGCTCTCCTCCTCTTGCCTACCCCTGTGACCTTCCTCTGCCTGCTGTGAGGAAAGGATACTCATTTGCTTAAACACACTTGGTGAAGGAAGGTTTTATGAATTGGTGAAGACAGTCAATCAGATTCAGTTTTACTCTTAAGGGTGGTGTCTTGTACATAATAATATTCTGGACATTCAGTTAAAGTGAAGGGACATCCCTTTTTTTTTTTTTTATTTTCCACCGGACATCTTATTTGCTTCAATTTGCATGCTATTTATATTTTTTTAAGTTTAGTGTTTGTGATCTGTTTACTTTTCCACTCCAGCTCATTTGCAAACTGACGCAGAATGCTGCATTCTAAGTTTGGAAACCATTTGATTTTGATAGAAAAAGTAGATCGATTGTAATTCCCAAGATGAGAGCATAGTTACTAATTCTATTGGATATCTCAGAACAACTTCTTGCCAGTGAAAGGACTGTATCTTCTCTGCCACAGTGAATTCCATACATTTTAATGTCTACATCTGTAAGCTTTTTATGTTTTATTTCTTAAATTATACCTCTTCTAAATTCTTTTGAAGATACTGATTGTCTGTGTTGGAGTGCACCGACCAGTGCTAGATTTCTTGGCAGCAAGATGTTATTCATGCTATGTATATAAGCTCCACGTTGCCTTAAAGAGTTTGTGGGTAGCTGGGAAAGACAAGACAGGTATTTGTCTTGTGAAAGAAGCTTCCTATGCAATTTCAGCTGAGAGCTGGGTTTTGGAGCCAACTTAGCTTTTAAAGGCTAGGCATATTTTAAAAAAAAATCTAATCACTATTTAGAATAAACAGTGGCATTAATTGCAGTCAATTCTCTATAAAAAGAATAAACTGTCACTTAATTGCATTTAAAGTCGTAATACAAAAATGTATCTTGATTAGAGAAAGAAATAGATCAAGTGAATTCTTTTCTTTGGTAATGAGTGAAATTTATACAGAAAAATTGCATTATCCTGTGGCTGTCATTGGCTTCTTCCTGTAGTTGGTTCTCAGTCTTCAAATAGATATTCAAACACCCAACTGTCACTTAAGCTTTGGATATTTCTCCTTCTCAGACAATTATTCTCTGCACTCAAAGTTGAAAACTTTCCAGCTTTATGCTATCTCTGTTCTGTGGGGGTGCAGGTAGGAAGCAACTGTATAAATTGGCATGTGTATTTCTTCATGGTATAATTTGCATTCAAGTGGAAATGAAACTATTTCAGTTTTGTTTTGTTTTTTATTTTTATGACTGATTCAAAACCTTGCTTAAAAATTCCGAGTGTTAGTCCAGGAGGGGGCAGGAAAGAAAGGACACGTGTCCCAAAGCACTGCTAGGGAATGAAAGGTGCTGAACAGAATTATTTTCTAAAAGATTGAAACCTGGTGTGTTGTGTGAAGTCTAATTTTAGACCACATTATGCTGCAATATGGTATCAGATTCAAAGAGCAGCAGGTGTCAGAGAATCTGCTAGCTGACACTCCATGTTACAGCAGAAAAGCTTTATTAAATTCATTTTCTAAGCTGCAAATAGGACTCTGACATGGTGTGAAATTCAGCTAAACTGAACTTCTTCAGCTCCTGCTCTAGCACATCATGGATTTTTTGTAATCGCCCACTGTGATCTGGCTAGCCCAAGTTTGGAAATGCTGGCTATTAGCCTTAGCAGGAAAATTCTTTGCTTTCAAGCACTGTGTGCTTCCCACCCGCAACCTAATGAATTCTCAAGGGGGTCTGAAATGAGACAAAACCCAATCCTGAACCGAGTGAGAACAGGAAAATCTATTTCATGCCTTTCCCCCAGGAGATGGGTCTAATTCACTGAGAAATATTTTGTGGTGGGGCTGGGGTTATCTGGACAAACCAGCTATTTTTATTTTTGAATATTTAAAATATGGCTATACCATAAATTTCTGTGTGTGAGATGTTTTCCTCAAAACTTAAAAGGCTTTTTCTGGGTAGAGATATGAATTGTGCGGGCACCACTTATCACGGTGAGGCTTTTTTAATGCGTGCTTCCTATATCAGTCCTGCAAACATGCAAAGCCACCCTGGCATAGGGAAGGGCTTTGCTGTGTCCCCTCCCTCCCTGATGGGCTTCGTGCTGTCACGTCTCCCGACCCAAGTAGGAGACGTGGGCGTTGGGCTCGTGTCGTGCTCTCCTCGGCAGCAGGAGCTCCGTCTTGCGTGTTTGCGGTGCTTTCCCTCAAGTTTTCTACTTCTGCTTGAGCAGGCTGCAAAGCCTTGGTTTAGTGGCACATGGGCTAACAAAGTCTCCCAGAAATGGTCAGAGAAGAGGGAGGAAATATTTGCAATACTGCTAATTTTGGCTATGTAGTGCCCTGATTTTACCTGCAGTTGTTGTGTCGGGGAGATTCAGTAGCCATAGCAATAGGGACAGTACTATGGGAAGCGCTGACATTCGTTTTAGGCTGCTCCAACTGCGTTTAAACATCCCTGAAAGTGTTGGGAAGCAGCAGAGAAGATCAAAAAGGAATTGTCTAGGCTCTGAGAAGCCTGTGGAATTAATTTAGAGAGCTCCCCTTGGACAAAACAGTGTCAGGTAAAGACAGTGTTTTATACAGATCAGATGTGATCAGCTGGGCATTGCTGGCAGTCCTGGGGAGCAGCAGAACACAAATAAAAAGGAAACGCTCAGGCTGTGAGTTAAAGTCCTTTCTTTATCTTTTTATTTTTAATTTAATTTTTTGGGGAGGATTCTTCCCTGTCTCTTTTTTGGAGATGATTTCACATCTGATCTCATTAAGAGTAAAGATATAAAATGCACAGGAATACTTTTGAGGGGGACTTACAATTGATGGGCTTTCTGTTCACAGTTTGGGCCCTTGTTGGGAATGTGAACTGCCTTTAGCCAGTCAGGCTACCTTGCCCAGAAGGATCCTTAGCAAAGGAAAGTGGATAAACATAAAAATCTTCAGGGAAGAACTGGAATATTTGGGGTTTGCATACGGATCTCTTCCAGGAGCAATCAGGCAGCCAGGCTGGGAAGTTGTGAAAGATCGCATATTTGGGCAACGCCATGCACCTCGTTCATGTGTCTTGTTCAAATTCTCAGTAGTCTGATGGTGCAAGTTGTATGCTCACTGATGTGGGTTGCCAAAACAACAAAAGAAGCCCATAATTTTGGTCATGTTTTCAAATACAGTAGTTGTGTTTGATATAGGAACACTTGCCACAACGCACATGAAGTGCAGCTAAGCAGTGATCTGATCCAGGGCCGGGGGATCAGCTCCTGGGCAGGCAGATGCCCTGGAACACCCAGAAGGTGGCTTTGGCTTTGTAAGCGGTACAGGGATGTGAGTTGAGCTGTGTGGAGCCTGAATGGCTTGGAGTTTATTTGTAATGTGAAAGTAGGGCAAAATGGCCTTGTCAGTTTGTGGGCAAACATAAATAAGTTTGTAGTAGTCAGTCCAAACCATTAATTCGGCAAGATTTTGAAGCTAGATTCAGTGTACCGGTGTCGTTCCGTATGAATCCATATTGAATTCCTTTCATTCAATGAATCTGAAATTCTAACCAAATCCTCAACCAAGGCTTTAAATATATAAAAAAAAAGCTCAGAACAATGTTGCTGGATTCTGGGTGAATCCTTCAAATTGCTTTTGGGTGTCTCAAGACAGGAAAGATCATTTGTCCAGACTGAGTTCCTGCTACAACAAATGCAGTGGGGAACTTAAAGAAAAAGAAGCCAAAAATGTCAGGGGGATGAGGGGGCTGCAGTACAACTTGATGTGCGTTGTTAGAGAGAGTCTCTGCAGGACTAATAGCAATAGCAGGATTTTATTCTAACAGATAAAACTGCTAGATGTGTTTGTATTTGGGACCGGAGTTTTTATTCTGTTCATAATTTTTTTAACAAGGAAAAAAGACTTCAAACTCGGCACTTCTTCAGTACTTTGGAGAAGGCAGGAGAACTCTAATTCAATTTCTGACACCGCTGTTTTTGTGCAGAAACCATCAATATCATCATAATGTATTTTCAGACCGTATTATGTAGAGGAAATCTGTGACTTCATCTCAAAGGTGACCTGAAAAGGAAACTTTAAAATTGGCTTCTACCACTCCTTTTTGTTTTGTTTTTCCCTTTGGGTTTTAAAAATGTTGTACAAAGGTCTGGGAAGCTTTGAATATTCCCAGCTTTCTGCTCACGGATTTTTTTGTTATTATATTTAAAAATAACAGGAATGCGAAGTCTGCTTTTGCTGCTTTCCCCCTCCCCCTTCTTTCCCTCTACAATTCCTTGGGGATTTCAAGGACAGGAAAGTGAAACATGGCTCAGAGTTGGAGGCATTCAGTTTTCAGAAGAGCTTTCTTCTAAGTGCTTGAACTCGACAGGTGTTAGAGCAACAAGCAGAATATTGGACCAGAACCAGCCTGACTTGATTTTCTTCTCTATCTGTAGTGCAACTTTCATCTCCTTTTGCAGTCATAATTACATTAGTTTTCATAAGGTTCTTTTTAGGATAGACAAAGCATTAATTTTCAGTGTTAAAATATTTTCCCCCTTTATAATTTTTTAGTATCTTCTCAAGTTGTTTTATACATCACAGATAAGAAAGAGGAAAAACTAATTCCTTTGTTTTAAAATAATTAAGAGAAGACTCCAGAAGCTCTAGGTTGGGAGGAAAAGTGAAATGAGCAGCAACTTTATAACCTTCAGCACAAATACAGAAGTATGCGGCTTCACAAGCTACGGTCCCTGTGCTACGCAGGACTCCGTAGCTGGGCAGGTGTGTCAAAAAGGGCACCGTTTCTCCGTGGCTGACCTCGATAAGGCAGGTTGGACGTTTTACATCTGCGATCAGATCCGAGTGGTGGGTTAGCATGCAAATGCATGCGGAGGAGGAGAGTGAAAACCATCGGTGACAGCAGCGGTGCCCGCAGACCCACACCAGCGCGGTGATGGGGCGAGCCGTCAGGCGCGTGGGGAGCAGTCGGTCTGACTCGCCGCTCCTTTTCGGACCAGCCGTACGGTGTGCGCTCAGGAGGCTCTTGCTGGTCCCAATCTACTCTTGTGTTTGAGGTGCCTCCTGAAAAGGTGTTGGCTGGGAGATGTGTGCAAACAAAATCGCTCCTCTGGCTCAGAGCCCGCGTTCGACTTATGCCTCGGGGGGCTGATGGGGAAAATGATGTCTGGGAGCAGACTGACAGGCAAAGCCCATGGGTCATAACTTGCGTTCCCTCTGCGTTGTTTTGTCTGCTTGGTTGGGATGCTAACATAATGAATTTTAATTGAAAAAGAAAAAATCTTTTGGTGGAAGCATATTCTCAGATGGGGGAAGTATAAATTACAGAATAATTCATGGACTATTTGCAGCTCTTGAGAATTCAGCTGGTCTAAATAATGTATGTTTATACATACAAATTGTGTGTGTGTCCCTGCATATTTTAAATGTTTGATTGTTTCACATTAAGAAACAAGTGAACAAGTGCTGACTGTAGCGTACTGGAGCACTTGATGTTTTGGTTTTAATTTTTTGTTATTATTATGAATCCTGCACAGATTTTTATCGGTATGTTTTTCATACCTGCATTTTTATTGCTGCCTTAAAACTATATAGGCATGGCAGACAGACAGCATCTATTTAAAACCTGAAGATACTAATGAAGAGTCAGCAGAGACGGGGCAGCCATCATCCCACAGCTAATTAGGGATAAGAAGCGGTGGAGGATCCAGTGCTGCCTCCTTCTCTGCCTGCCTGTCTGGTGGGCTTCCTCTGTGGCACAGAGGGAGCTGCTTGGTACCTCACGGAAAATAAAATTGGATGGTAGATTTTCAGAGCCTGGCACTGCAGCCGCTGGCTTGTGCCAATGGCAGCGCGGTCCCAGCGTGCTGGCAGAGCCAGGGCACAGAGGCTGCAGGGTGGCTGCTGCCTGGTGTTTCTCCAGCTCATGGGGACCTTGGCCTCCTACATCTGCCTCTTTGTACGTAGAGGAAGAGCTTCTCTCAGCTAGAAGAACAGAAAATAAAATGCAGTGTTTTGTAGTGTGTGCGCGCATATGTGCAAATGTCATTAATATTACCCACTTCTTTAAACTCAGGGTGGCGCAGAGTTAAGCAGGACGACAGTAAATCTTTGGGGATGCAACTCAGTTTCTGTGTGGTGGGAATCCAGTCACTCAGATGCCCAAGCTTCTGATGGCTTGTTTCTGTGGATGTGTTTAGATCTCAGGCTGTTATTAACTCTGAAGGAGATCCTGGAGACGACAGAGGAGTTCGGAGTACAGCCGTGCTGCATGGGCATCAGCCTTGTCTCCCAGTGCCACCCGGCCACGGCTGTGCACATCGCTATACTGATTAGGGAGGACATTCTTCTATAACTATACCAATGTTGTTTCAATCTAACAGTGCATCCAAATAGAATATGCCAGTGATGAATGCAAGAAAAATCATTAATCAGAAAATCTGAAGTAGGGCTAAAATGAGAGGCTCTGCAATTCTTTTCTTCTAACTGTAACACCACATTTGATGAGTAAAGGTTACATGTTCTCTCTGAGAAGTCCTGAATGAAGCAGTGACAAATGATAAGCAGCTGGAAGGGATCTCCCTCATGTTGGTAACCTGCACATCTCGCTGCCCCGTACTGCTGAACACAAACAGGGAAAGCCGCACCGCTTGCCAAGCACGGCAGCCAGGGTGGAAACGCGGGGGCAAAGCACATCTGTGGGTGTTCAGGCTGCGTTTGAAAGATTAGGGAAGAGCCCTGGTACAGTGGTTTTGCTGGGTCAGCGTTATATGGATTCACAAGTCATTGCACAGATTGAAACCAAACTGAACTCACAGCGCAAAACACTGGGGCGAGATGTGGGAGCAGGGAGAAGACTTTCTGAGGAAATCTGCATTCAGTATTTTGTAACAGTTTTGTTGGAGAAGGGGCCATAGTCCAAAATCAGATTAATTCACTTCAATGTCAGGATAGCATCTAGTCCCAGCTGTGTGAAAGTGGGTCCTGGTGAGACCCCATTGGCAGGGCATTGGCAGGTGAAGGTTGTGTTGGTGGCAGAGAGGGGCTGGTGGGGACCAAGGGCACTGCCTTGGCCTGGGCATATCAAACACCACACACTAGAGGAGGATGAATGAAACGTTTGCCTTGGGAAAAATGGAGGTGGGGGGTTGGGGGGAAGGAAAGGGACTTGTTACTTTGATGAAAACCAGTTTCGGGTCATTTCAGGCTCAAGCACACAGGGTGAAGGTGACATCAGGCTAACGAGCATGTCCTGGGCACTGGGATAGTGGAGTGACACTTTAAGTGTCTGGTTTAAGGACAGCCATGGAGCTGGGCAGCGGCCCCGTGGCAAGGTGTGCAAAACTGCAGTGAGGCTGTACCTGTGAGTCAGTGTGTACGGGTCACCGAGCATCCTCGCAGAATGACTGGTTTTGGTCATTACCGATTTGAGCTGGATTCAAATCAACAGCCTAGAGGCAAAAGCTGTGATTTTTATAGGGTGTGATAGCTTATTTAAATGCAAAATTCTGGCAATAATGCCTTCACATTAGGATAGTAAACTATCAATAGCGGCCTATTAAATAGCCTTGTATTTTAAACAAGATATTGGTAGTAACCAGTATTCGCTATTAAGTGTAAACAAGTCTCAGAAGTCTTGCCAACTCTGTGGGTTTTCTCTAATCTGCATAGTTGTTAAGGCTCCTTTTTTGCAGTCCTGGCTAGCTGTATTTTAGAGTTATATTTCTGTCACCACTCCTGCTCCTCGCAGATGCAAAGAGTCACTTCCCAGCGAGGCAGGTTTACCGCAGCACTTTTTGTGTTGGCTTACCTGGTACCAGCGCTGCCAATGCCCCATGAGGTCCCAGTTTGAGCGTTGGCTGTGGCTGTGTGCAGATTGCACGCAGAGTTCAACTACCAGATGGGGGACACTAAATCTGCTTTGTCTAGCCAAGAGCTGGCAGACAGAGCGCCACTGCTGCCGTCAGCCAGAGAAATACTGAAAATTGCTCAATCAACATAATTCATGAAGCTCAGTGGCAGGTCTGCAGCTCCACAGGCCAGTGCGATGGTGCCAGGTCAGACATGGAGCTGTGCAAACCCATGGCCGTGCTCATTGACTTGGAGGACACACACAGCTGCCTCTGCTCGGGCAGAGGTGCTTTCAAGGGGAAAATATTGTGAACGACACCGTTGCCCAGTAATTCCTGCTTTGTTTGCAGAGAAGGGGTCATGGCTAAGAGCTCTGTCCCTGATCCCTTTTATGATGTTGCCTTAAAGCCCTCTGAGGACCATCGAGTTACTTGGCTGCCACCACCCTCCCTGCTCGTCGTAAACTACAGACTCAAGGTGAGGGGAAAATAGCAAGCAAGTTTAAATCTTTATGGGTAGAGATAGGCAAATACTCCAGCAACTCTTCCCAATCATTCTTTTAAACAGAGAAAAGGTTTAATCTGTGGGATGGTATTTCCAGCCCTTATTTGCTTTTCATGCTCTGGGGCAGCTAGGGTTTCCATCAAGCTCGTCTTCTGCAAATGGAGTCTTCAAAGGTCCTGGCAGAAGTAGGAAGTGTTGGGAGCTCTGGAAATGTGCTGCCTTCGTGGTGCAAGGCTAAATGTGCATTTGTAGCTGGTGTGGTCGGGTCTCCAGCTGAAACCTCCTCTTTGTTTGGTCAAAAAGTGGAAGAAGGGATTGACCGTAAAGAGCAAGCAAATGGTGTGCTATGGGGAGCAGCTCCCTAGTGTTGTGGTCAGAGTGAGCAGTTCTGCACAGGTAATACAGTCAAATAGATGTAGGGCAAACACTGAATAAATATAAATTAAATAATATTTTTCCATAAGCAAACGATAATGGAGTATACTTTTCAGAATTTCCTTAGGTTTTTTTTATCTTAGACTGTAATTTGTCTAAATGGGTAGCTCTTCTTATAGGCCTGAATCCTCCCAGAGATGTCAATCCAGCGTATATGGGAGGAGGAGGTGGTGGTGGTGTGTGTAAACATTTATGCACATACATGCAAATTTACATGTATGTGTTTATATTTTGGTCTCACCTTCCTAATGTCTAACAGAACTGTTTTGTAGCATACTGTACGGAATATATCTTGCAAATACTTTTAAAGAATCAATTACAGAGTTAATTCAATAGCTATTAGTAATGAAGCATAAATGCAACTTTACAATTCTGCCAGCTGGCTAAGGTAACATGCTTTCATCATCTACAGAAGCAAAGCATTTTTCAAATCTCTGGCTAAATATTAAAATTAAAAATTAAATTATAATTACCGGAGGGCTTCATGGCAGTCTGTAGCCAAACCAAAGAGGACTCCTCCCTCTTGTGTGTGCTGTAGGAGCTCCACTCCTAAGCCTGGATCCGCAGCCCATCACATCTGCTCAGGTGGGGCAGACAACTGTCAAGAAATCTGTATTTTTCCAGTACCAGCAGGAAACTGGTTAGGAGGTTTCATCAGTTGGTTGATTTATATGAAAGAACGTAGATTTCTGTGCTTTGGATTGTGGCAATAGTTTTCAATTTATTTTGACCTTTTTCCCACTCCAGTCAGTGGCAGCAATTGCTTTTGTTGACCGCAGCTATATTTCTAGGTCTTGTGGGGATATAATATTTTTGGCAGGTCCTGCATTAGCTCCCACCCCCCAACGCCCCCCC
>JAOXNO010000070.1:32602983-32614116 GCA_028565335.1 Limnodromus scolopaceus
TTCATGCAGGATGTCTTTCTATCACTTGCATGCCATCCCTATGTCTCCCATAATGTAGCACATCCTCAGTAATCCTGCACTTGATGCCATATCACAGGCACATATTTTGTAAGTAGCAATCACGCACTAGTGCCACGTTAATAGAGTATTTCAGTAAATAGGATGGTAGTGCAGTGTATTTTTATGAGGTGATTTATTTCTAGTAGTGGCCACTGGGTGGAGAAAAAACTGAAAAAGCTGAAAGTAGGAGCATAGAAGAAAGTAAGTGGCCTGATTTCCAGGACATTCAGGGCGCCTGCAAGTCCTCTTGTCTTGCTGACAATACTCAGCAGCTCCTGGAAATCAGATCATTTGTTTAGGTGCCTGATTTTGAAATATGGCAGGCTGGGACTTGGGCTTGTGATAATTCCAAGACACAGTTTAGCAAAAAGGTCAAGAAAAAAGTAAGCAATGACTGAGCGAGCAAAGCTTGGGCAGCATAAGGTGGCACGCTGAGCCAGCACCAGTGGAAAGAGGGTTTGGAAGGGAGCTTTTCAGGAGGAGCTTGCTAAAACAGAGCAGTATTTATGCTTGCTTTTTCTTTATAATTTTCCTCCCTATTAACTTAAGATCTGGGGACCAGAGCATTTGTGAAAATCAGCGGGAATGTGACTGGGCCATACAAATACGTTTTCTGCCTGTGTGATGTATTGCATATAGAAATTAACTATGGGCACAATGATTTAAAATATTGTTCCTTTTGATCCCCCTGTTAATCTGAGGTTATATGCAAGAAATTACTGTTTATAACCTAGTTTCTTCACTCTCCTGCAGGCTGGGGATGAGACGCCCCTTAAGTTGCTGCTAACACTTCTGCAGCATGGGCTCAAAATGAAAATGAAGCAGTTGCTTGGAAACCCTCCTCCTCTTTGTGCTACTTATTTTACTTTCTCAAGATGCCTTTTTCCAGACTATTAATTGTAAGTGGCAAAAATATTACAGGCGGAGCTGCTGGTGTGTCTTGCTGTGAAGGTTGTGTAACGTTGCCTCTTACAAGCCCCTGTTTTGATTGACGTAGGCTTTGCCAGACTTCATCCATTTTGAACTAAATTTTGGAGGGAATTTTCTGTGCTGGGTGTCTCGCTAAACTCTTTAGGAAGATTTCAGCCAAAATGATTCCTAAGAACCATACACTGGCAAAAAGATGCGGTGAACTTTGAGAAAGTAAAATATCTCAATGTTTTGAAGCAAGGACCTGAAATTCTGTGGGCGGAGGATTGTCTGGCTTTTACCTCGGGATATAAAACTTACCATTTCCAATCTATGAATTTTTGGCGAAATTGTAGGGATTTCCATGGCTTACAATTTGCATGCGTCCCATAGGGACAGCTTTGGTGTATTTAGCAGCTAAAACCAGAAGCGATTTCAGCCACACTGGTTACTCTAGACCTAACTGAAGTCAGCCCTCCAGGGGTTATGCCTTATTGAAGGGATGTGCAGGAAGTGGATAAACCATGTGCCAGGAAATCCTAATTCTGACCTATCTGAAATTCTGAATACTTCACTTTGCAACCTTAATGTTCTTACAGGGTAGTTTTATTGTGCAAAGTGTATATTTTCTAAATTGGGCAACTGAAGCATCAACTGCATGTATCTTAGAATTTCTGCAGCACGTTTGGTATTGAAAACTAAATTTTCCATACAATTTCATTACTGTCAGTCTGTTGGGAATCCCAACAGACATGGGATCCCATATCTTTGATAACGGGGATGTTAGTGCAAAAGGCTATGTATAAGATTTAAAGTGTACGGATCCACAAAATGCCTCAGGGTTATCCCTATTATCTGTAGGAAACAGTCCTTCAGAGAATACTCTGGGACTGGATAATACTGAGAAGGCAGCTTTCCTGACACTGGATCAATGATTTATTTTATTTTGGAAGTCTCTTCTGAGGAGTGGGGTAGGGACAAGATAATTCTGAAGAGGGTTTAGCAGCATGAGATCTCTTGTGCAACTAAGCAAATAGCTGGGCAGTCTGGTTACAGAGTTTCAAAGTACGCTAATCATGCAAACATTTTTGAGTGAAATAGTAAAATGCTGTTTGTTTTAGTGGCATGCAGAATATGATACATGCTTTAAGTTTTTTATGTGGAAAAAAATATTGGTAGGAAGCCCTGGATTGTAGGAGTGAGGCAGGAATTACTTGCCTCTGTATTTTTGGATGTTACTACAAACCAGTTCTTTTCCCCGTGTGCTCTAATGGCAGTGCTATGTAACTGGGTGTTTGGAGGCACGGAAGAACTATTTTGTGTTCAGCAGACTCTCATGTCTTTCTGGGTCTTACATCTCTTAAAGAAGGGCAGGAAGATGGGTATGTGTAGGTTGACAAGGCCATGAGGCATCGTTTGGATAGAATCAAAAGGGATATGGGGTAGGCAGGAGATCAGACACGTGTTTTTGACTGTGAAACCTGATTCAAAACAAATGTATTATTTTATAGTCAACAAAGGACTACCATCTACCTGACCTACCTGCACCTTCTTTTTCTGTCTGAAAATTCTGTTTGGAATTTGGGCATTTTTGTGATTTTTTTTTTTTTTTTTTTGAATGTTTTAAATATCTGGAAATCCTGGAGATGCAGTACCCTGCACATATAATGTGCCCAGACAGCTTGACATGGCCCAGCTACCCGTCCTGCTGGGCTTGCTCTGCTCAGAGCATCTGGACGTGTTACTCCCTGGGATGTCCTGGTCAGAGATGCTGCAGCCCAGGCCTACCAACCTGAACTCACACAGATGCTACGTCTCAACTTTCCATACCCCAGAAAGCTGGCAGAAACCACGTATCAGCAGTGCTAAAATATGGCTGAAAGCTGCGTGCCTCTATCGGAAGCTGTGTGCTAGCATTCCCTCACTCAGCAGGGGCATGATGAGTTTTTCATTAATATTAGCTCTCTGGAAGGAGCAGATGGTGCCAAGATCTTGCACCTCAGAGCCAGAATTACAGTTTGGAGCCAGCTGCATCATTTTCATTAGCTCTAGAGTTTCACAGACCCCTTCTAGCCTTCATTTACCTTTGTAAGTGGGATGAGAGTGCCAGCTCAATGAACTGATGTGTTAAACATGAATAACACGTTGAATGATTATTCTGAGCATCAGTGCTGACTGATGAGGGAATGCCACGTTTCCAGCCTCTCTCTTGCTGATGGCATATGTTGCTTTCACCGATAAAAATCTGTAGGCTCTAGAAAACTAGATCTCAGGTTGCCTGGAGAAGGCCATAAGGCAGCAGCAGGTATGTTCAAAGGTGGGATGGCAGGAAAGCCTCTGGGAGTTCTACGTTACTGCTACCTGGATGGTGAGACTCTTGAGAAGAGGTAGCGGAGAGGCAACCTGGGAAGAATGGATTACAGTAATATTTTGTACTTGTATTTTTGTGTATTGGATCGGTGAATATTGCATCAACACAGACAAGTTTCATAACACTGAGATGATAGAAGAAAAATATTTTTAATGCTCTAAAGGACAATGACAAAATGAAGATAAAGATACCGTGGTGGGCCAGTAAGGTGTAATCCTTGCAGATAGTGCAGAGAGGGAGAGGAGAAACCAGAGGATCTTGATGCAAATTACTCAAAGGCTTCTAAAAAAGAAATAGCAACTTCAGGTTGCAGTGGTGCGGTAGGTTTCCATAGGCTGATTCAATTAGCTATACTCTGCTTAAGCTCACTAGGAATGTGTTCAGACACATGACTGAAGATACAGTGTATGTAGCTTGTACCAATAGCAAGTGGAATTTTGAACATTTGGCTTAAGTAATGTAATGTGTCATTTGCTTCCCAATGCACTCTAATCTGCTTTAAAACACAGATGGGTCGTCTCAATACCATAGAGTTACAAACTTTAAATGTCCTCTTCACGGCAAAAAAAAACTAAGAGAAAGGATATCTCCATCTCAGAGTTTATATTCATTTGTCTAACTATTCTGACTCTGGCATACAACCTTTCTTCTCCAGGATCTGACTGCATACAGAAGTCAACGGGAACATTGCTCTCAGCTTGGCAGGGGCTATAACCAGTACTGACAAAGATTATTGCTCTTGCTACACTGTAAATTTGGACAAGCTAGCTAAACAGTGCAGTCTTCTAAGTGGATGGTTGTGAAAGGCTTTTAAATCTTGGGTTTTGTCCCTTAACGGCTTTTCCTTGTTTGTTTTTTCTTGTTGATCCAGTTGGTTTGATGCAAATGCAGCAAAACCATCCAGGAATACAAAAGAGTATCAGAAAATAACTTTCAGAACACTTACAAAGAACTCTCTAAGACTCCAGCTAGGTATAAAGGGGTCTCATGGTACCATTTCTTTTTTTAAAAAAGAACTTGTTGTTTATTACTACTGTGCCTGGATTTAACAGAATGTAATTTATTCCTTTTTCTAATAACTGGCAATTAAACACAAAAGGTGAAACACATCCCTCTGAAGTGAAGGGCAAAATTCCCACTGTCTTTGGTGGGACCAGGAATTCACCCAAAGTGTACATGGAGAAATATTTTCAACACTATGCTAAAAGCTATGCTTTGTGGTAGTAAAGAGCTTTTATTAAGCTCATATCTCTAGCTATTCACGATGCATTTGAGGGGTCTCTGCTGCACTGCTGTTTTTCTGACTACTTAAGGGCATGTATAACTAATTACAGAAGGGGAATTGGTGGTTGTGTGTGTGTTTCTTTCAGGCAATAGTTATAAAGAGGGCCTCCAGGTATCGGCCTGTGTCTGCAAGGTAAAAGAAACGTATCTCTTGCAAGAGAGGGAAGTCTCATCCCAGCATTTATTTATTTCTCCTGGGCCAAAGGAAGGCTTAGAATCAGCTCCACCAGGTTTCTGCTCTGGCCTTAGTCACTGGGATTAACTGTTGCTGTGACTTCTTTAACCAGGCTGGTTAATGGATCCATGTTTCTTGGCTGGCTGGTACCTACTCCCCCCATGCAGAGTTACACAGCTCACAGTAAGACAGTTCTATGATATCCACTTAAAAAGAAAAAAAAAAAGTGCTTTCCAGCCACATCACTTCTTGTCTGCTTGCTTGCCAAGGCATATTAAAGAAAAGAACTATTGACCTCATTAATAAATTAAAAAAAAGTCAGGCTAGGAACATACAAAATATAATTTGTGGGGTGAGATGGAAGAGGAGAGTATCTGAGGTAGGGATTAATAATTATTTTGGCCCAAACTGCTCTCACAGTAGAGCGATTCTCATTTAGCTTTGACACCTTTACTTGTTGCTGGGGCCCCCAGGGGGCTTATCTGCCCCACCGAGTCCCAGCCTGTTTTCTGCTTGTAACTCTTCATCGAGGTCTCGGGAGGGAGGACAAGAGAATTCAGCAGAAATGAATGAAACACAGTCCGGAGTGGGAACAGCGCAATTGCTGCTCCCAGAACCTGGGAGCTCTTGCGGGGTTCTTGGCTGGTTGCTTGTTGGGATATTGCTTGTTACAGCAGTGGAGCAGCCAATGCAGAGAAAAAGAAATGTTTTAAAGCAGCAAAACTGAATGCACTGATTTTACCACAAAAGTGTATTGTAGCCTCATTCTCAAGATAGCCTCACACACATATAAAGATGCATATAAAACGTGTCTGTGCAGATCCCTTCCTGAAGGGCATAATGGATGCCTTCCACATGGAGGTTATTTACATGTTCAAGCAGTGATCATTGTCCATTGGGCTTCAGTTCCAACAGATTAAACTCCCACAAAACCAGCTTCTGCTTGATCTTGCCAAATAAGCCAGGTAGTTTTGTGGTTAGCTCACGAAAGCAATACTTACTAGTGTGCTTTGTACAAACAAAGGAGGTTCCAAAGTGAGAGAAGCTTTAGCTTTCCATTGATACTTCTTCCAAGGGTGACTTCTTCTCATGTTTGAATGTCAGTAACTTGGAAGTCCCTTGGTAACACAATTTCCTTTGCTCGCTTCTGACAGAGTAAAACGAACCTGCATGGTGGTATAAATGAATGTGTGGGGTTGTTCCTGGACATTAAATGCCCACATCATGCTCACGTGCAGGGAAGTGATGTTGGTCCTACTGTGGTCATGGGACAGAATGACAGATTCCCTTTTCCCTGGCTATAAATTGCGTGCCTTGTTAATTCTTAAAGCAATGCAGGTTTAATAATTGTTCACACTACAGCTGCATGTGGGCTCCTGTGGTATGAGAAATTTGGGGTTGTGGCTTTGGTCTTTTATTTCCTTGTAATTGGGCATGAAGATTGACTGGAAGAGATTCTTCTGGCAGAAGCAGCAGGATCACTGAACATGCACAGGAGCTTTTCTTGTTTAAAGGTAATTTGCTTCATGCAACCCACATAAAGGAACCCACATTTAGAGAGGAATATTAACAAAGGATTTTTTTTGTTTGCAAATCATACCCTATATAGTAAATGCTGTGGCTGTTAAAGAGATTTTCTGTGTACAAAGGGTAGGATACAGTAACAGTTTTTCAATTAGTATAATATTAAAAATATACGGTAGGGTTGTACAGAGCTGAAAAATGGTGTTTTTGTGATATAGTCAAGGGAATAAAATAGTGAAAAAATACATTTTCATCTAGCAAGAGTTGACATATGCATACACTTCAGGTTTTGTTAATAATGTTCTTAATTTGCAGTGTGTCATAGGAGGGCAGCATTAGTTATTGTAATGCCGTATTTATGATGTTATCAGTAGCAGAGCTGCAGTATAGTTTTCACCACAGAGCAGAACTCGGATTACTGGGGATTTAACATGAAAGTTCAATAACAATAATTTAATATGTACTATGTACAGTTAGAATGATAGTTGTTTTCTGTCTCTCAGCAGGAAATAAATGTGCTGGATCATTAAGCCCTGATACCCTGTTCCTCATTCAGAAAACAAATATACATATAGGTCCATATCATTCCATGGTTTCACTCTATGTAGTTACATTGGCTCTAGTGTGTGACACTGATTTACATCAGGAAAGCATCCAGCCCAACTGTCAAAGATAGTATCTTTATATGGCCCTAAAAGTCATTGAAGAAATCATGCCAGAATATCAAAGGTATTGACTGTATTTTAATATAATTTGGCAAAATAGAAACTGGGAGAGTGAGGGAAAAGCAGGTTTACTTTTTGGTGTTTGACTTCTAACTTCTGGTTTAGAGCAAGCTGTCAAAGATCAAACATACGCTGATTTCGAAGACTTTTTCCAAGTGAATTTATTCCTCATGATACGTGCTGCATTAACAGTCCTGGAGACTGAAGCCTTTTAATTTGGGTGGATTTCAGGATTCCTACACAAAGCCTAAATGTTTTGATTTTTGGGAAGGGACTCTCTCTATTTGTGTATCCTATAGTTACAGGCAAGCTGTTGAGGCTCAATAAATAATCAAAAATAACAATAAAATCAGAGTAACGTGATCTACACAGCTGTTCTGGATGGGCCTTGGAAGATGAGACCCACTTCGTGCTGATTCCCAGTGCTGCTGCATTTCTTGTGGCTGCTGCTCCTATATGTACTGCCTATGGACCACAGGAGCAGCTGCTGGCCTCTGCCTGGATCTGCAGGGGCTTTGTAGGGTGCTCCAGCCTGCTCTTCTTTCCTCTGACAGATTTAGGAATCCCCATCTTAAAGCAAGAGATTGCTTTCTGCCTGCTGCTAAAAGCAATTTTGAGCTGTCCCTTCTGGGGCCAGGCTGCTCGTTCTGCACCTGAAGTTGAATGTTTTTTGAGCCAAACCAGCTGGGATCACTGTCTTGCATGGGTATGAGGAGCAGAATGGCTTTCAGAACAGTGGGTGCCGTAGAGCAAACGTTGACCATTCAGCAGTGCTGTCACCATGAGTAGATGTCCGTGTACTTGATGTGAATTAAGAAAGAAGGAACTGGAAGTTTATGTGGAAAATTTCTCAAGCTTAGTATCACATAACAAATTGAAGCTGTTACAAGCTACAAAATTTTCCCATCTTAGCTGCTCCTCAGACTTAAGCATCAACCCGGGGACGGCTCAGTTGGTGAGCGGGGGTAAGAACATCAGGGAATACTCTGGTCCTGTAAGGTGGCAGCCCAAATGTTCATTCCTGGTGTCACCACAGGAGCAAAGGCTGGTAGCACCTTGCAGGAAACACACACATCTTGCAGGACTGGTCTGCAATGTCTATTCCCTTTCCTCATCCAATAAATGTGCTGGATGTTAGTCAGTGAGAGCAGAAACAGGTTTGAGGTGTCCTATATAGGGAATGTATGTTGGCGTTTGGACTTTCTTAGTAGCAGGGTCACGTAACTATGATCTTGAGCAGGTCACTTATATTTGGAAACAAGAATTTGACAAAAATGACCGATATAGGATAAGAATGACGTATGCTAAAATCAGGATGTGGGAGAAATGTGAAAAAGCTGAGCCAGGTTTTTGCCCTTTGAAGACAGGGGAATGCCTGTGTAATAAGCTACCCTTTATACTAGACTAAAAAGAAATCATTCTTTCTTATTGTTGTCAAATTGGCATGAAGTATTGCTGTGAATACATCTAGCTGTTTCCAGTTGCATTTAACTGAGCTACATATTGAATATTTGAGTTCTTTATAAACACAAGATGAAATTATCATCATTTTCCAGAAGGCTCACAATGCAGTATAAACAATTCAGCTAAAGTAAAGTATTTCTTAATAATCTCTGAAACACTGTAAAAATTATTTCCTGGTCTGTAGCTAGAAAACGCTATAGTCCTTGCTTCTGCCTCCACAGGAACAAAACGTTGCTGGCTTACAGGCAATTCCTATGGGAAGGCAGAAAAAGAGTTGTTCCTTACAGCATTCGGTATCCAGTATCTGCTGGTTACAAGGACAGTGATTTCTGGTAGTTGTTGGTATCTGGCTATTTATCAATGGCCAGAAAACCAGACATTAAACTTTCAAGGCCGTTAGCAGGACTTGGGCTCATGTGCTGAACTGATTGATGCTGCTGTATTATCAGAGTTGGCATCCTTCAGAAAAAATAAAGGAGGGTTTTTTTTGGACTCACTTCAATTACAGCTCCTTGTTGTATGCCTTGTTGCATGCCTGGAATGCCTTGTTTTTCTTTTATTAATGAAATTTTGGAATTTTTTTCCTCATTTTTCTCCCCTCTGTTCCACCAAACTCCCACCCATTTCTCTGCCAGCTCAGCGTACTTTTGATTAACAGGAAAAGATTGTATCTGTCTCTAATGTTAACCTGGTCTTTGCCCTTGTGGGAATGAAAAAATCCAATGGCATTACAAAAGGAACCATGAGGACTCCTAATGTCATCCTGTTCAGCATTCCCCTTCTTAGTAAAATAAGCTTTAATATTCAGGACATTGAATAAGCTGTAGCGAGTGCCAATTTCTTGCTTGTATACTTGTTGCCTTGCCAAAGTCTCTTTGGCTCTCCAACAGGGATGCACAATAGTAGAAATGAGTAAAGTGAAATACCAGATCCAGCTCTGATCAAACTCTGGAGGAGTTTTTATTTAGATTTGAACTTTCTCACACCCATATCTATGCAATAGTTGCTGGTGCTTGGTGGCTTGCCACAGCATAAATATCATATACTGGAATGTGCTTAGCTTTAGAAGATTACCTGGGAAAAAAGCTTTTCCAGTTGTAATGCCTTAAAAGTTCTGTTTCCACTCTGACTTCCCTTGCCCCTCCTCTCTTGCTTTTTAACATCTGCATGTGAATATAATAAAGTGCAGACTGAAGCTGGTCATTTACAGAGAAGGAAGAGCACTGGTGTTGTAATTGAGATGTTACTGCCTGCCTCTATGGCACATATTAGCTGAATAAAACACGCAGTCAATAAAGTGAAACAAAACAATAAAACTAAGCCCTTTGGTGCTCTGTTATAGGGTGTTATGCAACATAGAAACCTGCAGTCATAAAACTGCGAATGAGGGAAACCTTACACTTTCAAGAACAAAGGCATCCAAGCATTAAGTTGGAAACGGCACTAAACTTCCATTCTCTGTGCACCTGGAAGCAGTTAGCTTTAAAAGCCATACCAGTTTATACCGTTCTCTTCCAATTTAAATAGGGCCTTCATGTGCTCTTGATAGATGCTTATACAGAAACATGGTTTTAATTAAGGCATGCATTGATCCAAGTCCAAAAGATACATTTATTTCGGAAGATAAATTCATTAGCCATAGGCATAAAAAGCTGGTGTTCTTACTGAGACAATTCCAGCCTCGGGAATGATGTTCTGTATCCTTTCTAAGTGTATAGTATGCCATACAGCTCCTCTTTGTATGGCATCAATCAAATATACTGTATCCTTAAGCTGTTTGGCATAGTTAATTTTGAGAAATAAAGACAAGCTGAAGGAAAGAAAATTAAGATGTATAAGCATAGGAGGACAGATGTTTTCAGCTGTCAAATTTCACTAGTACTTATCAGTAACTTATGTGTGATATTTAGTTATGGAAAATAAATCCTAATGAATAATTTATTGAAATATATGAGTTTCAGTAAATTGCCCAGACACAGTAGCAAGTTTCATGAATGTCTTTGTAGGTATTTATATCTTAAAGATATTTTTTTCAGTACTTCTTGGGGTGTAAATGAATAGATCACCTGGGGACTTGGAGTATTTCTCATCAGAGAGGCATAACTCACTCCCTGTACTTAGAAGTTGAAAAATGTGTAACGTTTTTCACAGTTCTTAGTTTGTTAAAACCTATGCCCCCAGATATTCCCCCCCGTGTATTTCGGAAACTTCTGGGGGCACATGGAAAGCATAAGAAAGAAAAAATGTTGAACAAATAAAAATGACTATTTATGGCCATCTCTTTACAGTTGTTAATGATTAAAATATTTATGTAGTTATATAAACTATGTACAGGAAGAAGTCACAAAACTATAACGTGAAAACTTAGGAAGAGTTAGGAATGTGGAAAATTTAAGTTTTCTGCCTTGCTTTCTCCCTCTTCTGCTTTTAGATAAAATTTGGTATAGTATGCCAGTTTCTGAGGATGTATTAATGCACATGCTTAGAGATGCTAAGAGTGGTGCACCATTTTCTGATAAATGCTTTAGTAAAGTCTGGTCTCTTTCCATGAACTCAGGCTTGAAATGATTTCAGGCAAACATATTCTTGACTATCTTCATTCACAAGAAAGGCCCCATCTG
>JAOXNO010000070.1:32614216-32638332 GCA_028565335.1 Limnodromus scolopaceus
CCATCTGACTCCTGACCACTTTCATGCTTGATGTTTTTTATGGACCTCATTTAAAGTCAGGGCACATGACAGATGTGCCTTGACATCAATGAACTTTGAACATGGCACTGCAGGTTCAAACGCTTGCAGGCCTGGGTCATTAGCGTGCCATCTGCTTTCCATGGGGCTGCAGGATAGACCTTATTGTACCATTTAAAGGGACTTGGACTGCATGACTGGAACTACTCCTCAGTGACACATACCTCTGACTATAGGGTACCAAGCTAAAGAAATTAAAGCTTTTCCATTTATTACTGCTTGTATTGCATGTTTAGACCTCATTATTTGCATCTTGTCTTAAGGTGGACTTAAACAGTCAATATCGCTTCCAGTTTCTTGCATTATATAAAGCTATTGGACACTGCGTCTTCTAAATCAGTAAAGTTTGAATGGTTCAGCACCAAGATTTCAGTCATGAAACACTGTAGAAATAAATGAACCTCAACACTTCCTTTTACTGGTATCTGTGGATGTAACCATCACAAATCTGGATAACTACTTGAAGTCCAAACATGAAGCCCTGGATGATGAAAGTATTGATAGCCTGATAACTTGTTCAGAGTGAAAAAACTTATTGTGGATTGGTTTATTGCAATGCTAGCATTGATACAGAAACTTCCCAACATACTGGATATTTACTTCTTCTGTTTTATGCTCCAGTTCAGGAGAAGCTCAGCATGAAATAAACTGACAGTTTGCCAAAGCTAGTAGATATGCATTGAAGAAGTCTCTGCTGTACTGTGCGTGTCTTTGAATATGGATTACTAAAAAGATGAGTTAAGGCAGTCAGATTACTGTATTTACCTTTAGTATGGAATTTTATTAGAAAATCCATTTACTTCTGCTCCTTAAAATCTAATCCTGTTTTGTTTTGAAAAAGAGAGTATATATTTTTTGTTCTCATGTAATGTAGGATTGTACTTGTTTCATTAAACTTCATTTCTTCATATGTAAAATGCCACTTCATGATTTTTGAGAGGTGGCAAGTCTGAGGATGCAGTGCTTGTGGAAGGGAGTTAGTAGCCATCAAATACTGCTTTTTTTTTCAGCCATCAAATAGTGCTTTTTTCCACCTTAGCATTTGCTTTCTTCCAGTTTTATTCATTCAAAGAGTTATTACAAAGTTTTGAAGTGATCAAACAAACCAAAAAATTCTGGTGGCATTTTTTTTGCTATTAGAAAGGCCTCCAAAAATAATAGGGACATCCACTTCCCACCCTACTCCACAGCCAAAATTAACAGAAAATTCATGCTTGCATCATCGCTAGGAGAAGATGTACTGGAGAAGGAGAAAGCGGGGGGTGGCAGTAATCTTTCTTAAAAGCTTTATGATCTAGTAAGACCAATTAAGCACACGGCCTTCAACCTGATGAATTCATTTTTCCTGTCACTTTTCTTGCTGGCTTATTTGGTGAATTTTCATTGGCATTTTGAAGGACATAGAAGGAAAGTTAAGATTCTGCTTAGGAGATATTTTTGGAATTGTCTTATTATTTATGTCATAAGCCCTTTTTGTTCTATATCAGTATAGCATTTATTATAAAAGGACCTTGGTCTATGATCAGAAGTCCTACCTATTACTCTGATTTCCAGAGAAGAAAACTGGATAGACTTTGGTTTCCCTCCAGACGTGTTTAGATCAGGAGAAACTTCAAGGCAATATCGGCTTTGATTTGAAGAATTGTGGGTTGCCTATTTTATTTCAGGGAAGATGCTTACCCAAACTACTGCAAATACATGAAGCAGTTTTGTGGCCTTTTAAAGGAGTGTACTATAACTCAGCTCCCTGGCTCTGGCTTTCTGCCTCCAGCGTCGCTCTTGAAGCACTAGACAGAGGGGCTCTGTTAGAGGTGAACCTTCACGAGTTCTTCTAACACTCAGAAATTTCCTCCTTCCTAGTCGACAATCCTTAGAGTTTTTTCATGTTCAAGTGACTCTTCGTGCTCTTGTCTCTCTTTCTGGAAATTAATCTCTCTAATTAGTATAGACACAAACAAACTACACACAATGCATGCAACTATACTACGTCCTTTCATGTTAAACGTTGAACATACAGCTCACCACTGAACACATAAAAGAAGGTTATAGAAGACAAACTAGTGTATAAGATAATATGTAAAATAGGAGAATTCTGATGGTTTTCCAAGATTTCTTTTTAAGAATTCAACAACATATCATTTACTGAATATTAGAGAAGGATTTTATAGACTAAATAATTGTAGTTCATGAGCTTAAGTGCAGTATATGCATTTGCTGTGGTGAACTACAGCATTTCTTCCTTGGAGAAAAACACAGCCTTGCTCAACATCCTCTAGTAAAATAAGTATTTTAAAAGCACTGGAGTTACAGTATAATTTATAGTTATCATTTTAAGCACTGAATTTTCAGACCATTTCCTTCTGTTTTCTCACTGGTGAGGAATGTTCAAGGACTGTAATATCAGCGTGTCTCCTATTACAAAGTTAAACTCCAGAAACATTTAACAAGGTGAAAGTTCTAAAATTAGCCCATTTTCTCCATCCCACACATCACACACCTGTGGGAGAACATGGCCATGTACAGTGTACTCTACACTTTCTTTCCCTGTTACAAATCAAAACACTCTAACCTAGCATACAAAACCAAGCATTGCCTATTTTCATTAGGTCAAGAGCCCTATTGATTCCAGATGTAAACCATTCCACTTATACTTCTCAAAGCTGGAAAGGGTATTTTCCTGTACCTGCGTCTGGCTTTTGGCACGTGATCTTTCTCCCAAGTTCCTTGGCCTGCCTATTGCACGATGCATCCCTGAAGGTTTGTCATGCAGCTGGTGCGCAGCAAAGGCATGTTTACCCATGAGGAGTTCAGCTAGTTCAGAGTTTTTAAACTTCTCCAATGTGCTTTCAAGATACTTGATCAATATGTGCTCACTTTCCATACTTTAAGTGTGTTAGCTGACCCGCGATTGCTAAACTTAGGGCTGCAAACCCCTAACTGCCAATGACTGCTTTTGAGAGGTACATGACACTTACAACAAGCCTAAAAAAAAGAAAGATCGTTATTATTATATGATACAGGCTCTTTGTTACAGCTAGAAAAAAATTAGATGTTCAAATGGAGAAAGGTAGAGAACCACTGACTCAGATAATTTGTCTTCAAAGAAAGGATTGGCTTAATCCTGAACCATTTTTGTCTGTTTGTGGATCTAGCTTATTTCTTAGAAACTGTGTGTTTTACTGATGGCTTTACAGTTTTTTAGGTGGTGGAAGCTTCTTTGTGAACAAGGATGATTTCCCAGGAACTACTGCAGTTGAAAGATTTTTGCAGTACAGGTAGTAAGTCTGTAGTAGTAACTAATAATGACCACACCGCTTCATGCACTGATGGTTTCTGTCACAATTAGTTTAAAAGTTGTTTTTTTTAAGCATTGATGTGATCAAAGGAGCGGATCCTTTAGTCAGTTGAATATGTGTGGATTTGAATAATCTGATTGACTGCCAGTTGACAGTAAATTTATCTATGGTAAAGGGTCCATAGAAGCTGATTTTAGCTGTAGTCCTAACACAAGAGGAAGAGAGAATGCTGGTCCTCTCATGAAATGGCACTGGATGTGACTTGGCAGCCCTCAGAAAAACTTAGTAGCTCCATCACTACATGACTAAGCAGCAGTAGACAACATATTGGTACCAAAATTTTATACTTCTGTTGATCTACACAACAGTAAGTAGTGATTTTGATCCTAACATTAAAAAATGGGGAAAAAATTGGGAATAGATGGATAAACCCATCAACAGCTGGGTTTGGCTGTAAATTTTACAGAAGTTTTCAGGGGCAGCGATTGTATCTTTGATGTGTGTTGGCTCTGCGACTAAGGGGTAGCAATCTGTGCCTGGGGCTTGCAAGTGCCACGGCAAGACAAGTGACTGTTAAATTGCCCTCACTCATGCTAGTTTTGTGGTATTATCTGAGTACATAAGTGTTTATAAAAATTATTTACACCACATCTTTGCTATCTTTGTATTTCAGGACAGCACTTAATCAAGGTAGAGAAGTAGACCTACGAACAACCAAGGGGAATAAAATTGTCACTGTATTACTGGCAGACTTTCAAATGGAATTGCCATGTAAATTTTTTTCCCTGTTTTTCCTGAAGAATAAAAAAATAGTGTTTAAGACATAAGTCAAGTTTAAAATTATAATTATTTTTGTTGGAAACATGATGGAAAAAAGAAAATTAGAGACAGATGAGTCATGCAGTTCTTAGGTATAGACCCAGCATATGAAGTGCTCTGCTTGGACTGCTGCCTTTGCAGCTGAGAAATCCTTTAAATTATTTATTTATTTTAAAGTGATTCATTTGGCACACTGAAGTAAAAGGAGTAGAGGAAAATACATTTTTTTCAAGTCCACTGTATACGTAGTTTGGAGATAGTAATCTACAAATAATTCCAGTAAAAATTTTTGTTGTGTTGCTTTGGGTCTTGTAAAAAGGCAGTACTTTATAGCATTTTCCAGTTATCTGTTCTCCAGTGAACCTTAAATGAAAAGACTACAGAAAAAACCTCTTCTGAAAAGTTTCTTGTATGCCACTGAAACACCGACTGCTAGTAAATTAAAATAAACATTCTTTGTATAATTTATGATTTGTTTGCTTTCAAAGCTGGAGCGTGGTGCTTGCAAAAGGACTTAATTTTATTTTTTTTTTTTTTTTAGCTGGCATGGCTTGCAATGAGAAAAAGCATCATGTTAATCACATGTAAAAGGAAACACAGGTTTCTTATGGGAGGTAACAGGGGTAACATTTTCCACTGTGTTACTGTAATACAGTGAATTGGGAAAATCCAAGCTGTCATTCATTAGGGGCTGTTCTTGCTGCAGGCTGGCTGTCAATGAACATTCCCCAGCCAGTGGTGCCCATCAACAGTGGGATCAAAAATAACCAATTGGGGAAACAATAAAATGAGAAGTAGATTGATGATGATGAAGATGTCTCGGGAGCGAATTCCATCTGCACGGTGCTCTTAAAGAGCTGTTGACTACATACAGTGCATTAGCCGGTTAAAATGCCGAGGAGAGGAGACTTAAAGCAGGAAACTGGCTTGCTGATAGCTACACGAGCTGTATAAAGGTTGTGAGGGTCCAAGCTCCGTGCCCCTGCACAGCTGGTGTTGGATGCCATTGCTCAGAAATCTTCATGCTACTTTTGAGCAACAAGCGAGTCTCTATTTTGAATATGAATGAGTGAAGTCAACTGCCCCTTAATTTATACACATTGCCAGAGACTGTCCCAGGGTTTGGAATTAAATACTCCAGCACAAATCTCTTTAAACCTCTCCTAAATAAGAAATTATGCTAAAGCTCTTTAGTAAGGAGGTTCTCCCCCCTGTTGAAATAAAAATCAATTATGTTTGCTCTGCTGTGAACAATGTCACTCCGTAGCCTTGCTTTCTAATTGGGTAATGCCTTAATGACCTGCTGGGAGGCTATGATGCATTGCTTTGGACCCTCTCTGCAGGCTTTTAGACTACCAGTCAGATGTCAATGAAGCTTGACTCAATAGGGGTTCTTTTTCTAAAATTCCATTATTCATCAGGGTTTATGCACTAAAATGATCACAAAATAAAACCTTCACATCAAGCAGAGTTAAATAGAATTATGGATGCTTTACTTCATTGTTAGACTCTGAGATTGTCACTGGATTAAAATTAGGTTCTTTTTTATTTGTTAAATTTGATGAAAACATTTTCTCGGGTTTGGATTTTTCTGTTAAGAAGCCTTGAAAGAAGCAACTTTAAAGGTGGTTTTTTTGGTGGTGTGTTTTTTTTTTTCTATAAGGAGGTGTCCATGTATTTTAAATTAGTTTTACCTATTACTGTTTATTTTAAACCATGAAACAAATATTTAAAAAGTCTTATTCACAGTCAGTGAGTGATAAGTATGAGACCATTTATTTAACTTAATAGATTTGTTGAATCATTTCAGTTTTCTATCAGATTTATGATAAGTGGGATAAAAATCCTACATTTGTTTTATATTTTCTTCCTGATGTCTAATAGAGATCAGTAAAGTGGAATTTTAAGAAGTCTTATTAGCTGTTTTATGAAGCTAGTGCCTGAAGAGGGGAACTGCTTGTTCTGGAGAACTTCTCTTCCAGAGCAACAAGGACCATAATTTCCTTTGCATGGAGAAGATGCTTTCCATGATGAGAGCCTGAGGATGTGTAACTATAAGAAAGGTAAATTTAAGCTAGAAAAGCATCTTTCTTATTTAATACATACATATACAGACACATACATCTACACGCACAGATATATGTATTCAATCTGAAAAGTAAGAGGAAATGACAAATGTATTTTTTTATAACAGCCTCAAGGAAAGTTTTATAGCCATTTAAATGCAGGTAATTCTGTTATGCTGTACAAATTAGGAGTTACCAAGGCAACTGCATGTGATAATTTATTCATATTACCTCTGGAACACCTTCTTAATGTGACTGAACAATGGGTTGTGTGAAATACGTGTATTTGCGAATTAGTATGGAAGTCAGTCATATCATTACAATAAAATGGCACCTTTCCCTCAAGTTTATAAAGGTTAGTGGAGTGTACAAAAATACAATAACAAGTAATTAAAGTGTATAAACAAGTGAAAAGTTTATTTGGCTTTACTTTTTCAGATCCATATGTTCAGGAAAATTCTCTAATTTTAAAGTTTTAACTTTCTACTTTTAAAATAAGGTGAGAATTAGTATCTCTTAGAATCCACATCACTGAGTTGTTATTTTTTTGTCAGAATCCTCCCTATTCAGAAAGGTAAGAGATTTTCTGCAGATGCTTCACCACCTCATACACTGAACATTGTATTTTCAGTGATCCACTCCTTTGTGTCGGAACTTCCAGGTCCTTGTCTTTCATTTTTAACAAATTTTAATGCTATACTTTGTATAATTGTCTAACATGTAGGTACACTTAATAATTTGCAATGTAGGATCTTCTCATCTTACTGATTATCTAACACACAGACGAAAATGAATTGATTTTTCCTTTCACACACGAAGGAGATTGACACAATTGTTTTCCTAAAACCTTGGAAAGCTGCATTAAAACCAGGATGAGAACCATTCAAACAATACATCTTAGTCCAGTACTTAGATAATTTTTTCACAGTTGTGAAGATTTCATCAACATCTGTATCTCTTAAATTGTGAACTAGGTCATGAAAGGTAGTCCTAACTAGAGTTTCCTTATATCTGCTAGTAACTTCTTTAAAAGCCCATTTTCTTCTCTGTTCGTTATTTTAGCAGTCTGCCCTAATACGCTATGTGTTAAATTGTCTCCAGGAACGAACACCCACCAGTTACAACTGACTACACAGGTTTCTCAAAACAACGCTACCCAGATCCAGTCTGCCTCTGCGCACAATTAGAATGATAAGCTTTGAAACCTCAGAAGTTTGCAGTTTCTTAATATGAAAATCCTGTAATGCTTGAATAATATATTGCACCTTGTCAAGAACAAAGCATATTTAGAATAATTGGAGACTTCATAGTTTAGTATTGACGAATTACTTAAAGTGAGAGCATGAGCTGGAGATCTGGATTGCTACAGGCTCACCGTACACTGTTTTTAGGAGTTTAGACAGGCTTGTTATGGATTCAGCCCTCATGTTTGATCTGTAAATGCTGAAAAGCTGTTCTGTTTTATAACACCATGCCCCCACCCCTATCGTGCAAGAACCATTCTCTGCACATCTAATTCTAATCAGTAAAGTAAATAAACTTGAACTTGGAATACTCTCAAGAGCACTTGCTCATGTTTTCATAAACACTTAGGAAAGGACCCAAGTTTCTGATAGCTAATATTAAAGCCTTAGCTGAAATACTCATTCCGGCTGTCTCAAACTAGAATTTCTTCCAGTATGCGCTTGGAGAATTATGGGACTCTGGAAGGTGACATGACACTCCACAGGAAACCATAAAGTCTTCCGGCCCTGAGATACAGGACTGCTAAGCTCATTAGAATTTCTTTATTCATAATCCTTCTGGAGGTTGCTTTTCTACTTCCCTCTTCTCCCCCTCCACTTCCCACCCCAAATGCTTCTGTGGATCTATTGGTTGTTGGGCTTAAAAAGTTGCGTTTTAATGTTTTAGAAGGTATGGCAGGAGAAAAGCCTGGTTTTTATTTGAAATGGCACAAAGTAACTACAAAAATCATTATACAAATGATATGATTGCCCGGCATTAAGCTACAGTTTTAATGGTTATAGAAGATTAGTGGGCCAAAGGGCCACATTAGAACTTCACCTCACAGTGCAGACCTATCTGCTCCCCAGGGAATTAAAGGTTACATGTAACTTTGGTATACATATGGTTTAATGGATTTTATAGAATCTTGCTAATGGGTGAATTAATGGCATCGGTTTGCCAAAACTATACTTCAGACTGAGGGTGGGATTAAACCCTGAGGCAGGGAGATTTTTGCTTCCTTCAATGCTTCTGGGTGTTGTTTTCTTAAATGCCTCTAAATGTCTTTTTTAACACTTGAAAATTTATCTTCTGAAACAGTAAGGTTCTGGGATAGCCTACCCTGGTGTACGAGATTTTTCCAAGCTTGCTCAGAACTGAATTTCTTAAAATAGTACTTAAGTGTTACCTAGGCATTTTGCTGTTCTCTTTGCAAGGAGTTGGGTCACCATGAAGGATTAGGTGCTTAACTTATCCTGCCTGAAGAGATACATTTATAATTTAGGCAGCTTTTTATCTAACTATGGGGCAGTCATGTAAGTTTTCAAAGAAAAAAACATTCACTTTCAATGAAAAAACCTGCTGAATTCTAGCTTAATTTTAAATATTCTCTTTTTATTTGTTATAGTGTGGTAAACAGAAAACTGAGAAAGGAACTGTTGGTTCAAATCCATGTGTAGAATCTATGTGTTCAAATCTATGTGTAGAAGAAAAGCACGTAATGATAACAGTGGAGTTGATTCCGAAGAAGATACCTTTTGCTCACTAAGTCTCCAACAACAGCTAGAATTAGTGTATTGTATACTGATGCCTCCATGCATACCTGTGCTTACACATTTTCTGTGAAACTCCTGGTTTAGCTCTGAGAAAGCAAACCACCACATTTCTGGTATAATAGATGTTCAGCTGAAATTTCTGGCTGCTCACTTATCAAAGACAAGAGATGAGACCTACAGAAATAAACAAACTGTTGTGGATGTTCAGCTTTTCCATGGCTTCCATCCCTTTGTTCCACAGTCCCACTAACTGGAAAAACTCCAGAGAAAAGTATCTTCAGGTGGCAAATTTTCTTCTGAGCAGTTGCAGAAACTGAGGTTTAAGAATTAATTTAGTAGCATAAGGTTTTCAGGATTTGCATGACGAGCTGTAATCAAACTTCTTGGATGGCTGAACTGTCAAAGACTGTCTTCCCTACTGCTTGACTGTTGCATTCCCTCTGCTCCCCACTGGTGTCCACAGGGGTCCCACTGCTCTGCCTGGGAACATCAGGATTGTGTTACAGCAAGACCCACCATGGTGTGTCTCATTATATGTACACTGAAAATTCTGGATGTAGCTAAGATGTCTACAAAGTCTTATCCATTTGATCTCACATTTATGTCAGGATCTCGGCTGATAATTTTGCAGACTTCTGCAGACTTCTCTTATGTCTTAAAAACATAGTCTTCCTTTTGTGGTAGACTTGACTGTAATGGTAATGTTTTGGCTTGGAGCTGAATGACAACTTCTTTTCATCTTTACTTTTCTTTGCTTACAGAATTGTTGACATTATTAAAATATGGCTCCAAAGGATTTTGGTAAGTTTTCAATTAGTGGATTTGTAATGAATAGTTTACCTATGACATCATAGTTTTTTCCAGGCCAAGACACTACTATATGAGGTCACTTTAAAAACACTAAGCTGAATTCATAGTTACTATGTTAACTTTTAAAAGAACATTTATAGAAAAATATCATTAGAGTGCTGGCATTTTCTGTCTCTCAGACACAGAATTTGGTTTTGCAGCCTCTCTACTGGTAAAACCCTTTCTGAAATTAGTTTGCTGCAAGGTGTCTTTCTATGAAAAGATTACTTACTATCACATAAAAGTGACTGGAATCTCTCTGTCTTTGTACTAACACAGGAGATATTAATTCCTGCCCTGACCAAGAAACCATTGTGAAGAAATGTAAGCTCAATAATTTCATGAGGTTACTGCTGAGTCCTTCCTGTTTTCTTTCAATTCATCTTGCAAATTGCTCTCTTTTTATTGCTTTTAATTTCAGGAAACATTTGTGATTTGATAGTATTTTCTGATGTTCACCATGAAATCTCCTATGCTATCGCTACATTAGCAAATAAATCACGGCAATAGAGGCAGATTAGCTGACTGAAAAAGTTGGCGCTGGGGCTTCTGCATTCACACTACATGCCTTTTGGAGATTTTTTTTCAGAATAAATTCAGTCTGGTCTCCTGGACTAAATTTCCACAGGACAAACATGGTACAAAGCTGTCCAAAGAAGCAGCTATTGGTTCAAATCCTCATGTCCCTGTAAGGTGGTTAACATCCGATGACAGTTCAGTCCTCTCTGGAAGGAATCAAAGAGAATTGCTCTGTCAATCCGGCCAGCACGTGGTGACTGGGTTCAGGTTGGGGCTCACCTTAGAGCCGCTCTGCCGCTGCAAACCAAAACTCCTATGTAGGCACAGGTCACCTGGCTCTGATTTCTCATAAGGGAAGTTTTCTGAATTTCTGAAAACTAGATCTCTGTCAGATATCTCAAATTGAATAGTCAAAACATTAGTCACTTTGGAAAGTGTAGATCACAGTCAATAAATGATAAAAGGTTTAACGGTGTCAGTGCCTAGGAGTAATTTCACTACCATTGAAAGAAGCACTCTGGTGCAGAACTGGATAAAGGTTTTCCAGGTAAAGTGACTTCACTGGGAAATAAAGAGACTGAAAAATTTAAAAATTTGGGTAAATTTCAGAAATTATTTCACCCAAAATTTAGAAGAAGGATAACATTTTAACATATCAAAAATTTTTCTTTTACAGATGGAAGTTTTGCAGACTGTTTCAAAATATTTCACTTTGAGATGAAAGATGTACCTGAGGATTTTTGGTGGGTTTTTTGTTTTTTTTTTCAATTTTGCTAAAAAGACAGAAATATTTCTGTTT
Source organism: Limnodromus scolopaceus (assembly GCA_028565335.1). NCBI lineage: Eukaryota > Metazoa > Chordata > Aves > Charadriiformes > Scolopacidae > Limnodromus > Limnodromus scolopaceus. The sequence continues at coordinate 32,625,423 of JAOXNO010000070.1, forward strand.
CAGATCATTTTTTTCCCCTGATTTTTTTTTCCTGAACTACAAAGTGGGAAAATCGATTTATTCACTTGCTGTTTCTTATATGTTTAATTAGCTTCAAATGTAGGATCTTAAATTCTGATCTTCTCCAGGGTAAGACTGTGACAAAATTTTCTGTAAAATGGTTTCAGTAAATCAAAGCACTACGTAAATAAATGGAATTGAGCTCAGAGCATAGCTACTTCACTATTCTCATTATCAGCCAGAGACTGCTATATTTTAAAAAGATTATCGCGCTCTGCTCCTGGTTCCAGCCCAAACCAAGAATTTCAGACACTGGACAAAACATGGAGAGAAGGGAAGTGAAACTATATCCTGTTCTGGTATAGCTCTTGCTCCGTCTGAACCAGTTCACCTGCTTACTGGCAATGAGAATCTGATGCGGTTTGGTCATGCTCAAGGGGACAAATGAAACCCAGGGCTCTGCAAAACGAGCTCAGGTGGCAAAGTGAAGCACCACCATCTTTGGTTATTTCCTTTGTGCTGTCCCCTTCTGCCCTTCCTAGGAAATCCTTGGCCCTGCAACAAAACAGGACAGACATATGCCAATCATCTTTGTGCTTCAGCCTGGTGTCCAAGTACAACCCACCTTCCTTGGCAGTTTAAGTAAAAAAGTCATTTCTAAGCAGAAGCCCATCTCATCCTGCTGCATGGCTCTGGAGGTGGACACAGGGCAGAGCAGGGTTCAGCTGCCGCATGCCTTCTCAGGAGTCCGCCTGACAGAGGTGTGATATAGGCAGGCTTAATTCAAGTATATGAGTGCAGCATTTTGTGTCTGCCATATCTCTTTAAGGTATGTATTTTGAAGAGTTTTTTTTGTCATACCATCAAGTGTATTGGAACGTTTTACAAGGACTAACCCCTATACCGGTAACTTGAAATCCCTGAACTGGAAATCAAGCTAAAAGCAAACTCTCCCTGGTCCTTTAATATCCTACTACACTTCCAACAAGCTTCATCGTTAGAGGATATTAAAGTGCTTTGCCGGGGGGATGCTTTCTTTCTGAGGTAGTAGGCAGCAATCTGGGTTTAAGAAGGTTGACTGATTTGTCCAATATCACAGTTTGGTGGCAAAACTTAGCTCCCACCCCCAGGTCCAGGCAATAGTTATTGCTACCCCTCTTAGGGACTAGTTGATTTAAGTAAAGTGTCATAAAGTGGCATTATCTGAATGAGGTAATAATTCTGAACTACCCTGGAGTAGCTGGCAAATCTGCAGCAAACAAACAAAAAAGCAAAGGAAAAACCCTTGTCGTGATTTCACACATGAATACAGACATGGCAAATTTCACCAAGCCGATGAAAGGGGTAAAACAGTCCTACAGCACATCTTTACCATGCAATCCTGTTTGACACACTCGGTGCTCCTGGTTTTTGTGGGAGCTGTTCCTGGATTTCGTCTGTCTACAAGGAGACAGAAATGCTCTGCCCTAGGGAGAACAATTGAGGGGAAAAAGTGTTTCTTGAAATCCTCAGTAAAAGCCTCTCTGCTTTATCTAGAGCTCATTAGAGAGTTTAAAGAAAACCCAATGTCGTGTTTAAATGCTTTTCACCCCTCAGTTTTATAGATAGTTAAATGGCACACAGGTTCTGGCTGTCTCAGCCATCAAAAGCTAAGAAAGGAGGTTAAAAGACCCCAGGGATCCTTCACATTAATTACTACCACTGTCAGTTGGTGTGAAACCTTGTTTGGGCCTTTTAGAAAGGAAGAGAGTGTAATTTGTGCTTTCAGTTTGGGCTGAAACAAATCCTGCACATAGTGATGGTATATACTCATGTGTAAAAATGACTAATTTCTTTCCACTGAATTCTTGTAGTTAATCTGGAAAAAATTTATGGGAAACCCCCTCACCCTACCCCAATAATTCCAAGTGATTTTTAGCAACCTGAATTGGCAGAGTCTGTAGAACTGGCTTGAATTAATTGGAAGCCTAATCCATGGAAATTTGCTAAAAATGCATTATTCACTCCAGTGTAGCAGCAGGGAGGAGAAATGAAAGAAGTAGAGAGGAAAAGCAGAAGCAGCACCTAAGGCAAAGGGCTGTCATTTGAATTTCATAATCGAGGGTGAGACAAAGACACCTCTTTGTCCAAGTAAACCACCTTCTGAAAGGGAAAATCTGGTAGAAAATACAGAAGTATGCAGTCTGAGCATTGGGGCTGGTTGGACTCTGTATCTCCCATCATTTACAGTGGTGCACAAGAACAACCAAAGTGAAATTAAGCTTCTATAGCACCGCAGCACAGTGAATGGGATGCATTTGCCCCACAGTCTGCCACTCAGGTTTTTTTGTGTTGACAGCCTGCTGAGAGAGACACATACAAAATAAAAATTGAGGTGCACCACAGCCACAGGAAAACCAGTTTGAAATCCCTTCCCACACCTGCATGATGCCCCATGTGATGGCAAACCAAAAAGAGACATTACATGCGAGCTACTAAACACCTGTATGCATGCAGAGAAGTGGCAAAGGTTGAAAAGACAGTTAGAAATTATCTGGAGTACATAGATGACAATTATCTTGACAACTGGAGATTATCTTGTGTTACCTAACAAATGTATCTTTAGAGGCCAGAGAAAGAGAATGGGAGCTGCAAAGCATGCAGATGAAAACCTGTTTTTCATTTTTAGCTGAAAAGCTATGGACATAGAGCATATATCCTGTCCTTTCTAGTTACGGCTGTAGGTATTGTAAATAGGAGTGACAACTTCAAATTAAGTCCACTCCTGAGTATGAAATATCCAGAGAAAGGTTTGAGGTGGTTCCATTGAATGGCCCAAGTCCTGAGCAGGACATTGCTGCTGAAACTGGCACAGCAAAAGGAGAGAGTGGTTGTTGGCAGGTTGAGAGGGCTGAAGTGGCTCGCTGTGCTGAGCTGAGCACCAGGGCTGAGCACCGGAGGGGCACTGGACCGTGTTGCTGAGCAGAGCAGGATTAACTCTAAGGGGAGCAGCAAGTTGTTAGATCAGCTCAGTCATCTTCTGAATCCTCATCTTAACGTGCCCAGCCCCTGCAGTTTCACTTGGCTTCTTTATGCTTGTCCTGAAGTCTTTGGTACTATTTTGGACAGTACTCATCCTTTTTGAAAAGATACCGTGTTAATCTACCCCAGAAAGGTGCATGGCTTGCCTACTGGAATTTGGCTCATAGAGACACGTTTAGCACAGGAATTCAGTGTTTCAAAAAAAGAGAGCAAATATCATCAGTCTTCTTTAAAGGTGGGGAAACTGGGAACAGTCTAGTGCTTGCAGAAATACAAACTCTCATTTGCACACTCTTCAGCAGAGGCAGAGAAAGTTAAAGCATGGACCTGGCTTATTATTTTTAATTAGTGTTGCATCCCCAATACACTATGACCTGCTTTTTGGCTTTGCCGCACATGTTTTTTATGACGTGCAATCTCCCAGTGTCTGTTTCCGTCACCTGTGAGCGGGGCTGTATGCACACACGCTGCGGGGCTGTACACAGGCCTGGGGAGGAGGAGGAGGAGGCTCTGCTGCCTCCCGGCTGCTCCCCAGCACAGCTTGGAATTCGCACGTAAAACTGCTCCTCTACTTACATGTGCACACCTCACAGGGGGGGATGTGGAGTTTAATTAATTGCTGTTTGAGAACTGCTTGAAGATCTTTGGATGAAAGCGCAACTGAATATAAAATGATTAAATTAATTCTAGGGTTGGTGTAATCCTCATACAAGCAAAGAAGGATACCCATGGTCCTCATCCACCTTCCAAGCTGACCTTCAAAGGCACACATAAGAAGTGCTCTTGCATTCCTCATAGGGAGCAGATGGGGCACAGGACAACTTTGTCGTGGCCTGAACTATTTGCCTTTTGCTTAACTCTTTTGGAGAAGGTGGAGTCTTCAGAAAGGCTTAACATTTTAAAGATTACAGCTGACTCTGATGGAAGTCATTTGCCTAACACAGGTTATTTGGTGATGGGATGGGATAGAGGTGTGTCATACAGCAGCAATCCTTTGCAAAGAGCTAATGAAGGGCCTAATTGCTTAGGCTTGAGTAGCTGACTAGAAGCAGCTGCTGCAACTCTGCCCCAGTCAAATGGGGGCAGGAGGTGGAGGGACATAGCCCTAGGAGCCACCAGAGGGGAAGTGGAGGAGGTGGAGGCAGGATGCGGTATGAAGGACAAGCACAAAATTCTCTGCTGATCACCAGGTATTTGTGTGTGCTAAAGTTGGAAGAAGCAGAGAGCGAGGCTGGGGTAGGCTCTTCTCCCCTGCCAGCTTGGAAGAGGGCAAAAGAGATAAAGGATGAGTGAGATCTGTAGTGGGATATTGTCTATGGCTCTCTGGTCTTTAGTGTATGAAACTGAACCTTTTTGCACTAGGAATGGTGACTCCTTGAGCCACGTAGATAGAAACGTTTTTGGGTTTTGTGCCCAAAATATGGTATGAAGAGATTGCCTGTGGGTACTCTTGGGGCCCTTTAGCAATTTAAAACTCACTTGCTGTGAAAACTCTGTAAGCTTCTCTGTAATCTCTAATATATTTGGTTAGAAAAATTATGCATGGGTAACGATCTGAGAAGTTGTCCATGTGTCTGGTTACTCTGGGAAGTAACTTCTGCTCTAGTTTACAAGCCTACCTCAGTTGAGAAGCAATTGCGGAGGTAAACCTCCTCTTAATTTTCCGACCTGACAGTGTGCAAATTTCCCTTCTGTAACATTCTTTCTCTCTCAAAAACAACAAAAAGATATTTTCAGAATTCTGGGGCTCAGGAAACTAATACCACTGTAGTCCTTGTTCTCTTTCTGTAAAATATTAGAAATCCTACTGTGTGTGTAGTACTAAGGCTGCTAAGAAAGCAGAAGGAATGGCTTCATCAACCACCTGGATGGGCCCTTTCTTACCGGCAGATACAGTTGTATCCTGGTTCTCATGATCAAGAAACCAAACAATAATGTCTAGTTAATCCAGGAGTGATGACTATAACCTATGAATCTCCCACCAGTTTTGTATGTGATAAAAGCCTAAGGTATTTTACAGGTCTCTGCATCTAATTACAAAGGCAAGATTGATGGTTTGTTTCATTTTTTAACTTAGTATGTTTGGGCAAAGGAAGGATTGAGTTGTTTTCAGCTGCCTTTCTGGTGGTAGACTGCTTGGGAAATCCCTTACTATCTCCCAGGAGCAGCCTGTTGGTTACTAATATCTCAGTGCTTTGCACTTGGACTCTGATTTCACAAGGAGTCATTGCTACGTTAGTTACTTGGTGCAAACTTATAGTTCAGAAAATGTCCACACAACTGCATAACAGCTTGTCCTGCAAATGCAGTACTAGAAAGTGTGTTCCTTCTCCTTTCCAAAGAGTGGTCAGAACCTGCAAATTTTTTTTCACAGTGACAGGATGTAACCATTAGACATTAATGGGAAACATATGTGCCCTTGTGTTGGTTTTAGAATGCCTGGTTGTGACTCCAGGATTCAACGTTTAGTGATGTTAATTTGAAGGCTATCGTTGACCTCTCTGGTGCATGATCAGACCCTATTGACTAATTTACAGATGTGAGCTTAGCATGGTTCTTGGTGCTACCATCTTGTTGGGGAAGGAACTTAGTCTATTGTTTATTTTAGTTCTGTTGGACAGTAAGATTAGATCTTGAGCTTAAACTAAATAAATGGTTCATTAATAATTTATTTATATCCATATTCATAGCTTGAATCAGTGTTGTCAGGGCTTGTACTGTAGATTCTTTCTGGCTCCTGGAGCTTTCCAACCAGTTGCATCTGGCACCTGGGACTGGGGTGCAAAGGCAGGGTGATGGTGGTGTGCAGCAGTAGCATTGCTCCGTGCTGTAGCATCGTTCTGCGAATACCACCATTTCAGGGGTAAGATCGACAACCTAAACCAGGAAAAAAATAAATGGAGCCTCATGCACAGGGCATCTGAAACAAGGGGAGAACTCAGTGGGGCAACTGCTAATATGGCTGAACTTTCAGGGCTTTTCCTGTCCCCTGGGGAAAACAGAGCCCTTCCTCTTTGGGACAGTCTGCAGAACAAATATTTTGTGATAGCTTCTCTCAGTAAGAAAAAGCTACAGCAATGACAAAGCACAGCTAATAAAAGGGGGGCGGGGGGGGAATAAAAGGAAAGGTGAAGTAGTGAAAAGAAAAAGAGGGTAAAAGACAAAAGGTGAAAAGAGAGAAAGGTGTCAGATTTCTTTTGGCATTCATGTGCTCTGTATATAGAGTTTGGAATATATTTTCCAGAAGAGGATTTCCCCTTGCATTTGCAATTCAAAGCTTCTAGCAAATTCCACTGTTTCCCTTGGCACCTTTTCAGCCTCTGTGGATTTTCCAGTCCTGCTTTTCAGATGCAGTGCGATTTTTCAAATTGTGGGCTTTTATTTTTTTTCTTTCCTGAAGTAACGTGGCTTAAAGTGTCTTGTGGCATTCCTTAAGAATTTGGTTCAAAAACTGAAAACGTGCAGGGACCTTGTTCTCTTCTGGATTTCCGCTTTAATTCATGGTCTTTAGGACTCCTTGGATATATGACAACGTTACCTGTCTTTCTCCACTTGATTCCCATGCATGAATAAATGAGTAAGAAGATCTAGGATTCTCTATGATATGGGTAGGTGGTGATACACAACTATTAAGTTCAAGTAAAATAGCATAATGGGGTGGTTGGGACGTGCTCATAAAAATAAATTCCATCAAAGGGATGATATGTTTGGGGTGATAAGTAGAGAAACAAGAGACTTGCTACATCACATAAAAGCTTCTACCCCACCTTGTAGCCAATTCCATCCCCCCTGTGTGCTTATCCAAAGTGTTCTTTTTGGCTAGTCATTTTGAAATCGCATCCATAAGAAGATGATAAAAGTTGTCTAGCAGTAAACAGTACAGATGGTAGTTTCCTTTATTTTTACCTCTCCTAGTGTATAAAATTAATGATTTTTAACAGAGCCTTGCTTTGCACGCGGGATGTTAACAAGCTGAAAACATTTCATATTTGTCAAAGCAGGACTGCAAAATAAAACTCTGATCACGAAAGCCTGGATGTCTGGAGAGAACCTTTATGGTGGAGAGCAGAGAAGTAACTAACATGTGGCTCTTCAAAAGCCCACATGCGGTGAAGATGTGTTAAGAAAGTGAAAATTGTTTCAACTTGTTCTGAACTGAAGTAGGATCCTGCTAATGGATCCTTTATCAACATGAAGACATGCAATAAGGTTTTTCCTAATAGCTGCTGTGATGGGCTGGTGAAAGTATTTGGGATAAGCTGCAGTAATAGCTAATTGTGTGTGGAGGCCCAGCAACTCGACCAGGCAAAGGGTTTCAAAGGGCTGCATGGGAGAATTCACTTCACAAGAGGCCCCTTTCAGATACTCTCCAGGTTTGGACCTCCTTTCCTTTTAGTACACATTCTGGGAAAGCACTTTTATAATCCTCCTTTAGAGTTATTGCAAGTGAATGCAGTGATGGTTCAATGAAAAAGCATGAAAACAGTAATGGAATTTCTTTTCTTTTTTTTTTTTCTTTCTTTCCTAATAGGTCCTTTAGAAAGTCAGACCATATGTGTAGAAGCCTTATTAACTAGAAGCTGGGTTTGGAAAGGACTGTGGTAAATTACCAAGATGAATTTGAAAATAAACCTAGAAAGCTCATATTCAAGTTCTAAATGGGTACTAAAAAAAAATATAATCAGACCTATAATTATTTGGTATCTTACGACAGTTCAAATAATGTTTGGTGTAATTTTTACAAGACTGAAACTTTTTAGGCAGAAAGAGTATTGTTAGGAAAACTTTAGAACACTGCATGTTTCACTTTGAAATAGCTTTCTTAGAAGTACAATTTTATATTCTCTGTATCTTAATACATTTATTGAGAAAATGATTTTTGGTAGACTATGTATATGTTCTGGATGACCTACATAGGAAATGTGTAAGAGCATTAGACTCTACTGTTTTATGTAGCTGAAACTTAGAGAAAACCAAGACTGGGGGTGGAGGGGAAGACATTACTTCTCCCTCAATGAACAAGGATTTATTTTTTTATAATAATTCTAAAATATCTCTAGTCTACAAACATGTCTCTGTTGTACTTGTTCCTAACCTGTTACAGGTATGTGCATTGTAGGGCTGTGTTTTTGTTTGTTGATTGTTTTCTTTTTCCTTCTTCTGTCATAGAAATGATGAATAACTCACAGAAATAATGGGCAAATCTTAGGAAGAGTTTTATGCCCAATTCAAATAAAGATTTCCATTCATACACATAATCCACACAAAATTCAGACCATGTCTCTTCTGTTTGAAGGTCTCTGAAAACTATAATTTTCACCCTCTCCTCCTTAATGAGATTCTATCAGCTGGTCACTCAGTGGAAGGGCAAAGAGAAGAGCTGTTAATTCTCTATTTAATTCAAACTAATGTTGATATCAGAATGGTTGGTGTAACTTTGGTGTATTTCAGAACAAATGTGCATTGGATGTACAGGGTGTTTGTGTCCTTTGGAGAGAATGTATTTATTGTTTCCCTCTCCAAACTGCTGTTAGTTACAGTATGGTCTATCTGGTTGAAGAAATACCTTTTCTTTACTTTCCATTAACCACTTTTTCAGAGTTGCATGTGACCCCACAAACTATTCCGACAGAGAATCTGCACAGCACTATCTATAGGACTGAAGTGAATCTCTAATTAAAAGACTTTGGAGCAGTTTAAACTTCTTTGCAGCTTGATTCTTTTTTTTTTTTCAATTCACTACTGAATTAAATATTCTTACAACTGAAACATCTTGGAAATGACCAAAATTACCACGTTAGTGGAAAATAATATGAGAAGTATAAAGAAGTACAGGAGAATTTTGCATAATGTACAATTCCCTTTATCTAGTATGAAATGCATGTTGGTTGTCTTCTAGGGTATATAGGTTATAAAATCCTTAATATTTTTTTTAAACTGGTTTTTTCTGTTATGGTTTTTAGATAGGTAATGAAAGAAAGGTCATGTTGGCTGTTACACTTTACAACTTTGCCCTGTTATGCGTACTTTGCCTTTGGGATTAAGATTTTTCAAAAGGTTCCTGCAAACAATGATTGAGAATCAAGAACTTGAAATGTTGTTTCACATAATGACAGAGCTGTGCTTGATTAGTGTGTCCAGTAAACTATGGTTCCTTGTGGCATCATGTAAATTAGCTAGAAATTCTGCTGTGATTTAACATAGATTTGGCTACAAATGGAACTGCAGGCAAATCATCGTTATGGTTTAAACCTATTAATGTTTACAACTGTGTTGCTTTAAATCAGATTTGTTTTTAAATAGGATGATTGTGAGAATCCTTTTGTGTTTTGAAGATGAAAGAAAATGAGCAAAGAGCTGGCTACTAACCATTTAAGAAAATAATAAAAAATTGCAAATATCCCTTGCTCTAGGATTTCGGTTATGATTGTAGAAAAAAGATTGTTCCTTTTTGTAGAATTATTATTCTAAATCCCAATAGTTCTTATTGCCTGAGTTCTGGAAAAATCGGCCAGATTGAGTTGCTTACTTGACATGGAATATAATAAACTTATAGTATAAATGCCTCTGCTTTTTCAGTTGCTTTCAGTTTGTCTTAAACAGGACACCTATTACTGAGCTCCCAATTTAAACTAGCTATTCTGAATATCTACTCTTTTACTCCATCCTAAATGTGACTGGATCCTATCGTATCAATTTTTTTTTCTTCAAGAAAAGTCTGGTTATGAATGTGGGTTAAAGAACACACTGAAAGGCCTGGGCAGGTGTTGGAAACCTGGGATGCTGAAGGGCTATGTGTTTTGCTGCTGGTGAGATAATGTCATGTTTGGCAAACAGCTGAACATAGGAGGAAGTGAGGTTTAGCCTCAGCATAGATATCAGATGATAAAATACTATGATGCCTCACCATTATGGACATTAAGATGAAAATCAGATTCTGCACTTGAAATTTCTCAGTCTTGTGGATTCGACAAACTCTCCACTGTGTTGGTCTTGCTTGTATTTTAGAAGAAACACACAAATGACTGTTTAAAAATGTAAACAAAAAAATCCCCCAGGCTACAGCTCCCAAAGAGGCTCTTCATTTTGAAGAGGGGGATTAACGGAGGGTAACTGTTTATGCATGAAAAATATTTTTGCTGTCTAAGTAGAGTTCCAATTAAGTGGCAGAATTATGTAATTTTTTTGGCTTACTGGGGAAAGCTTTGCTATATATTTGGATACTAAATTTATTTTCCTTTTTTCAACTCTAAATTTCCATCCTTCTCTGAAATGGAATATTGACAAAGTGAGAGACGGTTACTCACAGATCAAGTGCATTTCAGCAAGCTGTCCATGCTTTCTATAGCTTTGATACGGGAGCAATTAGTGCCATGTCTGAGAATTTAATGCCAACTTAAAACCGCTTCTGTTCTTGACCCCAATCCTCAAGAGTTCATGAAAGGTACCTGTTGCAACTACTGTGTTTGTAATGCAGGCACATACACATTTAGAACAAGTTTCTGAGCATCAATCAGCAAGCAAACAACTTCTGGTCTTTTCTGGTTGTTGCCCATAAAGAGGTTTTTAAAGAAGAAAGAGCTCAGGCTCCTGAGAGGCCTTGGCTGATTAAGAGCTTTGTTATTGTGTAACAGCAATAAATACAGGATTGTCTCAAATTAGACACTTGTCTAGTCATAGTGCTGGCATTCAAAACTTCAGGACACTCTGAGGTCAGGCTTTAAATGTGATGTACTTGGTAAGTATAACTGGAGTTCAATATTAAAATGTCAGAAACATAATACTGAAACAACAGGATCCTAGATTTGATGGGATAAGCTACTACATATAGGTCACACATGACTGCATTAATTTGATTATTTTGGGGAGCAAAGTCACGTTTGACAGTTAGCTTTAGAGATTTTTTTTTTCATGATGAAATCTCTAACATCTGCCATTCAACTTGTTTCTGCCTGGGCAAGAAATCACTAGGAGATTTTCCTTAGTTAGATCAGTTACATCACTGCAAGCTGATGAAGGTTGCTGAACTTGCAAGCTGCTTGTTTCTGCTGTGCAAGCATTCAATATTTCACATGATAACTTTAATAAATTTCATGTCTTTGTTTAGAGAGGTGAGCCTAATAAAGAAACAGGTACTTAAAAGTTATTTTTAGTTAACATTTAACATGACCAAAGCAAGTTTCAGGCAGGTTAGTGGGAGGTGAGAAGTTTGCAATGTCCTGAGGCATCCAGTTCCCCTGATCTTTCTTATGTGATTAAATTGCTGTTTCTAGATGTACCTCTTGCCAAATAGCTGCTGGCTTTTTATATAAATTACAAAAATGTAACAGTGCAGAATAATCCTGATAAGATGTATGAAGGTAAAGAGGAGTTGCTTATGCTCTTCTCTTGGCTAATTGCTTGTATTCACTGGTTAGCAAGAGCTCTCTCCTGTCTTTCTAGCTGCTATGATTTGCTTTGCTCATAAGCATCTGGAGTTAAAAGAATATTTTTTGTAAGCAGATGTAGCAAAACATTCCTGCTTCTGTTCTTCATCTTTTTTTTTTTTTTCCCACTTTATTCTGGTTTTGTGCTAAGAGTTGAAGTACACCCAGAAAAACTGGGGAAAGAATGGACTACGTACAACAAAGGAGAGGTTGTACATCATTAAAGTGCAAGAGGAAATTTTGTTCTGTTCCCTAATCACAGGGTTCCTCTTCTGCTTGGCAGTCTTGCCCAGTGTATGTTCCATTTTATTTTTTTTTTAAATTTAAGAAAAATGTTTCTAGGATGTCACTTGGAGTGACATTGGAAAATCATTGTGTTACTTGAGGAATATTTGAGGAGATTCATGTCTTCATTTCAGGGACTTTGGCATAAGGAAAAGTGGGCTAGCAGACGTCAATGTTCTCAAACTGATAAGCAGTTCAAGCAGGAGGGTCAGAAAAGCCAGAGGAGAAAATGGAGATGCTGTCCTGCATCCTGCTGTGTAGGAAATATAGCGACAGAGGAAGGAGTGTGTAAGTACACCACCTTTCTGCAGCAGTCTTGTCATATGAGTGCTTTTACCTGTGACCTTCTCCCTGCCCTGTCTTTGGAAGAGGTGTAGAAAGGGGCAGCAGAGATGGAGCAGAAAGGAAATGTTATTCTCTCCGGTATGGAAGTCTGTAATTATTACCTTCCCCATAATGGTAGTATGTTTTTAAAAGTAGCTGCTCACTTCTGGGAAACAGAACTAAATGCCCAGCTTAGCACTTATTTGGAGGTGATCTTGGAGTGTATGGTAGCTCTGAGGCCAGACACTATGTACCAAAAGCTATTTATTCGTTATGTCCTGTAAACAGAGGTAATTGCCTTGGGTGCTGTGATAGTACCATGTGAAACTAGGTAAACACAAACTAGTCTAATAGGACTTAGGTTAACATGAATAATTAAAACACAAGCAAAATGCATGCATGGCAGCTTTCTAATTTTTTCACTCTGGCTCTTCACTTCCATCTTGTTGCAGAAGGCTCTGAGGAGAGTGTTCTTGGCAGCCATCTTGTCTCATAAGCCCTCCCGCTGCTCCCTGTGAGGGGCGTGTGGTGAGGAGAAAAATCACAGAATCATCTAGGTTGGAAGGGACCTTTTAAGATCATCTAGTCCAACCAATGGGGAAAAAAACCAAAACAAAACAAAAAAACCAAAACAAAACCCACACCACCACAAACACACACACCACACAAAACACCACCCAACACTAATCCATATCCCCGAGCACCATGTCAACTTGTCTCTTGAATACCTTCAGGGATGGTGACTCAACCACCTCCCTGGGCAGCCCATTCCAATGTCTGACAACTCTTTCAGTAAAGAAATATTTTCTAATATCTAACCTGAACCTCCCCTGGCGCAACTTGAAGCCATTACC
>JAOXNO010000070.1:32638432-32743678 GCA_028565335.1 Limnodromus scolopaceus
TCACATTTGCTAGGCGCCAGTCGGCTGGGACCTCCCCAGTTTGCCAGGACTGTTGGTAGATGATGGAAAGTGGCTCCACAAGCACGTCCCCCAGCTCCCTCAGAACCCTCGGGTGAATCCCATCTGGCCCCATAGACTTGTTTATGCCTCTGACTCCAGGGGCTCCCCAAAATGTAATGTGGGTGAATGCTGCAAATCCTCTCAGGAGATGGCTATGTAAGCAGGCTATTACAGGTTGTAAGCAATAGCAATTGTTTTCATACCTGGAGGAGGGTATATAAATTTTCCCTCTGTTTTTGGGCCTAGTCAGCAGAGAGGTGCCCAGCTGGAGGGCTATGGCAGCACTTGCTGTGTCTACTGAGCAGCTGACTGGGGGCTGTAGTTAGAAGCTCCTTCATACGGAAATTTGCATTAGAAGATGGCCCTAAGCATCCCATCTATATCAAAGTGGGAAGGGCTGCTCCATAGGCAGTAGGAAGGCTTCACTTTGTTCCTCCCTCATTACAGTCTATTACCTGCATCTTCTCTGGGACGCTTGTGTGAGTGTCAACTGCCTTTTGAATTGTTACTGGGAGAGACAATTTTGAAGTCATAACAATTCTTGCTGTCTATATATAACTTACTTTTTTGCTGGCGTTGTTGAAGTCCTTGTGTTATACAGCACTGGATTTGATTTTGACTAGGTTCACAGCATTTGGGTCTAAAAAAGAATTTGAAAGTAATTAAACTCTGCGCCAGTCTGAGTGTCTTATAGCTCTGTATCCCAGCACAGTTGTCCCATTGTTATTTCATATTTATCTCAACCTCTCACTTACTTTCTCTAAAAGAGGGCATTTTTTAAAGTTACTTCCCCCATGCTGTCACATTTTCCATACTAATCCTCCTCCTCCCTACTGTAATTCTGATTGGAAAATAGTGATTTAACTTCTGCTGCCATATGTAGATGATGTGGTAATGACTAGCAACCTCTGGTCAAGGGACTGTTTCTCTTTACAGCCCCAACACATAGGAATATTGTAGGCAGGAAGGTCACCCCCAAGAGTGGGGATTGATGGAGTAAACTGAGATGTTGGTGTGAGAGAAAATGTGGGACTTTTAAATATGGCCTGAGCATACAGATCTTGAACTTTGTATTTTCATGCTGAAACATGTCTGGGGTATTGGAATATAAGTGTGTGAATAGTCTGATCTACATTATTTCTTCATGTGAGCCACTTCTTAAAGACTTAAGTAGGTTCATGGAGGATATTTTAATCTGAGACAAACACACGCTTAAGCTCTTCTTTGCTGTACCTTTAAAGAAAAAAATAATTAAGTTTCTGTGTTCTGCCCTCCTTTATTCCCAAGAAAAAATTCAGAGGAAAAATTTTCAGTTGCTATTAAATTCCACCACAAAACACTAGGGCCCTCACGTTATCATCCCATTAAAGGTTTAAATGAAAGGAAATTCAGAGTTAAGGTTGTATCTACCCGAGTCATTTTCTCAGGCTTATAAACTTGCAAACAAATGTGCAATATTATGTGTTTAAGGTTCAAATGCTCTGAGCAATTAAACTGTTCAGTTCTTAATCATAGCATACAACAAATATCCTACTAAATATTGACACATAAGTATAACACATACCTGTGGTGGAGGTGCCAATAGCCATATATTTATCCTTTTGCCAAATTAGTTTTTAATACAATAGTAATAATAGGAACTTTGTAACTATTCAATGTTCATATTGAAACAATCAATTTATGTTTAAATACAGTTGAACTCTGGTCTTCTGCAGGCTTGGGGGTATTCATGTTTTATGAAGGGTGGGTTCCAATAACAGTTCTCTTGCTAAAGATATTTTAAAAGTTATTTAAAACAGGAGTTCCTCTGGCTCTGACTTAAGTTGAGCCTCCAAGCGTACTGTGATAAACAACTAACAGGGAGAATGAAAAGATGTTCTTAATTTTAGAGAAAGAGAACTTAACTTTCACTCTGGAAAACATTTGGAAAATGATGCTTCCTTTGTGAAATTGCATCCTGTTGTGCACATGTCTCGTTGCGATTTAGCTGAAGAGACACATAATTCTAATGTTTGGTGATGCTTAACAGCTCCATTGGTATGTTTGCAGTTGAGATGTATGGTATATCGTGTCCTGTAGTGATTGTTAGTGTTGAGTGGCAGTTTGCTTGCCTTGCCCTTACAACTGCTCCAGGAGACAGGTGAAACCATGGATTTAGCTGTGCAGGTTGCTCTCTGGCTTGCAGGGAGAGGGAGCTTTTGGGAGGTGCCTGCAGAGGTGAGCAAGTAGGGAGCCTGCAGCAGCAATTGAGCCCAGGAACTGCTGGGTGAGAAGAGTAACCTCCAGGCAAGCTTCAGAGGTGACGGAAAGAAGGATGACCTCCTGAGAACTCAGATGTGACAGTGAGACACCAATAGTTAGACTGAAGCTAAGGACAGTCCTGCAAGTATGAGTCAGGAGAATTTGTATTTAACCCTTGCATTTCAATCCATTTCATTCAGTACACCTTAAAGAGTTGACAAAATCTTAAGGACCCTGCTGTGCCTTTGGCTGTGTTTGTTTTGAGGAAAATGGATATTTTGCTTGGGGAGTCCTCCCACAGTGATTGTGTGTGGCAATTCTCGATTTCAAAAATCAAGATTATCCAAAATTGGCCCCCTTTTAGTAGCCTAATTGAGTTTCATGAGGTTCCTTGACAGAGAAGCTGAGATTTGCCAGTATTCAGCTTTTCATTGCTGTTGGGCTGGCCTGTACTTGGGGAATAAAATGTTGATGAAAACTAGAAAGAAAACAGCCATCCCACACAATCACCACACCTCACAGAGTGATCCTCCTGCAGTTTCCAATTATCTTCATGCACCCAGTTCTTATCTTATAAGGAAATAGATACTGCTAAGGAAGGATAAAAGAAAAACAGGGATACCAATGTTTGGAACCTAAAAGCCATGCAAGTTCCAGATTTGGCTGCACAGTGGGTTAGGGATACACCTACCTTTGTCTGCCTGCTTTTTTTCATACCTGGGAGTTTTGTTTGGGTCCTTACAAAATGATTGTTTGGGATTATTTTCTTTTTTCCCCTCTTCCCTCAGGTGAAATGCCTGTCCCCCTGCCCAGTACTTGCACAGTAGGTAGGAAGCTTGCTGATGGGTATTTTTGTGTGCACTGCCTGGTGTCTGTGCTTCTATTTCTGACCAAGATCCTAGATAGATTATTAGACTTGTATTTTGTATGAAAGTGCAAATGAGACATGATTTGCCTTAATTCAGTCCCAAGAACTGATTTATTTTTTTAAAAAAAGTTGAAATTTGCAGGGTCATAGTCATTAGGAAAAAATGTGTGATTTGTTTTTTTTTTTAAAAAAAAATCAAGAAACCCAAACCACCAAACAAACCCCCAATTGTTTTCCCTAAATTGATTGCAAATGTGCAAGTATAAGTAACATTTGGGTTTCTTTAACAAATTCCCAAGCAATTCAGCAGTTGCCAAGGTAACAGTGCTACTTTTAATAACAATAAAGAAACCATATAAAACTTCCACATTTCTCATTGTCTAAGATAATGCTGCCCTGATGCTGCAATAGCATTATTAGTGTGTACTTTCTTTTCTTCATTGAGAAACATGTCTGGTTCATAAATTGGCTGTACAGTAGCGTCTAGCACAGTGGGGACTGGGCTTATTAGGACTCCTGGATTCTTCACATTACTGTAGTAATAATAAAGTATTTTTTAGCTCTCCATCCATTTCTTAAAATTTCCTTTTTGATTTTGCTTCCAGTGGCTGTCATTGTAGTATGTGGTTGCCTTAGATTAGTTAGTTGAATATTACTGTGATCTTTTTAATGCAAAAGCATCAGTATGTTATAAGCAAGTCCTGCTGATAGTCTTCATGAGTAAGCTATACTTCATAAAACATTGAGAGTACTCTTTTATTATTCATGGGAAGCTGTGTATTACTAAAGAAAACTCAATTTCTAGTATTAAAATATTGTTGTTCTTGCATCTTTTAAAGTTGCCCTTTTCAAGTCTAAATGGATGTCTTCTTTTGTGTTTTTTCTCTCCCCCTGCCCTGAAACTTGAGCTTCATCTGAACTTTGGCAGATAGCTCAATGTGGTTACTGTGGATATAAACTCCTAGGTCTGGGTGGATTATTTGCATTCTGAATACTTGACCTCATGTTTCATTCTGAATTTTCTACCTTTCTACCAAGATTTTGGCACTTTGCAAGTGAGATAAGCCTGTTTTCCTGCTTATATTTCTGCAGTCAAATCTGTGAAGATCATTCTTCTTTTGCCTTCTGTAGTTGCGGCAAAATTGAGTTTCAATTAAAAAGGTCAAAATAAACATTCAGGAGCCTTTCACTGGAGATGTGGGCTATGTTATTTTCTCTTAAACCCCTGCCTCCTGTTGCTTTTCAGTATTTTTGTTTTGAGGAAATTGCACTGAAATTGCATGACAACTCTGTGCCACCAACTGGGATGCTTGTTGCATTGGAGATACTGCAGTTTAATCTGTGTCTCTAAATGTAGACTATTTTAAGTTTTTTAAAAAAAGCAAAACAAACCCCAACCAAAAAACCCCTCATAGGCTGAAGATGTGAGATGTGGAAGAAGGAATCGCTTCCCCATTTTGCAGTCTTTGCCAGTACTGACTCCCTTGGCTGGTCTTCTCTCACCAACACTTAATAACCTCAGGGGAGGCTAAAAGAGGATTTAATTCATTGAAGGGTTAGATGATAGTTTCTGAGGTATCATCTACACAAGTGTCTAGTTCAAAGCAATAATGTATTTTTGAATTTACCAACTTACTATGTGTTCACGTGGATCATGGGGTGGTCCCAGTGCATGTGAATGTGATTCCTTTCTTCTAGAAAGAACGCAATTATTTCCAGTTCTGCTGCAGCTGCACACCTAAGGCTTCCAACCCAATGCTTATGTGATTACAAGGGTCTGAACCAGTGTCCTACCCTGAGAAACTTCTCCAATGTGTACTAAGCTCTTATGCACCAAAGGCAAGTCCTTGAGCTGCTGAAGGATTTTTACCACACCTTCTTTTCTTGGTTTGTTGTAATCTTCAGTGTCTGTCATGTGGGATTGGTTGCATGGCATCAGTGAGGGTTGACTGAGAGTAAATGCTGCTTTTATGAAGATTTTGAACGGATCTTCAGGAAAGAGTGCATCTTGGAGCACACAGGGCTCAATACTGTAGCATGGGAGAGCCCAGAGGAGGACAATGCTTTCGATACATGTTGTTAGGTGTCACAGAAGACCTTATAGAGTCAAGCATGATGTCTAGGGATGCCACTTTGGGCCTACTCAATGGTACTGGCAGTGTTGGAAAGCCATCTGTTGTGTTATAGATGTAAGATTATTTGTACCAACTCTGTATCTGCTTTGATTGTACCACATAGGTTGTGTCTATACTGGAAAGATATGATACTTCAGGATTAGAACTGAGTGCATTTAAATTTGTATTTTTATCTTTGTCCAGTGGTTTTTCTTACATGAAATAAGAGGCTACTTTATTTGACTCATTATATGACGGTATATTTTATCTATGCCAGCATCAAATATTTAAAACTTATTTTAAAATGGTAACTACATTAATACAGAAAACCTTATCCTAAGGCAGAAATTTTGCTGAAGGCCTCTGACCCAGTGAAGTCCTTCTTTTATTTGACCTCTGTGCAGGAATCTGTTCCAACTTGATTCTGTCATTCAGATTCTTTTTTGCTTACACTGAGATGCTTTGAGGCAGGAATTGTCTTTTCTGGTTTGTTTGTGCAGTGCCTAGGACAATGTGGTCCTTGTCCCTAGTGAGGCTACCTAAGCTACATTGTAAAGCAGAAAAATAGGTTACCACAATGGAGAAGGATAGCTCAGGAACAGCTTATTTATTTACTTTTAAAGAATGATATTTGCAGACAGGAGATGTAAAAGAAGAGCAGAATGGTGGTGACCATTAATACTGATCTATTATAGGAACAGACTGGAGCAGATAGTGTAACTGCCATAATTTACAGCTTGAAATATAACAGTACTGATTTAAGCTTTGGCCAAGATAAAGTGTTTATAAATCTTTTCACCTCTATTCTGGGAAAACTTGTTTTTAGGATGGGTACCTGGTGGGCTGTACTTTAAGAAGTGCAGACAATAGTTTCTTCACTGCAGATTTCAGTCCTCGGTTAGGATTGCAGTACTGGGTCTTTGTGCTTAAAAAGGAAAAAACTGGAAAAAACCAAAAGAAACCAAACAACAAACCAACAAAATACTCTCTGAACTATAACAATATTGCATTCTGCCTCTCTGTCCAGGCAGGCATACACCAAGAGTGCCAATTTGCCATTTCCAGAGAAAATTGTTGCCTGTTAGCAGCCAAAGGCTGATGTAATAGTAGACTGACTTCAAGATGTAACTTTCCACATCTTTACTATTTCATTGTTTGGCTGATGTTCATTCTCCTGTTATCTGTTTTTTCCTCAGTGCAGATATTATTGTTGCTATTCCTAATACAAAAGAGTTAGGGTTTAGTCTTTTATTCTTCCTTTTTCTGTTTCACTGCACTTATGTGTTGGGCAAGAGTTTTAATAGAAGAAAGTCTGTAACTTGGTGCTGGCCTGTAGGAAAAGGGAAAGTATATTTCGATGCTGGTTTTTTTTTCTTTGGTATTTTTTGGTAAGGAAATGGAAGTATTTTGAATTGTCTGATTCTGCTTTGTCAGTACGCCTAATTCCTGTGCTCAGCATTCGCCACCTGAACAACTGCCTTGTTCTTTTCAGAAGTTTTTTTCACCTCACCTTTGGAGGTGTCACAGGATATTTTATCTCCTAATGTTTATGCCCGCAATCAGCACCCTGCATGCCATGGGCAGAGTAACGTCTCATTTTGAAGTGCAATGCGATGTCTGGACCCAGTCAAGTGATGCAGGAAAGAAATGTTCAAACAATATCTTAGAGAAATGGGGCTAGAAAGAGAAGTTTAAATCTGTGTCAAATGGTTCTGAGTTTTGCTTGGATTGATGGGCTTCTGCTGATTCATTAGTGGATCTGCCAGTAGGACTGCTGCTACATTAAAACACAGGCCTGCCCACCCTTGGATGGAAAAGCAGGAAATAGCCTAAATCCAGTTAAGGACTGAGTTATTATAAGCTTCTGTACTGCCCTAATTGGGAGCAGCACTGGACTTAAGATTATAAAGGCTAAGGGAGTGTTAGAGCTTTTCCTGTAAAACTTCATGCTCAGCATGAAAAAATTGTGCCGATTGATATTTTAAATTTTTTTTAAATTATAACTGTTGGCTGTGAAGAGAACTGTGAATGAAGCACTGATACTATTTAGATGTTTTATTAGAGATGATGTAGTAACATACTTGAATTCAGAGAAGCTTAGGTGACGCTGATCAAGTTTCAAAGGTGATGCTGCCCAGGGCCGGAGCTGGCAAATACTGTACCTTGTTCCAATTGCAAATGAAACTTGACTACTACTATCATAGCTGCTATTCACTGCTTTAGTTACAAGAGTGATTTACATATTTTCACCATGAATTGTTAACTATTCTTTTCTACTATCCACTCTTTGAGGTATATGCCTTGTCACTTGGCTTACATAGTATGAGTTATTTCTGCACAGATGGCAGAGGCTTTTTTTCTTTACTGCTTGATTATTTTTCTAAAAGACCAGTTGCGAATAGATTGTGCATTTCATTCAAATGCTGCATCTTGTGGAATACTGATATCTGTAGAACTTTTCTTGTTTGGAAGTACTTCAAGTATCCTGTCACCACCTTACCAATGAGCAACAAAGGGCAGCAGAGCCAATACTTTTATTGTGTATCATTGAAAACGTTTGCTAACAATTGATTCTGAAGTTGGATCAGCTCTATCAAACAAGATTTTGAGAGATCAGTACAATGTAGTAGCTTTTATAAAAAAAAAAATTGTCTAAAAAAAATGGTTAGAAGAAAGGATGGGCTGGTCAAAGGGTTTAGATCTGTTTGGAGAGCAAGAAGCTGATGTAATTCAGTAGTTTTTCATGGTGCCAGAATATGGAAACGTGCTGCTACTGAGAGGGGCTTAGTACGTGTAGACTCTGCAAAGTATTCAGAAGCAAACATAGCATTGAAAAAACTGTCTAGCAAGGTGAGATGTCTAAGGACCATTACTGCTGTCACTGAGTGATGGAGTCCTGTTTTTCAAGTTTTGGGGTTTTTTAGAAAATATTTTCTATGGCCTGACACTTATGGTCATGCCAATTACCTTAATGAGTGCCTGAGACTGGAATACGTAGAGTTGTGAATTTTCTCTGATCGTAAATCACTTTGCTAAACATGTTGTGGCAATTACTGCCCAAGATCAAATGTCTCTGGCAACTGTGTGGTGTTTCTGTCAGTAGGTCTTTTTATTATAATTTACTTTTAAAAAATAGAAACGGAATTACTGATAACCCTCCCTGTTAGAGCAATGTATGCTCTTTAACTTTGTAGTCACTTAAAAAGCATTGTACCAGGATTCAACAGAAGAAGAATGTAATGTATCCAAGGAAATGGTCCAGAATAACATTCCTTATAATGACTTTAATATGATGAAACTAGGTAACTGGACACTGTTATGAACATGTTCATGGTTGGGGTAATAATGTTCCTATTGTTTATTGCTGCTTAGTGACTGAAAAGGCAGGTTTGAAACATTGTTTGGACTTCCTGAGTAGTTGTGATCAGACTTTGATTTGTAATAAACCAGTTTGAAATAAAACTCTATTCTTGGTAATCTCACGTGTAAGCAAGCAGTTGGATGAATTCAGAAGAGGTCAGAAATTACAGAGAGGAAAAGCTGGCTCTAAAGCTTTTTTTTATAAATCATCCTCGGTAAATGAGAACTATATGACATTAGTATGTACCATCCAACATAGCTACATCTTCTGAAAACTAAGGTAGCACAGAAACAAAATCTGTGGTATGACTCTTATCTCTTCTGGTGTCTTCCATAACTTGCACCAGTTATGTTCTCCCTTGCACCACTGGCATAGTATTTGGATGCCAGTGCTGAACTTGAAATAAACTAAAAAATTGCAACCCAATCAGTCAGTGAAGGCTACCTTTTCTCAGATGGCCTCCCAGAGACCCACTGGAGCCAGGAGGTCAAGGCTGCTGTTGTGTTATGATTTCAAGCTGCCCTTTCCAGCTGTGACAGACAGCTGTTTGGTTTTGGCTTGGGATAGTTTCTCTAGGGAACGACTGGGCAGATGCTCTGGAAGGAGAGAGAAAGTTCATTGGGGGAAAACAGATCTACTGAACACAGTCACAGGAGAGACTTGCAAACTGTGGGTTGTGGTCGATAAGGAGTGGCAGAAGAGGCTACTTAAGAGCGACTGAGGATCTTATGCAAAGAGCAGGGAGCAAACAACCAAGCCTCAGTCATAGCAGGAAAAGCTTGTGAAGAATGAGTGTACTGAGGAGAACTTGCTGCAACTTGGAGTCTAGTGTTTGCCTTAAAATGCAGCAAAAAGCCACAAAACCTACTTTTAATATTGTCGCTTTACCATTTGCTTTTGCAGCTTGGTGGAGTTTTATGCTGATGACATGGAAAAATACTGTGTTGCTCACTCTTTCTTTGTGTGACACTGTGGAAGTATGTGTTTGCAAGCCTGTGCATATGTTATATATAAGGTGGTATCTTCTGCAAGCGGTGTTGTCAAGCCAGCTTGTCATATTGTTAAGGAATTAGAAACTGGATAGTGGGTCGTATTTGTAATACATATAGCTTAAGATTTTTGGGATCAGACTTTCCATAGGATCTGACAGAACTGAAATGTGTTCCTCTCCATTTTCCTGTTTAATCTACAATTATTTGTGCACTTTGACGTCTTTCTTTTTTTTTTCTCTCATAAACACCCTCATGGCACATAAGATAGCCAAAAAAGAGCACTTTGCGTTTCTGTGGCAATCTTCAGCCTGTGGTGTTTTTCCCCAGGCTTGGGAGCATGCTAGTGGCCATGCATTGCACTTAGGGTGGGGCTGTGTCTTGCTGGCATTTCACAAATCTAATGTGGCAATACTTTTCCTCTGTAGATCTGGTTGCGTATGTCATTCAGTTTTTTTGCCCCGGTATTATTACCTGCTGTTAACAAGCTGCCACCTTCCATTGGAGAGTGGTTGCTTCTAGGCAAAGGATAATATGGAATTTATTCAAAAAACCAGCAAAGAGCTTTGAGATCCTTTCATAACGAAGGATATCTTTGTTATAAGATACAAGATATCTTATTTAGACTTTAAGCCATATTTGAATTTTAACTTTCTGCTTTCTGTTTGTGACATTCAGACCAGGTGGATAACAGGGTTACAATCACAAAAAGGCATTTTTTGTAATTGCAATGTTTCTTGGAAGACTAGTACTTTCAAGAGTATTTGTCTGTAAACTGTTTTGCTTGCTTTCATTTGAACAGAGATCTTTGTTTTAAAGGCCAGTACGTGTGTGACTTGGGTATCTCTTTGTGAGGCTGTATTATTGTAAATGAATTTTTTTTGGGAGAAATAGCATGTCTCTCATTTTTGCTAAATAAGATAGCCAGGCTAAAGGAAGAAAAATCTAGCCTTTCAGTTTAAAGAAATCTTTGTTTCCATGAAATTGCACACCTATAATTAAGAACTGGTGGTGTAGCTGTGCAAACTTTTATAATTAAGATATTATTTTTTTTATATTTTAAAATAAATAATTATTATTTAATTAAGATATGTGCCCTTGATAATCTGACTTAAAGTAGCAGAACAGGCTAAGTCATTGTGATAACAGGAGTTGAGCATGATGGCACTTAAACCTCTTGGATTTAAAGCACAGACTTTTTTGAAATGGTGCCCGCTCATCCTCCTGCTATTTGTCCTGCTTCTGTGGGTCTCTTTTCTTCTAGGCAGTGATAGTAGCACTCAAACATCTGGACATCTAAAAAAAAAAAAGTGCTAACACATAAGTATTTGATTTAAATGATATGTACAGTATCCTCTGAGATGAAAGGAGTGCCAGAAGGATGTAGTATAGTGTTATTTGCTCTACATACTTAGACTCTCCTGGCAAATTAATTTAGTAGCAAGTTTTCAAGAGAAGTGTGTTTTGAAGGAGTGAGGGGCAGTGGAGTTTTTCATTTATTTGCCACACTGTGAAAATTAGCTGCTGATAAAGGTAAAGCTGATTTATGTAAGCCTTACCGTCTGCTGTTTCTCTGCAATACTCATAGCTCTCCACTGCCACTAGTCATGCCTTTCATTGGGAACAGCTTGCATATGGATTGTCAGAAAAATCGCATTAGATTTGTAGGATGGGCATGGCTGCTTCTTAGACTTCAGCAATTCTTCAGACAAACATTTTTTGTTTGTAGGGAGTTCTCTGCAAACTTAATGAGGAAAATAACCATATACACTTTTCATTAATGTAAGTGACTCAAGTTACTTTATTGTTTGAGATGATTACTGTAAATAGGACAAGGAACCAATATTTACTTTTGCTTTAATCTTTTCCTGGTGATTCATAGGAACTGGCGAAATGAAGCAATAATTAGGATCTTATTCCAGTATAAGAAAATTCCTATCATCTAACATGTGGTGTTTCTCTGGTTAGCAGAGGGAATCTGACTTAAGAAAATGCCTCACATCTTCACCTCTTGGTGAAATTGGAATATTACTTCTGACTTTGGTGTGGCTGCATCTGTTGGAGAGTGTGTATGAATATCTAAATTATGCTAGATGTATGGCCTATAAAATGGTTTGGGGATCACAGGATAGAAGTTGTTTTATGAATGTGAATTAAGGTATCTGATGAACTATAGCTCTAGGGTGGGGGTGAGGGGTTTTGGCTGGGGCAGCTTATTACACCCCTTCTGAAGGCACTAGAGTACTGTGTATCCAGTTCTCCCTTGTTGCTTGACTGATCTGGGTGATCTAAATAGTGCTGTAGTCTGTTCTGATAGGGACTTCTTTGGGCACTTGTCACTGATAGTTTAAGGGATCTACATTTAGTCATGCCTAATAGATTCAGATTTTGCAAAAAAGAGTATTGTGATCTTGACTTAGGCTAAATGATAAATACCAAGGGCTGAAAGCCCTTCCAAGCAGTGATTTCAAGCGCTCGTGTAGGGTAGGTCAGGAAGGTGCAAATATTTTGCTGTATGATGGAGCCACAGCATCTGTCTTTCCAGGAGAAATACTCATCCACTTACTCCTAGGATGCAGGGCTTCTCCTGGGGGAGGTGATACCTAAACCAGTGCTTTCTTATTTTCTTTCCTGTTCTTACTGGCATCACCACTCTTTTTTCCCTGTTCTAGTTTCCCCTCTGGGAACTTACCCATTCTCCTTTAGAGCCTAGATGTTCAATTTTACCCTCTTCTCCTTGCTCCCCTGTCTTTTCCTCTAATTATCTTGGCCTCAATCCTCTAGTCTTCCCTTGTCCTTAAAGGCCTTCTGACAGTAGGTTTAATGGAAAATTTAGCTTCCAACTCTTCATCTGGGCATGTTTGGGAAAGAAGAGCTGCATTAAAAACTGGAAGTTCTCTATGTACAGTGCTCTAGGGAGATGATGCGCACAAAAAACATGCCAAGAAAACATTAGTCAAGGTCAGGGGCAATCTAGCCTGGACTTGTCTGGGTCAAAACATGCCTCTTGATTCTAAGTGCGAGCACAGTATCTATTTTAAATGTTTTTCTAAGGCAAGGACATTTTTGTTTATAACAGATCAAAAAATCTGTGGGCCATGGGTACAGCTAGATTCCTCTGATCAGCTTGTGCTCCATAAAGATGGAAGTTTGGTATCTTTTGGGTGATGCAATTAAAATCCACCTTCAGCCCCCTTGCTGTGCCCATCAGCAAGCCAGTGGCATCAGAAACAGCTGATTCTTCAGATTGTATAATGAATAACACTTGTGATTGATTACTTTCTATTTTTTTGGAAGTCTGATGTGTAAATTTTGTCAGTTGGGGATCTCTTGGAGCTAGGAACATGTTTGATCACATCTCCTGACAAGCAGAGGCCAGCGGGTTGTGTAAGGGGGAGTCTGGCTGTGGGTTCAGGTGACTGCTTTCCTGAGCTATTTGCTCTGGCACTGCCTGAGATGAGAAAGTAGGGGATTTCTGAAAACCTGTTTTGCTCAGCCCTAGGCTGCAGGGGAAGGGCATTCCCTCCCACTCTTCCTTCCCTTTCTCTGACAGTCCTCCTCTTCTCTGTCTCGCCTTGGGGCTAAAAAGGGGCTGGAAGAGAGAAAACTAAGAGCACTGGGAGAGGAGCAAAGATGCATATAGGGTTAGGCGGCAATTAAAATGAGGTTGTCTGGAGGGTGGGAAGAAAGGAAAGAGGAAAATTGTTCTCATTGCGCCAGTCCTGGTAGTTCTATTAACTCCATCTGTACACTTAGAAGTTGGAGGCCTGCAAATACTAGTTTTGAGCACCTGTCCTGATTCAGTAGATTACTAATTGAGGCCTGTGAAGGAGATTTGTCAGGCAAGGCCCTTGTTTACTTGTAACAACATAAGTGTATGTCTTAGAGAACATGTTGTTTGTAATTTTTTCATTCCATTATGTATACCTGGGTATCTAAACACAGAAGCTGTTACAACTGCAAAAGATGTAGCACTGTGGATCAAGGAGTAGCAAACCAATTTGCATGAGATTGCTGCTGGTTCTTCTCTGGACATCGGTAAACGATTTATTTACTGACTCTTAATCTCATCTTCTTATTGACTGATTGCAGATAACTTGCAATTTGTTTGATGCCAAATAAAATCTACAGAGGCTTGTAAGTCTCTCTTGTATGTACAGGTACATATACAGTTAGTTGGTCAGAGTGAAACTGAATATGATGGTTTCACTTTCATTAGGGTATAAGTCATATTTTTCTTTTTCCCTAAAAGTGTTCTGATCTGCTATTGTTCCTGCCAATAAACTCATCTACTGGATTGTTCATGGAAGTTGAACAAAGGAGTTCATAAACTCCTTATGTAAATTATTTCTTTTAATTTGAGCAGTTTTGCATTAAACACTATGTTGGTTTTTTTTTGGGGGGGGGGACACTCCTTAAACTGTAAAATAGCTTCTCGCTAAACTCTATCCTGACCTCTGTTTACCTTTGAGGGCAGCCAACTTCTCTTTTCATCGTTTTATATATCAGAATTAATGGGTTTTGGCTGGTTCAGCAGAAAATATCTTATTTCCTGAAAAGCACCCTGAGATGTTGTTTTTACAGTACCATTCATGCTTGAACAGACATGGTAAGTACCAGAAAGTCTCACTCAAGCTGTTATCTCGAGATTTCCAGCTCTGCTTTGCAGACAGCTGAATTTTCTGAACTTTTGGGTTCCTATCCTAAACCAAACCTCTGAACTGCTTTTGAAGCCTGCCTGTTCTTACAAGAAACCTTAGTAGAGAGGAGGTTTATTTATGAAAGGATATATTAGACTCCTTCATTTGCAGCCAACAAAAGCAGCTCGCTCTCTTCCTGGCTGTTCTAATTGATTTTTATTTTTTATTTATTGTTTTGAAGTTAAACAAATCATAGATTAAAAATCGTCCAACCAATGCCTGTAGGTGTTTTTGCCACATAGTAAAAATACAAGTAGTAGTACAAACAAAAAGCAAACCACTGAAGCTCGGAGTATAATGGTGCTTGCAGATGCTCTGTCTGTGTCTATTAACTTGTTCATGACCGCACCTCTTTTCATGGTCTCTGTTACTATTGCTCTGGGTTTGTGATGTTGGAACCAGTAGTGGTAGCCTGAGCTCAGATGAAGCTGGCAGATATGCCAGGAACGCAAAACTTGTTTTGGTGCAGGTATAAGAGTATTTGAGTGAATATAATAAAAAAGGTTGTTTTTAAGTGGACTTTATTCAGTATTTTCCAGGAAGAGTTTAAGCAGGAATATGCCATCATGGCTCGGAACAAACAAATAATTCCACTTTTGATCCCAATTCTGAACCCCAGAAGACAAATGACAATTAAAAATAGTCTTAAGAAAACAAAGCTTTCTATTCCCTCTTAAAATTCAGCACAAACTAAATCTTGTAGTGTTTTCAATCTGGTTAGACTTCCGCTGTCAGTCTTTTCCCTTATATTGCACTACTGCTGGCAGCATTTAATGAGTTCATAAATGTATGTGATGAATAGGCTGGGTCACTTAATGGAATATGAAATGTCTTCATGATAGAAGCTTTTTCTAGATTCATGACAAAGCCATTAAGAAAAGCTAACTTTCTTTGCCGTTCAATTTGGACCACAACATTTCTACAGATCATTATTAAGTTTGAAAGGCAGTTTGATCTTAATCTGTGTACATTTACCGGCCTTTTTACACATTTTTATAGGTGTGGTTCCTGAGCAGTTATTTAGGTCCTCATGTGCCTCTAGCCAATTCCAAATCCTGGTACCAGGTCTCTCTACCCTGTAGCCTTCAGTTAAAGGTCATTACTGACCTACTAACTGCCTTCCCCCAATGTGTGCTACTTTAGATGTGAAGGACTGGTGGGTGTGTCTGCTGTACTCGGCATTCTTCAAAACTATCAATGGGTAAGATTCAAAGCTGAGTGATTAACTCTCGCTGACATCAATGGAGCCCCTTATTTATAAAAGCAAGGTACATTTATATACCAATGATGGCAGGGTACCACAGAGACCAGAACAGAAGGCTGATCATGAAAACGAATGGAGAGTATCTTGTGTATGCTGATTTTTCCTTCTGAAGAGATAACATTTTCTTTGTTACTCGAGACTATAAATGTATGCCTAATCTTGGCAGAGAGCAATCTCTTCTTGTTTCATAATGAAACTTGTTTAAATTATTAGTAAGGAGATAACTTTTTTTATATGCTAAGAGCCTATCTTTGGAAATTGTACAGTCATCTGTATTCTGTGTTGCTAGATAATGGGATTATGTGAAATTGAACTTATACCCATCATTTTTGCATATTACAATGCAATGAAATTTATGGGATGTGCTGTAGTTTGTGTGGCATTATGACCATTTTTATGTGGTATTCAACTAGCAGTCATTTGCCTGAGTACTTCAAAAATCAAAACCCATTCCAAACCAAAAAACAACACAAACAAAAAAAAATATCCCACAACAGTGGTGGTGGGGAGAAATTGCTTTACCTAAAATGTTATTTGGCTTTCATAACACCAAATGCTTTAAGCAGGTGTGAAGTTGTCTTCACATCTTCCATGCCCCCCGACCCATCCCCCAGTAATATGTGAGAAATACCTACTTAGAGGAAACTGGTAAATAGTTAAACTTTCTTAAAGAATTTGTTATAAGATCTTGAGAATTAAAAATGCTAAAAACTGCAATCAGAGTTAGTTCTCCTCTTAAAGTGGGCTGATGCAGTTTGGAATCAGTTGTTACCTCTGAGGACAGAGCACTTCGAAACACTCCATTAATGCAAGAGATTGCCCAGTTAGATATTCGTGTGGCAGTTAAAATTGCATCAGAATGTTAACCACTTCCAATTTTCAGTCAAATGGCCTTTTTAAACTTTGACTGAAATGTTCCTAGTTCTTGCTGCATGGCAAGAGAGAAATAAGTGTTTGAAATACTTGTTAAAAATAACCAAAACCCCACATCCACATTAAGTTCATACCAAGCTGTTCTGTATGCAGTTTGAAAGGGCTGTGATATTCAACTTCAAGTATCGAGACTTTTAAAGGAAATATTAATATGCCTATGTAATGGTACTTTGCAAATGATGCAAAGATTTCTTTTGTAAGCCGAGGCAGGAACACATGCTTTGAACGACCTGATCTTCAGAACTTTTGATGCATTTCAGAGTTTGGGGTATTTTTTTAAATTGCTAAGAGAAAGGAAAGAAATCATAGAGATTCAAGTTGAATTTACATTATTTTAAATAGATTTAAATGCCATTTGTACTTCCTTGAAAAAAATTACAGCATTCACTTAAGGAAGTGCCTTTACTGTATGGTCTGCAATTGCTGTTAAATTCAGTCTCATTAACCAGTCTCCTGAGAGCTCTTGGAGTTGTGTTGTGGTTTTTTCCTTTTCTTTGTGTTTTTTTTCTTTTTTAAACATTAGTTCAGTAAATAGAGAGTTGAAAAGTACCTTGGGCTAATGGGGCCATGGATCTGCCAGAGCAACACATAGGCAAAGCTGTGGTATTCAGTAAAGTTGATATGAATAAATTAGACATTATAATAGTAGTCAGACATTTGCAACTGTCTTGTGAAAACAGGATAATAAAGGCTCAGATCAAATTACCTGGAAGCCTGCATTAGTGCTCTGTACTCCTGTAAGTGCCACACCAATACACTGTCAAGTATATTAGAGCAATTCCTTCAGGAATGACAAGAAATGCTGTAATACCGAGGCTGTGCTGAGATGAATGCTTACTGCGTGGAGGGGTGGCTAGCTTAAAGACAGTGCCAGGGCTCTTTGTTTTAGGAGTCAATCAGCATCTCCAGTTACTGTTATAATTATAATCCTGCCACTGCTGTCATGGCTATATTTAGAAAGGTGATTTTGAAATGTTTATAGGAATATTCAAATGTAGTTAGTTTGAAGTGTCTGGTATCTTTAAAATTTGTTCTGTAAAGGATCAACCTAAGAACACCTTTACCCCAAATTTGGGTTGTGGTGTTGGTGTTTTTTTGACATAAAAATGGAAGGAACACTTTCCTTCAGGCAGCCAACATGTTGGTGATGTTGACTGATTATTTATCATTTCACCATATTTAGGTATAGATGTTTGCTAGGGGAAGTCAGGTCCTCAATGACTGACATTGTGGAGTGTGTGCATATTTTGTTTGGGTTTGGTCTTTATATGTCAGAATTTAATGTGAAAAAATGAACAAAATAGGCTGTACCAACACTATTTGTGCTTGTTCTGGCATATGCAAATGAGGTTAATGTTCTTGCTTGAAAAATCATAAGGAGAATTGGGTGGGAAAGAACTTGGGATGGTATGTGCTGTCATTATTTTTATTTCTATTGAAACAAAACTTATTTGTCCCTTTACTAATGTTTTGACATAAGCGCACTGATGTGTATGTTGTGCAAATGCTGCTCTGTGGGACTCCTTGATATGTAGAGCATTATTGCTTTCTGTGGTACTGTGGCAAAACCCAAACAATACTCAGTGAGTCTGTGTTGCATTGGAAAAACGTAAGAATGAATAGAGAAATTGTGTTTGTTAATTGCCTTGTTCATTCCTCTCCCACACCTTCTCTGTCTATCTCCAGGGTAAAATGGTGTAATTTATCCCTTTATGTGCTGCTTTTAAACCTGAAAGTGGAGACCCTGTGCAGTGTTTTGCCTAATCTGTTCCTTTAATCTGCTCCTTTCTCAATGTTCTCAAACACCATATAGCTGTGTTATTCTCTTACTTGAGCAGAGAGCTTAAAAATTAGCCTCTTGTAAATTAAATCCTCTGTTGCTTTAAAAAGTGGACAATTCTTCCCTCACAAGAAGACGTCTAAAGAAAGTACAGCTAAATGGAAAAAGGGCAAGTGTGGTGTTTTTTTTGTTTTGTTTTGTTGTTTTTTTTTTTTTTATTTTCAGTACAGAGGTCTGGAAGGCTATTGAATGCCAAATAGTCGGGATGAGCACAGAGTTGATGATATTTCAAGTCTCATGTGGCTGTGATAGCATGAATACAGGCATTAGGCTAAAAATCCTAGCAGAAAAGTAGTATGCCAAGTTTGGATCTATGAAAGTAAAAATATTAATAAGCTCTTGTGATGTCTGACTTTATTTTTTTCTACCTTATCAAATAAACTAAACTTGTTAAGTAAAAATTCTTCTGTAGCATAATCGGAAAAAGTATCCGGTATATGGTTTCAATTTAATCACTGCTTAAACAAATTAATAAGTAGTGGATGCTGTTAGATTGAGGGAGTCATTCATTGGGATACCTATGCAAGTAGAGTAAGTTTCTCTCTCTTACTTTAGATTTAGAAGCCAAAAATGTAGAGCAAAGTAGTCTAACTCCTTCAGTAAGAAAGCAATGATTGAAAAATATGAGAAAATGGTTCAGACTTATGATTAAAGGTTTGCAGGTGCAGTAACTATAGGCTAGAAATGCAAAGATGTCCTTTAATCATCACTCAGATTTGTTTCTACCAGAAAAACAACATAGGAATTGTTTCAAGATATAGAAATGGTAAGTAGAATGTGACAAGCATAACTGGTATCTGCCAATATTGCATGGGGAAACGGAGATGAAAAGCTTTAAGCAGACCTTAAAACAAATAAATAAAAATAATAAAAATGCTCAGTTTAAGAGATTCCTGAGGTTTAGAATGGGACTAACATATAACGCCTTCCTTTGAGAGGGTCAAGTAACATACTGGAAAACTTGAGACTGTACTGTTTGATGTCATTCATGTGGAAAGTCTTAGAAGCTGTTTTAAAGTTTAAGTGAATTTTAATGGCCCAAATGAGAAAGCACTTGGAAAAAATGTCATAAGATTAACTGTTTACCTGCTGAAGTATAAACCAGTCCCATTGGCAGGCTGCAAAGGAGTATGCAAATGCAAAGAGATCCTTCTAGAGTCATGAAAGCTCTGAGGAAAGCTGCAAAGAGATGATGCCAGGTATTACAAAGTGTTGGTAGCTCTTTTGCCATCGGTGTCTTGCTGTTTTCAATAGAAGCCAGACAACAAAAATCCTGTCTTGAATACCCTTAAAATCTTTAAAGATGTTAAGAAAATACTGTATTAGTTTCATTTAAAAATTAAAACAGCAACCTAATATACTTGAGTGGGAAAAATGGCTCAGGGGGCCGAATTCAGGAAGCAAATCAGAACCACCAATAAGCTTTACAGGTTATGAAGACACTGCAGCGTATCATCTTAGGATCTGTGGTGGAATCCAGGCGTTACTTGTGTACCATAATTGTCTCTGACAAAGCAAGGATTTCAAGGCTAGAAATCAATGAAAAGGCACAACAAATAATGAGGCCTCCCTCGCTACAATTAGATACAGGAGATTCAGATCATTTACATTTCTGCTCATAAATTGTGAACCACAGTCAGTTAGGAAGCTATAAATAGGGGGGGAGGGTGGCAGGAAAGCCTAACAGACAGTTTAAAAACATCATATATAATGGGTGAGATTCCAGAGCATGCTGCCCAGAAAAGACACTTTCAAGTGAATATAAAAAAATCCTTGAAGTGCTGATCCCGACATGCACAGCTGCAGTAAAGAAGGTAAACAGTGTTACTGCCAGAGGACTGCAGTGTAAGTAAAGGAGCTGCCATTCTCATTATCTGCTGGTTAGAGCACGGGGTCTGCTCAGTGTATCTTTGACAGGAAATAGCCACTCTTAATGGGATATGAGGGAGATGAATCCAACTGGCACCATAAATCTTGGAGGTGTTGGTAAGCGTAAGGAAATTAGGATCCTTTGCACTGCAGAAAGGAGACACTTTTATTACTTCTTTTAAAGTCTTTTTTTTCCTAAGTGATATAGGTGCCTATTTTGAAACCATTTCATTTAAATATAGCAATGAACGAGGGAACATAGTCTCAACAAGAGAAGCAATCTGAGGTTTTGAGTAGGCTATTTTACACAAGCATGATCCAAGCCAGCTGTATGCTAGTTTAAAATTAATTCAAAGTGGGGTTTGGTGTGATCACCCATAAAGCAGCATGCAAATTTAGGCTTCCAATACAGTTGCCCAGGCAGTGTTGCAAAAGACCTGCTTAGTAAATTATAATTAACAGCTCCAAATGCTGCATTCCCTCTTCCCCTGCTAATCTTGGTCTCCAGCATCTCTCATTTACTAAATCCAGTGGTGATCTTTTGGATGCAAATGGTATCTCTTGGACTAAGTGCTCCTGGGTAGGTGCATGGCTCTCCAGGTGTCACAAAACAGTAGTGGTGAAAGTGGATGGGAAGGGGAAGTACATGTATGTCAGTGCAACAGCTTTCACAAACAATTGCAGAGTTGACATTAGCATCTAGATTGGGAAAATTCAAACATTTTTTGTTTTTCCAAGTTCTAATGCAATGGCCAAATGCAAGTTCAAAGTTGTGATCAACAACGCACATAAGACAGTCCAAAAGACATAGCTAGGCACCTGCTGTGCCAAGAGGTGCCTTTCCTGGCGTTGTGTCAGTTGGTTTTGGTGGGCTTTTTTTGAGCAAACTATGTCTGTGCTCATTTGATGGACAGTTCTGCAAGAATCTTTTTACTGTATAAGCCGACACTTTCTTTGTTTTTATAAAATGCTCATCACCATGGTATCTGAGTACTTTGTTTTGCATTGGTAACTTTAGAGCGTCTGCTAATGTATAGAATAATGTTTTTCCACTACTTTTCCCAAAAGGCCATTACCTATTTTTCCTGTACCAGTTGGGGACTTCACTGCAGATTAAGACACCACCCACCACCCCCATCCTTCCCAGCCTTACACCGAAACCGGAGGAGATGGTTTATTCAGATTTCCTTCTTTCAGAACTGTGCAAATTCCTCAGCAAATGGGCTGGCACACACAACATACAGCTAAGTGTTTGTGTGGTGGGTTTTTTTTCTATTCATATATCCAGACTAAAAATGTATTACTATTTGCAAATTGTTTAAATTCTTCATGCCATGCCTTGGAAGTCTATTATAGAACTGTTTTATATGAAATCTGTGGTATGGTTCTTAGTTTTTTCCCCACGCTCTGTGTTACAGCCTTGCACGCAACCCAGATGCTGAACTATTATGGATGTTTAGTCACATATCACATAAATTTCTCTTCCACTGATACGCTGAGGTTCTAATATTCGTGTGTTTGATTTCTGAGCCTAAGAAAGAAAGGGCTTTTTTTTCTAGTAGATGGAAGCCCTGCATCTGAAAGACAATGTGTTTCTTTTCTGATTTATATTGCTAATGATGACTTCAGTAATTCCATTCTGATCTTAATAGCACTCCATTGCCTGCATATTTCTGATCCTTACTGGATCATCCTCAGTGTTGATACTAACAATCCCTTTGGGTATCCCTGTAAGTTTCAGTGGGAATTGTAGATATGAGTGTTGTCAATGACATAGCTTGTGCAAAAATGATGATAGTTTGTCAAGGAAAACTACCTTCTTGTATCCGTGAGGTTGCACTGTGTAAATTAGGCTGGTTTTATTTGCTGAAGTTATATGAAATGATCACATGGACAGCTCATTTGACTGGTGTCTCCAGTTCCGACTCCTCATGTAGTCTTGTAGCATGGTTGGTGAACAGAGCTTTGAGCTATTCTGTAAACTTCCTCCCATTTGATTTGGGCTCTCCCCCCTGAGAAAACTAGGGTTATAAAACTCTTGGTTAAACAAGGGTTTCACAAAGCAGAAATGGAGAAAACTAAGTAATATCAAGAGTGATACCAAATTCTTCTGTACCTTCAGGGAACCCCGGAGTGGAAAAATTCCAGGAGTAGGGGTATCTGGCTTGTGGTATTTTTATTTTTTTTTTATGAGAAATGAAAAGTTGCACTTAGGAAATGGAAGATTCAGAATACAGTAATACAGACCTTGGGAAATGATCAAATGGAAACTTGTCTGCAACAAATTGCTTTAATGATCAGCATAAATGTGTTTTAATTTGGATTAATTACAGCCTGGGAAGACTTTACTTCTAAATAAACTTCAGGAAAATGTCATCCATAATGAATATACTAAATAAACCTCAGTATAAATAAATGGGTCATGGCTCTCCTTCTCACTGAAGACTTGCTGCATTTAGAAAATGTAAACAAAGCCCTGCATATATACTATACCTTAAGGTATTTACGTAATGACAAAAGATCACTTTTTCATTTTCCAACCATCACCAAGGGATTGCAAAGCAATCAAACTTTAACAGCCAATTAATCTCTCTAGATGATGTTTGTGTAGCACTTAACCAGTTTCAGTAAATTAGATCCCTGTGGGCTGGGCTGTTACATTGATAGAAATGTTACTGCTAGCTGGAGGCATTCATTTACTAGTTTGTAAGAACAGCAGTATTGAGAAATTGTGAGCATATGGAAACAAACTCTCTGCACCTTTTAAAAAGAAATGCTGTTTTTAAAAAATAGGAGGTTCTGGGAGTCACCCAGCATGGAGCCTCACTAAACTAAATAGGTAGTTTGTCAGTTCTGTTGGGCTGGAGAAACTGCTGTTAGCTTCCCTTTAAGAAACAGAAGAAATCCATTGGGAGGCAGCTGTGGCTAAAGAAAGATAATTTATTGCAATAGCATCCACTTAATTTGCTCCTTTAACAGTTTGCTTTACTTAAAGTACTTCTCTTGTGCACCTAAGCAAACAACATTAAAATAATTTAAAAAGATAAATCTTCAGGAGAGCAAAAGCTTTTCAGTATAGTGTCATCAGAGTGTATCAGAAAAGTGTCATCTTGGAATGAAGTTGTAAACTTTCCTTTTCAATGTGATGGTTTAAGGCATCTGCACTAGTGTTCAGGCTCCCTGTGTGCGAGTTGAAGCCCACAAAGCACAACTGCTGATCTCCAAGTGAGGAGCCACGTAACTGACATCTATGTACCTATGGCAATGTAGCTACAGTTACTACGTGCTGGATTCTCTCGCTGTGTTCCTCAAGCATCTTAACGGTACCATGATTACTATACTAGGTTGGTGTAAGGGTTCATTTGCTCATCATGACTCTGGAGAAGGGTCCTGGGGACTCATGAGTGAGTTAAGCTCTGCCTGCTCCTTGCTTTGGTCAATTCCAGTTGGCACCAAGGCAGGAACCCTGTATCAGATGAACTTTTCCTGCTCATGGTTGCACCCATGTTGCATTCAGGATGCAAACAGGGAGAAGGGAGTTACTGAAATGCTTTCAGTCATCAGTTTCAGATCCATGGAAATGTCAGAAGGTCTTGAGGGAGAAATTAATTCCTGGCAGAATGAAGGCACTTGGTAAAAGTCACAGTTTAGACTGCTGCTCTTGAAGCAGGTGTGTAGTCTGTGACATGGGGCTGGGATTGCATACTGATGTTGGCACAGTGGCTGTGGAAGTTCTGTGTGTGAGGTTGGCTTTTCCCAGTGAGGGTCAGGGAGCCTGTGAAAATTCAGAACTTGCTGTTTTTACACAGGAGTATCATGGTCTAATTTGTTGGTAGGTCAGTTGGAGAGACAATTGCTTTATATATATTTTTAATGACTGGTGAACATGCTCAGTGTGACTGGATGCTGGGCTTTGAAAGAACAGGCTGCCCAAACCCTGCTTAAGCCTGTGGTGCCACTTTGGTTCCCAGAATTCATTTGCTACAAGGTGCATGTGGGTATTTGAAGACTCCAAAAGCTGTTCACCATTCTGTGGGTGTCTGCTGAGGGAAAAGCAGAGCCACGAGCACCTGCTGAGGAAGACAGGTGGTAGCAAATAGTAGTTCACCTTTGGGCACAACTTTCTGCTTTATTCCTTCTGATAACTCACATTATCATGTGGTGGCTCATGATGTGACCTGACCATATGGTGTTTAGCAGGGGAAGGTTTAATTATGTTGTTAGACAGGCAGCACGTACACTTGGAAGGCCAAAGAAAGATGATAAAGTCTGTTGCTGTATCCCATTGCCATTTCTGAATTTACTGATTAAGGCCTAGAAATCACAGAATAATTGAGGTTGGAAGGGACCTCCAGAGGTCATCTGGCCCAACCCCCCTTACTCAAGCAGGACCACCTAGAGCCAGTTGCCCAGGACCATGCCAGGACCTAGAGCCAGTTGCCCAAGGTTTTGAGTACCTCCAAGGGCAGTGACTCCACAATAACTGCCTGGTAAAACTGTGCTGGTGCTGGGTCACACTCCCACTGGAAAAAGTGTTTCTTGAAGTTCAGACAAAACTTCCTGTGTTTCAGTTTGTGCTCAATACTTCTTCTCCTGTCACTGAGCACCACTGAAAAGAGTCTGGCTCAGTCCTCTTTGCAGGGCAGGATAGAGGAGATATTTTTGCCTCCCTAAACCTGCTGGCAATACTTTGTCTAAAGCAGTCCAGGACACCATCAGCTACCTTTGCTGCAAGGGCCCATTGCTGGCTCATGCAAATGATGCTGTTTGCTTAAGTACAGTTGTTCTTGGTGGCCTGTCTGGCAGGACTTGGTAATGGCTGCGGTGCTGAGAACCGCTCTTCAAACTTAAGCAGTAAGTGCTGTGTCTGTGGCAGTTGTCCCTTGTGCTCTCTTACTCATGATTGACTCTTACTTCTACCAACCTCTCTTAGATGTTTTTATTCCAATGCCTTTCAAACACTGCTCTGGAATTCTGCAGTGAATATGGGGGATTGGTAAGTTTAGCTACAGTTCTAGATTGCTCCTTGGGCAAATGGAAGCATGAAGGGAAATGCCATGCATTGACTTATGTAGACAATACAGCAGCTTTCATAGAAGGAAAGACAACAGCTATTAAGCAGAAAGTAGCATTTCATAGCTGCAGTAAGAGCAAATGTATAGGCTCTTATGGCTCTGTCCCGCAGTATTTTAGCAGGGCTTACGCTGCAAGTGTGTATGTTTAAAAATTCTGCTTGAAAGCCAAATAGGAATTTTACTCCACACTGTAGCACTTGCAAGAATGGACAGGAAGGTTTTTGAGTGTGGCTATTGTGGTCAAAACATAGTTTAGAACATAGGGAAGCCTGTAGTATAAACGTGCTATTCATTATAATTTTCTAACAAAGATGTGGTCTGAATGGTTGATAATGAAATGCTTTCTCAGTGCAATGATTTTACTTACTGTTTAGATGCACAATAGACAAGTTTGGATAGAGGCTTTTTTTTTTTTGAGAACAGATGAACAACTTCATGTATTGAATAAAATTACAACTTCCTAAAATGACATACTGGGAAAATAAATGCATCTAAGTGATACTTGGCTCTAGGGGTGAAATAAAAAAACAAAACTACAGGACTGTCTCTAGCCAAGTGAAGTTCTGACAAGGTCATATAACAAAAGCATAATAATATCACTCTGGGTTTCTAGTTATCATTTCAGTATGTGCTCTGACCAGTGAAAGCATTGCTAATTTTGTTTTGCACAGCTGTCCTCCATGTCATGAGTTTGTATTTTTGTATTGTGGGATCTTGCTCTCTTCCAGATATGCCTGTTTTCTGTCTCTTCTGCAGTAATAAGTAGCTTTGAGACTGTTAAAATAATCCTCTCATAGTTTCAGCTGAAAGTGACAACAGAATATTTTTTCTGCAATTTAATATCTGGATATAACTCTGAAAGGTTATACTATGTATCTGCTAAATATCTTCATGTTGCAATGCAGACAGGCAAATGCATCTAATTTTTACACTGTAGTTTATAATCAAGCAGTGTCAAAGCAGGAGCAAGTGGTGCAAAGATTCAAGAGGTGATGCTTCCTCCTGTTCAAACACCAGATCTTTGCAGAGCATTTTAATGGGGTGGGAAGCTGCAGAAGGAAAATGATATGACATTTCAATGCCTCTTCCTGAGATCTGCAACCTGGGAGACTGACAGAAGGGCATAAGTTGATGCACTGCTCCTGTCCCCTATGTGTGTGTTGTGCCCTCAAATCCCTAAAAAACCAAAATAGAAGCCCAAATTAAATTTATCAGCAGGGGTGCTGATTTTTCCCAGACGTGGTCAAATATACAAAATCTAGGTACATGGTGCCGGACACCTCAGGGAGCAACCAAAGTTGTGCTGAAGTTTGGGCCACAAGATTAGTCCTTGAGCAGCGGAGTGGTGATTTTGAGCCACCTTTAGACTATCCTTCTATTGAAGCACTGCTTAATACCTGAATTATCAAATGAATTTTGTACTAGTATTTGAAGAATTTACTTTCCATTTTCTTCAGTCTAGTATGTTGCAATTCTCTTAGTTTCAGAGCTGATTTTCCTGTGAATTCTATCTGTCAGGTAGTAATTACCATGCTTACACACTCATCTCTTTCCTCTGTAAGAGGAGGGCATTCAGTTCAATAACAGTTCAGTTCTGGTGGTATGTGTATTTCTTTCATGGTCATTTTACACCAGTGGACACTGGCTTTGGTCTCTATGGTATTTTTTTCTGATACAAAGGCCTGAAGAGCGTCTGTGTTCACCATACCCAAGGATATACAGAAAAGTGCTGGATTAAAATGTGGGATTTGGCATTGCTCTAGAGATGTGGAGGGGAGAACACAGCTGCTTGTTTCAGGAACCTGTGGTTTTGGGAGGCCGAGTTTCCAATTTGCTGGAAATTGTTGGAGAGTTTCTGGCAAAAATTCTTTAAGATGTCAAAGACTGAGGGGGGTCATTTAATGAGATTACTTGTAGGAAAAGACTTCTAGAATGGGACAGGTCATGTTATACAGAAACATTGATTGTGTTCCTTCTGGCCCGTTCTTGATGAGAACTAGTTGAAAGCATATTCATCTTGACTTGAATCTGCAGCTTAAGGCTGTGGAGAGAGTTAAATTTGTTCAAAGAGAACTTTTTAGAAGGTATAAATTTTTCTTATCCTCTGACTTCTCTCAAGACTACATTACACCTACAGAGAGGGGAGTGGGAAAATACCCAGCACTCCTTTGTTTTCTGGAATAAAAATTCTGCACTAGGAAGAAACACATTCAATCTCGTACGCGTGTATGTGTGAACAAGCAGCAGTACTCTATGCCCCTGGGACTGGCTCCCATCCAGAGGCTTACTTACATTGCAAGGGGGAGCAGGTGGCGTCTTTGCACAATCTCCAATTTCAGATTGCATGTTATCTTTAGGGCAACTTTAGATTCTAGCCAGTGCTCTGTGGGAGCCTCTTGGCACACACCATCTGGTAGAAACACTGAAACAGCCTGGTTTGGTCCTGTCCTCTGGCTAAGGTAGTGGTGGTTGTGAAAATACTGTACAAATTTATTTTTTTAATTTTTTTTTTTCCTGCTGTGGGGAACTTCGAATGGCCTTTTGGCTGGGAACTGTGAATTGAGGATCTGCTAATGGCAACCTGGCTCTAAACTGAGTCTTCTGAGTTGTGCTTTGAAGAAATGTTCTAACACTGAGGAGAGTCTTTAACTCTAGGACTATATGTGATACTATATTCCCATCTAAATCACCTTTTTACCTAGTCTGGAAGAGTATTATAGTTCTAGTCTCTTCCAGTGTTGGTGATGATTTGTATCTAT
The DNA here is from genome assembly GCA_028565335.1 of Limnodromus scolopaceus. Taxonomy (NCBI): domain Eukaryota; kingdom Metazoa; phylum Chordata; class Aves; order Charadriiformes; family Scolopacidae; genus Limnodromus; species Limnodromus scolopaceus. The sequence continues at coordinate 32,666,506 of JAOXNO010000070.1, forward strand.
AATCACTCTTTTCTTCTAGATTTTCTTTGTCCCCAGTGTTCTCTTGGGATTAGAAGCAGAACCGAACACAGTTTAAAAAAGTAAACTTGGATACCAGCATAGGTTTGCAGTGATAGAGACATGAAGTTGTTTTATATTTCCTTCTCTGCTCTTTGGAGGATTGCTCCTCTGTTTGATTCATTTTTTCCTTTGTTGATGAATGCCAAGCTGACACTTCCACAGGACTGTCCACAGATTTCTGAGTGGCAATAGCTGATCTAATCACTGCTTATCACGGTTGGATTGATTTCCCCATCACGCCTGCAGAGCATGACTTTGAAGTTACTGACGTTGAATTCCATCAGATAAGGGTTCCTGGTCTCAGCAAGAACCTTTGAGGACTGGCCAAGGAAACTTAGAAGTCACCAGTCATGGAATAGTTATTTTGTATTTCGAGTTGTTGGCTTTCGCTGTATTGCTTTCATCTCTTCACACCTCTGAGTTATTAAAGGTTTGTCCAAAAAGAAAGAGTAGGGGGCAGACTAGATTAAATGGCATGCTAGCTGTTCACTCCTTGGGGCTTGTAGGTACTACTGTATTGGTGAAAAATGAGAAATTTAACTCCTAAACCCCGACAGGATCTGATGATATATCAGTTTAGGCAGTGTTCCACCGTAGTGTGGCTACCAGGATTAGGAAGAGCAAATGGCCATCCAGCTTGCAAAGAAGATGAACCAAACACAAGTCATTTGACACTAACCCTCTTAGAAATGCCTGGAGTGCTCTGCACAAGTAAGGAAGTTTTAAATCATTAAATAAATCTAATGACCTCATTAGGCCTCACTGAAAATGTAAGAAAAAAAACAGCAAGAAGATAAATATTGCTGTTACTGCTAATAAATTTCAAAAAGTTCTTAATTTTGTTGTGCTTTCTCATTGTGCACGATACCTAGCTGTCCCAGTGCCATAGGCTAGTATTTTCATTAGTATTCCTATTTATCTTCAGTAAAAATTAGTTACATCTGAAAAAGCATGTGCACAAGATACATATAAACTGTGTCTTGGTGTTGGCAATTCTGTTGTTCATGCTTGTTAACTTTACTGTAGCCTTAGGGCTCTCAGGCTGACTCTGTTAGGCATAAAGTGCTGTAACTCAGAGCATTGTTTATGTGTTAGGCTTTTAAACTTATCTTTACAAATATTTCTACTAGTTTTACTGTGTTCTTTAGCTTACAGCAGTTCTACATGTTCAAACTATACAACAAACACTCCTTTGCTTGTGAGTTTCCTCCTTTTTTTTTTCACTCTTGCATTTTTTCTTAAATATTAATAAAGCAATGGGAAGTAGCTCATAAAGAACGTATCTTATACGTGGAGTCTGAGTTTGTTGATGCCCATGTAAAGTGTTTGAGCAGTTATGGCTAGGATTGGGGCGAGAGGGACAAGTACAAGAAATAGGACAAAAGGACTTATGGTAAAAGTGCATAGCAGGTCCAGGAGGAGAAATTAAGATGTGCAAACAGCTTCATCCCAGGAACACTGGTCTTCCATTGGCAAAGATCCAGACTCAACCTTTGGTAAATGTAGTTAGATAATTTGCATTGATTCTAAAATGAAAGTGCACCAGTAATAGCAATTTCACTAGTGTTCATTGGGGCCAGCTGTATTTAGATGTCTTCCCATTCGTGGGAGCTGTAGAACACAGAGCTCAGGACCTCAGCAGTAGAAGCAACTTGCTCTGGTTAGGATAGCTAAAGTATTGTAGATACCTCCAACGTGTTACTGCCTGAAGACACTGCTGTTTGCTCAGCTGTGTGCTCTGCATCACCTAAGGCAATGTTGGGATTTGCAGAGTCAGGAAAGAGGGTAAGCAGGGAGCATAGATGGGCAGGAGCTGAAAGACTTTGCGGTAGCCTTGGAGTATAGGGCTGTGTGGTGTTGGGGCTGGAGGAAAGGGATATGGTGTTGAGGTCCTGATTGGGGATGGCAAGAGGTGCCATCAGGAAGAGGTTGGCTCTCAAGCTTGAGGATGAGGTTTGGGCAGACAAACCCAGAGTTAAATAGCAGAGTAACATAAGAGGCTTCTGCCTCTCAGCGCTATTTGAGGCCTTTAATCTAAGACCAATCCTGTTTCCATATCTGTCATTCTTATCTCTAAACAACAACAGAAATAAAATTTGATGCAACTGATCTACTTTATTTGCAACTGTTTTGTATACTCATCAGAAAGTTTCAGGGAGTTTTTTTATTGTATATTACTAGAAATTGGACTTAAATCTGCTGGATTCTATGTTATACCGCACCCTCTAGAAGGCGATGTCAATATGTCTTAGTGAATAGATTTCACATTACTGTGGGGGTATGCAATTTTTCTAGCAGTACACCTGCTAGGATATTCAGAAATGGCTAATGATGTGGAAACCTTCATTGCTTGAGTCTTCAATTTTGACTTTGTTAACAGTTGTGATTTGAAGAATTAAGGAATAAAATTTAAAAATCCTTGCTTTAAAAGAAGTAGTGCTTGGTAAGCCGCCTTTGGGGGGACACAATGGTTGGGGCTCATGTGTCATCAGTTGCTTTTTGAAAGCCCTGACTCCTTATTTCTAAACTGACAGGATATTGAATAAGTGAAACATCTAGTAAAAAGGAAAATGTCTGTCAGAAATATTCCTTCCCCCTGTAGGAGGATGTTTTAAGTGTGAAACTTCTTCTTTAAGCATGCTGCATGAAAGCTACTTAAAAAAGAAAAAGATGAGGTAATGTTGCTGTCTATTTTGAACATATTTCAGCCTTTCACTTCTTGGTATGCTGCTGTCTGTGGGTGAGATCCTGCACTATCTCAGAGAATGATGGTGGAAGGCTGAATATATGTCCATTTATATGCATCTACAGATTTAGTCACAGGCAACATAGACAGTTATGTAAAATATATCCTGGGGAAAGGTATTATGGTGTAACTCTTCTCATGATGAAATTCCTTAAATAAAAAATTAAAATGTTTAGTTGAATCTTGTTGGTGATATCGAGCTCTGCACCTCTCTCCATGAACTCCAAAATCCTTTAATCTTTTGCATTTGCTGCAATTGCACCTACTTCAAAGCATTGCTGCAGGCATTGGAAAGGATCCTGGCACTCGGTGGGAATAGGGCGGGGATGTGAAATTCTGTCATCACTTGGAAACTGCAGCCATTTCTGAAGTGCCAGTGTGATCTATCTTTACAAAGGGGCAGCAGCATTATGCAACTAATTTGGGAATGTAGGAAAACGTGTCTGTATTAGCTATAATTTTTTGAAATTTTTGAAAATGTGCTTTTAAAAAATAAAACCACCCCGCAACTCTTTATACTGAGAAGCACTTAGCAAATTATCTAAGGAGAGAGCTGAATATAGCATGGTAATGATAGCTGGACATCTATATGGATAAATGCCATTCTGTCTTGTGGTTCTGAAACCAGCTGTAAGAAGACGAACCCTGGACACAATCCAGCCATTGATATTGTGCGGTCTGGTGGTACTGGAATGCAGCAGAGGGTCTGACGAAAGAGCTGGAGAAGAGGGAGTAAAAGTCTTAATTTGAAAAGGCAGGGCTGTGTTAGTTTTTATACAGAAGGTAGTCAGAATTTTAGCTCTTATCACTTATCTGTCAACTGATCTTTTAAGAAATAAAAACTACTTTAGGATGCGTTGTTTTAGGTGAGCAAACTCAGTGAGATGGAAGGTGAGGGCAGTGATACCTTAGAAGAAGCCAGTCCTGTGCTATGGATATCAGTAGGAAGAGTACATCAGGCTTCCTTCTGACTGCTGTGGGGGTGATCAAACTTGTAATGAAAATATTTGTTCTCTTTCAAGACTGGTATACGTATATGAATACATAAACAACCATTCACAGGTACCTTGGTTTCATATTGGCTTATATTTGGAAAAAAGTGCAGTCATCATTAATCATTAATGGCATCTGCTTACACTGAGTTGTGCTTTAGCATATACAGATGCTGCTTTGACTTGCAAAACTGCAAGATACTGTTTTTCATTGAAGGAATTTTATTGTGGAAGAAGCTGTAAGGTTTTTATGGTACTTAGATTGTGTTTTATTTTAAAGGCTTTATTAAGAGCATTCTACAATTAAGTTTCAGAAGAATTAGGCACTATAATGCATTTCAAGATGCTACTGTTGTAAAGAATTACTATTTTTGCAGTATAAAAAGTGACTAAACTGCTCCTAAAAGTGAAATCCAAGCACACTGTAGTTTTTAGTGTGCTGTACAATTAAGTTATGAATTCACATAGGGCTAGGAACAAAAGGTAACTTCCAAGGTGCTTCCATTGTTAGATAAATCTTTCTCTCTTTTTTTTGTAGGTTTTTTTTGTGTTGTTAATTTTGTTTTGGTTTTTTGTGGCTTTTTTTTTTTATAGTCAACAAATTTTGAAATAACCTGCACCACCAATCCTTCTCAGTAAAAGCTGAATCAATTGGAAGGATATCTTTTGTGGACAGGATATATTTTAAAATAATACTCAGACTTCTAAGTTTTGCTGTATTACAGCAACAACTTTTTTTAGCTCTTATTAGGCGTGCTGCATGTCCATGCTCCCAATTAACACATACCCTAATGCCAGGGGAAGAAGATCAATTTCCAAGTTAGAGCTAGGAGAAATACAGGTCATAGTGCCCAGAAGTTGTTTTTTTAAATTAGAATAGGACATTCTCTGATAAAAATAACCTATAAATATAAAAATAATTTTCCCTAGAAATTTTCTTCCAATCTTTAATTGCTGTTGGAAAGGAAGGAACCAGACTGTACTTTGATCTGTGCTTAATAAACTTGATCTTGGTTTACACTTCCTTCTGTTATGAAAGATCAAAGGAAGCTTGAAGCTGAGACCTTCTTGGATTTTGCATGTTTAACGTGATGTTATTTTGTTTCTGGTGTTTGGAGACAGTGCTGTTTCCTCAAGGCAATAAGCTCAGAATAGGTAGCTGTTATTGAGGCTTTGTGATAACCACTCTGTATTAATGTTATGGATGCCCAAACAGAATATAATCTGTTCAGTCCGTATGAATACTCTTAACCCAGTTAGTTGGCAAAGATGAAACCAAACACAAAAAACAGCAAAAAACCAATTTTCATACTGCTTGGTGCTTTGTAAAAGTACGTAATCTTTCTCTACAGAGACTGTAAAATCCACAGGCAAACTAATAGTAATCTTGGTCAAAAACTAGTACATGCTGTACCTAAAAAAATCATGATGCAACATGGCCAATGCTGACATGAATTAATTTATGTATATTACTAGACATGACATCATTCACGAGGAACATGTGTTCCTTCTAATTAATCTTGAATAGGACACAACTTCTTACCTGCCCAGGCAAGAACAGATTAAGAATTGTTGTACATCTGTACCATAAGAGGCAGGCTGTCATATTCATTCCAACTTTCTAGCTTTCTGCATAGATGCATTTTACAAGTATTGTAATTGCAATATTAGTGTTGTGTTTTTAATTGTATGATTAAAATATCTTTTTAATCAGTGTACTTTATTCCACAGACATTCTGCTATGTAACTATATGCAACATAACCATGGTTTGTGCATGAATTGTGGAATGAATACGTGGAGGGTTCTATAGGCGACAATAAGGATATGGGGGAAACTGTATATAAAAAACTAAATGGACTCTCCTCTAGTTTTTAACTTTACTGGTATATGCATGTGATTTACAATTATTTTAGACTTATCCATAATTAGGATTTGTTCTAAAATTATATTTTTCTTACGATGTTTTCTGGATGTTTCAATTTGTCCAGCATGATAAAAGGTAAAAATGAGTTGGTCCAGGATGGCCGGTACATTACGTAGCTAGAAGAAAAAATTACAAATACAGTTTTACCACCTGTTCATCTTTTGGTTTTCCTTTTCTTTTTTAATTTCCCAGTTTGCCATAGTTTGATAAGAATTGCTTGTTTTCTTTCCTTAAAGCTGCAAAACCTAATTTTATTGGACTGTAAGGAAAATATTGGAAGAATCTAAGAAATACCAGTATTCTAGGTTTTGCTCATATACTCTGTATCAACAAAAGATAGTCTAAGGCAGACTGATTCTGCAAGCTCAGCAATCCTAAACTAGACTAATGTTTGGCTGTGAGACCACCTGGGAATCCTGGGTACTGTAGGCAAAAACCAAGAGGTCAAGATCAAACTCTTGGCAAATATTAGACCACAGATGCTGAATGAGCAGAAAGACTTCATTTGGCAATATCGCTGCTGCTGAGCTGACAGATGGGAATAAAAACCCACAAACAGCCCTTCCCCTTTCCCTCAGTGAAAGCTTTCTGTTGATCTGCGAATGGCTAATCACACCCAGTAAGCAGCACCCTGTAGCTGCCTCTCTTTGGGCTAATGATACTATGCATTTTCTGCCAATGAAAGTGAAAAAGTCTTGAGAAAAGCCAAAGAGATTGCCTTTTGTATTTCTCTCGTGAGGCAATGTAGGACAGATACTACCAGGAGACAGATAAGAAGGAGGAAGTGTGGACCCGTGGCTGAAAAGCAAGACTGGAACTTGCGTTTTCCAGCCTGAGTGGTTTTGAAGCAGAATTGTTCTCAGAAAGAGCTGATAATGTTAAAATCTAGCAGATTTTTACTGTAAATCTGTAGTAGGAACAAAAAGATAAATAAGTTACCACTGGGAGCCAAATTTTCTGTCTCTAAGAGTGTCTTAACATTATGAACGAATACTACATTATGAATGAATAAAGTCTAGCATTGCTAGTTATTGTTATAGTTAGTTTGTCCTGTCTTTCTCCCATGATTTTATGAGTTTCTGTCTGATAAAGTGTATTTTTGACTTTGAAAATAGTGATGTGTAGCTATTCTACAGTTCACTTTTAATAGCATTGTTTGTGGACTTATCAGGAGATCAGTGGCAAGAAAAAAAGAACTATTTTTCAGCTATTTTCCTACATTTGAGTGGTGTCTCTCCTCTCTTGATAATTTATGACCTCAGAAGATTTTTTTTTTAAATTTTTTTTTTTTCCCCAGAGGGTCTGGAAGGCAAATATTAAATTTCACTAAGGTCTAATCAGATTTTCATAAAGTTGAATCAGAAAATGAGGTTGTTTCCCTGTCTCCATTTTTGACAGATTTGCACTTTTTTTTTAAATTACATCTGTCTTCCCTGCTCTGGTGATCACACACTAATAGTCACAACATGCAGTTCCTTTTCAAGAAAGAATGGCACACAGAGCAGGCTGCTAAGGAACTCAGTGCAATAGCAGAGTTCTTGCTTCTGTTCTCCTGAAATTTTTGTAACAGTTTTCCATGTCTGAATTAGAAGAGCGGAACATACAAGTTCTTAGCTGCTACTACTGGTTTTCCTAGTATAACTATGGTGATGCTCTACAAACATCTCTAAAGAAAAGCAGTGTCATAGGAGAAAGGGAAAGCTGACAGATCTATGTAATATTCATAGACTGACCATGGGCAGGTTTGCTGCTGTGAGAGAGTGTTCCAGATGATCATAACATGCAACTCAGGTCAGTTTCTACTGGTTAGTATAAGGTCTGTGCTTCTGGAGAGCTCGAAGCATGACTCCGAAGTGCAAGTCTTTCACAGCACCAGTCAGATAATCTTTTGTTCTGCACTAGGCAGACCGTGTTATGTGACTGTGTAGACCACTCATTTGTTGATTCCCCATTAGAAGTACTTAAACTTTTTCAGTTTTCTTCAGTCCTGTTCTTTGCAACTGAGCTAACAGATAAGAAGTGTGAGGTGCTGGCTTCACTCAGGTCCATGGCACAACTCCCACTTCCTTTGGGAGAGCTAATTTTGGTGTTTTCTCCTCCTCATCCTCTGCTTTTCAACTTGTTTTTCTTGGTGTGGTGGTTTTTTGTTTTTTGTTTTTTTTTTTCTTTTCTCCTACTAAAGGATTTCTGTAATGCAGGCAGAAAAGAAAAGAGGTGGTGGTGTGTATTTTCTCAGGGTATACTTACTGGGTGCAACAGTGATGAATAAAATGATTGTGGGAACAAAATATGTGATAAATAACTTATTTATCTATTTTATCTTATTTATAAACTCTGACAGCTGTTTATTTGCATGGTATTTTGGGTGGATGGATAAAATGGATATGCAACAGAAAAAAGGGCACAGGGAAGGGGCAGAATTTAAAGATAAAACAGCGTTGTTTTTTTCAAAGATTCTTCTTGCTCTTCTGCTTCATGGAAAAGCAAGTGAATTGAGTAACACTGTCAATAAGTCTACAAACATACTGATAAAGACATAATCATAAAGAGGAAGAATTAGAAGATGTATCTTGTAATGCTGGGGCCAAAAGTCCACCTGTAAGCTATTTGCTAGTGTTCAGTACTGAATTATTTGTCCCCTTGAGATATGAGGGCCAACCTTTGTTTAGAGATTGCACTCATTAAAAAGCAAGAAATATTAGTTTTCCAGGGATGAATCCTCAAATCCGTATGCTCAGGTGACAAGTGTGTCACCCAGAGTGTTGCCTGTGATAGCTGTCCTGTGCAGGAGAGCTCAGTGCAACGTACCAGACCAGGCAGGCAGAACTGCGGGGTAAGGCAGAAGAGCCACTGTGATACGGTATTCTGTGTGCTGTTGACATCTACTCTGCTCTTTCAGCTCAGTGCATCTGTGGGAGCAGCTTGTGCCATTAACTGACCTGCATCTTAATGTTTGTTTCCATCCCCATTCTTCAAAGGCTGTAGAATTAAAATTATTAACAAATCAGGCTGGTGAACTTGGCAGATTCTGACTTTATTCATTAAGGCGGATCTAATGTTCCCTGACAAATTGTTCTAGAGAAAGTGTCTTGTAAAATACAGTATCCGCCAGTTTCTCAATACCAAACTATATTCCTATTAGGACATAGCGTTAATGATTCAATAGAAAGTACAATGCCTGGTGCAGAGTGAATTTGAAATCATTTGCATATTTGATTGTTAACTGAAATAACTATCCTGTGAGTGCATTGGCTGCCATCTGTCCATTTACTGACAGCCTTGTCAGAGTGGGGGGGGAAATAATCTTGAGAGCTGGCAGTGGTCCAGCCTGCCGCAGGTCTGCTTTTTAGTGTTTTTGTAACAGATGTTGTGCCACATGCCCAGAGCTGCTGCCTGTAAGCTGCTGTGTGCTCAAATTTTTAATTTTGGGGGTGCCTGAGTGTCTTTGGCACAAGATTTACATTTATCTTAGCAGACCATTATGGGCGTGCCTTTGTTATAATGATAATCTGATGAAAGAGCCGGACTCAAAACCTCTAGGCCTCTATTACAGGTTTTCTGATAACTTCAGTGGACACTGGACTGGAGCCTGACTTGCCAAATGTTAATATTTTTCACCTTTTCCATTTAATTCTGTGTATTTTAAAGTATAGCATTTATAAAACACTTAGTATGGAATTAGGGAGCCCTCAAGTTTGCACTTTGCTTTTGAGGAATTCAGTGGTCCCTGCTTATCCAGGATGCTCAGAAAGAGTTTATATACATAGATACCCGGCCTCTTATGCTCAAACCAGAAATTGCACTGAGTTTGTCCTTCTCTGTTATCTTCCATACGTAACGTAATTCCACCATAAGACAGCTGATCCTAAATTAATGTAAATCAACCAGGGTGAGGTGAAGCTTTAGAAACTGCTGTGTTTTTCAATTCTGTGATTAAAATTCCTTGCTCCTTCTGTGAAGCTTGGTGGTTGTCAGCAGAGTAGCAGGAGGGAATTATCATCTTCCTGCAGCAACCCCTGCTGCTGCTGATAGGAAAGATTTCTTCTTCTCTCCTTCCTTGCTTTTCATTAACAAAAAGCAAAAGGGAAAAAAAAATAGGTCAATTAAGCAATGCAACATCATGTATCTCTGTACACTTTCTACATAACAACCATTTCAAGAGGTTTTCTATATAAAACTGATAACATGGTTATCCACAGGATCTTTCTTCCATCCTAGTTTATATTTCCACTTGATTGCTTTGTAGTGGACTGCCTGTATGATTTCTTGGATGATGAAAAATGGGTTGACTCTGTCTGTTCAGCTGTAGAAGCAACTGCCCATTGATTTGTTGTTGACCATGTGTGTAAATAAAATATAGTACTAGAGGTGACCTATTTTATGTGTTAGGCATGGGAAACTTTCCAATCTCAGTAATTCATTTATCACCTTCCAGTGGAAAACTTGTAGGTTGATTCTTCATCATGTGGCTTAACTTGCCTTTGTACGTCGTCCAAGCTTCTTTGGGCTTAAAATATATGGTTCAGAGTTTCTGCTTTTTAAAACATTAATTGAAGGTGTACAAAATAAAAACGTGATTAAAAGGCTGAACCTTCTTGATTAGTCTCTGTTCAGTCTGTTAAATGCCATTTGTCTGTCAGGTAAATGCATCCCATGTGCAAGGAATGCTGCCGGAGTGTTGCAGAAGTAATATATTTAGAATATCCTGAATTTTGGGAAAGGCCTTCATAATATCTCTAACTAGAATACTGTGACTAGGTAGTTAATCATAATCTACGATCTCAAGCTGAGAAATGCTAGTAGTTCATGCTGTGTATGCAGACATCTGTTACTCAGCAACAAATGTCACTCTGTTTCCAGGTGAGTTATTAGCAAATATTAAAAAGACAGGTATACAGTAAAAGTTTAATGCCTATGAAATGACCTGGAAGGCTGCAAATGCCTTAGCATATGGAATGTAATTCAGAGTAATAGAGATGAGTATTCTGCAGTATTTATGGTGATTTAAAAAAAAAAAAAGAAAGAAAAAGAAAGAAAAAAAGACTACTGCCATGTAAAAACAAAACAAAGAATTCAATTTGCTGTTCCAACAATGCATGCTTTACAAATGTAGATGTTATGGTTTATGAAGGCAATTAGCTGAACAAGGCAACAAATGTTTTGTCCCATAAAGTAATATATGAGGCAATGTATTTGTCCACTGTTGAAAATGTGTAGTTGCTTTCCTAAAGATTGGAGGTAATCTTACTAAAGCAGAACAAGAAACTGTTACAATATCAAGATACCAGTAGAGAGCGGACAGAAAAGCTTCACTTAAGTTAGGTGAAGATACAGCATTTATCTATCTTGTCTGATAAAATACTACACCTGTAAGTACTAGCATAAGAACAGAGTTAGAACAAGCTGTAGCTATCACAAGCATTCTATTTTCCATACTGTACATAGTTTAAATTATATAAAAGCCAGTGTCTGCACTATTTCTCTAAAATATATTCAGCAAATACTATAACAGTTGCATCAGGACAGTTTCTCTGGTTCTTACCTGTTTAATCCAGAGACAGATGTTGACAGTTCTGGTGCATAACTGCTTGTGCCAGTGCTCCAGGATGCAGCACAGCTCTCCGTGTGCTGGGTATGCTTTGGTATAGATACTGAACCAGATCTGATTAATCATGGTACAAATGGTTTGGAAGACAGGCAATAAAAACAAAGAACTTGAAAGTTCATATAAATAAGGCTATGTAGAAGCTTTAGTCTTTTATCTCCTGTCTATCCTTCTAATCCTAAAGTCAGGCACTCTCCCTCTCCCTTGCCTTTTTCTCCATCGCTTAGCAACACTCATGGGTGAACTTACTTAAAGAACAGCTTTGTTCCCAGATGTGATTTCAGTAATATTTGCAGGCTCAATAGTACCGAGATGTGAAAATCAACCCCCTTCCTCCCCACCACCATTAACCTACTTCATTAAATATTCTTTCTTCCTCCCTCCTTCTGCACCCCAGGCGTGTTTCAGTTTTTGTCTCCACTGTTTTGATCTAACCAAGAGTGATGTGGAAGGAGGGGGGAGGTTCAAATAAAGCTTTAATTATGGACGACACTCATACAATATGTGCAACAAAGCTGTGTGTTGAGCATGGAATTGGAGTATAAATGTGGAATGGGTCAAGAAGAGAACTGCTATTTGTCTCCGCTCAATTTGATTTTTGAAGTTGAGATTGAATTAATGGTATTTTTCATGCCAACAGCAACATGCTGAATTGGTATGACCAACTGCGTATTATAATGTAGCCTTGAAAAAATCATTTTAAGTAGGGAGAAGCTACAGTAGCTAATTGCTTCCTACATAGTTTCTCTAATTTCGGCAACACAGTGACATATCAGCACTTCCTAGAAGTGTTCAGTTTGCCAGGCTAATCTGTATCTATATTCAGTCCTATTTCTGGAGGATGATCTGATTTACTCATTCTGTTTCCTCTTCCTTCCCCTGTCTGTTTTTCTGCAGTTCACTAAACTTTCAGTTCTGGGTGGGTTTTGTGTGTGGTTTCTTCTGCAAACCAGCAGATGTTAATATAAGTCTCTGATCTTGGAGACAAGCTAGATCACTCACAGAGGAGACTTCTGTTGAAATGGAAACATTTCTATTGAAGTCTCTCAATTTATGTGCAGAACACTGTTTATATGAAAGACCTATATAAAAGCTGGTGGTAAGTCTTCAAGAGTTGTATTGCTCCAACAGTGCCATAACTATGTTGCTGATGTTCCGCTGAAAACTCCCTGTGTTTTGAAATGGAAGACTTTGTAGTCATGGCAAAACCTTGGAGCTTTTGCCAGGCAGAATGATCTAATGTAAAGGCTTTTATATTCAGGTATCTGTCATGGATTTTGAGGCTGATACTCAGGTGAACTACCTGTCCTGTGAAAGCAGTAATTTTGGGTAGCCTGTTGCTCAGAAGGGATGAGGTAGGGACTCGTGCTCCCTTAGCTCTAAGAAAATTAATAAAATGAGGCATCTTAAGAGAGGACAGAGCATATAAAATGCAATGGAAAAATCTCTAACATGTTTTGTAAGATAGTCACAAAGTAGATTCTGGGAAAAGGCTGCAGAATTATTCTTTGATGACTTGGAGATTTTTAACTTATCTGAATCTAAAATCTATTTGCCTCAGTTTGTCTGGATAGAAACCAAATGGAATTCTGAGTTATTGTGCATTCTGTCACGGGGTCTTGTGTCATGGAGCTTTGCTGAAGGATATTGTCCTTTAAATAAGAGGTTGAATAATGAAGGCCTGTGTATCCCTAAGTGAAGTTATTTATATTATAAGGGAATATGTGAAAGCTTTTATGACAGGAGTACTGAAGAACTTTATGATTCCTTATTCTGTCTCCTGTATGCTAGCTAGTGTGTTCCTACTGCTGCACCTTGTTTCTCTACTGAAAATGTGCTGTTCCTTTCTTAATCTCTTTCTAGTTATTTAGTTTCTTTACTTTCTTTAAGTGTTTGTTATTATAAGGAAACACCAAAGAGGAAAAGAAAAGCAGGACTGTGAAATTAAATGTATTCTTTTGTGTGAAAAAAGCAAGTCACTTCTGTATCATTGATAAGATGTCAATTGATATAAATAGATTTTTCAATTCATACACTGGTTGTTTAAATGTATACCTAGGAGTTATTTCTGGCTTCTGACAGAGCCCAGAAGACGAACTGTATCCTGGGCCACATCAAAAGAAGCGTGGCCAGCAGGTTAAGGGAGGTGATTCCACCCCTCTACTCTGCTTTTGTGAGACCCCACCTGGAGTATTGCATCCAACTGTGGAGTCCTTAGCACAAGAAGGATGTGGACCTGTTGGAGCAAGTTCAGAGGAGGCCACAAAGATGACCAGAAGGGTGGAGCACCTCTCCTGTGAGCGCAGGCTGAGTCAGTTGGGGTTGTTTAGCCTGGAGAAGAGAAGGCTTTGGGGAGACCTTATAGTAGCCTTACAGTATCTGAAGGGAGCCTACAAGAAAGCTGGAGAGGGACTTTTTACAAGGGCATGTAGTGATAGGATGAGGGGCAATAGCTTCAAACTGGAAGAGAGGGTAGGTTTAGATTAGATATCAGCAAGACATTTTTCAGTCTGAGGATGGTGAGGCACTGGCCCAGGTTGCCCAGGGAAGCTGTGGATGCCCCATCCCTGGAGGTGTTAAAGACCAGGTTGGATGGGTCTTTGTGTAATCTGGTCTGGTGGGAGGTGTCCCTGCCCATAGCAGGGGGGATGGAACAAGATGATCTTTAAGATCCCTTCCAACCTAAACCATTTTATGATTTATTTTTTGTGGAGTGTAATTCCACCACGCTTTCCTGTCACTAAATGTGCAACCAGACAACGGAATGTCTGAACCTCTTTCTTCTCTCATTCCTTTAAGTGAAAGCTCATTTTTCAAGAGTTAATTGAAAACTGGTGAAGCCACTTGCTGGAGTGTACTGTTGTCTGAATTTAGTCTAAAGAGCAACGGATAAATAAAAAGGTTGCTCTGTGTTGCTCTCCAATTCTTCTGTTGGAAGTGCTTTTCAAAAGGTGTTGAATAGTCTTTGGACCACAGTGTCCTCTAATCTACCTGGACAGCCTTTGGAGTTATGATATTTGTATAAGAAAACTCATAAAACCAAAGGGAGCTGCTAATTGCTTGGTTACTGTTAGCTGCTGATGATTTGAAAGTGAAAATCACTATTATTGTCAGTGATATTTTAATTTTTTTTTTATATTATTTTACTTTTTTTAGCCAGAATATATTAGGAATTGTACTATGGGCTGATCTGAATGACCAGTTGATCACTTTTGCAAATATCTAGCCAACAGCTAGATAAAAAAAGCAGATAAAGGGTTTTTTTGTATAATATAGCAGTTTAGCTAAATATTCAATTGAAAAATGTATTGCAACTCAGTCTTACTGTCTTTCTAACTTCTTCAAACTGCTTGAACTATTGATCAGTGTGAAACCTGGTCATGGTTTTGCAAGAGGCCATGCAAAGATGGAACCGGTTCTCTATTTTAATAGCTCAGTGTAACAGCAGAAGTTTACAAGATGCTGTATACCGTTAGGTAGGATTAGGCATAGTGGTGGTGATGAGGCTGAAGATAACACGTTTATCTTGTGCTTTTCATGTTCAAAGCACTTTAAAGACAGTATCTAATTAATCTGTACCACAGCCAGATTAAATACTTCAAGTGGTTCTCCCGCTCTGTTGCTGTCATTATCAGCACTTTTCAGGTGATGGGATATTCTGCCTTTACTCTTTAAATTCCTGCTGCACTCACTTTGTTGTAATCCTGCTGATTTTGCCTTTCTGGCAGAAAGCCTGAAAAATGCTGCTTTTATTTAGAAGAAAATTAAGTGCTTGACTTTGAGCATGCATACAGAAAGGTGTGGAAAACCAGGGCTGGAAAAATGAAGAAACCTGAGTCCTGTTGTCTGAGCGTCCTTGAGAATTGCACCAGAAAATCACTTTTGTTCTTTGTACGAAGGGCCTGGATTAAGCAGTTCATAATTGTGAACAAAGATTACACAGCTTTTGGGGGAGGATCCCACACCTAGGTTGCAAATTATGCTCGTTATACCAGGTGTTTCCAAAACATCTCTTCTTTCAATCTCAGAGTGCTATTGCTGCTGTCAGCATTTGAGAGGTACTGTGTCCGCCCCCACCCTGTGCTCCACATTGTATTTTGTTGTTTGTTTTTTTTTTTCCTATGAAAAACTATTCTGTGAATTTGAAAATTGGTGGGGAGAAATCAAAGACATGGGCCTGTTTGGCCTATTTTTTCCTCCAGAGAAGGCACTGTGCATCTGGAACTTTAGTTGTGGAGTTCTAGCACAGGGTGCTGTCATGTTGTTCACTTTCCAACTCTCTCACACTTGCGACTAGGTATTTTTTGTACCTTGTCTTTATCTCTGTTCTTGGACTTTATGGGTGAAAATGGTTGATACTTCTGTGCAGGTGAGGGCAGAGGGGGAACTTGGATGGAGCACAGACTCAAGTGTTGTTCTGATAGAAGTGGTGTGTAATAACTATGCAAAGCAGATTTGCTGTAGCAGACATCAGCCTTTGGGCTGCATGCACAAAAGTCTCCCGTGTGACACGTGAAATATGTTACCTTGGTTTTGCAGGCAGTTATAGACAAAAGGTAGGCAATGATACTGGTCTTTCCTTGTTCCTGTGTTTTAAAATTGAAGAATCGGTAAGTATGACGTGGGAAATCCTTCAGTAAATTGTTTCTGTTATTAACTGTGGTGTGGTATTTCAAAACTTTTAAACCCTTTTATAACGGAGCTTTTGCATGTTGCTTAAATAACTCTGCTTGGCGACTGTGTCATTTCCCATTCTAATCAGCTACCTTTTAGTGCCGAGGTCCGGGTAGGCTGGAATGATTTGCCGGGAGCAATAGTGGAGCCCTCCTGTGGCTAGTTCAGTAGGTGCACCTCCTCATGAGTGGGCTAAGAAGGTAGGACACCCTGGGCCAAATCTCAAGATTGCACCCTACTAGTGTTGTAGAGGCAAATCTTGATCATTTTCCAATTAAGTTAGTGCACTTGGTGTGGATAAATTCGGCTTCTGTGTGTGTGCTCTGCTCATGCTTCTGTGTTGTCTAACCTGCTCCTTCTATTTCTAAGGAAGAGGGTAGAGGTGAGCGACTAACCATCCACCCAACAATTTGTGCTCCAATCCTGCAAGTTCATAGGCACTTGCCAAAGTTTATTTGCAAACAGTTGTATTTATCCTAGGCTGCAAACTAGCTTTTTGTTTCTAAGAGCTTTTAAAAATCGGAGTTTGAAGGGATGATCTTGTTCTATTGCAATATATGATTTTGTCAGACTTCAGTCAGTCAGGAGTGAACCTTAAACAGGTACAATTTTTTTCCTAACATGGGTGCTTTAATAAGGGCATATTGTCTCATCGGTTTTTAAGATAAGCTCCCTATAGAAATCAAATAAGGGTTCTGCTGAAAAAATCAATTGTACAGTATGACCCATAGGTACTGCATGTCTTACAAGATTGAACTGCTCACTTTGTAATTTGGTCTCCTTCCCTCCCCCCCATTTGTTTTTGTTTTTTTTTTAAAAAAAAAAACAAACCACAAAGCAAAGCATGTGCGGTCTCTTTGGAGCACATATTTAGGTATGCCATCTGATGGCTGAAACTGCTTCATTTCCTTTGGCTGTGGAGGATAAGTTAACTCCACATGAAGTTTACCTCCTGCAGACAAGAGAATAGTATGTGAAATATTTACCATTTTAATTGTGTGAGGCTTCATTGAAAACCTTTTTTTCCTTGCTATATGTCATTTAGAGAGGCAGTGCTGAACTATTGCTGAAAATGGGAGCCTTGACAGACAGCGAGTATGGCACTTGTTTAACAAAGAACAGCATGCAGGCTCCACATAACATAATGCTTAAGGCTATATAATTCCATTTGCTTCTGTAGATTTTGTTTCACTGCTTTAGTGTCTGAAACATGCAAGCTTTTAGTATTCAAGGGAAAAAATTCAAAGCCTGCCTAATGCAATATCATGTGCAGAATAATTTAGGCTTTTCATAATAGATGTTTACTTTTTTAAGCAAAATGTGATATACAAAGTATAAAGAACTCTTTTAAACAAACAAAATAACCAAACCCAAAACCAAGACAAACCCCAAAACAAGCCTGTCTCAGTTTTCATGTCTTGTGTTATCACTGTTCATATAAGAAAATATCTATGGTTTTAAGTATCCCTGTTTTTTTTTTTTTCTTAAAATTTCTGATCCAGAGGGAAATTACTGTTCCACACAGAACATATTATTAGTTCAATAGATGATGCTTTTCATGACACAGTGAAAGAAATGCGTCCTCCAGGCAAAACCATTAATTTTTTCTTAATCACCATATTGGGAAAATGTGACTTTCTCACATGGGTGAAAACCAGCTTCTCATGGCAGATTTCTCATACTCCCCTCTTGCCTTTTCCTGTCAGATTTGTTTTCCTGACTAAATAAGATATTTACTATTTGTGTAAAATAAATTTTTCATTCTTCCAGCTAATGGCTTATATCAGTTGTCTCAAGAGCATTCACCAATATGAAAAACTACAGTAGCTCAAATATCTGAAAATGTAGATTTGGAAGGCTCTTTTCCTTGCTATTTCCCTTGTTCTCCCCTCCAATCCTATGATCCATCCTTCAATCTATGATTATATTTTCATTCTTTGCAGGGACTATAGCATACTACAGTATGTGTTTTAGGTAAACAAATTTGATTACGTTGAGCATGAATTAACACATGGCTTCTTTAGCCCTGATCCAAAATATTTCTGGAGCTCTCCTTTACTTTTTTTCTGGGTTTTATGTTGCAATTCTAAACTTTAGCGCTGTCTGGAAGCAGAAATACCAAAATCCTAAAAGAATAATATTCCTAGTATTTCTCACCTGGATGGAAAGCTTAGAGTGGGGTTGAGAGACTTTGACAGATGCTATATTCACCCTAGATTTTCAGATTCATGTAGTTTTGTATAAAGTTCAAATAGAATCCTTTGTGAATTGAACCTGAAGCTCTTCTGAGATTCAGCCATCATCGCTAATTCTTTCTCCTATTTTGACATGCTTATAATTCATTTTGTATCATGTACGCTTTGTAAGCGCAAGCCTCTTAACTCATGTTGACTAGGTAGAAATTACAAGGTAAAAATAAACTTTACCTATGTTCCAGCAAGAATAATGATGCAACATTTATGAATGAGAACGTCAGTGTATATCCACCACTAATAGGAATTTTCTTCAGTGGTTATCTGTGCATAGCTGTAGACTAAACAAACTTATATATATGATCCACAGCTAAGGTAGAAATGTGCTGGTAAATACTCAAAGCTCAAAAGAGCTATTGTACAGTGTTTTGGTGGCAGGTTGGGCTAACTTGCTTTGTGTTGAGACTTCAAAATTACATTTTTTCCTCTATTCCTGGGGAAGTTTGGATGTCAATAAATTCTCATTATGTTCCTTTCTAGTCAAATAACATGAAATGTAATTTTTTTCCTGCTGTAAGTAATCTTTGAGGCTAACTGTATGAAAATTCAGTGGCATAGGGAAAAAGAACAATTTTATTTCTGTGTTAAAAAAAAATAGTAAAAAACACACCAATTACATTCTTTATGACTTTGCTTAAACTAAGAAGAATCAAGCATCCAGGTAAACTTGAAACTTCAAGCAGTGTGTGAGGTGTGGCTTGTGTGAGAGCATGTAAAAATGCAGATCTCTTTATTATCTACAAGATAATATGTAAAAGAAATTATTATCTAAAAGAAATGTCCACAGCTGTTTTTTCTTGTATGGTAAGAGAATGTACAGAGAGCACCAAGGAATGTTTCATAAATCCCTGAAAAGGAAAGACCTTAGTTGCAGTCCATGCAGCAAAATCCTTGTTAGCATAGACCAAACATAACAGAAAGTCTGTCATTCTAAACAATTTAGTACTCTATAAGAGCTCCAGTGCCTATCAGTGCACACCTTCACCTGTCTTCCCCCTGAGCTGGTGGCAACTTGCACAAATACTGTCACATTCATTTGTGCTGAGGGAATGAATCATTAGAGCCATGGGCATGGAGGGAAAGCTAAGGACACTGTCTTCCATACATGCTCCCTCCCTTTCTGGCTGAGGATGTGCCCAGGAGGTCGAGATGTGCTGCCTGGTGTTCAGGATGCCCGTGTTGTGCCAAAAACTGATAAAGGCTCCCAAAGAACCTATGTGAGGTTTTATTTTATTTATTTATGAAAGTGTAGGTCAGCTTTGGGGAACATCTAAATTACCTCAAGTATTTAAAACACATTGTTTTGTGTAAAATAAGATATAGCATAAAAGGTTTCTTTTAGGTCTTTGTGGGGTACGTGCTAGTTTCAGATTGGTGTCTACTGCTGTTGTCATGTGGGAACTATGCCCAAGTAAGATCTGTAGACTGGGACTGCTAGCACAGCTTCTCTGAGACATTTTTAGTGCTATATAATGAGAATTTTGACTTGTAGTTTTCATAACTATCGTAAGTTTTGAATACAGTAAGTAATTTAACCAACATGAGAGGAAAGAAGTTGTTGGGCAGGGGGAGACATTGTGTCTCTCTCTGTGGTCTTAATACCAAACATAGTTAGGATGTTCCAGGGATCTTGTGATGAAGATCAAGCTGCTAACTACCCTTACAGTATTCAAGAGTGTCTCTTATATTAATTTATTAGTCATTTTTTCCCCTCATCCTGAGAAACACTTATCTCTTAGAACAAAAACAAACAAACAAAAGCCCCAACTCCTCTGTAGTCTTTTGAGTCCTGTTCTTTGTGCTCCTGTGGCAATGTAACTATGTAATGTAACGGGGCTCTCACACCGTGTACTAGGCACGTATTCCTGGAGTAAGCTCATGGAAAGTTCTTGAAATTACCACTTTACCATTCATTCCTAATGTGTCAGGTTATGGTTACAATGGTAGCATAAAAGAAATCAAAGGCAAAATAGTGTTACTTTGAAATGGGAACTAAGTGCAGATTTGAAGTGTTATTCTGTTGAAAGAAAATTAATCTGGAGCTTCACACTCTGGTCACCAGTGTAGTTCAGTAACTTACTTTCACCCTGGTCAGTGTCTGTATTTCGATCTCGGCCTTGCAAATGATACTGGGGTTACTTCTACTTTTGTTAATCTTTGCCACCATGAAACTATATATATTGGTGCTTTGGGGTGATATTTAAATGCTTTGGTTGATAAAAATATTTTTGTAGTGAAGTCTGAGTCTATGCTAAGGCCGTGGAAATACTGGATTCCATACCTTGGAAACAGCAGATTTTGTTTTGGAGCAACTGAAGAGGCAAAATATGTGTTACAGTCCATGGAGGCTGAAGGTCTTGGGACTTCTGAAAACCAGGTAGCTCCTTTTATGTTTATGTCTGTACTTAAGCGACTAGTCATAGGCACTCAAGTTTAAAAAGCACATGTGAAATTTTTCATACAAGAGATCTCTGTGTGAAAAGATCACAAAAAATAAAGGAAATGCGATGCAATGATGCCATGAATGGAGATAGCGTTGTTACTAATAAAACCTGAACAAGTATGTTGGCAAAGTAACTTTGGGTAGGAAAAGTTGGCAGTACTGAAAAAGATGTAAAGGGTCTTTGGGCAACATGGTTAGAGGTTGAATGTCTTTGGAAGCACATCAGGCTAATAAAGCATTCATTATAAATCTGGAGGGAATATAGCATTTTATAGGAAAGTATCTTGCTGATTTGGAGGATGAGAAATGAGAAACAGGAGAGGAAGTGAGACTCAATAAAAAAGATCAGTAGAATTGAAAGAAATTAATCCAAAGAGTTTTAATAACTGATTTAAATTAAAAAAATCTTTTTTTTAAGTTCTCTAAAATTCTGTGTTCTCTTACTGCTTAGTATTTTTCCTGCTTTGTTTGAAATAGTTTCTTTGAATACTATCAACGTTTTGGATGCAGGAACCAGCTAGCTTTAGAGATTTCCAGAATGACTGGAAGTAATCTTACAGTGGTAATATAAATATCCATGTTATATGAGGTGCTGTTATCAGCTGACATGGGTGAAGAGGTTCACACTGTGTAGTGCGCAGGAATGAATCCTAGTTCCTTGGCTTTCCAGAACCTATCAGAGTATAAACTCTGTAGTTATGTATCAATAACTGTACAGCATCCCTACCGTCCAGTGATGAGATGATTTGATTTGTGATTGACATGAGTTGTAACAGGTGATAACTGTAACAGGAGCTCAGAAGAGTTTATGCATATATGTATACACTTCAAACATGGAAATTGAAGAATAATTATTGTAATGTTTTGGAAACAGAAAAGAGCTCCATATAACATTAATGCACATGTTTCAGCAAGATGTGTAAAACATCTGCAATTATGAATGAATGGACTCGCTATTCTACCCTGTGCTGAACAGAAAGTAAAAATAAATCTTTAAGACACTTCTATCATTTCCTTTTTCATCAAGAATTTACATCTGGAATCCTCATGGAATATTTCAGAATACTCAGCAATGTAAAATGATCTGCCTGACTAATACAACTATTACATTACATTGGTTATGGCTTTCTTATGGTTTAATTGTTGTAGCCCCTGTAATGTTAGCCACTGGAATGGGGAGATACTGATCTCTGTCAGATGACAGATATTAACCTTTTGTTAACCCGGATCCTGATCTTGTGAAGAAGGTCCTTTCTTCTAAAGAAATGAGTAGTCTTGCATCCAGGCTGCTGTTATCAGATACCTCAAATTGAAATCGTTCATTTGCCCTTTGTTTTAGTCAACAAATTATATGAATTTATGGTTTTTTATATTAAAAACTCCTGAAAAAAACATGAAGGTGTTGTTTTAAGGACCTGCTACATTTTCATCTTGAAATACTGTTTAACTTTGAGCCAAATGGATAATCCTGAAATAGCTTTCCCTGCTTCCTGTCAGACACATGCTTTCATTCTACAGAAAGCAGCAGGAGGCCTTCTGCTTGTTTGGAGTAGTGCTCATAAATATAAAATTGGACTGGACACTGCAGTTTCGGAGTGAAGGATGAATGTTAATAGATCACACACAAATTGGTCTCTGTTACTTCCAGAGTCCATAGCATGAGGTCTACCAGTTGCCAGGCAAAGAGTTGTATTGTGGTATAAGGCTGACTCTTTCAGCAATTTAGGTGTTTCATGCAAGTGTAGTACTAAGAAAGGAAAGTTCCCAGAGTGCATGATGACGAATTGGTGGGTAGGCTCTTCCAGAGGATTGGAGAGATTATCTCAGGATTTAAGACTGCAGTGCTTATTTGTCCACTACTTTGCATTTGAGAATTTCAGCAAGGGTTTGAATTATTGCTTTGTGTTGCTGAATCTAGTATAGTTTACAAAGCATGAATTTTCTCAGTACTGAGACTTGTGATACGCTCCAAGGTCAGCACAGTCAAATTACTGCATTAGTTGGATGTAAGAATAACTGACCCTCTGGTCTCATGGTGGAGGACTAACTAGTCATACGTGTAACTTCATATTACTTGTATACTATTCAGTGTAAAAACATGAATTATATTTCACAACATGAGAAACGTGAATTCTGTTCTTGGAGGAGCAGAAGCAAGCACAGAAAGATGTGAAAAGATTTGTCTAGGTCAGAGGGTAAGTGCAGCAGAGTAGAAGGGCTTCAAACGTCAGATTTCCTGTCACTGTTTACTTTACTCAGTTTTGGTTACTAGCCCATCTGGGGATTAGATGAAAATTTCTTCCAAGTTAACTTGATTTTTAGTTGTGTAAATTGATTTTTAGTTGTGTAAATGTAGCTTGAAATAGACTTGGATTTATCAGGGAGATTATGGAGACATTAGTCCTGTCTGGTGTGCTGTGTGAGGTCCTGATTTTAGGAAGAAATATGGTGATGCAGCTTCCTAGACCTTCCTGCCTCAGGATGCACACTGTGGCTTCTACCACCTGGGGAAGAATCCTCTTTCTTTAACTTCAGGCTCTCTGTGTATTTCCTGTCCAGCCCTGGAAATCCACCCTGAAAAGCCACCCATCTGTAAGGGAATTGAACTGGGTGTATGGCTATAGTGTATGAAAACTGATGTATTAGCCACTATTATTGAGGCATTTATTTTATCTATTTGCAGCCATTAAGCTTTCTGTTAACAACAGTGACCTGAACAAGAATGTCACTTATTTGATACCGTGTCCCTGACTAGTATTTCAAAAGCTATGATGCTGCTGTGTCTGTGCCATCAGTGAACTTTTATCAATTTGAGTAAAAACTGTTTCAAGATACTGTTTGTATAGCTCTGAAATCTCACTCTCTGTTTTCTTTGTGTGTGTGCGTGCGTGCTAGCTCTGCTTTAGTAAATGCAGTAAAATGCAGTTTCTGTATGCAGACTTGTCAGGGTTTGAACTCTGGGTACTTACTTAAGCTAGTATTATAGAAGTCAGGCTAGAAGACCATGGATTGAAGACAAATTACAATTTCTGTTGTTCCTTAGTTCTAGGAACTGTGTGCAGTGAGCTTCATGGAACAGATCATACAAAGTCTAGTAAGTCATTGTTAGTGCTCATAACAGAGCATAATAAATGTTTTTCCCTTCCTTTTCTCAGAGAAAACAAGAAAACTGCCTTGTCTGAGAGTGAAACAAGGTGAAAATAGAGGCATGTACAGATGTAGGTGAAAAGCTTCTATGGGATATTGCAATCATAAAGAAAGAGAGGCGTGTAAGGGGAAATCTGCTTTAAATGCTAAAGATTTGAAAAGAAGAAAGAAAAATATTGGAATTACTTTGTTATTTTATAGTTAGGCTACCTTCTTGATTGTGTCAAAGAAATAGCCTTAGACCTAGATTAATTCGAAAGGACTGCAAATCAAATTTCGCATATTAACAAAGTCTCCCCGGTGGAAACAGATCTCCAGAAAAAAGCACTACTTGGAGAATCTTCACCCTTTAACATGATAAAAAAGATAATTAGGAAGGGTATCAAATTGAAATAAGATGATATGTGGAACAGTGGTCATGCAGTGAGAAATTAAAGCCATGTCAGAGAAGCGTGCCCAAAGTTCACACTTTAATGAGAATTTTTCTGACACTTGGGAAAGACATTCTCCACTTTCAGATTCCACAGAAGAGCTCTGATCAAACAGGACTGAGATGGGGCCTGTCCTGAAGGAACAGTACCTGTAGATCAGATTAGGTTGCTCATTCAAAAGAGCTCTTGAATTCTCTCAATATACATTAAGTGCTTGCAAAGCCTTTCTGATTTAGGCAAGAGGCCCTCATTTAGGGTAATATACCGAATGAATGATGCAATAAACACATTGATGTCAAATATAAATTAAGCATAAACACAGATGAATAGTTACTTTGTTTTCTTAAGAAGCAACTCATTTAACCTGTTTATGCCTATGTAAAACTCGGTGGAAAGTCTTTAAAAAACAAAACATGATTGGAATTACTTTCTTTTATGTGGTTTGGGTATGTCTGAGATCTGATATGCTCGTTGAGTTAAAGATACACCCAGACTGATTTTCCTGAGTTTGGTTCTGCAGTGTATTTTTAATGTTGTTTTATCTAGTTATTAAACAGGACTAATGGATGACAGGGTTGGCATTCCTTACTATTTTTAAATATTTTAATTTTAATAACTGCTTTCCTTTACAGCTGCAATATACAATATCAAAGACAATGTGGTTTAGAACCTGAAAATGGACTTACACACACTGTCACTGTTATCAAACTGTCTTGTCTTATGCCCTTCAAATGTGCTTGTCTTTTTACACAACATTTTGCGGAGATGTGTGGATTTTAAGCTTCATGATAACCTAGAGATTTTCGTGATCTTGCCTTTTGTGGCAAATGTTTAATGTGTGTGATGGAGAGAAAGTTTCTTCCAAAAATGTGGCATCAGTTCAAAGATGGATAGTTCTATGGATGAAAGATCTTTTGGGATAATTGAATTTCGTGGTAGTTCAAAATAAATTATGCAGCAATTTGTAGAAAAAGGAGAGAACTATTCATGCAGGTCTGTCTGAAAGAGCAGCAAAACCTGTATGTCTGAACTCGCTGAATTTCAGCAGAAAAAAAGCATTCACCAAAGGTTTGACCTAGAGTCTGCTAATTCGGTTAAAGATTTCTGATAATCAAAATCTCTACCAGATGGTGAACACTGAGGAAAGGTAAAGGCAGCAACTGTGACTGGAGGCCAGATTTGTGGTCCTGAATGCTGAAACTGAGGATTGATCCAGCCTGTTTGCTGACACAGGTTAGATGAGTCTGCACAGCTGCCTGTAACCACAACAGCCGCAGAAAGCGTGTGTTTTGGAGGAATTCTTTGGCTTAGTTTGGAGCCTTTTATAGGACAGAGAAGCAAGAATCAAAACTAAGTAATGCAGGCTGCGTTGAAGGATTGATGTGCTTTAACTGAATTCATTCAAATTCACTTGTCAGTTTAAACTAAAAATCTTTCTTCAGCCTCTTAGATAACCCTGCATACCTGTAAGATAGGCCTAATATGAGAATTGTGTATTTTTCCAACAGTTAAGTACTAAAATTTAAACTCGCATCTAAGTTCTACCTTGGAACTCAGCTGAATTGTGTTTTAAGGCCTACTTTCATCCACCTCCATTTCACCCAAATCCTTATGCTGAGCCAAGTATCTCCTACAATGAGATAAGAGGGAAAGACTCGGGTGAAATTCGGGCCTGGTTGTGTCTGAGCCTAAGATAAAACAAGAAAATTGTTTTCCTAAAAGTGAGTCTAGCTTGCACTAGCTTGTGTTAGTGTCATGGCTGAGATTTCTGAAGTGTTTGCAACATTTAAGCAGAGGAGGGGAGGAAAGGCATGTAGTGGAAAAGGGTCTGAGTGGACTGTCAGTACCAGGTCAGTTAGATGTGTCTTGATCCGAGTGACCATTTTGTCCCCACAAGGCTTATAAATGCAACAACTGGCCTTGGATCTGATATTACTTTATAATGTACTTTCCCAGTTGGAAAGGGGGAGTCTCAAAGAAGGCCTTTATGTGAAAAAACAAACCCCACTTTTAATGTATGTACAATCCAGTCAAAATTATTCCATGAGAATGCCATTTAATGTCTTAAGCACAGGCATTGGACTAGAACACATGTGTTGTGAAACAAACACAGGCTTAGCCTGTTTCTCTTTTCCATATGTGTATTTATAACAGGTGTATTATGAAAGATTTCCTTGTATATTTTTTTTTCTGTTCTATTCATTTTAGTAACTGTGGCATCAGAGCTCAACAGGTAATTTTAGAGCACTGTGCTGTCTATGAATGAGATCGGTATCTATTTTGGTTTCAGTGAGGCAGAAAAGACACTGTATTTTTCTGGCAAATAAGCAATGTTTATGCATCTATCTGTCACCCATACAAACCTGGAAAAATAATAAAGCATGAATAGCTAAAGAGCATGTAATATTCAGTGATTCTGTACTTGATTAGTTTGTGATTGTCACAGTCTTCCGGTTTTATTTCTTTATATGTGACTGAAGGCCTTTTATTTTTTTTTTTTCTGAATAATGAATCTGCACTCAACTTCAAGCAGTTGCCAGGGCTTCTGGGGAAGCTTTATAATGTGTCCAGGAGCTTTTACTACTTCACTGGACACGAGGAACTGGTAACTTGCCTGACATTAAAATAGTCTCTGCTTGTGTTACCAAAATACATTCCTTGGGCAAGGAGAGCAAATGTAGGGGAAGAATGCTCTTATGAATACATGTTGTAACTTTACATCTTAATGTACTTCCAGTGCACTTATGGTAATACAATACAGAGCAGAGAAACAGGGAAATCCAGTTTACTGAGCTGGTGTCTTATCAGAAGTCCAAACTCCCTTCCTGTGCTTCACTTTTCAAGAAGGTACAAATTATCCTTTTAAAATTTCAGGTCAGAAGAGGAGTGATTTAACTTTAAATGTTAAAAAATAGTATTGACTTTTCCAGTCCCTTCATTCTGCCTTACACAGGTGAACATAAAATAGGATATTGGCCTGAGTAGTCTGGAAAAAGAATTGCAGGAGGCCAATTGGGCTGAGCTGAATGTGTTCTCTGATTTTGCTTGCTTGTTGGTTTTTCTGGATAAGTTTTTCCTCTTCTGATTACAGGGGGATCACAAAATAGCTGCTGCTTTTCACTGAAATTTTTCACAGGTGTGTAGCTGCCACTTTCTTCTTTGCAAAACAATGTGCAGGAGAAAAATGGATCCTTCCTTTCCTTTAACTTTTGTTGTGCTAAATATTAGCAACATTAGCAGACTCCAGCCTAAATGTGGAGGTGGTGACCACCTCAAGTGGCTGTGCAGAACCACCACATCATGAGCTGTTTTTGTGGTGTAACAAACTTCTTCATCGTTAGTCCTCTTCTGAATATGATGCAGAGGTTCCTTTAGTGGAGTAAAGGTGAGGGGTAGAGAGTGAAATAATGAAAGAATAGGCAGAGTAAGGAAGGGAGCTATATTGAACTAGCATGTTACAACAGAAATTCTTAAATAACACAATTCTAAATATCTCTGAATTCTCCTTTCAAGTTTTTTTCTTTGTTTTTTTTTTTTTTTCTTCTCTGAGGACCATTCATTATATTTCAGGTCCTGAAGAAGGAGAGTCATATATTTCTTTTTTTCTTGTTTTATTCTTTTTCCCTGGTGCAACATCAGGGATGGCTATAAAACACAAAACTTCTCCAGAATGGTTGCTGATGCTTACTGGGAAGACTCAGTACTAAAAGTGGAGACTCAAATTGCAGGAAAAACCTGGGAAGTCCTTCAGTTATAGTTCTTGAAACCTGTTTTGCTTCTTGACTTATCACCTTGCCCTGTACTGTGAGGCAGAAATAAACAGCAGAGTTCTTTGGTAAGGCATAATTTCCTCATATCCTTTCCTGATCTTTTTTGAACTGAAATGGTGAAAAGCCATGAGAAGGGGCTTGAAAACACAAAGGAAGTAAAACAAGTAGTGATAAGATTGATGCAGCTGAAACATACTGAATAATACAGAAGAATCCTTGAAATCTTTTCGCAGGTGACTTACAATTTAGGATCAAGAAATGCTTTGTATAAGATGGTTTAGTCATACTCTTAGGAAATTTTGAATATTGTCATTGGGCTCTATGAAACTTACTGTGTAGAGTATGAAAGAAAAAGAACTTCATTCTGGAATGTTTTTAAAATCTCCATTAAAAGAGACTAACAAACCATAGCAAAATAATCTGTATTCCAAACATGCCCAAACAATGGCTTAGCATTCTGACTACTCAATAAGTTGTCTTTTTAATAGTTATTATGTTCGGTATCAATGGCTGACAACTGCTGTCACCCCATCAAATTGTGCTAAATCCTACTAAACAAGACACCCTTGTGATAAAGCTTCACTTGTAATCATTTTTTGGCAAGCACATCTTACAATTGTTATTATTCTAACTGCTCACACTCGCGTACAGCATGAGGTGCCAATGTTTTCAGTTCCAAACATTAAAGATGTGGTGATAGAGAAGGCGAACCCTTATTAATTCTGAGAGATTTGCTTAATTGGGACACAATGTGAAGATTCTCAACAATAATAACAGATGATGGGGAATAAATAGGCACGGCAGGAGAGAGGCAGTTTCTAGTGTGAATTTCCCTTTGCTTCTGTTTAATTGCATTACATACTGTGGGAAGTATCTGGAGTATGCGTCTTCTAGTTAATTTTTCTTGACTGCATCCATCTAGCTACTGCTCCTGGACATTTTAATGTTTGATAATACTCTATTTGCATATGACTACACATCCATAGCTGTCATTAGAACCAATTTACACACATGATTTGCTTCTTGGAGTGTCAACGTCTGAATTTTATCTAGAGACAGGAATAGGGTCAGGAAAGTTTAATTGATTGTATAATGCAATTGAAAAGGCTGGCAGGGATCTAGGGCAATTTTGGGACATCTGTCTTTGAGTCATCAAAAATAAAGCACGTAACAGCTGTGATAACAGCAGGATTATGATTAGATATACAGCGTTCACCATCAGATTGAACAAGGACTGGAAAACAAAAAAGGGGTAAATAAGTCAGTTTTGATAACATTACAAGAATT
The DNA here is from genome assembly GCA_028565335.1 of Limnodromus scolopaceus. Classification (NCBI taxonomy): domain Eukaryota; kingdom Metazoa; phylum Chordata; class Aves; order Charadriiformes; family Scolopacidae; genus Limnodromus; species Limnodromus scolopaceus. The sequence goes on from JAOXNO010000070.1 coordinate 32,695,838, forward strand.
GTTAATAGGTCTTTTTTTTGCCTTTTATACGTTTATATGTTGAACAGAAATATAAAAAAAAATGTGTTGGTTTCTAGCAAAAACTTGTATGTATTCGTCAAAAATAGAACTAGTTGCAGAATAGCACAGTTACGTATTAAATGTTGTATCCCACTTACGATGATGTGTGTTAGGTTAGCAATTCCTGCTTCAAAATTGCAGTTACCAGGTTCTGTTCATGATTTATATTTACAGGATATATGGCGTGGACTTTATAGCGTGGACTCAGCTTTATCTGTGTATCTATTATATCTTTGTTTATTTGTTACATGTATACATAAAACAATTCCTTTGGAAGCTAATACAGTGAACTGTACTGTGCTCATTAAAATGTGAAAACTGCTGTATTTTTTTAGAAATGTTTACTATATAGATGTATACCTGCCCTCTTCTCATTTGACCTGCTTCTTGAGTTGCCCTGCATGGCACTTATGCTTTAGTTTTGTATGTTATTGTTACCTGACTTGAGACTGATGTTGGTTTTAATATATAAACTACTACCTAATTCATACGATGCACACCGAAGATTACTTCAGTGAGTTCTGCAAATTGAGTCAATCTTTTACAATCAGAAATTATTTCTTAGTTGCAGAACTGATTATAAAACATGAGGAAGTGTTAACTATTAACTAGTTAAGTTTGCAATTTGATGAAAGCTGAAGATATAAAAGGTACTTAGTTATACAAACTTATTTTAGAATTTTTGCATCTGTAATTCTTAGATGCAATTCAGTTAAACTTGATTGTATGACTTTACAAATAGAACTGAATGTACATTTTCTATTCTGTAGTCACTATATGGAATAAGAATAAATCTGAAGAAAAATGCATAACTTCAGCATTAAATTATGCTTTCTATTTAAGTTTTAATTCGTGAAAATTGGGTACATAAGTAATGACACTTTCAAAATTAAAGCACTGGTTTGTTCTTCTATCAATATGAAAAGTCATTATGCTACAGCAACTCAGGATAAACTACAGAATCTGACAAAAATATCTAGCCCAGAGCTGCTCTCTTGTCCACAGATGATTGGTTAACAAATTCATTTTAAGATTAAACTAGAAAACTGACATGAGGTGAGTTGCTAAGATGTTCTGTGACTGTCTAACTCCACACTGTGCTATTGGTTTTGCAAGAATGTTATTGTTTCCGAGATTTCTCAGCAGCTGCCCCATGCGGTATAAGGCAACTTGGAGCCTTGAAATCTGTCACTAATTTCAGATATCCAAATCACTGCTTCATTTAGAAGTATATTTTGGCACAGAAAAGCATGAACCGTGGAGAAGTATGTGTTTTATGCCAGCTAGTTTTTTCTACCCATAAGTGTCAGCACACTAACAATCATGTCATAATCAGTGTTTAGCAGATGCACTATTGTTTTAATTCCTGCAGGATCTGTAGATTTTTCTCTCAGATCATTCATACGAACATGGCATTCTCATTTACTGCAGCAAGTGCATGTAAAATTTCTGCAAGGCAAAAATATATGCTGCTTTACTGATAGCTAATAAAACTAATTATCTAATCAGTGGCCTTCAAAAGATACTAAGGCAGTGTACCTTAAACAGTAATTAAGAATGGGTATCATACAATAACAAGGCAAAGCACTTTGAGAGCCTGTGTTGGTTAGTTTTCATTGCAGTGATTAAAATTGTAGTTTTTTTCACTGATTTGTCATATGCCAGTCAGGAGTTGTTTTCTAGTTCAATTTCTCACCTAGCTTAAGTTTGCTAAATGCTACTCTGATCCTGAACTACAGCAAAAAGGAGTGGTTCACTTGTCCTTTTTGAAACAAAAATGAAACTGCGTGCGGGAAGTATTAAACATGTGGGAAGAAGTAAAGTATGCTCGTAAATTTTGCCTATAGAGCTAACTTAATGCCAGGCGATGCTGACATCAGCAATTTGCCTCCATAACGTACAAATATGGTACAAGTTTGTTTCTGTTAATGATGAGGATTTTTTCAAAGTAAACTGAAATATCACTATCAACCTGAATAAAAGTGTCCATGTAAGTTATATTAGTGTAAGTAGAGCAAATGTGCTTTCACTGAATCAGAAGTGCTGTTAACCTGCTCGGCCACTTCCTGGGAAGCAGGGCCTCAGTATCTGCCACAGTTGCTTAGGAAGACATCTGCCTTCCACCAGCCTACTGGCCTTTGGGGAGAGGGACCGAGGTTGGAGAGAAAGCCTTTCTGCTGTGTGAACGCTGCTCAGCAATAGCCAGCATGCTGGTGCGTTATCAGGGCTGGTTTAGCCACAAATGCAATGAACAGTACTACATGGGTTGCTGTAAGGAAAGTTAACTCTATCCCAGCCAGACCTAGTACAGGGGATATTGAAAGAAAAAAGTTGAATCCGAAAAATTCTGTTAACCACATTTCATTTTCTCTTCCCTTCTGTACACCACTGCAATGTTATTGGTTTCCTATAAATTCATCTAAGATAACGTCCTTCTCTGGTCCTGAGCATAGCAGGTCTAGAGGTAAAGAGGACTTGGACAGGAAGTCCTCTTCTTCACTGTTCCTGCTGGCAGGGGTCCTTTAGATGTGTTGCAAGTATATGCTGGAGCAATTCTAAGGATATGGTAAATTGTGCTTCTAAGCTAAACCTGATCAACAGTGAGGCCAGCAAATCTTAAAGGTGACTGACTTTTCCTAGATGTATTGGGCAGTTCTGCCTTGGAGCCAAAACATAGATACTCTGCTGGGACATTTAACTGCAGATAGAATGTGTGTGATTATATATTTGTATGCATGATTTCATCATGAATGCACATGATGCATATGTACAAATCCTGCAAAGTTGATAAGAGTTTGTAAATACAGGTGTGAAGGAAAACGGTTCACAGTGCTGCATGGCTTGATTAGAAATCAAGACTCAATCAGATTTTTTTCAAGCTGTGCTGGAAAGTAGACATAGACTGTGAATTTGGTCACTTATAGCTCCAAATCTTTCATAAGCCAGACTCATGCAGGTTATGCACTCTGTGTTTTCTATTGAGCTTCAAAATTTAGGGCTTCTGAATGGAATAAAATGTTTTGGCATTAGTTTCTCCAGTCACTGTAGCACTAGTGCTCAGGAGCTTTCCTGTACTGATGTAAATTAAAGCATCCACTGATCAGTGCAACACTTTGCAAATTGCATGAAAATGGTGGTGAAGGACTCTTGCAGACGGAGAGTCTGATCCAACAGCCACTGAAAATGATGTAGAGACGAGCATTAGCAAATGCCACTTATAAGTGCTTTAGCAGAGGAACAGTTTGTTAAATCAGTGGCTTTTCCACAAGTCAAATGCACAGAAATAGGATAACTTTGTCTGTTTTTATGTAACTTTTTGTGTGCAAGAGCTTTGGCAGAGAACACTCGGAAACAAGCTGCTCTCTTCAGCCTGTAGCTAAAGCCAAATGCATTCCTTCTCACCCTCTGAGGACCAGAGATAAGATATTATTCTGGATATAAGGTAGGATTGATTTTCACAGAGTGGGAAGAAGAAAATACCGGAATGGGAATTACAATTTGAATTCCATTTTCTCTAAGTGTCACTTTGATAGGAGGATACTTGTGAACAAGACACATTATCTAGTAATATCTAGGGCAACTTAAGCTACACACTGCAGAGGGTGATTTGTTGGCTTCTACATGTGAGCTTTTCTAGTTGTCTTTCCAGGCAATGCAGCTTGGGTATCTGAAGGCTAGTGGAATGGGAAGAGCATCTCCAATACCATGTGTACTAGAGCTGGCATAACAGCACTAGAATCTCAGAAGAGAGACCCTTAAATGCAGTGTTTTTCCTAGCTGGGGTGCCAAATGTCTCTTGATTACCAGGCTCTTGACAGCCTGCAGATGAGGGGCAGAATGCACTTGGCTTTTGAAAAAATGTTAAATAAAATGGCAGCTAAGCCACCTCTTCTCCCTTGGTACTGTAACTCTTACGTGCTCTCAGACTATATAGACTGATGCTGTGCTTGAAATCCTGATCTTGTTTTAAAGTACTTATTTCCTGAAACACTGCTTAGGCATTTAGTATTTGACAACATAAGAGTTATTTTAAAACTTGAAATTGTATAGTGTCAGGTTTTCACTCATAAAAAATCAGTCCAAGTCTTTTTTCCTTTTTTTTAAAAAAAGTCTGAAAATACGTAAAATGTTCTGTTTGAAAATGGGAGGGGGAAAGGAGAGCAATTAAAAATGTAAGAATAGAAGCTAATTATAAGCAATTCAGGCAGAGCTTTGTTTAGAAAATGTATCAGTATAAAATGGATAGGTGAATAGATTAACACTGATTGCAGTTTTTACATATAATAGTTTCTTTTTCATGAGTAATCATTAGCAATTATAATGTAGGCTTTAAATCAGCCTGGGATGGGACTGCACTGTAATATGAATACTAAATAATTGTATGTTCCAAGGCAGAAAAAAATAACTTTGTGATTTGGCGATAAAATCCGTAGTGCAAGTATTTCCTTGGACTGTTTGTCACTTGCTCTCTGGGCTCAATAATGTAAGCATTGAATGCCAAGGTTCATCACATGAATGATCATTACCTTGTGTTAGCTGGGAGTGGAAGTTGCAATTATGCTTTTAAAGAAGTATGACTTCATATAGTAATTACTGGCATTATTAATTGCTAAGGGAAGAAAAAAATGATCCAGGAGATAAAGTGGCTAAAAGTAATGGCGTAACACAGTGTACGATTGTAACAGTGCAAAAGTATTTGGAGGTTCCGTGTCATTGATCAGTGATGATTTACTTCCTGAGCCTGAAAGTTTTGTGCATCAATAATTGTGCAGGACTGCATGAGAGAACCATGTTGTCAGTGCCTGCTAACACTCGAGATTACTGCTTCCTTGGTTGCCAGTTGAGATTTTTAGGAGTGCTAAGGGGCACTAAAGAACTTACTGTGATTTGCATCTGCTTTTCTGTTCAGGATTAAGAAACTTAGAAATGCTCTAAAACACGATATCCAGCCAGATGCAGGTTCACCATTTGCTGGGGCGGCCGCCCCTCCCTGCGCTCCTTGGTGCAGCACGTTTTTCTGGTCACTGTGTTGTCCCCCAGCGTCCTCATGCGATATCTGCATCTGTTCTTTGACAGCATTGTAAATACTAGCGAACAAAGAAAAGCTGCTGGTTCACTCTGTGGATTGTGGAAGGGTTTGTCTTGCCGACAAAATCAAGCTGGAATTTTGAGCTTGCCCCTTCTGTATTGAGCAGGGTTTTACAAGGTGTCAGCTGAAAAAACTGCAAGCATACCCCTTTTACAAGTTTAAACCTACATACTTAGGTAACAGTTCATAGGAAGCATGCATGTATTTTATAGAAATGAAGCCTGGTGTGTTTTCTTCTACTTTTAAATTGTATTGGGGAAAAACAAAAGTTATAGCTAAAATATCCATTTAAAAAAATGTCAGCTACCAAAAAATGGAATATATGGGGAGGAGGGGGGGGAATAAAAGCACTAGGACAAAACTCAAGGATCTCATGCACATGTGTGCAGTCATTTCCCTCAAAGAGAGATAGAAAGCTTTTGCTTGTAAGACATACAATCAGGTATAGATGGTGTGTGTGTGTATATATATCTCTCCCCTCTTCTTGAAGGGGACATAGTCAGTCAGTGCCTCCATATTTTGATTTTTGTAGGTCTCAGTTATCCTCTTCCTCCCTTGGGAAGGCTGACATCCAGAAATATGGGAGAAGGAGACTGTATACCGCAGAAATCTGCATTCTAATATGTTGGCTCTACCCTAAGGAAATGCCCTGCAGGTATAAAAGCACTGCACACATTATACTTGGCCAGTCCAAAATGAGTACTTCTCCTTCTAACAAGGTCTCCTTTCACATGAGTCCTACAGGTTTCTATAAATAACTGTGTTTTTAATAGCCCAACCAGCACACTCAAAAAAATTTTTTTTGGGGAAATGTGGAATTAATTGCCTGCCTTCTCCCTATTTAGAGATTTCTGGGACCTCCCCTCCCCCCTGGCCCTCCAGATCTCTGTTAGAAGGACATGCTGTCATTCTTTACCTTGTCAGGGATGACTTACCCACCATTTTTTGCATCAATTTGGATATTGAAATGAGTTAATATTTGACTGCAAAAAAAAAAGTAATCTTATTTGTGATTGACCTAAAACTTAAACAATCCACAAACATTCAAATTTTAAATAAACTTCATCTGAAGGGAAATGCTTTGTTCCAACTTTTATTAGTCCTTTTCATAGTTAAAAGTTATACTTTATTGTAGCTATCCCTGAAATCTTATATTAGAAAGTATTGGAGTAATTCATCCCCCCTAGCATTGAAAATTCTTTTTAACTGCAATGAATCAAAAGTTGTGAATTATTCTGGTGCAGCCAAGTCTACCTATTTTAATGAATAAGTATCAGAGAAACACTTCCTGATGATGTGGTAGTCAGTGGTGATTAAATTGCTGTGGCTGTAAGTGACCGAACATCTTGTGTGTAGATCAGCCCTTGAGGAAAGTGATATGAAGGGTATCATATCCCTTTCATATATGAAGGTATGGCTGCTGGCACCTCTGGAGTTTCTGTGTATTTAATTATGCTTCTTGTTCACCTTTCTGAGCATCCTGTCCTCATGGAACATGCTTTTGGAAGGCCAAGCTGACTGTTTTATGCTCTCACTATTGCTAGGTGCTAGCAGACTTGTTCAGGTCTTCAGGAGCCAGAGCTGGTTTTCCTCATCTTGGCCTGAAGTTTGTCCCTCTTTAGATACCCCATGGACATCAGTAGCAGGACTAGGGAAGTAAGGTGAAAACCAGACAGATTCTGACCGCTTGCAGAAAGTCACAATGGCTCTGATAGCTACATCTTTCACTTTTTAATAAATTAATCGAGTCACTTAACAGACACAAAGCAGACACAATCGAGTCTAATCCTAGCAAATTCCAAGTCTTCCCCCTTTCCATTGACTTTACAGAATCACAGAATGATATGGGGTTGGAAGGGACCTCTGGAGATCATTTAGTCCAATCCCCCTGCCAAAGCAGGTCCACCTAGAGCAGGTTGCGCAGGAACATGTCCAGGCAGGTTTTGAATGCTTTCAGAGAAGGTGACTCCACCATTTCTGGGCAGCCTGTTCCAGTGCTCTGCCACCCTCAAAGTAAAGAAGTTCCTCCTCATGTTTAGGTGGAACTTCTTATGTTCAAGTTTGAGCCCATTTCTTCTTGTCCTATCCCTGGGTACCACTGAAAAAAAGACTGGCCTCATCCTCCTGACACCCACCCTTTCAGTATTTATAGGCATTGATCGGATCACCCCTCAGTCTTCTCTTCTCAAGACTAAAAAGACGCAAGTCCCTCAGCCTTTCAAGAAGAGTTTAAAGAAATTTGTGTCTCTCTTTTTTTTTTTTTTTTGTGCTGTGCAAAAGCACTTCGTGCTTGAAATACTGCCTTCGGTGTAATGTGAATGGTCCCATTCCTGACTACTTGCCACAGGATGGTGTGTGAGTGTGAAAGAAACGATACATCAGGTGCTGAAGGAGAGGTTAAAATGTCTGTTTGCCCTAAGTCAGATAATAGTGTATATGTTATGGATAAACGGATGCACAGCTGTCCTTAATCTTTTATCCTTCTGTTTATATACAGAAATAAATGTGTTTCCTCAAATGTAAATTTACTGTACTCATTTAAACAAACACTAGGGGTGTATGGGAAACTTCAGCCTTTATCTAGTCCATAAAGGCAATAGAGATTTTTTCTCCTACTATATGGAGCTTCTGAAAGAATAATCTCTTAGCCCTCCTTTATGTTTTTGCACTGTCCCTTGAATAACCTTGTGGAAGGCTGAAACAAATGGAAATTCCTGCGTGAGCAAATAGCAATATGCAGCAAAACGGGGATTAAGCAGAATTCATGTCATTTCTACAGTAATAGATTGCCATTAAGGAATGTGAGTAATGAGACAAACTCTCTGCCTGCACTGAATAGAGGAAGTTGTGCCTGCCCTGACCCTCCTATGTTTTTTCACCAGGGGATTGAAATTTAATTTCCATATATGATAGAGGTTTTTGGCAGCTGGAATTTCTGTAGCACTGGAGCTAAGCACCTCCGAGAGCACTCTCATCTGCACTCCTGCGGTATGTGCCTCCAGCACTTGCAGACAGGTTGTGTTGTGTTTTGTGTTGTTTTTTTATACTTGAATTCTGCTCACCTCCACATCTGGCTTGTCTGCGGTGAGTTGATAAGCTATCAGCATATCTAAAGGAGGAGCACGTGAATGATCTCGTCTTTCTCTGTTCTTCCCCTCCCGTGAATTGTAAGTGTTAAAGCACTCATCTGCTCTGGCAGTTAATGTATGCAGCCTCTCAATAGCTAATATCCTGTCATAGGCAGTGCAAACCAGCTTAATCTGGTTCACTGCTTTAGCAAGTAGTTGAGAAAATATAGGTGAAATGAAGAACCCAGCTACTTGCTGGGAGACTAGCGCTTGCCCTGCTGCAGAGCGGTACAGAAATATTACATGGAAGATTGTGGCTGTAACAAAAAGATCTACACTTTGTTGCTTGTAACAGATTGGCCGTGGCTCTTTGTATCGCTCTGTAGCTCTGAAGTCTATTACTTTGCAATATGAACACTTATGTTTGAGGATTTAAAATGCAGATGCAAAAAATCTGCAATGAATTGTAACTTGGCAGAGAGGACCGAAAATGGGGAGAAAAATTGATTTTTACGTCTGCAGAATATATCATCCTGGATTTTTGGAAGTCAGTTCAATTTGCTTTGGTAATAAAAAAAAAAAAAAAAATTTAGTCATTTGGGCTCCAAATGCTTCTCTGCCCTGATATGCTGGGGAAGGAGTTAATAAAAACAATTCAAACCCCCAGCTCTCCCAGAATTGAACAAAAGCTTTTGCACCTACAGAAAATCTGGCAGAATTAACTTCTGTCATTTTACTGCCAGCTTCGCCTTTTCCTCTGAGTTCCCCCTTAACGTTTTCACAACTTTCCCTCCCACCTTCCCTTGTGCTTTAACAATACAAATAACAAGAGAGTGCAGACTCAACTGAACCTGTGTTTTAAAGTTCAGCAACGCTGTTTTGAACTTGTGCTATTTCCAGTGTTTTGTTTTAGGATGCACCCTAAGTTATACCGTATCTCATAAGACCAGTGGAAACTGGAAGTGACCGATGTAGTGCATGTCTCGAGTACCCTGGAAAAAGCAGTGAGGCTAGAAGAGTGGTTTTGAGAGTCTCTGTTAGAGCCAGCTCTTGCTGTGCCAGACACTCACTTTTTTGGGGGGAGATGAATGGTAGAAATCTCCAGAGCTACTGTGCAGCAAAGAAAGAATAAAATTTTTCACCTCTCTCTTAAGAAGGCCAGGTGGGATTTTAAACATTAGGAGATGGTGGCATGGCCAGAGGCTTAAGGGCAGAGCTGAATGAGCAGCAACCGTTTCCTGCGGTGACACAGCCACTTCCCTGGGGCTGCCGTGGTGCGGGGACAAGGGGAGGGCACAGTTACTGCTTACTGTAGTGCAGTCCTCTCTGTCTGAGCAGGTACTGCCAGTGACTTGTCAGCCTGGATGTTTGTAGAGAGGTGCGATAGCACAAGAAGACCTATATCATGTATGTTTGTGGCTATATTAATAGCTACATAGTTGTGGAGCTTAGGAAATGTGTTTTGAAAATGTTGGGAATATGCAGTAATGACCGTGGGGTGGTGTGTGTACATTTGTGAGCTGTTTTTGTAACAAGCTTGCTATCATCTACATCAGTATGAGGGTCCCATATGGCTGTGGTACCTTACCCCATCTCCGCCTGGTAGAAAAGTCTTTAACCACCCCACTCCGCTCTCTGCTTCCCTGCTAAGGGAATAAATTGTGGGTCATGCTTTATAACAAAACAAGGAGCTCCTCCATCTCAGGTTGACATCTGTCCTTTTGAGGTGCAGGGGTTATGGTTATGCTGTCTGTTCTTCTTTTAATGATAAAAAGGCATGGCTTATTGATCTCTCTTTGAATGCTGGCTTGCTGCCTTTTTTTTTTTTAATGTAAATAGAGGTGACGTATGAATCGTTGGCTTTTCTACGGTTCTAGCGAAGTTACAACTTGTTACAGAGGGAGCTGGCAGTGACCTCTCTGAAGAGACTTCCTACCACCTCTCATTAGAAGGGTTTTTTGTAATATCTAGAGAAGCTCAGCATCTCTGCTGTGTGCATCTCCAGCCTTTGGAAGTCAGCAGAGGAAAGCCTTAAGGCCGTGACAGCATTGTTTCTTTGTCTTAAATACTCTTCCATCTTAGCTCAGATATAGCATGGTGACTTGACTTCCTTTCTGTTGCTTCTTTTCATAATAAAAATGCTGGCATCCAGCATAGATGTATCTTCCTTGGTAAAAGTTAAAAGCCAGTTTTTGTGGCGCTGCCAGAACCTCTGAGACTGCTTCTTGAGGAATGAATGCCTGGGGGAACTTGCAGGGCCAGGGAGGGGAAGGGACAGACTTATGCTGGACTTGCCTCCTGACTCTTCATAGATCAGCCCTCGGGGAAGTAATTTCAGAGCTTGTGTGCCCTTTAGCAATGATCTTAGAGCTTTTGAATGTTAACTATATTCTGTAGCCACCATCTGAAAAATGATATCTATTGCTGCAGAGTCTGATCTCACTGAGGCAAGTCCTCTTGGCAGACTCACTTGATCCTCGTACCCATGGAGACAAACCAGATGTTCTTTGCTGTCTGAAGGAGCCACGTTCGGTCACCTTGCCCCAGTGGTTACTTGGATTTATTTATTTTTTTAATATTTTTTTTTCCCCCCTTACGATAACAGCTTTCTTCTGCTGCCAGCAACTATATTTACCCTTGTGGAGGCATGGTAAATATGGAACATGGTAGACATTTGTTTGTAATGAGCTACCTTTTATGGATACCCCAGTGCACTGAGCAGACATGCAAGAAGGTAGAATAAAGATTGCACAAGTTTCCCTGAATCTCCATTCCCCAGCTTGAGTATCATATTGCCTTGTAAATAACACTCTAGTAACATAATTTTTGGCTTTGAGTTTGCACGCAGGATTCCATTTTGTGTCCTTGTGCTTTCTATAAAAGTAAGGTTTTTACACCAATCTTTTAATGCTTACATTTTCTCATTAGTGCTTTGTGTAGGGAGTATTCTTTCAAACTTCTACCCCACTGTTTTTAAGGGAGTGCTGTGGGATGCCACTATCAGGTTTGCATGATCCGCTCTGTGCTTGGCATTATTTATTGTAGAACAGGTAGTGTATGCTGTCTTGTGCTTCTGAGGTAGAAAGTAGGTGAACTTCATCAATCAGAGTAGGATTTGCTCATCCCTGGCCCTGTTCTTTACCTTTGATATAGATTTTATGTTGGTGTGAGTTCATTGATTATACTGAAGTTCATACTGGTAAAAAAACCACCCACAAACCAACTGGTCTGTCAGTCATTTGAATCCTGTCCTACAGAAGGGTGATTAGGCCTGTAATATTTTCTGAGTTATAGAAATAATGTAGACATTATGCATTATTAATACATATTCATTTTTATAAATTAGTGACAAATAAAATAGTTACCAGCAGGAAAATGAATCTTGAGCACCGCTTTCAACAGGGAGTTTATTTTAAAAAAATAATGCCTGTAAAAGCTAGCAGCTACAAAGCACAGTGGAAAGCTCCCAGAGAGCAGTGGTGCTCAGCCCTTGACGTCCCTGCCTCACTTCAGCCTGCTGTAAATCCACTGTGTGCGTGGCCGTGATGTGAGTCACATAAGTGTACCAAGGGCCCTGGCACCTTTCTTGGGTAAAGGCACACCTCAGGGCTAGGGGAGATGGCTGCTTTCGAGCTGAAAGCAAGGAACGCTTTGTTCTCAATACAAACACTTAGAGTAGCCTGATAGGTATTTTATCTCATGATATGTGGTTTTAAGAACACTGTATTACGAAGAAGTCATCTTTGTAGCAATGAGAAATGGGGATTATTATAGACTACTCCTGATTTTTCTACCTGTGTAGTGCTGCTGCTGGCTTAGATGGTGGTAAATGTGGGCTGAATTGAGCTGTCAACCCCTATCAGGTATAGTTCCTCATGTGATAACTAAGCTTGAAAGCTACACAAGGTGTTATAGGTCATTCTTTGGTCATTTTCTGATATCACACTTTTTCTCCACTACTGTTGTTTATATAGTAATAACAGAGATGGTCGGGGAAAAAAAAGCATGCTAAAATGGAGCTTCTGTTTCACTCTGATTAAAACATTTTTTTATTTATTTAAATGCTCTTTTCAGTTTGCTGAATTCTTTGTGCTTTGTTGGTTTGCTGATGCAGGATAGATCACAGGGGGACACAGCGTGAAGTTGATCTGAGTTTGTGCCAGCTTTTGTGGGGCTCCTGAGGGACAATGTCATCACAGAGAACAAACATTAGAATCAAATGGCTGCCACTGAAAAACTTGCCCCATTTAATCTATATGTTTTAACCTGAAATGCAAATTCAAAATATAACTTTGCTTATCCTTCCTAATTTATCTCGGTCACTAAACAATAACAGCAGCTTATGTGTGGCTCCTACAGGTCCTTTGGCAAAAAATTGGGGAATGTTTGTAGGGGAACTTGGGGAATGAATGTAGCTACAACTTATCTCCATTAAAGGATTTATTTTGAAATTTTTACTTTTGGGAAAAGTAATTGAAGCAGACTGTTCAGGAAGAGGTGTAGCTATTTATGGATTATTAGACATTCACTTTGAGTGAGGACTAAGGAGGCAGACACATTGCCTCCTAACTGTTTGCTTGTTAACATCTGATTTAGATTAATTGTTGTTGTCTCCCAAAGATGAATTGTCAAGTTCTGCTGAGGGCACGTGTGCGTGGAGATATGTGCTGGGCACTTCTTGCTTCCATAGGCTGCTTGAGGTATGAGAAGCTGTAAAGGCTGCTCAGTCACAGGTACTGTTTCTATCAACTTCTCCTCCTTTACTTGGATGGCCAGATACGCAAATCTCTGCAATGAGGAGGTGGATACTGAGGAGCTACTGGCCACCTACTAGCAAGGTGGCCGAGGGTGGGTAATGAAAGGAGAATGTGGATGGAAATGGTCACTGTTCCCCGAAACAAAACACTCTGGTTCTGTAAAGTTCCCTGTGGCAAAGAGTGTGAAAGGGGAGATCAACCAATGCATTCAGAGTGCCCATCGCACCCTTGCCCTGAATACAGAGGTTGCAACTAGAAAGATGAACGTGTAGGTAAGAGAAGGAAGCTTGTAAAAACCCTTTGTTATGAGAAACACTATTTGGGTTTTTACTACTTTGTTCAGAACTTTTATTATATTCCTTAGAGGAGAAAGTGTCTGGGTCAGTCAGGTGGAACTCCCTGGGACGATCATGCTTCCTCAGGGGAGCAACTGGACAAGTGCAATCTTTCAGAAGCTAGCAGAGAGGGGAAGGAGTGGAAAGCCATACCTTGAGCCAGAGGCCTGAAGATGGTCATGAGGAGTATAGGCTGGTCAGGCAGGCGTTAGGGATATTGCACGCGTGTTTTGCTGCAGCTCAGTCACTGAGTTAACTGAAAACAGACCTGGAAGTAGAAGCCTGCCTGGAGGGACACAGCAGGCAAGGGGAGATTTGGTAAAAGCCCTTAAAACACTTCTGTTGTCTTTTTGTCTTTTGTCTAATGAAATGAGTTTAAAGGAATGTTTGTACTCCAGATGGAGGGTTGAGATTTTTTTTTTTTTAAAGTAATTAAAGTTTAAGTGCTGTTGTCTTTGGATGTAGATACTACTTTTCATGTAGTTGTCTGTATTTAAGCAGCCCAGGTGTCATTGCAAGGCCAAACTTTGTTGAAATTTGTTATAGGCTAGAGCTTTTAAAATTTCATTGTGTAGAAGTTGGACTTTTCCCTGTCCCTCTTTTTTGTGTGTGTGTGCTTATTCTCTAAAATGAAATTATACAAAGAGCTTGAATCTTCTTTTTTCTCTCATCTGAATTAGTGGTATCCAGCTGCTGCATAAAGACAGTGAAGAAGGGGAGAAGAGTTTGTATTTGGGTCTCTTGTTTCATTGGCTCTTCAGAGTTAGCCTCTCTGATCTGGGCACAGCTGAATTTCGTAACACAAGCTGAATGCAAAGGCCAATGTTACGGTCCACAAATAAGAAACAGACTGTGGAATTTGTTTGCAGGACTTTTTAAAGAGTCAATGAATAAGACTTAATGGAAACAATTTTTTCCCCTCCTTTCTATTTGCAAATGCTTTTGCTGAATTCCTGCAGAGTGCTTACATATGTCGTAGCTTGTGACCCCGTGACATAAAAGACTTTGATTCCCACTAGAGGAAGTGGTCTGGTTAGGAGTCGGACCAAGCATAGATGAAAACACAACAATTCCCAGAGAGTTTGACTCCAGCTGTTGCTTAGTTGAAAGCTACTTTTCTGGCACTATGAATGTAATATAGCAAGACAAAGAAAAAGAGAAATTCAGGATGTTAAAATGTGACTGAGTTACACTTTCAGTTAAAAAAAGTATATTCTTAATTGAATGTGAAATTTTTGAACTTTTTAAAATATATTTTTCATGGAGATTTTTTTTCCCTATCGGAGACAAGCTTATTTCCCAATTCAGCCTGACAAACTGAAGGGTGGAATATGCTTTCCTCATAAAACTAAACCTCCCCTGAAATCTCTGGCAATTGTTCTTGATAACTACACAATTAATCTCCTAAAGAACATATTTTTATTTTTTTTTTTTTTTTTTAAGGCTTGAACATTCATGGTGTTTAGGAAAGCAGCATTTGGGTCTTGTGGAAACAATATCTTTATAAAAAGTCTTAGGGACTGATTTTTATCTGGGCTGGGCTAAGCAGTTTGGCAGGACAGAGAGGTATTTGTTCTCGCCCTCTGTGTGATCCTTCTTCTCCCAGGATGGAGCAGAGTCTCTCCTTTGTTCTGTGAAATTGCTAGGCTTCTAAGCAAAAGAGGAGCCTCCTAGGTTTATTTGAAGTTCATCATGTCTGTCCTAAACATCCCTTCCTGAACTTTTAAGGTATAAGAATAGAGATAAAGGCAAAACAGGAGCAGATTTGAAGTGAAAGAAACACTTTAAGCTCCTCCTTTTTTGTTTAAGCAGGTGTTGGACTAAGTCAATGCTCGATACTGTAAACAGTCTCATTTGTGATAGTCTATGTTGCCTGTGACATACTGCAGCAGTGAGGGAACCCTTAGCCTGTGATGAAACTTGTTACGTACGACTGCCTCTGCTCCTTGTTTCGCAATAAGCCTTCTCCAAGTGATCTGATGGACTGTGAAGAGATTGAAATTATAACTGAGGCCACTGCCTGCCAGTTTTGTACTGATGTGGCTCCTCATTTTCCATGGTTTGGAGGAGAACTGGGTCCCACCAGCTGTCAGGTACTTGTTTGACCTCCCAAACTGTTGTCTGCCCTTCAGACATGCTATCAGAGTGTCCTTGCTTGATAGCTATTTTTTTGAGCAAAATGAAGTTTCAGAAGGAATCTTTGTCACACTAAAATAGGATTATGTACTTTAAAAATTTGGGACAGAATTGTAGAACAAACTTCTTAGAAACTTGGATGGTGTGCAAGAGAGAGAAAAACAATTTTTTTAAATTTTTTTTTTCAGTTGGGTATTTTCAAAATGCTCTATTCCTGTCAATTTTGCCAGCAAGTCAAGTGGGTCATCAGCCACCATGACATGAGGTGAGTGATGCACGTTGCTGCATTGCCACCTAATGGCGAGGTAGATAAGGAAGCGGTGCCATACCGCTAGAGGTGTTTTGGCAGTGGCGGTGAAGAAACTTAAACAGAAATGGCCAACTGAGCACCAGTCTCTTGTGACTGGGTCATAAATATTAAAGTGGGAGCTTCTCATAGGGTTGGACATGAACTACAAGAGAGATGAATGACTGGGAAGTACTTGTTGGCCTTTCAAAAGCAATACTGTAGGGAATGAAATGATCATTATTGATTGTTTACTTGAATGGTTTATTTTGAACTCTTTATTCCTCCTAGTTTTGAATTTTCTGCAGAACAGCTGATTTTGCAACAGCTATCTTGAGGGATCAGTGTATCTTTTATGTATAAATGTATGGTCAGGGTACCCCCAGCTTTTCATATTTTCAATAAAAGTGCAGCCACAGGAGTTTGGGAAAATAGTTAAGACCTCTTTAATGGTGTATTCCCATAAATATATTTTTTTAAATCATAAACTGTCCGTATATTTTAAATATATGGAATTTAAATATGTTTTTTTAACATTTAAATATGTTTAGCTGAAAGGGACATTTGCCTTATGTACTGTATTTCTAAATTAAATGTATTCTGTATTTAAAGAGCTAGGATCAAATATTCAGTGTCATCTACTGAAAGTATATTCTGACATTTCTACATACGCAAGCACACGATTCAGAGGTATTGGCAAATCATGTAAATGAACAGAGCCCTTTCAGCTGATTTTATGCTTGTTTAAGTATTTGTTGTGAGTGTATATACCTGTTGGATGCTTATGCTAATGACCATTTAGAAGTACTCAGAGGTTTAAGTAGTAGGATTAGTGTTACCAACCCCCAACATTACAACTGCTAACATTCATCCTGAGACCTTGTATGCTTACAAAATTCTGAGGTTTCTTTTGTGCCTGTTGCTAATTATTTTTCGGTTAGTGGGTGAAGCTGCTCCTCCCAGGACTGAAAAGACTAGTCTGGGCCCTCAGGCATGGCAGTTTGGCCACTTACAAGAGGAAACTTTCTCTTTCTTGTTATGGTGGGCTAGAAGGATCCAAAAAGAGAGGCTGAGGGACAGCTGCTGTTCTTTCACATAATAGGCTTAAAGTTTCTATAAGAGAGAATTGTCAGTGTGCTCTCTGTACCTCTTTTGGAGACCCTGAACTTGTTCACAACAAAAATAGGAGTGGGAGAAACCCAAGTCTGCATTAGAGAGATCTCCCTTTACTGAATAACCTTCAAGACACCAACAGCTTGCTATGGCTTGGCACAGTGGTAATAATGTATTTTGCTAACAAAATACAGTTTCTTCTGTCTTAAACACTCTTGCCTTTATTTTATGGGTGGTATCATGGCAAATTTTTCTGTCTTAATTATAAACTCTAGATAGTCCAGTTCAGAGGATTTAATCATGATTTTGAGTGCAGTCAAGAAGGTATTTCCTTCCACCTTCAATGGAATTCTGCTGTTTAAAGTGTAATATATGGTGGGCTCTAGGCTGTTTTTTTAATGTTTGTATCAAGATACAGTGTATGATAATTTCCTATATGGAAAATATTTATATGCAAATGTATGTTTGGAAAATAGAAACTTATTTTCTGAGAGTGAAAGGCTGTGCACAACCTCAGATTTAAGAAGCTTTTTCTCTATTTGTGAGTTTATGATGTGGTGGTTTTTTTTTGAGTCAATGACTGTATTTGGAGGTGATACTGTACCCATTGCAAGGCAGATAAGTAAGTAACACCCAAGGATTTAATTCTAGAGCACTTCATTATTCAGACAATTCAAATTTTCTTCTGTTGTATACAGATCATGATTTATACATTAAAAAAGCATTTTCTTGCAGTTGCTTATCAGACTTGGCAGACACTACTGCACAGAAGAATGTAGTTCTAGTATTGTGTCATACAGATATACCACTGTATAGAATTGTATTTATTTTCTGTCTCCAATGCATTTATTATCATTGCTGAAAGATTGTTAACATAAGGTAAATGCCACATTTACAGGAAGGCTAAAGGCGAAGTTAGATTTTATTAAAAGAAGTCTATTTGGCTACCAGCTGTGCAGTAGAGGAATTTCGATGCATAACCTGCAGGGCAGCCATCCTGCTCTAAAAGAGACATCTTCTTAATTACATACATACTAAGAAGAATCTCATTCCCAAATAAAAGCCTTATCATTTCATGCAAACTGAAGGGGAGAAGTCTGCATGTTTTGGCAGAATCCAGACACAGGTTGCAAATTCCCATTTTAAAACAAGAAAAAACAAGAAGTCTGGTTCTGTGAGGGATTTAAAGTATTTGTAAAGCCTTAGAGGACACTTGGCTTGATTGTTATAGTATTTTAAATATAGGGATGTATTTTTCTTTTTCTTAGAAGAAAAGGATCGTACCAATAGACAAGATAAGGATGTAAGGTGGGTGGGGTTTTTTTTACTGAGGATGAAAAGCAAAGTGAACATATTTTTCTTCACCTCCCACTGTGCCTTACCTTTTTAACCAAGGAATCCCATAGAGGACACTGCTAAGGAACTGAAATAAGACAGCTTTGTTGCACTGAGAGCTTTTTTGACAGCCCTGGTGCTGCTTTGAATATGTTTGGAGAATGACAAGGCAGGAAAATCTTGACAAAGTGCCTGTTCGCTACCCCCAAAGTTGCTGGTACTGCTGTTAAATGTTATTAATTTCAACTAGTGCTGGAAAGGGAGTATTCAGATGTTGTCCCTAGGCAGAATGTGTCCCTTTGCTGTAAATTAAATAGATGATCCTACTCGCAGGTGGCTGGTGGTCTGTGTGAGCTCATGATGGGCAAGAAGTTTTGAGGATGTGGGGTTTGGAGCTAGAAAGATGGTGGTCTGGGAAATCAGTGCTTTGCCATTCATGCTAACAGCAGCACAGTCTTTCTGACACTGTGTAAGGTGAAAACTTTACACAGGGAGGGACAACAATTACTGTCACGCATAACAAATGATCCATGGAAATGTGCATACATAAACCTACTCTGGGGAGCAGGGCTCATTATCATCTCTGAAAAGCTAAAAGCCCTAAGCACTTGAGTGAAAAGAAGTGCTCACCGTTAACTGTTGCACGAGGGTCTGTATCCTTTTTGAAAACTCTTAAAAACATGGCCGTGGTAGGTCACCTGTACCTGTTTCTATAGCCTGTAGTTTAGCCTCATTGAGAGCTCTGTGGAAACTTTGGTGTGTAAAAGCGTAGCTGATGAATTTTTGTCTTCCACTGAAAAACGTATCAATGCTACTTCTTGTTCAGTAATTGTTGTGCCTGCAGAGTGTGCATATGTGTGTCAACAGAAGCCACTACAATATTTGTAATTTATCTTTTTTCCCCAATCTCTGTGAATTAAGAAAAAGCTGTTCACAGCCTGCAACAGACCCAAGCCCTCATCCAGGGCTGTGCCTGAGCATCGAGAACCCAGTGCAGCTCTGTCCTCAGGAAGGAGGAGTTGCCTGCAGAGGGGTGCTGGAAAATCTGGTTGCTGGAAAGGGTTGTGGGAAAATAGAGAGCCTGCTGGAGGTGCCCTCTTTGGGTAATGTAAATGTCTTGACCAGAGGCTCCCAACCCAGGGCAACAAAACAGAGGGTGTGAACTGGGCAGGGGCAGCCAATTCTGCCCATGTAAGGAAGTTGCTGCTGCTTTGTATGGGTACGGAGTGTTTTCTGTGGGGTGATGGAGCTGTACAGTTTTAGAATGCCTACTGCTGCTGTCAGTGACAGCAGGAGAGAAGAGTTACCCAGAGGGATGAGGTGGAGGCAATTATCTAAATTTGGGACTTTTTTGGAAAAAAAACATGGGAATTGTGGGGTAAAAGTGAGACTGAAACTAAAATAATTTCATAGCTTTCCATTTTTATTTCTTAAATAGCTACTAAATGCTTGATGCACTGTTGTGTTATACGTTAAATAAAAAAATTCTGTAGAGGGGTTTGTGGAAATTGGCTTATTTTTCCTTTTGCTTTATTACTTCTGTTTTACATGAGGTATGCATGGAAATATGCTCTGTTTAATGAAACGTTGGTGATTTCCCGCTGTGGAAAAGACTGGCTTATCTGAGGCTGTCACACTTGCCTGATATTAATTGATTAAATATTCATTTGCTAATTTTGAATCCTGCGGTTCTGTGGGCACAATGAACAGCCTGCAGAGGTCACAGCCGTTGCTGCGAGAGCAGGAACATCAAGTGGAGAGAGGCTGATGGCTGCTGGGAGGGGAAAAACAGAAGTGTCCATCATGCACATTTTTCCCCCTTATGTGCCTTTTGTGGTCCTCTGTGGTGTGTCCTGCACTCTGAGCTGGTGGTTCTGCTGTGGTTCTCCTGTCCAGCTACAGCTGCTGTGCCGTGTGACCTCCTTGCAGGTTGTGTTACAGTGTCCCCCCAAAAGACTGGGTCCTGTTCATGCCTGCTCCCACCTGCCTACCAGTTACAGACGCAGAGGTCTTCCTTGCCCTCAGCGATGAGGGATCTTACCATCTCTCCTGGCACTAAGCATCTACCCACAGACTGTCCAGGGTCTGACTGTGTTTTTGAAAAATAGCTAGGGTACGCTGTGCTCTGGTACTAGTTAATTCCTTGTACTGAACTGCAATGTACATCTTTAGGAATGAGACCTGCGTGAAAAACTGGTGTAGCTCTGCCAGAAAAAAGGGAAAGTGCTTGCAATTAGATTTCAGCTACACAGGGAAAGGAAACAATAGCATTTTCTTCTCTTTATTCAGCCTGATTCCTTTTTAAACCATATTAAAATGCATCAGAAGTGCCAGCCATTATAAAAGTGAGATACCAAGTAAATGAGGTAAGTAAAATTAGCGGCAATTGTGCTCAGACTACGTTCTATGGAGAAATATTAGCAAGATGGCTCCCTGGAGACAGCCTAGCTTTTAGGGGAAGCATCAAGAGCATTGCAGTGAGCTGATGAGGTCTCATGACTTACTATGAGACATCAGGTTTTTATTTTAAAACTTACATTATCAGAATTTCTATATTTTTGTGGGCCACCTTGGGTATTGTCTTAAGGCTGTACTTTTGTTGCTGATTTTTACCCAGCTCTGCTTGAAAAGTGAGTCTGAATTTTAACAGGCATATTGTATCAAAACATTGCTCTGCATTTGACATTTGAAGGGAACATTGTTCAAATGATTGAACTAAAACAAAGAGCTTTGTCTAAATAGGCCTCAAAAATTAATAAAGCAGGCCACAAAGTAAGCAATGCATTGAAAGAGGGGAAGCTTGGTACGTTTGGGAGTTCTGAAAATGTAGTTAAACTTTGTAAATGGAACCAGGTTCAGAGTCTTTCTGCTGCTTCGTTTTTATGAATATCTATACCAATTAGAGAAGTGTTTGTGAATTTTTATTTTTGTATGTCAACTAAAATATACAAACAAGATCTTAAAATTCACATAAAAAATAATTTGTGCCTGCCTGTTTTTCAGATTCTTGTAAGAAAATATGTTATTTTTGAGACGGGCACCTACTGGTAGGTACCAATAAGCCTAGGTCAGCCTGGGAGAGCTGGGTTCTCCTTTAGGTGCCTAAGCAGTGCTGAAGGGAGATCCCAGGGAACTTAGGGTGATGCGGGGATTGGAGCAGGAGCAGTGAGCAGGGACAGATGCAGGGATGTTTCTGCAGGACTTGGCCACCAGCTTGCCAGCAACCCTGAGCCTGGCTTTGTGTGCTTGGGCCAGCGGGGTACAGTCCTTCCAGATGCTTGTGTAGGGGAGTGGTTTTTGGCTGGGGAAATGAGTTAAATATCTGAAACTAAAATCATGCATCTTCCTCTCTTTCCTCATCTCCTTTTGCATAGCTGAACATCCTGTGAAACTGGTAGAATTGCAATGCTTTTGAAGAGCAAATGGAGCTCAAATTGGTCAGTGTGTCGGAAAGCTGCTGAGAGGACAGATAGTTGGACAAGCCCACATGTACAGTATGATTGTCCTAGGCTTATTTCTTTGGGGAAATTGGACAGAAAAATCTGCTTTGTACAGAAGCTTTCACAAAAAGGATTCTTATGTCTGCTCATTGTGCATGTACGAAACCTTGTTTAGCATTAACAAATATCAGAGCAGAGACTAGTTTCCTCTAATCTTAGTTATGGGACACAACTCTTGTTTCCTTTTTTTTTTTTTTATTTTAAAAGAAAACATCTGTGCCGATTTCAAGGTTATAATAATAGAGAAAAAATAACGTGAAGAATGCTGTGGGGTTCTTAGTATTTGTACTCGGCAATCTCTGACAGTTTTTTCACCAGATACCAGGTCTAGTTTTCTCTTAAAAAGTAATAAGCTAAGCTTGTTTGTTTATACAATATTTTTTTGTATGCAGTGTTCAGCTGTGGTGGGCTGGTCAGGTGTGAGACTGGCTCTGAGATTTTTTTTTCTTTTCTCTTAAACATAAGGCTTTATTATATGAACTGCTCTGTGCTGGCAGAGAATTCATAAGTCTGTGGCTAAGGTCAAGAGGAACAGCAATGTGCGAGTGACTGGGTTTTCTGAGCTTGCAAGTGTACAAATACAATCAATTGACTCCTAACTGCTCACAATATACAGTTCATGAAAGAATCCTCTATTTGAAGAGTACTACCAAAATCTGACTATAATGTGATATCCTCCTCCATCTTTCTTACAATGTGCAATTAAATAATGGTAAAGGACATTTTACCTCGAAAGCATGGGGGTGAGAAATTAGGGTAGTTACTGTCTTTGAATTACAGAAACTTCATTACTGTTCACGAGCAACTTGTTACAGACCAATTTGTCCATGTTGGACCCAGAGAGTTTATTGTAGTTACTAGCTAGATGGCTGGTTACAACAGACTAGCAACCATAAGCGTTAGATAACATCTATTAAATGATAGATTGGTGTATAACTGTAATGCTTCACTAATCAATCTCCTACTGATCCTGCCTTCCAGGATCGAAGCTGTCACAAGAAAATTGAAGAAGCTGCCATTATTTATAGAGCAGAATTAACCATCTCAAGAATTTTTTTTCACTACTTCTGAAATGCAGAGTGCTTTCATCGCTATTCCTCTAGATTTTTTCAACACTCCAATAACTTCTGCGACCTACCATCTAATACAGTAAACATGGCCGATCATAGCCTTCATACCATGCCATGCTGTTATGTCTTCACTGCCTGTCTCATTCCTCTATGTTATCTAGATTTATTAAACTGATTGGAAATTATGTAATTCAAAACTGATCATGTGACTTTTGGTAGAAGAAAAGGAGAAAGCCAAGCCTAAATAGATTTTTGCCAAGTTTGCATTTTCTTTGCTGAATTTGCAGGTTTTTTATATTAATTATTTGCTAATTCATAGCTTTCTTGCAGACACTTCTGTAAACTTTCTCAATGTACCTAATCCATCTATACACATCTACTTATTATAATGAGGATATTCTTTGCCCATGTGTCTGAACATATTGTCAGTATAATCCTGCTGGAGGGATGGATGGATTTTCAAGACTGATGTGTTTGTCAGAAGAACCTTACTTGGAAGCAATAATTCTTGGATCAAAAGCCTTAAAATATCTTGCTGTTTTGATATAATTTTGTACAGGATAAAATTAGTTCAAAAATGTTTAGTGCCAGTGAGAACCAAAGGTGCCTGAATATGTCTATATATTTATGGAGCCAGGTACTTGCCGTACCCTTTTATCCCATGCATTTATAACTTCCTACATCAGTATTTTCATATATAACTTCCAAGTATCTAATACCAAAGGATAAATAGACTTTGAAAAACACAGTCATTAATTTTAGTATAACCAATTTAAATGCCCTAAATTAACACAGTAATTTCTTGACAAGTAATGCTCAGTTATGTGCTTTTGGGCAAATAATGCTCCAGCCAGCTCTTTCTTCATTTCTTGATTGCAAAACACAATCAAGAATGCTCTTCACCACTAGACCTTTGCTGAGACAGGAGTTCGTTTCAACTTAAGGGACAGAATTATCCAACTGTTAAAAAAATTCCAACCCTTATAAAGATTATAAGTAAATGAGATTATTTTATTTGTTTCTAATTTAAAACTATTTGAGAAAACTAGAAAGTTTCTTTGTATTGCTGAGTGTGACTTCTGTTATAATTAGAAAATCCATTCGTTTGCAGGGACAATTGCATTTTCTGGCTTTTAAACTTGCTCTACTGTGCAAGTAGCAAATTCCTATTAACAAGTTTTGCACCTTAGCTGTATCCAAAATGTTTACATTGGACCAGGAAGAAGGAACCTTGCCTTTGTTCACAATTAAATAAACTTTCCAAACATGTTTGTTGTTTGGCTAAAATTGTGCTAATTCAATAGTAAGGTAGAAAAAAAATAAATACATCCCATAGTCAACTACCTGGTTTCCTATTCCTCTGCTTGAAAATGGAGAAATAGTCCTGAAGAAAAATAATTTTCTGAGAGCATTTGTTGGTAATTCTTAGACTGCAGAGACCCGTAATCTGGTTGCCTGGTAAATACATTATTTCTATTTCGGATTTTTCTGGTAGGATGAACAGATCAAAGAGGAGAGGTGATACAGTCAAGTCAATGATGTTGTAATGTGCACGCTATGCATGTATCTA
The DNA here is from genome assembly GCA_028565335.1 of Limnodromus scolopaceus. Lineage (NCBI taxonomy): Eukaryota > Metazoa > Chordata > Aves > Charadriiformes > Scolopacidae > Limnodromus > Limnodromus scolopaceus. The sequence continues at coordinate 32,720,157 of JAOXNO010000070.1, forward strand.
ACTGTGAAATCATTATTAGGTCACATCACTTTCAGATCAAGTGGTTTTTTTTTTTAAATTACAGGTATTCATTTGGGAGGATTTTGTGAGAATGCTTGAGGCCTCTGGAATGGGCCTTTGTTTAACAGGTCAGTTCATTTATTGTTTTAATATAAACTGTAAAATGAAATTCCCAGCCTCTTTCCCTTTTCTGATATCCTTGTCAACTCAAAAAACATGGGTATGTAGAACAACTTGTGTATAAAGCTAAACTAGTGATGTTCTGTCTCAGGGATAGAGTAACATTTGGTTTTTCCTCCTGTGCTACTTTCTCCACAAATTAAAAGGAATTGTAAAGCTGTTGATCATCCTTAAATACAATGTCGAAGATTCGTATTAATTTTTAGGTGTGGAGACCCATCTTTTTCATTTAATTGCCTTTTTACCTTTAAACATTTTACCTTTAAAAAAAATGCAAATTCTTCTCTCTACTTTGATTCTGTTTCCTCTCTACCAGTGGTATCACAGGTGATTTTGTATGCAATTGTTCAACAATTTCATGTCCTGTGATTAACAACATCTACAAGCTATTTAAGATTCATAGCGTAATGTATTTGTTTATTAGTTCAGCAAGTATACATTAATGAATTTTAAATCATTATGTGATAAGTATGTCTCCATTAGTTATTGATTTAACTGGAAATTAATCTGACAGGTCATCCAGAGTAAAACCAATTTCTTGCAGTGATAGGAAATCTGTGTTTTTATTTCAAATATTAAATATCTAAAAAGGCTTCTTGTGTATTTAGCTAATAAGATTGTGTATGGGTTGCTTCCAGTCAATGCAAGTGTAAGACGTGCTGTCAGTAATTAGTATGCACTGCCAGACTTTGATTATACCGGCTCTTTGACCTATTTTTAACAGAAACTAGGGCAGTCCTTTGGATTGCCTTTCCCTGTCCCTGGACACCCTGCTGTGTTATGCTCTTCATATTTGACATTATAACATTCAACTGCAGTGCCAAACTGCAGAATATTCCTTGGGGGTTTTCACTGAAACAGATGTAACAGATGTCTGCCCACCCTGAAGTGCACAGCAGTTTCTGATAACAGTCATGCAGCAAATGATTTTTCTGCATTGTTTATGAAAGATTGCTTTAGTCAAGAGCACCTTTTGGAGCATACTGTGTGGACAATTCTTTCGGAAATAATTTTCAGAATGATCTGAAAGACTCTTCTCTTTCCCTCCCCACCATGTTCAATTGCATCTCAGGCTGCAAGGGTGCGGCTAATGACTTAATAGCCTGGTGGGTACCCAGGAGCTTAATGTATTAACTATTAATCAACCAGACACATGCATACTGCTGTAGATACATGTTAGCTATTGGAATAAAAAAAAAAAGGTCTAAAAGCTACAGTCAGGATACTCAGTAATGCATGGCTTTGCTAGGAATGTGTTTTAAGATGCTTTAAAGCAATTGTAGCACTGCAGACTTCTAATACTTCAGGACTAGGCCAAAACCTTTTGCTTTGCTCTATTTAAAGCTGTTCCTTAATGTCTGTCTGTGCCTTTGGGGAACTGGGAGTGTGTGAGTGGCAGTTTCTATACAAGCTAAAAGGGCAGATAAACTGAACCATGCTAAAAGAAGAGGGGAAGTGAGAGATTGGCTGTGGATGTGAGAGTGGACAAAGGAAGAGGATGAGGAAATGGTAACCAGAGAAGTGTGAGCTGAGAACTTGGCCTAAGCTGGGATGTGTGGAACAGACGCTTGAGGCCGGAGTGGATATTTGCCTTGAAGAGACGTCTGGCCTGAATGCTGACGTGAAGTACAAGTGGAATGTAGGAGGAAAGGAAGGCTTGGGTAGCAGATAAAGATGAGATGGTTTCACTGGAGGAACTGAAGGAGAAATTGTGACTGTCTTGAAGGGTGGTGGGCATGGGTGTGAGTGCGTGTCCATCCATCTGTGTGCAGGAAGAAAGGGAAGGAAGCATGGGATGCTATATGGGGTTGTGTGTATGTGTTTTTTCTTTCAGGAATAGCACTGTGTAGAAACAATCACCTGTGTTTGCCTCCACTTCTTCATGCTGTTCAGAAAAATGTGTGGTCAGTCTATACAGAAGCAGTTCTGTGACTGATTCTCCAATAAGTCTTCCCTTCTGTCAATCCTTGTTCCTCAGCAGTTAGCCCGCTTTCCTGTTTCAGCCGTTGGAAACTGAAACCTATGGATGCTATCCATCCCTCCTTGTCTGTGCTGCTCCTATTAGAAGTCATCAGCGACTTGGGAGGTGGGAATGCTGGACTAAGTGATACTACCTCTTTCCCTTGCTTTCTTCCTCCCATGTTCAACCTCATTAAAGTATTTACATACACCCTTTGTGCTGGGATTAAATGGTATTGGATAGCCCATGCACAGACTGGCTGATTGACCATGTGTTTTTCATGGTCAATCGAATTAGCAGAAAGAATTTGGTCCCAGTTTTGGTGAAAAATCTTGATGTTTCTCTTCAGAAAAGCAAGTTTTTGACCAAAATAGGCAGGATTGTTATTTTCTACATGAATGGGAGGCTCTTCTGAGTGTGAGGCTGCGAAGACACATGGCTCTCCCTGAGAATTTGCTTTGCTCAGAGTTAATTGACTGTTTCTGAAAAATCCCACTTGATTTACTTGCCTGAGTCAGGAAAGGTTTCACTGTTACACTGAAAATGCCTACTCGTCTCTCTTGGGCTATGATAACGCACTAATTATTGAAGTTGTGTCTGACACCTACACAAAGACATTACTTGATTTTTTTTTTCTTTTTTTTTTTTAGATCAACATATTTGATACTTTTTTTTTTTCTGTCACACTTTATTAACAACATTGTCTTCTAGTTAGAAAATTAATTCCAACCATCATGAATGGTGTTATCCCAGCAAGCAGGATTACTTCATGCATTTGTAATGCTCTTCCCATGTCATAATTTCTTCTATTTTGCCACTGCATTGGAGTAATGATAGAACTTGCTCTATTTTTAAAGTATATACAGTACCTGAAGAGGTAAATCACTGTGTGGTAGACTAAGTAATCTGGGGATTATTTATAAATCCCTCAGAAGGTTGATGCTTGATTGCATCTGCTTTGCTTGCCTGCATCCACGCAGTTCACTGGAGTTCCCCTTGGGACTAACTGAGGGATCCCATTCTAGTGCAGAGATTTATCTGTAACAGTTTTGCAGGATGACAATTTTGAAGGCAGAAGGTGGTGGAAAGAACAGCTGGACTCCTGCTGAGCACCAAGGAGGTAGGGCAGCAGTTTAAACTAGACTGCACAATGCTATGATGATTAACTTTCAGTCTTTTGGTGCTTCATAAGGTAGCACATTTTTTCAATGTTATAACTAATGAGCAGAAAGCAAATAAAACTTCAGCTGAAACCCCAGATCTCTTGAAGACATCTTGTGAACTAAAGGGACTAGGAAGAGGTCACTTGGGGGTTCCTAGTCCATCACTGACTCTGACCCTGAGAAACAGTGTTCTTTATGCAGCTTCAAAGCTACTGGCTGTGTTTCTGCATACAACCTTTGTGGAAATGTCATGTCCTCGTGTAAGATCAATGAAATTATGCTGCATCCTATTGCTTCCTTCAGTGACCATCCTGTGATTCATTGCAAACATGAACAGAGTGAAGATTAATGTTAGTGCTCCCCGTTATAACTCCCCATCCACAGTGTTTGTAAAAACACATTAAGCAAGGATCCTACAGGCAGCTTAGAAAACAGAGTAGAGAATGTGGAGGCAGAACTTATTTGTGAATTAGTAAAATAAAATGCCTTGAAATTTGTGCTTTGGGCCTAGAGCTGATAAGCATTCCCAGTATAGTGCTCTGCAGTCCTCTAGATTTTTGGGTTATTGAAGTCACTGGAGTCTTATGACAGGAATCACTAGATTATAAGTGCTGTCCAAGTTCTTCTGTAAAAATCACATAGTCCTGTGCTCTGTGTTTAGATTTATTTCTGAGGGAGCTGTTGCAGGTGACAAGACTAGTTGTCTTGTCTTTACATGGAATAAACAAAATCAGTTCTTGGAGCAGATTTTTATTTTTTGAGAACTGGAGAACTATAAATAGGTTTTAGGTGCATTTAATTTAGATTTCTGCAGATTAAGTCCAAGGACTGTAGACAACTTCTTAATGAAATAAATCTGGTTGCTTTTGAACTTCACTGAAAGCACACTCTTTCCTTGGGGCACAGTTTTAGTTAGGTCAGTATGAGAATAATGATCTTCAGTTGTAAAATATACAGGCTGTTGTTTCATTTAATATTGAGGTGATGACTGCATGGTGTTATACTTGATCCAATCATGTCTCTAAGGTAGCAGCAGTTTCAGAATTTTCGAAAGCATAGAATATAAAAATTAGTAATGAAAGTTAGTTGAAAAGATGCTTAAAGACATAGGTTGTCATAATTATTAGTTATGTAGAACTTCAATATTTCCATCACAAACAGCTGTAATGACATTTCTGTAAGTAGCATTTATCAATTATAAGGAGAGGGTACAGGTATTTGGTTTTTTGTTGTTGTTCTATTTCGTGCATGGATGGAATTGTTCTCTATTGGAGAAATATTGATGCTGACAAATGATGCAGAAGAAAATTTGTTCTCTGTGACCAAGGACTTAGGTCAGAAAAGAAATCTGTGACAGTCAATTATGGAATTTTTTTTCTCTCTCATTTTTGGTTTAGGCCCCTCTTCCCATCTATATTTAACTATAGAAGAATTGGAATATACTTCCTTGCTCTGAAAAAAATCTTACATTCTAAATAAATTTGCATCATATGCCATGGGCCTTGGCTTTTCATTCAGTAATTCATGCAAATGAAAAATGCTATTGTAAAGTGCAGCCCGTTTCCTGATCTTAACCACCAATGTAGTATGCTACTCCTAGTCCTGTCTAAATGTGTATTCTTAACAGAATCTCAAACATCCGTGGCGTGAAGAGTGATGTTTTTCCTTTTCTTAGCCTCTGAACATGCAGCATAGATTTATTTTTATTTATTTTTTTTTTTTTTTCAAAACTCTTAAGGGAGGGTGTGGTGTGTAAAGAATTTCATACAGTGGTATACCCTTGCAGAGGTACTGGGTTTTGGGGGACTTTTTTTTTTTTTAAAGCCACTTACCCCCTGAAGGTATTATTTTGTTGTGAAACACTTTTTCATTTCCCAAACTTGGACTTTTTTGTCTTCTTTTGGGATTTAGTCTTTCGAATAAGAAAATCGGTTTTTCAAGAATGTGTGTTTGATCACTTTGCTCAATTTACCATAAGAGTTTTCAAAAGAGGCCAGAGTTTTGACTGTGGCCTCTTTGGGGTGTGTTTGATAGCCTGAGACATTTTGCTGTGGGTGGCCCCTTAAATCCTTGTAATTCAAGAAGGGGAGGTATAGATGACTATTTATTTATTTATTTTTAGTTATTACTATTTTTCCTAGCATTTTGGGAACGGAGCACACTGTTTTAAGAAGGGAAAAAGAGATGCTTACAATGACAGTGTAATTAAAAAAAAAAAAAATTGGCTAGCAAAATTTTTGGGACAGAAAAGACGTTATTCACTTTTATTCATTGCTGTATCTTCTGGTAGCTTCTTCAGGGCTAAAGCAGAACAGTGTGCCTGAAGTGCTTATGCTGAAGCACTTATGGCCTTTCCTCTTTTGACTCTCCACACAGGGTATCCGGTGGTAAAACATGCCGAAGTGTATAATTACTCGATGCTTTATTTCACTTTTTTAAGTGTATTTTTTTCAACATTGTTTTTCGGTTTAATCACATAAAACAGCATGCCTTGAAAAAGCCATTAGTAGAAAGAAGGTAGTAAAAAAGCGTTATTAGAGATGGTATTACCCAAGGTATGGATGTGTATTGTGGATTTTGAAATATTTCCCATATAAGTACAGGGAATGCTGCTGAAACCACAGCAGCATTAAGCTAGGCTGCATTAAATGCTATTTTCATAGTAACTTTTGCAAGTATCTTGCAAACTAGGAAATACCAGAAACTAGCTCCTTAGGAAGGTGAGCATTAAGCCTTTTGGCTTTATTCAGTGGTTGCTAAAAAAAAATTTTGATCCTGCAAAACCTTTAACAAATTAAAAAAGGATACTTCTGTCTATGGATAGATTACATGATTGAGAATTGTGAGATAAATAATAGTTTGATGGTTGGGCTAGAAAGATTCAGCAGAAAACACCAGTTTGGAATAGAGGTGGCTTGAAAATGAGTTTTCTTCAGCCGGCTGACAGAAAGTGAACCTGTCTAGAAGAGAATAGGTGTTCTCTGATGGTATCTTCCTTTCTATACAGTGATGGCATGTGTTAACTCTCCTGTTACAGCTGCTCCTTTCCTTCAGCAAGCAAAAATTTGCAACAAGGCAGCTTGTCAGGCTACGTAATGATTTTGGCTGCTCTGTTGCAAAGCAGGATGTAAAAGATCTGTCAGGTTAAGAAGGAAATGCTCAAGAAACTGTGTGGGTCTCCCGAATATTATGCTCTCACATAATAAGGAAAGGGGAACGAAGCTACAGCCAGAGGTGAGGTTGTGGATGTATTAACTGGCTAGCTGTGGTACAAGAGGCTTTGTGATAGCAACATTTGCCAGTGTTGCTCAGCACTCTTTTCTATGAGATGCTCATTTTAGTTCATCACTTCACTGAATTCTGGGTTTTGGGGTGAACCCATCATTTAAGGTTAAGGTTTTCTTTCATTTACACTGATGTAGTCATGTCCAAGAATGATGGCTGTAAAAATAAAATCCTTTATCCCATAAAAGCAATCATCTTTCAAATATTTAATTTACAAAATATATTTTTATCATGCCAGCCATAGGATCATTTTTTTTATAGTCCAGGATGTATTTCTTCCTATACAAACCTACTCAAATCTGGCCAAACCTTGAGTACACTTAGAAATTTGAGCTTTGTTCAATGAGAATTTGATCTTCAATTCCCTACCTCAGTAAGAACGAGAAGTTTGCCTCCATAGGCTAGTTAACATTAGAGATTACAAATACTGAGCTGGCTGGTAGACGTTAATTATTATTCCTTATAGTCACATTGGAGCTAGGACGGGAGGTTTTACTTAGTTAACTAGATGGTGTACTATTTCTTTACAACCATTGCTTACATGATTTGTATATAATGACATGGGTAGCTGTCATATTTTTGAAAAAAACAACCAGTGATACCATTGCTGCATTTTTATGACTGGAAGATTTTGTGTTGAATATATTTCTACTGATAATCCCAGTATGCTTTTCATTTTGATTGAAAAAAGTATTTATGACTATTAATAAGAAAGTGGTAAGACTTATTACTTTTACCTAGTAGGAAATACTTTATTTTTTTTAATACTTCACTTGAAAGCATCCCCTGGAAGTATGCAGCATATGCTGAAAATAAGCAAATACCAACATATGTTAGAGTGCCCCAACATTGACTTAAAGTGCAGACAGTATTTTCCTTCGTGATCTCAAGCTTTGGCCCATTTATTTAAAGATTCTTTGTGTTGCTCAGTATTCTTATAAGTCTTTTCCTTCATTCATTCCTGCTATTAACTGAAATATTTTACCATCTGGTTTTGGGTGGGGTAAGAAATTGATTACTGATTAAAATATTTCCAAGCCTATCTATAATTTAAATGTAAAACCATATCATTTTAAGTGTCATTGAGTTTAAATGGAAATTGTGACCAGATTATTAATGTGCTGAGTTTGTGTGATGGCACATCTCCAAAGCATCAGCTCAGTGCAAACTGCTACATCTGCATTTCATGACTTCAGGGGAATGCCAAGATATTTCCATGGGGTTCAACTGCAGAGTTCTATAACAAGGCAATGGATGCCTTCTGGTCAAACAGAATCCTAGAAAATATTTGAGCTACATGTGGTCTAGTAGTATGTCTCCGTCACTGAAGTTGCAGACGTTTATGTGGGGAACGTTTTAATACAGTTTAATTCTTCAACTTTTAGCACAGTAACAGTTTGGTTTAGGCTCACAAGCGTGTAAGTAGGTAAGAGAGATAGAAGGTGGAATATGGTTATTAATAGTGAAATACTAGAGCATTCTGCTAACACATCTGTGCAAGGGATTTTGTAAATCCCAGAGCTACGTGGAGAATGGTTGCTCAGGTGCCTTGATCTTGGAATGGCTTAGAGGTATAAAGAATAGCAAGAGCAATTGGAAAGAAATCATGAATGATGGAGAGAGCTTTATTGTGAAGCACTAGCAAGCTCCTGTGTGAAGGTGTTGCTTGTGATTTCTGTCATACAGCCAAATAACCATCGCTATACAAACTAGAAACAGTGTGCACTTCATGCAACAGAACTCCATGGGACTGAAACTGTAGGTGTGGATGTATGAATTTGTATGCCCGCTATGGGGAACAGCCTTCTAAGATACAGTTTCCCCTGGGAGAAGATCTGGATGACATTGTTTGTTTTTGCTTTCTGTGGCTGCTAGTAGATAATAAGAATTTTACTCATTAATACTATTTCTGCTGGAGAAAAGCACTGGCTGAACTTCAGACTTGTGAGCTTGTAGAGATGGGAGAATATGAGGCTTTGCTGCCTGTTTTATTCTGAACAGATCAGAGGTTTTAAGGCAAACAAAAGATCTTGTTCTCTACAAGTTAAACCAAATGCAGCCCTTCACTGTGGTCTTCTAACTCTGGTTCATATCATTTCTTTGCTGTTCATTTTTATCTTTTTTTTTTAATCTTTTGCTGTTAATTTTTTAATCTCAAAATATCTTAACTGCTGTTACAAAAAGTGGGGCACAACAGCCACAAGAACTTCTGGACTGCAAAGCCAGAACACAAACAACAACACACCTTCTGCCAAGAACCTCTCCCAGCATCTAGAAGTAGTGGCTAGTGTATAGTCTTATGTTTCCGTTTCAACTGTGTAATAGGTTGAAACTTTAAGGCAAAGTGAAGCTGATGACTTAAAACCCCTGACAAATCAGTCAGAGGTCCAGAACACCAGGCTACCAAGCTCCTGTGTTGCTTCTGTACAGCTTTTGCAAACAAAATCATTAGCATAACTGTCTGGAGCATGAGGTTCTAAATCATGTTGACAACAAGACCAGTAATACACAATTTTCTCTTAAAATAAATTTGCAGTATGAGATATAGAACAAAATATTTCCTGGTTCAATTCCTCTTAATTTTTAGGAAGGAATCTGAATGATATTTAAAGACCAGATAGACTTTCTCTAAACTTGTTGTTTTCCAAATTTCAAGGACCTACCAGATCATCAAAATGTTACATTGCCTTTTCATATTTCTTATCAAAAGACTGATGTCTGCTGAGAATCTTCCTCAGTGATGGGAAGTATTAAGCAGTATTGCTAGGAAACTTTCATATTATGAAATTGAAGGTGAATTTATTATCTCTCTATAATGAGTATGTCTGTGAAGCGAAAATGACAAATAGCATAGAGATCCCCGATACGTAGTGGTGTGGAACCTTTTCATATCTGAAGTCTTTCCTTTTGGATGAACTGTATGTTTTCCATATTGAATCGTTCCATCTGAAATGTGTTTTGTATGTTGTCTTGATCTGAATCGGGGAGAGGCAGTGAGGAGGGTGCAAAGGAACTGAAGTTATGGGTTTGATTAGGTGTGTCAGGCAACCCAAACATGAGGTAAGATATGGAGCAGATAACCGTCTTGGCTGAGGTTCAAATGGTGTTGGAATTAATTTTTTGACAAGGCTTCTTTCCTTGCTGCAGGAAGGCCTGCATTGTCAGGAAATTGATTGGAAAGAATGTTTTTATTTTGTGAAGTTTGTGTGTGGTTTGCGTGGTTTGGTTTTTTTTTTTTAATTGCTTGCAAAAGTTCTTCCATTTTTTAGATGCTTTGTGGAAAGAAAAGCTTGTTAAGACCCGGCTGTTGGTGAGCAAGTTCCCCAGTTGTTACCATAAGGAAGCTGGACTTTTGCCTTGGTCCTTTACTGTCTTAATACAGAGGGAGTAAAACATTTCTGGAGGCGGTTAGCATCTGCTACCCAGACTTAGTTTGTTTCACATTGATTTCTAATAAGCTAAAAACATAATGAGAGTAGTAAGGAGCGGTGTGAGTGCCAAAACATCTCCATTACTTTCCAAGCAGCCATAGCAATTACTTGACGTGGTTTTGTCATACCGTTGAACTGAAATGTATTTCCTCTCCAGGTACTTTGTGGAAATTTCGGGTAGACTTACAGGATGTTGTGAGAAGCCACCTCAGTTTCACTAGTTCCATTAAGGGATGGATCCTGCATTTTGATCCTCCATTATCTGTTCCTTACAATTACCTTGCATATGCTGCAGCGATTAATGAACCTTGAAATTATTAACAATGGAAATTCAGCCTTTAAAAAAACCCAAACTTGCTTATGAAGCAGGGGTTTGCCCTTATGAGGGTTGTCCACAGCCATCAGATAGGCAGACCCACTGAAGGGTGTTTCCCAGTGCAGAGTTGTGCAATTACTCCCCATTTTGGTTAAAATCACTTTGATTTCACTGTAGTCCAAGTACAAGTCTCTGCATTCAGTCTTGCATGACTCTTATTTCACACTAATATCTTACTGTAGCAGATGGTTGAAGTGTCAGGGAGCTGCTGGAAATTGCCATATTTATTGTACCCTCTCAGCACAGAGTAGCTCATCTGCTTCTGCTGGCAGAGGTTCCCAAGGGACTAGATGCCAGTTAGGACATTCAAAACGCATTGTATCCTGGACGTGTTCTTGCCTGGCTCTGCATACTCTTGCTTTTGACTGTAAGAAAAGATTTTGTGTAGATAGAAATGTGTGTTGGACAAATGTTTCAAACCTTCTCCAAGTTGAATATATCCATAGCAAGCATGCAAGTGGGAAGAGTGAGCACTGCTAGGCAACCTCGTCCAGTTTTGCCATGGTATTCTTATATGGTGACAGAGCAGGAAGCCTTTGATAAATCCCATAACTCCCATATTGCCTGTAAGAGGGCAGGGTTACACAAGAGTTGCATTTCTACATTGAGAAATTTCTACATCTTTCTACCACAAAGATGCTTGAAAGTAGTCTCAAATTTGGTTTGACTATCAGCACAGGAGCAGCTCTGGTATCCCAGGCCGCCAGGGTCCTAATGTTTGAACTGTGTTGTTGAAACCAACCAGGTAAGCTGCTTGCATCAGTGTGGCTGTGTTGTTTCCCTTTACACTTAAAGCTACTAGGTAAATTGAAACAGCACTCGAATTCTGAAGTTACATCATTGCTAAATGTGTGAACATAATTGCGTTATTCCGTTTGATTGCACTTCTGTGGACAGGCTTTTAGATCAGAATAGGAGTGAATCTGCTTTCAACAATAGAATGTATGTGTGTTTTAAGCGTCTATATAAAGACAGTGCTGTTAATGTACTTACTAATCACTTTAAGATTTGTAAAATAAACGGGTGGCAAATATTTAGCTTAATTAGTGTTAATGTAGACTAGAAGGGAGTTCAGGAGAACTTAGCCAACCAGGCAACAAGGCTGAGGTTGCATCTAATGTGGAAGGGGATGGTAATAAAAGTTCAACCTCTTCCTTTAGCACTCCTGTGTGCCAGTGCACGCTCTGGGCTGTGTAACAGGGGAGATGCTGCATTGCTTCTCTGTGCCTAGCCCTACAGTTGTTGTTGTCTGTGTAGCTGTATCTAGCTCAGACAGCTTGACAGCAGATGAAAGTCAGTATATACAAGTGTGAGGTATCTTGCATCAGAAGGAACAACTTTAAATTACTTGCACACGTTGCTGGATGTGAAATTAACTGCTCAGGAGAAAAAAACAACCCACCATCTTGGCATTATTAGGGATACATCATTGGAAACATCTGCTCTTCACAAAGCTCTGGTCAAAAGAGGAAAGAAATTTAATCTCCAACCCAAATGATCAGTGGATTCCCTGGGGGATTGGGATGGATAGTGTTTGTAGGGCCAAGTTTTCATCTGAGTATGCATGTTTGGACACAGCTTGCTGACAATCGATGACATAAGCTTGCTGCCTTTCCTGCACACTTTTGTGTCAGTTGCAGAAGTAACTCATGTTACATGACTGAAATCTGAATGCCTTCATGCAGGAAAAGATGATGATAAAAACCCTGAATGACTTAAAAACAAACAGAAAACAACACTCTATCTGTAGCTTAATGACAGCAGCTCTTTTATTCTTGAGACCAACCAGTTTCTCTCAGGGAAACTGAGGAGTACTGTAGGTGGGAGTAGAAGCATCTAGAAAGTAGGAATAATGAAACACGTTTTGCTTTTAGTTAAGAGGTGAAACAGCCGAGTATATATAAATGAAGCAAAGCTTTTATTTCTTAATCTGTTAAAGGTTTGCCTTTACTGATGTTTTCTATTAAGCTGAAAGTATATGAAATACTTTTACACAGGCTGTTTTGGGATTAATTTCATTTCCTCTCCATTTCAACAGACTAAAACCTAGTGGGAAATAAATTATTTGGGCCCAAAAATTTCATTTAAGAGCTTGACACAGTATCAGGATTGTTAAACGTTACAGAGGAATAAGAGAATGAAAGAGTTAATATACTTTCTGGTTTTGACATTCTTCCTCTGGAAAAATTCCTGGCTGAGACTGGTGTATGTCTCTAGTATTTCACTGTGTGCACAGTTCTGTAAGAAAAATACAGTGTTGTGTGATGACAAGTTTTCTACCTCCATTAAGAAAGAGATTTTTAGCTGTGGGCAATGAAAATCAATCAGATGAGATCACCTTTCTCTTTCAATTGATTGGCAGTGGTGATGAAAATAGCTTAGGAACCAAAATCAGCTTCTGATGATGAAAGGCTTCCAGTGGCAGGATGACCTGAAGCTATTGACACAAAGTCTTTGTTTTCTTGTTGATTCCAGCACATCCTTGGCTATGAGTATAAAAACACCCATGAAAAATTGTAGGGGTGTCCTACGGATTCACTCTAGGGAATTTACGTGAGAACAGATTCCACTGTTTGCCTGGCTTCTTCCCATGGCCCCTCTTCTGCCTTGTATGGAGTTTACATGCCCTTGGAGCTAACTTAGACTTGACTTCAGAATAATCTCTCGCAGATTTTATATGTAGCATGGAGTATTTTTGACTGTGTGTTGGGACAACTCATTAGCTTCTGTGACCTCAGTAACTTTGTTTTTATTGTTGAAAAGATATTCTTGTCCATAGTGAGAATTTGACTTTTGAAATGTTGGAGCAATTGTTTTTACAGAGCTCTAGTCAAGAGGAAAATATGTTTGGGGATTATTGTATCATTACATAGAAAGGAAAGGATGTTGATTAACCCTATAGCCACTCCTGCTCTCTTCCCTTTTGCTGTATCACTTGCCTTACACCACTACACCTGCAGTACTCCCGCAGCCCATCAGAGGTGCCCAGTGCAGCTGGTGGAGGACTCTGACCTTTCAGAGCTTCCCAGGCACTTCCCTTGAGGAAAAAATGCAGAGCTGTATTAAAGCACTAGTGTTGCCCTGAGTAATTTCTCCTCCGCTCCTCTCTACCCTCACTTGCTTTTTCAGTTTGCTCTCCTAAAGGACCAGAATGTTGTCTTTTATGTTTGGTTTGATTTGTTTCACCTGGGATTCCAGTAGGTTGCTCTTTGGACAAAATTTGGTTCCTAGTATCTTAGTTAAGATTGATTTGCAAAATTTGAGGAATTTTCCAAGGAATGCTGTTTCACGCTCTTCTATGTGAAAGTGGTGGGCTTTGCCTGTGGAAAGTGTCCACATTTCAATAGAAATCTTGGTGTGTTTAATTTGATTTCTTTACTAAAAAAACTCAAACCCAATGTAGTCTGTGAATTAGTGGTGGTCCATGGAGACCTGACTGCTTACATGATTCTGGCTACTCCTCTGTGTATATGTTGCTATATATATTATGTTACTTTTATAATGTAGCATATTACTTTTCTGTGTAAGTAATTGCTGTGGTTACCTCAAGAGCTTTAGGAAATCAACATTGGGCAGAGAAGTGCTAGTGAAACACATTGTATAATAAGTTGTGAATCATCCCATGAATAAGTTTGTGAGGCTTTTGCTTTAGAATGCAAAATTGATATCTGGGCCACCCACAGGTCATGCTTTTTATGCAGTGCAAAGTTTAAAAGATGCAGTAATTGAAGAACTGCTTTCAGGAAAAGTTAGCAGCACATCTTTTGCAAATGACTTCAGGAAAGCTCTCCTGCATTGGTGAATTATCTCGGAGAGCTGGCTGAGGAAGAGTTTTCTAATTTCACCACTTAGCAATGACTGTGTTGAGTTTGAAGTAAGTTGGAGATACTGTACAGCATTAGAATATCGATTATGTTTGGCTAAAATAAAAAACTATATAGTTTTAGTCTAAATGGGTTTATTTCATATCAAAACAATACAGGAAATAGAAACATCTTTAATAAAGGCATAAGGTCGAATGTGTCTTTAGCAAATTTGTCACCTCTGAAGACTTTTACAAAAACCTCATTCTGTTTTCAGGTTTTCATAAGGACTCGGGTGATTAAGTCAGTCTGGTCCATGTAGGAGGAGGTTTCTAGAATTATTTTTTTTTTATTATTGTTATTTACTTTTGGACAACATTCTGTGGTGTTACCTATTGCATCATCTAGCTGAATTGCTTGGCTTGACTTTTTCTCCTTTGGCTGCCCCAAGCTTAAGTTGATGGGAATGCTCTAATTGAGGTCATGCAGGGAATACTTTCCTAATGAAAGCGCAGCTCCCAGATTGTAATGTGGTGTAGTTCAGGAATAAAAGTATGTCTGTTTCTGATATTGTGCTGCGTCTGCTCAGTGAAAAAGTAGCTGTCGATTACTGTCTTCACAGGCCCAGCATACCAGTAGAACTGCATAAATATATACAATGTGGTTGGTTGCTTTGAATAACCAGACTAGGCCATACTCCTGGAAGAACTTCTGCCATGTAGCAAAAGTATTCTGAACAGACACCACTCCATTTTCCTAATCTCTAAAATAATTGCTGATTAGCTGAATTAGCTCATTTTTTTTAATGTAAAACAAAAAAATAATTCGAGTTCCTCGGTAACATCCCCCAAGGTGAAATAGAGTAACGTGCACATGATAAGAATATGTTTTAATAGGTTGACGGATGACTTCCCTGCATGACAAATGCCAGTTGTGCAACTGATGCAGAATGTTCTAATATAATCAACTCTCTCTTTTTGTTATTGCATGCCTTCCGTTACATTGCCTCAACTGCCCGGTGCAGTTGCTATAATTTGTTTAGATACAAAGGTGCTCTGTCGTCAACAAAATGTGTAGGTTTCTCTGAAAATCTTGGGCAGCCAATCTATGTAACATGAAATAAAAATGATCCTCTGCAGCCAGCATCTACAAGTAGCCAGTTTCAGCATGGGCTGAATCAGATAGTGCATCATCAAATGAATTCTTTGATTTTTGTTTTCTAAGATAAGATTGGTGTAGGTGCAAGAACATCAGCCAGAGATAAAACTGTATCTCAGCTTAATGTCAAAAAGTGATATGATACACTGGGGTATATTATAAATATGTCAGAACAATGCTGTCTAATTGTTCCTCTGATCAATGGATGGTGTTAATACTCGATGCTTTAAGCTAAAGGGGAATGATAAATCTTTGCTTAAACAAAAACCAAAATTAAGAAGGGCAAGATATCCTACCATCACTGTGAGTTTAGTCTTGAAGACTGCAAGCCATTCTAGACTCGGAGAGAAAGCAATAGAGAAAGGTACAGCGAGAGAAAGGAATCTAATAATTTCTTTAATAGCAGACAAAAAGAAAGAGCTATGAAAATTGCTAAGGATTCAGTTATTGGTGTTAGTATTTAATGCTAATAGTGTTCATGTTGACTT
This sequence comes from Limnodromus scolopaceus, assembly GCA_028565335.1. Classification (NCBI taxonomy): domain Eukaryota; kingdom Metazoa; phylum Chordata; class Aves; order Charadriiformes; family Scolopacidae; genus Limnodromus; species Limnodromus scolopaceus. The sequence continues at coordinate 32,736,001 of JAOXNO010000070.1, forward strand.
ATCATTCTGAGTGCAGTTGGAAAAAACAAAATTTCTTGTTTGAAAATGTTCTTGCTTTTTTCTGGTTTCCTGCTTCTATACATTTTTTGTTTTCCTGTCTCCACAAATTAACACTGCAGGATGCCCAAAATAACTAAGTGAGCAGTCAACTATCCTTACCAACTGCAGTGAGTTGTTTTTTACTTCTGACCTGGAATCAATTTGCTAGTAAAAAACATGAAATAGAGCATGGGAACAGAAAAACATTCTCACAAGTTATCTGGACTGTAGGTGCTAAGTGGGAGAATGGAAGTGTTGGTTTCAGGTGAAGAGAAGATTGGAATGCTTAAATCCAATAATCCTATTATCTAAACAATCCCTTTTGGAGACAGAATGTTTAACCACAAGCTTATAGATGTAGTATGTAACTAAAAAATTTACCTTGAAACTTGTACTGCAGCTCAACTACAGAAAGAGACCATTTATACTACAAAAGAAATAATCTTCATTTATTTTATTTTAAAGAAGTCATTGCAGGGGCATGACTAACTGTATATGAGCAGGTATTGTATACCATGTTATCAGAAACATGTACATTTGAACTTTGGGACAATTGTTGGGTGGATGGTTACACTCAGGTTTTTAAGCTTCCTTGTATATTAATGTCTGGATATACAATATTAGTGATCTGTGAATAGACATACAAAGCTAAGCTGGAAATAAACCATCTTTGGCAGGCACTTACATGCTCTTAAAAACAAAAATAGTGATATAAACTTTGCTTTCATAAAGGTGATTACTTTGTAGAGGAACCAAATGTTAACCTATAATTCTAAAGATCAGTACAGCACGATATTGCCACTTATTTAGAAAATCTGGAAGAATGTTCTGCATAAAATTAAACACTTTTTTCTTTGATTTATACATCTTGCCTTTAACTTTTGTATAGTTTTAAATAAATATATTAAATTCAGTGCTGTCATCACTATCTTGAAACAACCTTATTTTTGTAGTGTATTTCTTTTAATTGGGGGCTAGATAGAAGATCAAATTAAGCTTGCACTGAAGCTTTTAAATTGGGTCCTGAACAATTATTTTTGAAGAGCCTGTACTTTTATGACAGGGATTGTGGTCTGGGTTGATAAGAGAAGAGAAAAAAATCAATTTAGACCTTTTCATATTAGAATTCATTAAACTGGTCTTACTCTATTAAAATAACAATTAATTTATGGCAGCCAATATCATGCAATTGCATTGGAAGAAGAAAAAATGCAAGGTAATAATGATGATAGATTTATCAAGTTACATGGTTGGAACTTATTACCTTGAGTGACAGTAATTTTGTATTCATTTAAAAGATTGTAGTTAATAATAATAGAGTATCCAAGGATCAGGATTTGAACTGATAGATCCCTCTATTCACTTTAGCTCTATATATTGCAAATAAGGAATTGGCATTGATGTAGCAATGAAAAAAGTCTTAACTGAAGCTCATTTTTATTCCTCAAATAAAATTTGAATAGGTCTTTAAGTACGTTTTGTCTCCTCTTGGCACACTTTGTACTGGTACCTAAAAGCAAGCTTTAGTTAGAACTATTTATATGTAATTCTGTGGTTAATGCACCAAACATTCTTGAAAAGTATATTACTGTCTGCAAGATGTGTTTCTAGCTCTGTGGAAAGTGGAGCAATTAGTACCCAAGAGAGATTTTCTTTTAGTTCTTCAGAAAGCGTTTACTGTGCTAGATTAAAGACTGATGTTTACTACATGCTCTTATACAAAAGCTTTACTTGTTACATTGGTAGCCAATATATCATGAGACACTTAAATCTCATTGCATCCCAAATGCTAGGATTTAGGACTACGGTGTATCTTAAGCTATTTTTTGACTGGCTAGATTGAAAAGAAAAACTTAATATGCCAGAATTTCTCAATGAGAATGGTCAGTTGAGGTACTGCAAATTCAAAAGAAATTTTCTAGGATTTAGGTGGTTGTTTTTACAGCTTTGAAGAAACCTAAGTAGAATTTTTTTTTTTTTTGGCAGTTGATGATAAGTCTAATATTTGGACTAACTTATTGTGATTTCGGTAAGAGGAGAAAAAAACCTGAAGCAGTTATGCCACATATGTGAACTCAAGTAGCTTAATTAATGCTGGGTATCACTGTCATCGTGGCTGTGACATAGCAATCTGCCTGATATGAGCCCAACATTCATCACTGTGATGACAGTGGGGGGGTAAGGAGGGAACTAAACCCAAACTGGAAAAATACTTTTTTTTTCTATTTTTTTTTTAATTTCAGTTTATATTAAACCATTTATGCTAGGTCCTGGTGACTTAATTTGGTCACAAGCACTGAAAGAGGAGTGAGTGCCCCAGCTGCAGCACAGGGACTCTGCTCTGGCTGTGAAGGTATGGTGTCCATAGAGCCCGACAGCGAGGCAGGTGCCCACCGCTGTCCTGTGCCATGACCTGCGTGACACACGTGTCGTGTCACAGACGCGTGCCCACGGAAACTGGCTTCTTCAACGGTGCCATCAGGGATGCTGAACCAAATTGATATTAGCAGGATCTGTCTGCTGGATAAGAGTGGAATTTTACACATTTAGAGAAGACTGACAATGAATATCCAGTTTCAAGTAAACAAAAACTGAAATGAAAAAAACTAAATTCCTGCTTCTTTCCTCTGTTCTTTCAACATGGCAGAAAACACAGTAGGATTGTGTTATGAATTAGGATGGCTGCTTTAATTTTTCAATGAACTGCAATTGTATGCATGGGAACCTAGTATCAATAAATAATCCTTTTAATATATTAGATCCATAGACTGGAAAACTAAATCTACATGGCTTAATCTGTCATGCCAAAGGTAACAGCAGCACACCAGCTGTAGCGCACCTGCTGTGCAAGTGTCCCAACCTTCAGGGTGAGTGGAATATTTGTTTCACTTGAAATCATCTGTGTTAATGTAATCAAAGGCTTCCAAATTCTCTTACTTGCTGCTGTAAAAGTAGGCGCTGTGTCTCCTGGGGCTAATGTCAAATTGTTACATCCAATTTATGGTAGTCTTGCTGTTTCAAGACCAATTAAATCTTTAGCTGTAGAAATGGTGGACTAGTTGATCTTAAAAAATCTTTGGTTACAAATGAACTGGATAAGTAGCTTTAGCTTAGCACCATTCGTGTTCCAGCACTGGTGTGACTCAAAGCTGAAAGATCCGATTTGGCTCAACAAGTGAGACTGCCATTTCAGGGCCCTGAGGTCCTTCCGGGGGTGTGATGGTGTCTGGCTCAGCCACGATAAGGTCTGAGCTGTTTTGCAGGCATATAGACCAAGGCCAACAACCTGTCAGAGGCCTCTGCCTGTTACTTATGCGCTGTCTGGGTATCAGGCAAAATCAAAGGCAAAATAATTCTTATGTGTCACTTAAAGGCAAGGGAAATGCAATATGTACGCTGAGAGGCTTTCAGCTGAGACCATCTCTTGATGCTACTGATTGTAGTTCAAAGCATATAAGAAATCCTCTGTTAAAGTGATTGCTACTTCTAATTCCTTCTCTTCTCCCCCTGATTGATTTATTTGAAAAACTAGGTGGGAAAACTGAAAGCGTGAGTTGTGCTCTTTGTTCTGACAGTGGTGGGAATTGCAGCCCGACCTCATAATCCCTCGCAGTCTAAATGTCCCAGTTGCACACCAGCTGCCGAGAGCACGATTTCTCATGGCTGTGAATCTCAGCTGTGGGATGAGCGCACTGAGCTGCTGAGCTGTCACGGGAAGGCAGTACTGCGGGAAGGGGGCCTACCTTACAGGTAGGCTTTGAAGATTGGGGCTGAAACTTTGCATTTGACTTGCCTTGAAAGGAAAGTTTTCAGCATGATGTACTCCTGATGACTCCCAGTGAATCTATGGCAATAATATGAGCAGTAGTATAAAATGAGCAGAGCTTTGCTTAACTGAACGACACGACAAAACCCCTTTAAATCCAATAGGATAATCAGATGTGGAGCACTGCACTGACACAAGCTTATTTAAAATCAAGGACCTGTTTGTTGCTTTAGAACTGAGCAAGAAGAGGACTTACAGGAATAAGAATGGTTTCAAATAGAAAAGAAGAAAAAAAAAAAGAAAAAAATTCAAAAATGGATAAGAGAAAAAGGTGGTGGTTGATTTACAAATTCTGTGTCTAGTTTGGGGTTTCTGACTTGAAGCCTCTTTCAAGATGCTAAGTACTTCCAAGTTGGGGAGTCAGTAGAAAGAAAGAGAATTTTTTTTTAAACGTTTTATTTCTCGTTTAACTAGATCCCCAGATAATGTTTGTGAGTATGGTGGGATGCCTCATTATAACTGGTTTTGAGCTCTTTGTTCATTAGTGATTTACAACAGTGTATTGTGGCTCTTCACGTAGTGGGGTTTTAGAAACCTGCTCATTTCATATGTTTTGTCCTCTTCAGAAGACAAGCAGAAAACCCCAAGAAGGTGAAAGTCAGCATTTCACGTAAATAGCCTTGGAAACAGCTCATTGTGAAAACAACTGTTCTGCCATTATGTGACTCTCCAAAAATCTTAACCAAGCTCCAGCTGATGCAAACACAGTGCAGACAGTCGCAGTAATTATGCTAACCAGCGATAAAAGCTTCCATTTATGTGGCCCATCCACATCCTCGATGCAATCACTTCCAATTGCAAAATGCATCTAGCAGTTGGAAACCCAGAGCGTTATTAGATTGCATTGACTCTGCTCCCCACAGCTGAGGGAATGCTCTTTCCCTGCAATACATTTTCCTAACAATTTCAGGACCATTGAGATACACCCTTGAGTCAATTAAAATTATCTCCACTAAACTAGACTGCAGCTTTTAAAGTGTTGTCTAATAGCTCATGCGAGCAGCGCCCATCTAGATTGCAGTTATGTACGATGGCTTTATAAAACATAATTTATATTCTCAGCATGTCAGTTCAGAATGGAATTCTTATTCATTTACTGTGATTTCATTTTACTAACAAAGCAGTGTATAAAGCCATTTTTAGTACAATACAGACTATTGTATTCATCTTGCAAGAAAGAATGAACAAATGTAAAACGTGGTATTTTTTCATCTGATATTAAGTGTAACTGCTATTAGGTATAGGGAGAGCTGCACTTGGATAATGAGAGGCAGGTGACCAGGTAAGCACAATATATTTATGTGCTGCTGGCTATTTCTGCAGATTTTCTTTTCCTTTTTCCTGTTTGCTTTATAGCTTTTTTTGCTCACCTTTTGGGTTCACTGGTAAACTGTTGTTACGCTACTGCTGGGCACAAGAATGGTTACAAAAGAGTTTTTTGGCTACATGGTCTGAGCAAGGGTGGTAGTAAGTTTGTAATTGACAAAAGTGATGGCAAACGGGCCAGTTCAACAGGGAATGAAGAGTTTTCTCAATATATGTGTCAAAAGTAGAAAGATTTAAATTCAAACTTAGATGTTAAGTCTTAGTTCAGTGGTTTTCCTGTTCAGAAAGAGACAAGAAGTAACGCTGCCTTTAACTTGACTTTCAGAAACCATACACCTGTACCATACAGGGATGGAAGAAGGCAACCTATTTTCATGTGGCTGCATTGTGGCAGTTTGTCATTATAAATGTCTCAAAGGATTATGAGGTGGAAATTGATGTTCTGAGTTTTCATTTTATTTGAGGGTTGCTGGTGGTTTAATTTAGTGGCAGTGGGCTTTGATACGGGCAATTCTCAGAAATCATATCTTGCTTGGAGATAATTGTGTTCTTAGAGGTACTTGGGATGGGATTAGATATTACTTCCAAAAGGGATGTTTTGTGTACAGTCTAGAGGGTCATTCACTTGCTGTTGCCCTTTAATTAGGCATCTGAACTTGGGATGTAGGTTTGTAGTGTAGCAGTGTAACATCAGATGTGCACTGAGTCTGGGACTGCTGTAAGCATCAGTTTCCATAATGTTTTGGACATTATCTTGTATATAGTGATGTGCTTCTTTAGCAGATTATTCATTAGATATCTGTGAACTCTGGCACACCATCCTGCTATGGTTTGACAACTCTGAACTTGGTCATCTGTTCTGTAAGGCAGTCTTGAGAGCACCCCAGAAAAACTCCATTACAGAAGCAGGCAGGAAATTCCTACATCCATGATTAGGCAATAAAAAAATCTGCTGGATTCAGAATGAGATCACTTCCTCATGTTTCATTCTTTAGACAACTTCTGGTGTGACTCAAACCTAGTATCGGCTTATTGTATGTCAGTGAAAGACTTAGAAAGGAGGAATATCACAGTGGGCCTTGGGAATGCAATATTTGGCATTAGCTTTTCAGTCCTAGAGGCCACAAGTCTTGGCAGAAGCTGAGCCCTGACGCTACCTGAAACCCTGGCCTTTTTCGCTTTGCATCTTCAAGTGCTTAGAAATCTGCTTTCTTCATTATTTTTTGTAAGCATTAAAACATCAATGTTTTTCAAAGTTTAAACAAAGTCCTAGTTTGACAGGGCTCAATTTCAGCATTAAAGATGATAGTTGTTAGCATGAAATGAAAACATAACAAATAATTAAAACCAGGAAATAACTACTAAAATTTAACCTTTTTGCTGATTATATTTTTTCAAACCTCTCTCCCTGACTTCTTGGGTTTTCCCATCCATCAGGGTATTCATGGATTTCACTATATGAAAGGATGTGGAAACAAAAACTTAATTTAAAATTATAGGAATTGGATTATGCCAAAAAAAGTCTCAGGGAAAGCTAAACTGACATGATTTATCTAGACACTAAGCTTTGTTAAAGTAATAAACCAGTCTTTGATTAATATTGGCAGTTGAGTAAAGAATGTTTTATTCACTGTACCTAGTTCAGCTCAGTTAAATAGTGTATACTCTGTTTAGAAACCAGTTTGAGTCTGTAAAACTAGGAAAAGCCCCTTTTCCAATTCCAGAGTAAAAATCTGGTTCAGTTGATCTACATGCATTTTTCAAGTTCACTAAATACAGCCACACTTGTTTTGTTGTTTTAAGTGATAACTCTCATTATTTCAATTAACTTGTGCATTTAAAAGAAGCTCTTTAACAAAGCAGGACATTTAAAAAGTGTTTTTTCTGTATATGAATTGAGTTTCAATTTCTAAACAAGATCAGGTAGAAGAATCAAGTAAAAAAATTAGTCTTGTAAAGAATGCATAGTATTCCACTGTTTGACAGATTGTGCAAAATTAAAACCTGCTAAATACCAAGCAAACATTGCTGAAAACAAGCAAAACCAATGCAAACTGAGAAATGTTCCAGCTCAATTTCAATCCACTATGTTGGGAAATCATGGCACATGTTGTGCAAGAAAACAAAACATCCTTCAAATGAAATATGTAATACGTTGACTATGCCCATTAAGTAAGTTACCGTTTAAAGTAAAGGTTCCCACTTACAACATTAGGTAGTAGATGTTCGAATGAACAGCCATGATGATGGAGCATTTCTAGCTGGTACTTTGTGTCAGACTTACTTGAGTCTGGAGAAGAGGAGTCTGAGGGGAGACCTTATCGCGCTCTATAACTTCCTAAACGGGAGGTGTAGAGAGGCGGGGGTTGGTCTCGTCTCCCAAGTTGCAGGAGATAGGACAAGGGGAAACGGCCTCAAGTTGTGCCAGGGGAGGTTTAGATTGGATATTAGGAAACATTTCTTCACCAAAAGGGTTATCAAGTATTG